>OX439135.1:8420544-8968044 GCA_949318235.1 Ecdyonurus torrentis
TTTTGAGAGTATTAAAGGATCAGCCATTTGGAGGCAGAATTTAGGCAATATCAATCAGTCCATCACATTCGCTTCCGTCTCAACGTATATACTACGCATGCGTAGTACGTTGAAACGGAAGCGGATGTGATCTAACAGCTACTTTTTCATTATTCCCCTATTTATTATTCTTTATTATACCCCTTCCTATACAAATGCTTTTTCAGATCTGGGAACAGGGGTCTGCACCATTCACTCTAGTACTCGTTACCTTAATTTTCTATAACGATTAACGTTAAGTTAATTTCATACGACTATATAACTTTAATAATTAAATGGTAAATAATTATGAAATTCCTAACTTACTTTTTAAATAACTCAAAATAAGTATAAATAAATATTTAAAATAACTAAAAATATATGATAAATAAAACATATTTATTTATTTATTTTTATTTATTTATTTTATAGATATAACAGCGTTACAATTTTTAAAAATTGTATAATACTTCGAAACAATATATTTATAAGAAATTTTATAAAAAATAAAAGTAAAAAAAAAAACAAAAAAAACAAGTAATTTTTTAAAATATAAGCCGGGGATAATCTATTTATAAATGATGGAACATGAATTTTTTTTTTTATCATTGTTGCAACAAGAGGCAATAGAAACTGCTAAAGTAATACTAGTAAAACATAATAGTTCCGTTATTAATCAATAAAATGTAAAAAACATCCTTTTGTTGCTTTCTTATTTGTATTAAAAGAAATAAAAATTAGGAAAAAGAAAGTGACAAATTGAAAATAAAAATTAAGATCTATCGGTATATGCAAAAAAAAAAAAAAAAAAAAAAAATGTTATTACTCTAAAAAGTAAATCATTGAAAAATTGTGAAATATTTTAGGTATTGTAGTATTAACGTTTATAATATCGCTAAGGATTGAAGTTCTCAGAAAAAAAAAAGTCAGTGACGTCACAAAGCGATAAGACTGATTGGGGAAAAAAGTTGTAACAAACAAGTTTGATATTTATTTTGATTCTGTCTCTTAAGGTTGTTTTTTTTTTTTTTTTTTTTTTTTTTTTTTTTGCAGTTTCATGTTTTTTTTGTCGTTTATTGACGTCATAACTGTTTACTTATCACTGGCCGCGCGTATAAATGGGGAAAAAGCAATTTTCATGATCCGCGCGAGTGGTGAATATACACCTTTCACGGTCGCCGCGAGTGGCGAATAAGCTATGCTCACAGCACATGACATTCGCCACTCGCGACATCCGCGAAATGTTTTTATTCATCACTCGCGCGGTCCATGAAAATTGCTTTTTCCACATTAAGACGTGCGGCCAGCGTATAACTTTATAAAACAGTGTATAAGGTTAACAAAAAAAAAAAAAAAAAAAAAAAAAAAAAAAAGTGTAATGAACAATTTAATGTTATAGTGTATTGTTATTTATTATTAAATATTATTGTACTAAAATTATAGTTAAACAAAAAAAATGAATCGCCTAAAACATTTTAATCTTCATTAAATATTGGTCCATTATTTCCTTCGAATCAAGTAAGTGTTTCCATGCAGTCAGAAGATGACTACTCTGAAAATAAATAAATTTACAAAATCAATAAATTAAGCAATAACATAAATAATATACAATCTAACAAAACAACAAACAAACAATCTTACTGTCTGCGTTTAAATATGTAATGTAAATATGTAATTTAAGTGAGTGAGTGAGTGAGTGAGTGAGTGAGTGAGTGAGTGAGTGAGTGAGTGAGTGAGTGAGTGAGTGAGTGAGTGAGTGAGTGAGTGAGTGAGTGAGTGAGTGAGTGAGTGAGTGAGTGAGTGAGTGAGTGAGTGAGTGAGTGAGTGAGTGAGTGAGTGAGTGAGTGAGTGAGTGAGTGAGTGAGTGAGTGAGTGAGTGAGTGAGTGAGTGAGTGAGTGAGTGAGTGAGTGAGTGAGTGAGTGAGTGAGTGAGTGAGTGAGTGAGTGAGTGAGTGAGTGAGTGAGTGAGTGAGTGAGTGAGTGAGTGAGTGAGTGAGTGAGTGAGTGAGTGAGTGAGTGAGTGAGTGAGTGAGTGAGTGAGTGAGTGAGTGAGTGAGTGAGTGAGTGAGTGAGTGAGTGAGTGAGTGAGTGAGTGAGTGAGTGAGTGAGTGAGTGAGTGAGTGAGTGAGTGAGTGAGTGAGTGAGTGAGTGAGTGAGTGAGTGAGTGAGTGAGTGAGTGAGTGAGTGAGTGAGTGAGTGAGTGAGTGAGTGAGTGAGTGAGTGAGTGAGTGAGTGAGTGAGTGAGTGAGTGAGTGAGTGAGTGAGTGAGTGAGTGAGTGAGTGAGTGAGTGAGTGAGTGAGTGAGTGAGTGAGTGAGTGAGTGAGTGAGTGAGTGAGTGAGTGAGTGAGTGAGTGAGTGAGTGAGTGAGTGAGTGAGTGAGTGAGTGAGTGAGTGAGTGAGTGAGTGAGTGAGTGAGTGAGTGAGTGAGTGAGTGAGTGAGTGAGTGAGTGAGTGAGTGAGTGAGTGAGTGAGTGAGTGAGTGAGTGAGTGAGTGAGTGAGTGAGTGAGTGAGTGAGTGAGTGAGTGAGTGAGTGAGTGAGTGAGTGAGTGAGTGAGTGAGTGAGTGAGTGAGTGAGTGAGTGAGTGAGTGAGTGAGTGAGTGAGTGAGTGAGTGAGTGAGTGAGTGAGTGAGTGAACAATGTAACTAACTAATAAATAAACAAACAAGTAAAACCTACCTCATTTTTTCTGGTTCCTACACCTGCGCTCTAGATAAAAGACAACTGTATCACATATATTGATTTGCCCATTACTATCGACATCTGACGGTTTTGGTCTTCTGACTCCCTTAGGTGCACCAAAATTAAACACAGGTGAAATAAGTAACGAAGAAATAGCAATAACTATTAAAATGTTAATCATTAGATGTGTAGACTTAGCCATCGTGTAGAGTCAACTGAATTTTAATTAGACAATGTTGTTTTAATAAATGTAAACAGGAAATACTAATTACCAATTAAAATTTATCAAATTATGTTACAAGGGAATAATCTTTAAATACCACATCCGATCTTGTTTTTTGTGACGCAGTAATAAAAGAAAATTATGTAATTTACACTGCATTTATATAACATACAGCATAAACGTTATTGTTTTTGAATTCTTTAAAGAATTATTGCATTATCTGATATTATTTCAATTTATAACTTTTGAATTATTTTAATTTTATGATTTAAAAAATAATCATACCATTTTATTTAATTTTAAAAGTATAAAATATAATTTTACATTCTTATGCTTCATTTTTGACATTATATAGCATGCATAGATAGTAATTTACACGTCTAACTTGCATGCAAGAGGTCGCGGGTTCGATCCTAGCTACCGACAAGACTTTTACGAAAGCCTGGCGATGGCAGGGGATTAGCATTGAAGATTAGAGCGGTTAAGTGATGTAAAAAAAAAAAAAAAAAATCATGACAGTGTTTCTACGTTTACCTCATTCCGATACGGCGGATGCCAAGATGTTTGCTAGGCCATTACTGAACCTTTTTAGATGAACCCGCACAAACTAAGACAGAGGGTTTCTTAAAAAAATTGGAAAAAAGCTGTGTAACTCAATAAAACCAAAAACAAAAGAGTGGCTAAATGCAACAGTAATAATGTTTACGATGCACAGCATAGTTAACGATGAAATGTAACACTATATAGTTATTAGTATTTTATTTTTTATTTTTTATATATATATATATATATATATATATATATATATATATATATATATATATATATATATATATATATATATATATATATATATATATATATTCATTTTTTTTCGTTGATTAAACGTAGAATAAATGAAAACAAGCAAAGACATCAACAGCAATAACAACGGTAATTGAAGGTGGATGTAAATAATAAAATTAAATGTGCAATATTTTAGTGGAGTCAGTCTTGTGTAGCCAGGCAAGACCTGCAAGCGGGCTGACAAAACAAAGATCTTGCACATGAATGTGCATTTATAAAATATGAATATAAAAGTATTCGTATTTACTTAATAATATAAATAAATAAATAAAGGAGACGGACCAGGGCAATGTAAATATTATGTGATGGAAATGTCTATGTGATCATGCATATATAGCTTCATATATATACATAATAAATAGTAAATAATGTTGAACTTGTGTAATGGATGTCCGTTACTGAATGCGGCGTGCGTGGGGCCTCATTCGTTAAGAAAAATTTTAAAAAAAAAGGATAACGAAAACATTGTTTCATTAATCAAAATCAAGCTACGGACCTCTCAATGTAACCCAAGTGTTAAACAATTTAGACAAAGTTACATGTTTATTTCAAACCAATTTATTCACAACGCGATACAAGTTAAAATATTTTGGATTTTAATTTCATAGTTTTGTTATACATTACAATTTTTTTAAACATGCTTTGGTGTAATAATAGAACATTTTATTTTTATTCCTTTTTTATAATATATATGGCAGTAGCATTCATATAAAAGCTGACGCTATATGTGAGCACTAACAAACAAGGATCAGTATTAGAGAATCACACATTTTACCGGTTAAAAATACTTCAAAATATTTTTGAAAGCATAACTGCTCTTAAAAGGTTGAATAAGGTTTTCAATTGTGCGAGCACAAAATATAATGAAAATACAAGGTCTCTATAGGGTGTATGCGGATGACGTCATATTTATTGCGTTTGGAGGCCATACTGGAGTAGTGCATAACATTGCTCAGTATAGGACAAACTTCATTTAAGCCAATTTTCTTTTGGATTTTTTTTTTTTTTTTTTTTTTTTTTTTGTAATTGCTTTTTTTCTCACATACTTGAGATACTAATTCAACATATTTACAGCATCAATGCTCTCAAAAATATTGCATAGTGTTTTTAAACTGTCAAAATGATTTTCTTTCTCCTATGCCACCCATGTTATTGAGTTATCCAACATGGCGTCAACTTTAACATGAATATATGCATAGACCCTATATAAATCTTGATGAAAATATATTTTCCAAAGAAAAAAACAAAATAACACGTTTATCCTATGCTGAGCTATGTTATTCATTGTGCCAGTATGGCGTCGAAGCGCATTCAGTATGACGTCAAGCGCATACACCATTATAAACTTTATAATAGCTTTAATTACTTTAGTAATAAAAAACTCGTTTCTTATTTTCAGTTTTTAGTTATATTTATTTTTACTTTTTAAAATAATATGTAATTACATGATAATTTTTACACATACACATACACACATGCACATACACATACACATACACATACACACACACACACACACACACATATATATATATACATATATATATATATATATATATATATATATATATATATATATATATATATATATATATATATATATATATATATATATATATATATATATATATATATATATATATATATATATATATATATATATATATATATATATAATATATATATATATATATATATATATTCAAGATTTATATCACAGCGTAATAAATGTCTAACTTTTTTTTTTTCGATACTTTGATTTTTCCAGGAATGTAAATTATTAGAATTGTTAATTTTTTAAATTATTAAGTATTATCCCTTGCTTTATACCTTCTGTACTTCAACACTGAGTTCCTGAGTCAAGGCAAATATGAGAGTAAATATAAATTATTATTATCAACTTAAATTTTTATAACTTTTAAAAATTTATGATAGAATTTCTCGAGATCTCATGTTATTGAGCTCCATGTCCCGTGATGAAGATTCAACTTGCATCACTTTGCGGTGCAGGTAGTGAAATACTTCAAGGTACGCATTTCTGTACTGTGCGTTCATGATAACGTATATCACTGGGTTTATCACACAGGAAACGTACAACAGCATGTGTCCCAATACATGAAGGCCTAGAATATAAGGAACTAAAAGTTAGCTGTTTTACAAAATAATTGTTGTTGAAAGAGGAGGCAGATAGATAGATAGATAGATAGATAGATAGATAGATAGATAGATAGATAGATAGATAGATAGATAGATAGATAGATAGATAGATAGATAGATAGATAGATAGATAGATAGATAGATAGATAGATAGATAGATAGATAGATAGATAGATAGATAGATAGATAGATAGATAGATAGATAGATAGATAGATAGATAGATAGATAGATAGATAGATAGATAGATAGATAGATAGATAGATAGATAGATAGATAGATAGATACATAGATACATAGATACATAGATACATAGATACATAGATACCTGGATATTTTGATTCGGTGTCCAAACTTTTGATTATTGTATTCGGACAAAAGCAGCCAAGGAAAGTTATAAAAATGATGAAGACCATTTTTGCTTTTCTCAATTCATCTCGTTTTCTTGTCACTTCTGCCAGAGCATTAGCCTCTCTAACATGTTCGTTAAGTCGCTTCTTAGACCTAAAAGTAAACAATTAATACGGAAGAAAAATAATTTAAGTTGTAACAGTAAAGTGAGCGTTTTGGAACGCAAAATTTTAACAAATATATTATATTGAATAAATAAATAAATAGAGAGACATTTAAAAAATACTCGTTCCTAATTTTTATTACATAAAATACACTAAAAAATTCATTGAAGAGTCACAATATTTTACTATAGAGTGTTTGCATTCATATAAAAGTTGACGCCATTTTTGAGCACTAACATGTGCAGGTATGAAAAAACTCATTGCGGCAGTTAAAAAATATTAAGCAATATTTGAAAGAGCATTATGGTTCAGTATGGCGTCAAAGTGCATACCTGCACTTTTTCATACACACAATCTATTGACAATGTAAACTAAGTTTTTGTTTCATTAAAAAAAAAATTAAAAAAAAAAAATAATCATATCAATTGAGAAGTGCCTTTCTGGAAATTGGTTGTAAAGCCACCTGCAAAGTTAGGCAATTAGCTTCAAGACTCTTTGATGCAAATAAAGCTTAAAGTTTGAGAACCCTCTATTCCCTGTAAAATTCTCTAGTTTAAGCCTGATCAAATTGTTTTTATATACTTACATCATAAACACATAAAGAATTCTAGCGTAACAGTATACTATTGTAGAGCAAGATGTAACTAAGGTAATTACAAGAATCGCTGTCCTGCTTGAAATGTTATTTGAATCTGGTTGAATTTCACAAACACCCAAATTTACATCATAAGCAAACTCTCCTGGAAGAAAGAAAAGTAAAATATAAATGCTAGATATGAGGTTAGTTAATTTCTTGTGCAATACAATAATTATTTGTAACTTTATTTCATGATCAGCATATGAATAAATGTGTGATATTTGTGTTATACATAAAGTAATCTACTATCAATAAAAATAATAGTTTCTGCAACAAAAAACATTACTTTATTATTTTATAAATTGATATCCTGTTTCATGGACCAGTGACTATCAACCAATCCCTAGACAATAGACACAGTTAAAATAGTATTAAATATAATTAAAATATAATTAAAATAAGCAGGCAACATATGGGACCTAGCTGGTTATACCTGCGTTAAAAACTTATGGTTTAAAATGATTTTACTAAATAATGAATATAAGATTTTGTTTAAATTCTTCTTTAGTGTTGTAACAGTAAAATACATCCCTCCTCCCTCAATTAAAACATCATGTATAATTTTATTTACTTTTTGCAAATAAAAATTATAAAAAGTGGTTAGGATTGGCTGTAACATTATATGTTGCAAATGACAACTGGCCCCTCCAAGATTTTTAGTCCCTTAAATGGCAGTTTCAAGGCTTATTCTTATTCTTTTTGGACAAGTACACCCAATTTAACTGCTCTGCAGAAGCCCACCTACGACCAAATTGCCGTCTAGCCTCTGACCAGCAAATCCAATCTAAATGAGCTAAATTATAGTTAAGTACTTTCTAACTTTGATTAACTTTATAACGAAGATCTATGAATAAAATAATTTTTACTAACCCCAAACTCCGAGAACGATAGGTAGTAGCAGAGAATAACTAAAGATCCATGACGAAGCAATCATTATTACGACATTTTGCGTTTTGTAAATAATGTGGTATTTATAACAGTGGACGATTTTTATGTACCTAAAAAATACACCGATGATTCTGCGTCAAAATATAGAATATCTGTACTTACCGCCGGTGCGGCACTTGGAGCATCTGCCATTCACTTTTAGCATTACCTAATTAAGAGACAACTGTTTTGAGGCCGACTTTTAGCGATTTCACTTTCATCCGCTTCCGTTTCGACGTAAGTATTTCGCATGCATAGTTAATCAAAACGGAAGTGAGCAAGATCACTTAAAGTCGTCCTAAAAGCAGTTCCTTTATCAGAAAATTGCAGATACTCCACTTGCCACGCTGGTGGAAGTTCCGGAAACGGAAATCACGTGACGGTAAAAGTGGAAGGAAACGACCGCTTATATGTACTCTAAAAACAGGAAAAGGGAACTATGTGATCTAAAAGTGGGAGGTGGCTCAGGCCTCATGCTGCTGGCGCGAAGTTTTCTTCCAATTTTACCGTCATGTGGTTTCCTCTTCCGGAACTTCCTTTTCCGGTATTTTGAATAAAAACAAGGACTCAACTTGTCCTTTTGCGCCAGCTGGTCGTGAGCTACCTTCCACTTTTAAGAAAACGTATTTTTATTGCCGGTACTTCCATTTCTCGTTTTTAGCTTATCATATATAACCAGTCTATATTTTAATATTAAACAAATAACATATGTATTTTTTTTTGTAATAAATAATAGTCTTAATTGTGCAATCAAATAATTAGCAGCAGATGAAATATACATATATAAAAAAGCTTATAGATTATTGAAAAAAGGCGAAATCAGGACAATGAGTCCTATCAACTGACAAGAAAAAGAGCGACAATTTATGAAATAATTATAAAATAAATTTCCAAAATGTTTTTGTTTCCAGTACATTACTTTTATAGGATCGAGGCGCTTATATATAAGATTTTAATTAGGTATAGTTACCTGCTAACAGTAATTAGGACGATTGACACAATTGGCACGGTTACTAAGTTGCCATATATGAGAAAAGGTATTAGAATACACATCGCTTGATTGTAAACCCAATCACTGCCAAAGTAGCGAGATGAAGTTGTTGGTAGTATTATTCCACATACAATAAGATCGGAGACACTTAAACTAAAAGAAAGAAAAAATGTCATAGTGCCATAATATCCACTTTACATTGATATAAATTGCTGTAAATTAAAAACATTGAAAAAAATTGAAATATTTTTTAAAAAAATGATCATAAATTAAATTTTTTTATAAGTTCATTGTCAGAAGAAGAAAAACTGGGAAAAAAATATAAAAAACAAACAAACAGTAAAAAAAATACAGTTTTTATCCTTGTGTACTGTATGTACGTACTCCCGAATAAATCTGACCACTTGCGTTAAAGTTTCCCCATATATTTAACATTTGGAGAGATTAACGCTTCGGTCACATTTATTCGGGAGAAAGTGTACATTGCTAATACTTGTCCTATACAAGAACGTGAGTACCAGTGACGTCACGTGAGCTGGGAGTGACATTCTTGAATAAGACGAGCACTTGCAATGTACTGTAAATGTACAAATACATGTAAAAAGCTGTGGTTTACTGGGCAAACACTAAAGCGGCAACACGTACAGACTTGGATTAATTATTATCTATAATTTCTTAAAAAAATATTGTTTTGATTAAGATTGAATAAATTAACTCATCACATCAAGTACGATTAATGTTTTATTTTATTGCTTTAGTAATATTATTGCGTCATTTCTTATGGCAATTTGTTTAATGGGGTTTATTAGTTAAAAAAATAAATCTCGTGAAGATGAGATAAAGATTTGAAATTTAAACGTTATGTATAAACATACCTGATAATAAAATATGTTGAAGCATTGCGCAGTCTTTTACAATTCACCAACGCGACGATAGTTAGTACGTTAGCCAATACACCAGTAACTGATAGCAGAATACCTACGATACCTCGGAATTCAAGTAGCCAGTAAGGGTATCTGCGAAATATCAATCAATCAATTAATCAATCAATCGTTTGAATGATCAACAACTCACTCACTCACTCACTCACTCACTCACTCACTCACTCACTCACTCACTCACTCACTCACTCACTCACTCACTCACTCACTCACTCACTCACTCACTCACTCACTCACTCACTCACTCACTCACTCACTCACTCACTCACTCACTCACTCACTCACTCACTCACTCACTCACTCACTCACTCACTCACTCACTCACTCACTCACTCACTCACTCACTCACTCACTCACTCACTCACTCACTCACTCACTCACTCACTCACTCACTCACTCACTCACTCACTCACTCACTCACTCACTCACTCACTCACTCACTCACTCACTCACTCACTCACTCACTCACTCACTCACTCACTCACTCACTCACTCACTCACTCACTCACTCACTCACTCACTCACTCACTCACTCACTCACTCACTCACTCACTCACTCACTCACTCACTCACTCACTCACTCACTCACTCACTCACTCACTCACTCACTCACTCACTCACTCACTCACTCACTCACTCACTCACTCACTCACTCACTCACTCACTCACTCACTCACTCACTCACTCACTCACTCACTCACTCACTCACTCACTCACTCACTCACTCACTCACTCACTCACTCACTCACTCACTCACTCACTCACTCACTCACTCACTCACTCACTCACTCACTCACTCACTCACTCACTCACTCACTCACTCACTCACTCACTCACTCACTCACTCACTCACTCACTCACTCACTCACTCACTCACTCACTCACTCACTCACTCACTCACTCACTCACTCACTCACTCACTCACTCACTCACTCACTCACTCACTCACTCACTCACTCACTCACTCACTCACTCACTCACTCACTCACTCACTCACTCACTCACTCACTCACTCACTCACTCACTCACTCACTCACTCACTCACTCACTCACTCACTCACTCACTCACTCACTCACTCACTCACTCACTCACTCACTCACTCACTCACTCACTCACTCACTCACTCACTCACTCACTCACTCACTCACTCACTCACTCACTCACTCACTCACTCACTCACTCACTCACTCACTCACTCACTCACTCACTCACTCACTCACTCACTCACTCACTCACTCACTCACTCACTCACTCACTCACTCACTCACTCACTCACTCACTCACTCACTCACTCACTCACTCACTCACTCACTCACTCACTCACTCACTCACTCACTCACTCACTCACTCACTCACTCACTCACTCACTCACTCACTCACTCACTCACTCACTCACTCACTCACTCACTCACTCACTCACTCACTCACTCACTCACTCACTCACTCACTCACTCACTCACTCACTCACTCACTCACTCACTCACTCACTCACTCACTCACTCACTCACTCACTCACTCACTCACTCACTCACTCACTCACTCACTCACTCACTCACTCACTCACTCACTCACTCACTCACTCACTCACTCACTCACTCACTCACTCACTCACTCACTCACTCACTCACTCACTCACTCACTCACTCACTCACTCACTCACTCACTCACTCACTCACTCACTCACTCACTCACTCACTCACTCACTCACTCACTCACTCACTCACTCACTCACTCACTCACTCACTCACTCACTCACTCACTCACTCACTCACTCACTCACTCACTCACTCACTCACTCACTCACTCACTCACTCACTCACTCACTCACTCACTCACTCACTCACTCACTCACTCACTCACTCACTCACTCACTCACTCACTCACTCACTCACTCACTCACTCACTCACTCACTCACTCACTCACTCACTCACTCACTCACTCACTCACTCACTCACTCACTCACTCACTCACTCACTCACTCACTCACTCACTCACTCACTCACTCACTCACTCACTCACTCACTCACTCACTCACTCACTCACTCACTCACTCACTCACTCACTCACTCACTCACTCACTCACTCACTCACTCACTCACTCACTCACTCACTCACTCACTCACTCACTCACTCACTCACTCACTCACTCACTCACTCACTCACTCACTCACTCACTCACTCACTTACTAAATACCTTTCTAGACCTTGTTTTTGATCAATGTTACTATCATTGTTCATATTTGAATTTACTTTAATAGATTAGAGAATATGAAGCAAAGAAAAACACCACCGATCTGACTTAACAGGGTTTTTAAAAAGTTAATCAACATTATGAAATAAAACAAGGAACTTAATTACATCTTTTATTGATTAAAATATATATATAAATATATATCCGTTAAAATGTGACGCAAATCGGAAACATTATTAAGTTCCTTGTGAGGACGGGATAAAACTATACTGAAAACCTCAAAACTTTTCCTTTAACTCAATCAATATTATTTAATTGAGGATTTTATACATGATGATGTAAAATTTAAAATTCAAATTTGAATGTAACTTAAATATTGTTGCAATTTCATACTTGTCTCTTGTTATATATGTAAATATTTTATTTTCATGAATGATTTCTTATTTCTACATTGTGTCATTTTTTAACAAATAACCTAATCTTATGATGACTGTATAGAATAACAGAATGCAAGAATGTATTAAACAATATTGAATTTTTATGTGATATTTATCTGATTCAGTAAGTGGGTGTGTGCGCATGTTAATTATTTTATTAAAATTTTCAAAATATACCTATAAAATGAATGAACAATAAAAAATAAATATTGTTTTATACATACACACACATATATATAAATATACATTTCATTATTATTTTTACAATATTAAGCGGAAGCGAAAGTACAATTAAAGATAAGGAAATTTAAAGAAACATATGTACACACACACACACAAAATGTTTTTATATAATTTTAATTGATATATTTATAGCAAAATAAATAGAGTATAATTTTTAGATAAATTATGTGCCAATAAATGGATGTTAGTTGTTACCTTCATATTATAGCATATTAGCCAATCACAAAAAAGAACGCAAAAAAAAAAAAGTGATTCTACCTCATGGTAAAAAAATTGCTAGCTACGACAGGTAGGAACATACATGAATCCTGTATTTTGCAATAGGTAAACTTTCTTTTAGAACAGGTAGTTATTAATTACAATACCACTTAATCTAAGTAAGTCACACCTTTATTGTAGCATATTTCACCTGCATTAGGTATTATTGTAGTATTATAATACCTATATTTTGGGTTATATGTCTAGCTATTGCATTAACAGGATTTAATACCTGCCTTTAAGTATATAATTTTTTCCGTGCTATCATACTAGCATTACAGCGTATTGTTTTATGAGAAAACTTTTCTGCACTAAACAGAAAATTTTATATAAACAAAAAATCGTTGTTTTGACATGTTTTAACCTGTTTTTAACACAATAAATAAATAAATGAATATATGTATACGAATAAAAGTGATATTAGCACTATAATAATAAAAAATAGCAGCAGGCATTGAAAAAAAAATATTGTGTAGTAAGTGGTAAGATGAAATAAGATACATTATATTTATAAAAATAATTCCACTTCGATCAACTTATACATAAATAGTTGCAATTCATCAAAGCTACCTAAAGTTTTTACTTATAAGATTCCTAAGCTACTTAGGTGACCTAATTAAGTGCTTTAAAGTTTAAAGGCATAGAACACTTTGAACAATTTTTTTTTGTATAATATCATATTGTAATATACCTAAATATCAACGTTGATTTTGACGGAGTCATTGATTTTTAAAGTATTTTTCATTCACAAAATGGCAGATGCGGGTTTATGACGTCACAGATCACTTGTCCACGCGTTCCGAAACAAGCGTATTGTGAAGTCATAAACCCACATCTGCCATTTTGTGAATGGAAAATAAATTAGAAATCAATGACTCTGGTCAAATCAACGTTGATATTTAGGTATGTTAGGATATTTTACTACTCTTTTGTTCAAGGTGTTCTACGCCTTTAATGAATTTCTCTTAATATGCTTTAATGCAAGATATAAGGTCTAGTATAAGCGTAATCATTAATATGTTGATGATATAAAACATATTTAATACCAGTTTCAAAATATTGACCAATGTTTCCTTCCGTATTAGTACTATTAGTAATTACATAATACCTATTTACACAAAAGCCGTTAACAATACTGAATGCCATATAAGGTAAACATTGCATTTTAACAAAAATTAAAGAACCATTAACCAATTTACATTCATAATAATTATCAATTTGATTAATATCTGAATAAACAACTTTTAAACCTTCATTTGAGCAACTTAAAGGTTGGGATAAAGTGGTTGAAACTCTTAAGGAAGTTGCAATAGTAGCAATTGTAATGTGAGGTGTAATAGTAGTTTCAGGAGCTTTTGTTGATGTTTCAGCTGTAATTGTAGAGGTTTCAGGAATTTTAATTGTTGTTAAAGTAGTTAAAAAGATTGAAGTTGTCGTTACAGGATTTGATGTACTTGCTAACGTATTCATTGTAGGTTTAGTAGCACTTGTTAAAGTTTCAGTAGTTGTTATGGGAGTAGTAGTTGTAGTGGGTTCAGTTTGGGTAGTAGGTTGAGATGTGGTCGAAGTGGGAGCTTCTGTAGTTGGTTGAGAAGTAGTCGAAGTGGGAGCTTGGGTAGTTGGTTGAGAAGTGGTTGAAGTTGGAGCTTGGGTTGTTGGTTGAGAAGTGGTTGAAGTGGGAGCTGTAGTTAAAGTGGGAGCTTGGGTAGTTGGTTGAGAAGTAGTCGAAGTGGGAGCTTGGGTAGTTGGTTGAGAAGTGGTTGAAGTGGGAGCTTGGGTAGTCGGTTGAGAAGTGGTTGAAGTGGGAGCTGTAGTTAAAGTGGGAGCTTGGGTAGTTGGTTGAGAAGTGGTTGAAGTAGGAGTTTCTGTAGTAGGTTGAGAAGTAGTTGAAGTGGGAGCTTGGGTAGTCGGTTGAGAAGTGATTGAAGTGGGAGCTGTAGTTAAAGTGGGAGCTTGGGTAGTTGGTTGAGAAGTGGTCGAAGTGGGAGTTTCTGTAGTAGGTTGAGAAGTAGTTGAAGTGGGAGCTTGGGTAGTCGGTTGAGAAGTGGTTGAAGTGGGTATAGTTTGAGTAGTAGTTTCAGACAATGAAGTGGTCATTGGTAATGTTACAGTAGTAGATTCAATAGTTGAACATCTTTTCCCCTTACAAACTGTAGGAGCTGATGGATCTGTAACTGTTGCTACCTATAATAAATAAATAAATAAATAAATCAATAATAAAATGAATAAATAAATAAGATCAAAATAATTAAAGAGAAATATAAATTTTCTGGTTCCACAATATTATCCAATGTCTATTTGACCTTGAAAAAATAATTGATTGTATCTCCAGATTTTAGATTTATATTTCCAGTTATTTGAACAAATATAATATTGCAAGGTTAAATGGACATTATAGCAGCACCTCGACGACATTATATACATACACTGTTTGAGATACACGCCTGTGCATCCGCTGAGAAGATTTGTCCATTAGGACAAATACCTGTAGATTTTATGTAAAGTGTACCTTGTTCATCTTTCACACAAACAATATAGTTTCTGGGTAAAAACTTGACTGGATTTAGGCCTTCGTAAATACATAGTGAGCTATAATGACAGAGAATAACAGATTAGACAAAAGATTGAAAATTTATAAAAAGTACTATATATACCAGGCTAAAAACTAACTTCTATATATGGTGTAATTTTTCTACACCAATTTTAAATTTTTTCTGTACTTTGAAGTGTGTTTCATTGTGTTTTGGGTTATAATTTTGTAAAGTTTATTTTTAAAACATATTACTTAAAAAATATTTGTGATTGAGACTTTCACGGTTCTATGTATAGTCATATATAGCTGTAGCTATAGTCAGATAGACACTGTTGGAATAACAGTGGTGGGTGTTTGTGCTTCTCATTGCTTTCACGACGTTTCACATCCATCTTTTCGCATTCATCCACCTCAACTGAAGAACTATCATAGGATGGACCCAAAACGTCGTATAGACAATGATAAAGAACAGCACCCACCACTGTTATACCAACGTACAGTGTTTATCTGACTAGCTCAACACTATAAAGATCGTATAAAACTTTTTAAAATTCAGAAGGAAAAAAAATCCTTGTAAATTATCTAAAATAATTCAAACAGCCACACACAGCATATTTATAATGATAAAAATTTACATTTGTTACCGAAATTTAATTTTATAAATCGACAAGCAGATCTTGGGTTCCACACAAAAAAAAATTGTACAAATAGCAGGTACAGGCTCTGCTCCAAAGTTACCCAACGATCTGCATAGGCAACACGTAATCACAATATGTTATCTTTATGAGAAAACGCAGCGGCCGCCGCTGCCCCATTCGGGAACTTTTGTCCAGAGCTGTACGTACATGAATCCTGTAAAGTATTGCAACAGAGGTTTAATCTTTGCAAGTATATTATAATGTAATACTTACTTTTTAACTTCCCAAGTAAATGCATTGGAACAGTTCTAAAAAAGATGTGATCAAAAAATAATATTTTATTTTGAAAATGTATAAAATTAGGTCCTGAAGACTAAAAAAAAAAGAAGAAGAAGAAGAAGAAGAAGAAGAAGAAGAAGAAGAAGAAGAAGAAGAAGAAGAAGAAGAAGAAGAAGAAGAAGAAGAAGAAGAAGAAGAAGAAGAAGAAGAAGAAGAAGAAGAAGAAGAAGAAGAAGAAGAAGAAGAAGAAGAACAAAAAAAAATCATTATTTCAGTTAACTTATTTGAGATAGACACTTTTGAGTTATTATGAGCAGCTAAAATATTGCATTTTAGTAAATTATTAAAAATAGCTAATTTACCTTAAAAGAACCTAAAATAACTGAAAACAACTCAAAGCAAATCACATTAGCTAATTGTTAATAATTTGATAAAATACGCTATTTTAGCTGTTCATAATAACTCAAAGGTATTTGTCAAATAAGTTAGGGTTCGTAATTGAAGTATTGCAACTTTTTTTTAGTAAAATTTAAACGGAAATATAATTATTTATTTTTCTGATTGAGGTTTCTAAATGTACTCATTATACATGACATATAGAAACTCGATAAAGAAAAATACAAAAAAATTATATATATTTATAAATCACTTACAAAAAATATGAATAAAATCCAAAAGATGTAAAACCGATATTCCTGATCACCCATGTCTTCTTACAAGAATAAAACATTATTTCCAAAAAATTTTGTTCAAAAGAAAAAATGAAACAGGCAATTAAAAAATAAATAATTATCACTCAAAAATAAAATAAAATTGTCAAATAAATTTTGATAAAAAACAACAACTTGAACTCAAAAATTCTTTATCACAATTATAAAATAAAGTTATCAAAATATTGAAAAAAAAAAAAAGAAGGCTTTATAGCTATTAACATGCAAATATAATAATTAATCAGTACCTCATTACTGTATCGAGTAATTGACTTTTAATTTTTCAAATTTATCGATTTTAGCCTCAATACAAGTTTAAAATAATGATAAGAAAATATCAGTCTGTTATTTTGGAAATAAAAAAACTGAAGACTACATATTATTTATAAGATAAATAGTAAAAAAAAAAGAAGGAAAAATGTAAAAAAAACAATTAAAAAAAAAAAGTATCAAAATTGAAGTTACTTGTTCATAACAATTATTAAAAAAAAAGTATCTAAAACAAGTTAAATTTTGCTGTAAAATACGATGTTTATTTTCTTAGGTAACTTACATGTATTTTTCGTACGTATTAAAAATTAAAGCACATGTAAAAAAAAAAAAAGTTACAAAAATCACAAAAATGGTTTTTCTACTTTTCTCCTACTTCTATTTTGTATCTTTTCTTTCTTGTGGCACCATGTCAAAAACAAAGGTCTTTCAGCAAGTTTGAACTTTACAACTTTCTAACTGGAAAACTATTGGTCATCGCATATTATGTAATGACACTTAAAACCAAAATAGAAAATATAGTTATCACTTTTTATCACTTATCAGGTAATAAACCGACAGAGTTGGTTCGATAAATGTTACAAATAAATGCATTATTGTATTAAAAAATATATTTCATTGAATAAAATCTCCCACTTCTTCTTACATTATCAACTGGGGGTAGAGAGATTAAGTGAAGGTTGGGAGCAATGACAAGATAAAAATGAGCACACATGAGTGTCCGCACAATGGTCTCAGGACTCTCAGGGTACCGCTTTGTGTCTTGAAGTTGAAAGAGAAAGTAAATTTGCAGCCCCATTGTAAGAATACGCAAAGGCTTATTTTATATATTATTTTCCATGTATCGTTTTCATGTTAAAATTTTGAGATATATGTGAAACATCACAATTAAATTAACCTCCCACGATATATGTTTTTCCATATTTATATAAGTTATGCTTGTAAGCCCAAGGATTCGTGCCCAACCTGCAGGCATATAAATACAACAATACAACCCTAAGGCGTAGAACACCTTGAACCAAAAGCATGTATAATATTCTAACATACTTCAATATCAATGTTTATTTGGCCAGAATCATTGATTTCTAATTTATTTTACATACATATAATGGCAGCTGCGAGTTTATGACGTCACAGGTCACAGGTCATATGTTTCCATACGCGCGTGGACTACTGAGCTGTGACGTCATAAACCCGCATCTGCCATTTCGTGAATAAAAAATAAATTAGAAATAAACGAATTAGGCCAAATCAACGTTGATATTTAGGTATGTTAGGACATTAGCCATTTAATATTTTATTATTAATTATATAAATAATATTAATTTTAATTCGAAATATTTTAATTGACTCAGGCATTTCATAGCAACATCATACATGTCATAACAATTAAGCATTGGTCTAATCAAACTTAAATTAAAAAAATAAAATACAAAAATAGGTAAATACATTTTCAACAAATCATTACACAGAAAAATCAACCACAATAATTTAACCTCTTCAGTCCCAAATATACAATGAGTTGTACATCAAAAAAAGTGACAAAAAAACTTTAAACCATAGAAAAAAAAAATATAGAGATAAAAATATGAAAATTGTGCCAGAAAAAAGCCAGTTAAATTTCGCGTTTTTTAGAGCTATTTTAAGCAGTGGGTAGGTGGTCCGTGAAAGTTAAAAAGGGTCTGGGACTGAAAAGGTTAAATAGACAACAACAATTGTTTTAATTTTAGTATAATTGAAAATCTGTCAAACATCACTATTACTAAATTACTATAGACCACTTGCACATCCTTGCGCTTTGTCACCATGTTTGTGGTGCCTAATGCATTGTCCAGCTTAAGGGGAAACATAATTTATTCTAATTTTTCACATCAAACGAGTTTATTTCAACTTAATGAATATTTTTTTCTCATATTCTTCGAGCTTATTAAGAGCTGGAAATAAGAATTTGATTGAGGTTTGAAGCTTATTTTGCTATTAAAAAAATGAAGTTTTTCCTGTGCTGGCCAATGTATTCCTGACCAACAAAATGGTGGCACTTAAAGCCCTTATTATCAACTTACTTTTTATATCATTAAGAATACTAGATTGATAATTACAATACCTTATTATCCATGAATTAGACGCCAACACGTTGATTTTGTATTTATTTTCATTTTGACTGTTACATCACGTATCTGACGTCAAAATGTACCACCGCCAATCACAGTCACCGCTCTGGTCACGTGATAAATTTAAGCCCCTCCCTCAAGTTATTTACCCCAATCACAGCCCCATTGGTACATTGTGACGTCAGATACGTGATATAACAGTCAAAATGAAAATGAACGGAAATAAATACAAAATCAACGTGTTGGTGTTTAATTCATGTATAATAATGTATGATAATTATCAATCTAGTAAATTAAATGATGAAAAAGGTAAGTTGATAAGGGCTTTCAGTATGAGTGCAACCGGTCTATAATAAAATAATTAATCTCTTCCATTAAAATAAAACATTTTTTTAAACATATATCCAATTTTTTTAAATAAATATCTAAAATTAGATGCCATATCATCATATAATTGTGAATATACTTTAAAATGGAATTTTACGTTTGGTAAACAAGTAGTAGTGGTTCTATGTATTGTTGTGTGTTTTGTATTACGTCGAGTGTTTGTAGTTTCAGTTGTAGTACGGACATGTTTATTATGATTGTACTTATGATATCGAATACCGTCAGGTTCTGGAGTGGTTGAAGTTGTTACTTGTACTGTTATAGCAGGTACATCTGTTTCTTCCTATAAATAAAATAAAAATTAAATTACTTATCAATAAATTGTATACAACAGTCTTGGGTTCGATTATCATAAATACGATAACAATACTATAACGATATATAGTTATTGATGCGTTATAAATTAACATACATACATACATAAATATCATGACGCCATCATATATAGATAAAATAGATATCAGTTATCATAGAATAACAGTTTTATAAAAGTTATCATTATAGATTAACACAAATTGTCTATATTATCGTCGCATCAATAACGATACTTCTTGAACAAAAAATAAGATAATATCACCAAAAAACTTAAAAAATATATATAAATGAGGCAGGTCGGGTAATCATTGTAGGTAAAGTAACAGTACAGTCATGAAGCAATAATGTGAAATATATTATTTCAATAAAAACGTTGCACTATGATTTATTGATTTATAGTTATCGTTATCGAACTATCGTTACTTAGTATCGTGGGTAACATTTTAAAAGTAGTGATATCGTTATAGTATGAGGCTCACACTATAACTATGAGGCTACAATATAGATAGTATCGTTACCGTTATAGAAATTTTGGGTATCGAACCCAAGACTGTGAAAATAAGAGAGCTCTGTAGAGGAGGGAGGGAGTGAGGCCATATTGTCATATAATTTTAAATATACTTTAAACTCAATTCTTAGGATGGGTTGAATATAGTGGTTTAATGTGAAATATGTACATGTTTTGTAGTACGCCGAGTTGTTGAAGTGGTTGTAATAGGTGTGGTAGTGGTTGTAATTTCAGTTGTAGATAGAGACGTTGTTCTTTTAGTTGTAGTACGAATATTTTTATTATGATATCGAGCCATTGGAGGTAGAGTGGTTGTAGTTGAACAATTTATACCCGTACAATTTGATATATCAGGTAGATCTGATAGATCGGTTTCTTTCTATAAATAAAATAAAATAAAACATAAATTATAACTAAAAGAGTTTTGTAGGGGAGGGAGTGAGGAAGGACACTCATAATTACTGCACGTAAAAACTATACTACAAATGACAGATACACAAAAATGCTATAAATTACATTATAAATATTAGCCTGTGACAGGTATTGATGTATTACAATAACATCTAATTCTGGGAAATTATAATAAAGGTAAAATGAAATTTCACCTTGAATAGATGGCATTGTAAAAATTAGAATATATAAATAATACTGGTTCCAGTTTAATATTTACTTGTTGCAATTTACAAGATTTTTGTATCTGCTATATTAGTAGTAATTTTGCATTAACATATAAGTAATTATGCTGAATTTTCTAACAATCATGCTATGTAGTATAATTAATATAAATATATATTAATTATATATATCAATATAGCATAAATGTTGTTGACGTTGTTACGTTGTAGTGAATAAGTATTGCTGCATTGAGCTAGCATAATTGTTATGCATATTATTAATATAATAATTGCGTTATCGTGCTACACTAATCTATAGTCCCAGTTTAGACATTGTCTAATCGACACGTAAGGACTTTTTCCACCCCGTTTAACATGGGTTTACATAGTACGGTGTGAAGCAAAAAACCGCTTTTGGTGAATCGCAGTCTTGGGTTCGATACCCAAAATTTCTATAACGATAACAATACTATATTCTAGCATCACACTATAACGATAATGATATCGTAACTTTTAAAGACATCACTCACGATTACGGTACTATAACGATAATGATAGTTTGTTCGATAACTATATATATGATAGTGCAATTTTTTATTGAAATAAAATATTTTAAATACTTGCTTCATGACTATAAAATAAATAAATAAATAATCGTCTTTATTCAAAAAAAAAAATGCATAGATAGAAAAAAAATACAAATTTTCGAAGGTTTAAGCCTGACAATATATCTGGCCCACTCTTACACCTAACCCCAACAGAAAACATTTATGAAAATTTTTGATTGCATAAAAATTATAATAAGAGGGAAGTAGTAATAATACTACCTAGCAAGAGAGAAAAAAATAGTTACAATTATCTTTTAAAAAAAAAATAATAATTGTATATCACAAGTGTAAAAAAAAATAAATAATTAAAAAAAAACTAGTGAAGATGAAGAATAAAAAAAAAAAGTACTACAAGCGAAGCTGTTTGGCATTCAGATATGTGCGCCTGTAATCACCTATAATCACAATGTACTATACCTACAATGATTAACCGCCTCATTTATATTCATTTAAATTGTTGGTAATATTTTCTTATTTTCTGTGCACTTTTCTTACTTTTGTGTGGATTTTTTCTTATTTTTGAAGCAAAAAGTATCGTTACAGATGCAACGATAATATCGTCAATTTTTGTTAATCTATAACAATAACGATAACTTTTATATAAAACTGTTAATCTATATAACGTTTCGATAATCGAATATCGTTATAGTATCGTTATCGTATTAACGATAATCGAACCCAAGACTGGTGAATCGACTGTACTACCTTTATAGTTACTAATTACTATAAATAAATAAATAAATAAATAATCGTCTTTATTCAAAAAAATGCATAGAAAAAAAAATACAAATTTTTGAATCGGGCCTGACAATATGTCTGGCCCACTCTTACACCTAACCCCAACAGAAAACATTTATGATAATCTTTGATTGCATACATAATTCTAATATGAGAGAGGTAGTAATAATACTACGTAGCAAGAGAACAAAAGAAAAAGAAAAAGGAAAAGTTACAATATCTTTAAAAAAATAATAATAATAAAAAAAACTAGTAATGAAGAATAATAAAAAAAATATAATAAAAGTGGGAAAAAAAAAGTACTACAAGCGAAGCTGTTATAGACTATAGACTATAGACCATACCAGCTCAGTAAACATCTTGTATAAAGTTAATATTTTCATACATAAAAATGACTATTGTATACATACACTGCTAGGAATACAAGCTTGGTCATCAAATGAGAATATTTCTTCATTAGAACATTTGCCAGTAGATATGACGTAAAGTCCTTCATTCTCAAGCCTTGCACAAACAATATAATTACTGGGTGAATTTTGTACAGGATTTAAGCCTTCGAATTCACATGTTGAGCTATAATACATAGAATATAATATACATTATACATTATACATAATATATATACATTCAAAATAAAAAAAAACAATAAGAAGTTACTAAATTTATAGGAACTATATTCAATTAAAAAACATTGCTGACGTTCTACTTTTCAGCTTTTGGTTAAATAAATGATTATTCAAAAATATTCCAACATAAAATCTCGTAGATATATTTAATAGTACTTACTCTTCAACTGCCGCATCTAATGCATTGTAAGAGATCTGAAAACAATTGTATAAAATAATAATTTTATACTGTACGAATGAGTAATTATTAGGAATCTTTATGAAAAAGTAATAATAATAAAATAATTATATAATCATCAATTGCATATTCTGATGAAACTTCTTTTTCTTCTTTTTTTACAATGCAGTGTTAAATATGTGAAAGCTATTATTGTAGTGTTCATCGCGCGTACCAGTTTTACATGTTACAAAATCGTTGTCTCGCCAAGATAAAAAAAAAATCTAATTTTTGTATTTCATCTCTCAATACTCAATACAATGTGGCAAAAAAAAAAAAAAAAAAAAAAAAAAAAAAAAAAAAAAGGAAAGGAAAGGAAAAGGAAAGGAAAAGGAAAAGAAAAAGAAAAGGAAAAGGAAGAAAAAAAATCTAGCACAACATTACAAAAAATAATGGAATACAAGCTTTTTTTTCCCCCCCGATTTGGCCGACACTTTGAGAGGTCAACTTTCAAGGTTACTAAAGGTCAAGCTAATAATTAAAACATTATATTATATATAAAAAAAGGCACTTCATATGAAAAAACGAGTAACATGATAAATGATAATAATATAATATACAAATATAAATTATTATAAATACATATATTCCTAAAAAATCAGAGCAACCCAAATTACCTCAAAAATTGCTATAATTGATTTAAGGAAAAATAAATTGAATAATTTATATAATGCATTAAATCTTACTTCTTTGGAATAACATAAGTAATTATGCTGAAAATCTTAAAGGCGTAGAACACCTTGAATAAAAAACTTGCATAATATCCTAGCATATACATTAATACATTAACGTAATTTGGCCGGGGCCGGAGTCATTGATTTCTTATTTATTTTCCATTCACAAAATGTCAGATGCGGGTGACATTTCATGAATGTAAAATAAAGTAGAAATCAATGACTCCGTCCAAAATATCATTGATTTTTAGGTTTAGGCAATTAAATTAGGATTTTTTTGTTCAAGGCTTACGTTTTAAACCTTTTCAGTTTCACTATGTATAATATTTTATGAACCACAATTGTGATATGCATTGACCTATAGCATAATTATTTTGACCGCATTGCAATGCAACATATAGCTATCGCTATACATAATATTATTTTATAATTATGACTCACCTGTGAAAAGAACAATCAATATATTTAACAATTAATTAATGATTTACATTATGTAATTTGACCTATATTTGTAAAAGTATGACCTTTTGGTGCATACAATTTTTATTTTATGTTTTGGAACACCCCTTATGCCAATAAAAATGATAAGAAAATTATTATTGCAATAAAAACTAAATTCTGTTCATTATTTTTGCATTTGCATTAAAAAAAATTATTATTACGTACCAGTGAAATGCAAATGTTGTTACCGATAAGGCTGTGTTTTAGAGGGAGTACAGTACTTACAAAATGCTTTAAAGGCGTAGAACATCTTGAACAAAAAACTTGCCTAATATCCGAACATACCTAAATATCATCGTTAATTTGGCCGGAGTCATTGATTTCTAAATTATTTTCCCTCCACAAAATGTCAGATGCGGTTTCATGACGTCACAGCTCGCCTAGTCCACGCACAAGGAAACAAGCGAGCTGTGACGTCATGAACCCGCATCTGGCATTTTGTGAAGGTTAAATAAATTAGAAATCAATGACTCCGGCCAAATCAACGTTGATATTTAGGTATTTTAGGATACTAGACATGTTTTTTTTTGTTTAAAGTGTTCTATACCTTTAACATAAAAGAGTATACCCATTTCACTTGTACTGGTAGGAAGTAAATATTTTAAATACTTATAATCTCTATATTATAGAACTGAATTTTGGACAATTTTATGTAAAGTATACTCTCTATGAGTCTATGCATTAGAAAATGTTAAATGTATACTCTTGAATGTTTGGTGACTGTGCACGAAATATTTAATGAGTATAAGTTTTAAATCTTTACTAATTTGTATTCTCACCAATCAATGTTTATGTATCCTTTATTTTATTTTTAATAGTACATTTTTAAGAACGGAAAATATATTGCACACGCTTTAGTCACATTTTTACGTATTCGGCTAATAATAAACAAAGCAAATATTTAACTATTTAAAACTAAACTAGACTAAAAAAAGGCAAATGATAATATTAAAATAACTTACTAGAAATATAAATGAAATCCATACGATGCAAAAACGATGTAGAACCATTTCTTAAAATAATTAAATAAATTTTTTTTTGCCAATTTTTTTTATACAAACTTATAACAGTTTTTTTTAAAAATAATTATTTTATAATTTTTAACTTGTCATGTGTTTTGATAACAAACTTCCAGTAATGGTTTTATATAAAATATATATATATATATATATATATATATATATATATATATATATATATATATATATATATCATTTAAAAAAAAAGAAAGAAAGAAAGATATAATAGCTATTAACTTGTAATCTTTAATATTACCGTGTAATAAACAGTTGAAACATTTATCTCAATTTTAACCTCAATAGATATAAAATTTATTTATTTATTTTTTATTTTTATTTTTTTGGAAAAATAAAATAAAATATTACAAGGAAGAATTATTAAGCAAAAATAATAGTGAAAAAAAAAAGTAATAATTTGTTAAGGTGAGAAATCAGGTAATGTGGGATTTGACTAAAAAATTGTAAAGAAACAAATATCTGAAATTTTGCATATTGATAAATTGGTATCTCAAAAATGTAAAAAAAAAATTGGGGTGTCACCATGCTAGGTTTTTAATTATGATTTCTTGAAGTTTTAGTCCCATGATATTCGATGTTAATTTCAATAGCTTTTTTCTCTCTTATCTGATGGTCACGGGTTCTGAAAAATTTATCATAGGTAGCTGTTACTATTAAATTTTAAATGGAATCATCAAGTTTTAAATTTTTCTTTTTAGATTTTGAAAAATATAGAATATAGTTATTGAATTTTTATAATTTTATCGATTTTAGCCTCAATTGATATTAAAATTGAGTATTATTGGAAAATATAATAATATTGGAAATAATAAAAAAGAGGCAACAAAAATAATAAAAAAATGATTTTTTTTGTTAGAAATAATTGTCTTATTATATTATAATAAACTGTTTTGCTAGTTTTTTTTGTAATAAAATTGGCAAAATTGCTTTAAAATGCACTTTAATTTTTGTAAATTTACTATATTTATTATATAATTTATTGGGGGATATCAGCAATGACTAAATTCAAATTCTAAATTCCATGCACAACATTTATACTACAAAGATTTATAATACTAACCATTATTATGAAAATAAGAAAGTTTCTATGAAGTTAAGACCCTGTTTTGAGCATAATGTATATTTAGAAAAGACTAGCTAACTGGTAGATTCTACTGAAGTCAATATTTACCTTTGTTAATTACATTTCAGTAATTAACTCACCTATAACAAAATACTCGCCGCTTTTGACCCTTCCCTGACGTCATTTTTGCAACGGAGTTCGATCGTCTTCTGCAAATTTTAACGCGTGAATTTTAAAATTAATGCTGCAGGTCATTATTATTAATACATAATTAAAGTTGTTTTATTTTGTATTATTTATTTCATTTAAAACATAAAAGGTTACATTACAACATTTCATTATTTACAAATCATACAGTGAGAGATGTTAATGTTTAATGTATTTGGATGCAGTCAGTAGTTATAATTTATGTTTTTGCTATCATCAAAAGGAGAAAAATGCAAAACTGTCCCAACTTAGTGTTTCAGCGGACAGCGGATGTAATTCATCACATCCAAGTTTACATCTATCTATAACATTTAGTATTTATCTAGTAATTAGCAATTTATGTGAACACCAAAATCTAAAAAATTAAGTGCCAGAAACGGAAACTACGTGACGCTAAATGTGAGATCAGTCCTATAGCTTTTGCTGGCGTGAAGTTTTATCCCTTTTTCACTGTCACGTGATTTCCAATTCCAACATTTCTTTATTACGATTTTTTTTTTTTTTTTTTTTTGTATTAATATAGTGTAGCATTGAGTTTCTGTTTCGAATCATTTGATTAACAACTATGTAACGCACAGTATACAGTTCGGTTATAGATTGATTCCTGTTACAAATCTGATCCAATCTAAATACATTGCAACACGAGTGAACCCTGAAGGCATATCGTCTCCACATTTCTCTCCTCCAAATGCAACCACTCCTACTTGCATCATTCCACCTCCTTGCAAGTGGACCACCACCGGACTGCCACTGTCACCCTGGTAAGAAATAAGATATGAAAAATTGGTAAAATTGCAACAAAAAAAAAGTTAAGAAGAGACCTTGAATAATGATTATCTGCTTTTAGAAAAATAATATACAATTTGATTCGCTGAGTTTTTTTTTTTTTTTTCCTTAGATAAAAACTGAGAAAAATAAACTTATCAGAGTTCTAGATAAAAAAAAAATAAAAAAAAAAGTACAAAAAAAAATGCAGAGACAGAAAAAAAAAGGAAGAATAAAAAAATACCAATTATTATTATTTTTTTAGGAGTACCGAGTAGTTAATAATTCTTCGTGTTTCACTTGATTTTACAGCCCGATAACCAAGATATTTAATTGGTTAAGGCAGTTCATAGTAACAAGTAACGCAAAAACATATAATTATAAATAAAAATGCGTATTTCAAAATTAATTTTACGTTTTTGTTACACATTTTTCGGGTAACATTTTATAGAAAATAAACTGTAAACACATTTTTAAATTAAAAATGACAATTTCATCTGTACGCATGAACACAGTTTAATATCATAAATTATATCGATTAAAAACAGTACTATATTGAGTTTATAATCCCATTAAAAATATCAATAAAATTGTATATAATTACTGAACAAGAGGAAGTTCCTTTGTTGCCCTTACTGCACATTACTGTAGGTGGGACGTAGTTAAAGCCGTAGGAATAATAACACTCGAAGTTAGTTATCTCATGCATGGTGGTGAACTTTAGGTGCGTGGATATCTGACCTGAAAATCAATCAATCAATCAATCAATCAATCAATCAATCAATCAATCAATCAATCAATCAATCAATCAATCAATCAATCAATCAATCAATCAATACTTAATTAATGGTATTTCCCAGATTATCTCTAACTGATTTCATTTATATATATATATATATATATATATATATATATATATATATATATATATATATATATATATATATATATATATATATATATATATATATATTATAATACTGCTATCACATGTATGAACTAAATAATTATTACACCAGTTCCACTTAAAAAAAGGCAATAAATTTATTTCCCTATAATAATGTCATTTCTTATCAATAACACACAACTTGCGAAATTCAAGTTAACAATATTACAAAATATACGACAAGAAGAAAGTACAGTATAAGATAAGTATAATTCATTTAATAATTATTAAAAAATAATATAGCATAAATACTTCGAAATGTTAACAGCATAAATAATTATGCCACATATGTAACAGTGCTATTAGGAAACACTGTTAGTACACTGGTCTCGAATAAATCTGACCGCTTGCATTAAAATTTCTTCATATATTTCATATCTGGAGAGAATAACGCTTCAGTCAGATTTATTCAGGACCAGTGTAAATAGTTATTTTGGGAGATGTGGAAAAATAAAACAGTTTGAAATTGAAATTGGTTTCAAATCGATTGAATAATTGGTTTGTGCATAAAGAAAAAAATTAATAATAATTATTTCTAGAATTGTCTTTTTAATTAAAAAATGACCAACGGATTTCGTGTTGCCATAAAAAAAAATCCCGCAATTAATATTTTAATTGTTTTTTTTTTTAATTATTCATGATATAAATAATTTTAATTACAGTACTAACACTGGCAATATGTACTTTCATCATTGATTTATTATCATTTATAACACGGGCAATGCAGTATTAGTACTGTGATTTAATTTTAACTTCATACTATTATTGTCAAGTATTATAGTTTTATTATGGCATGTTACTTTTAAAAAAAAATGAATTAAACGATTTTTAAAACCGAAAATATATAAATAAACTCAATCAATCAATCAATCGATTAATCAAACAATCGATTAATCAATCAATCTATAATGAATATTAATTTTGCACAGAAAAATAAGATCACTTAAAGTTCGATTCAATATACCTAAATCATCAAATGTTTAGTTTTAATATCTGGTTTCAAGATTTTGACCCATTTTCCACCACTTATTCTCCACCATCACTGATTTTTCACGTCAGCTATATTATAAAATATTACGTTTCAATAATAATAATAAATATTATTATTATTTTCATGAGGTATATGATGTAATGAACTTTTTTTTTTTTTTTTTTAAATTGGTCTATTATAATATAATTATTACGTATTTACCAAATAAAAATAAAGTTTTTATTTATCTATCTACTTTTATCAGCAAGTTATCATATCTTAATATAACGGTATTTCATTCACTATCTTTATTTGTAACAATTGAAATTTCAGTTACGAAATTCGTATATTTAATACCTTCACGTTCAGTGATTCCCCACCCCAGCACGGTCAGCCTAGATAGTGGCGGGGACATTGGCGTACATATCTTATTCATTTTAGTATGCAGTCGAATTAAACCAATGTTTTTAGCTAAAACAATATAAATAAACAAAAAAATCAATATGCTGGTCTTGATTAAAAAATATACATGTTAATAAGAAATTGTATAATAAAAAGGCTTATCCCTAAAATCTTAAATAATAATCTCTTTTTTTAACCCCCTATACCAGTAGGGGGTTAAAGCGTGCAGCTAGCACCGGACTTATCACTCTAAACAATAAGCATTGAAAAGCTTGTACACAGTTTTGCAATGCTTTAAGTACTGTGTAATTAACAGTTATGACGTCACTAAACGTTGACATTTCAACAATAAAAACGTTATTGACGTCAAAAGCTTTGGGATTAAATAGAAAAATCGTAGATTTGTAACGGCCAAGTTTAACGTTTATTCCATTGTGATTATAACACTTGTGCCGTCATTTAAGCTTTTATCGTTAGATTGTCAACGTTTAGTGACGTCATAACCGTTGATTCTACAATACTTAAAGCATTGCAAAACTGTGTACGAGCTTTTCAATGCTTTTTTTAGTGTGAACTGAAGCCAAGATGCACGCACCCTGCCTCCATCCAAAACATTGTGACTATTTTGCTACGAGGCGAGTTGATGGCTGTTGGGGCATAAGACTCTGAACACCTTCTTGGGGTTGTCCTCTCCTGAGCGCGGGTGGAACATTTTCTATTCATTTATTATTATTATTATTAAATATCACAAAATACATACATTAGTCTAACCAAAGACATAGCCTTGAAGGTTGGTTCATAATTTAAATTTCATTAATACACCATTTACATTGCACCCTATACGTGGAACCCCTGAAACCTATCTAATATGATGACATATAAAATATTTTGTATGTATGCATATAAGTATGATAAATATTATGTAAAATAAACAACGATCAGCTGTATCTGTCATTTTGAAATTTTGTCCCGCGTCAGCTTGTATAAAAATATCTTTGAAATCTTATGTAAACATCTAAAAACCGGATAAGTAAATAATGCTAGAAATGGAAATTACGTGACTGTAAACGTGGTAGAAAACTTCAATACAGCAGCAAGGCCTTTCATAATTTCCGTTTCCGTTTTGTACTTTTACTAAAGCACCTGTTATCACAAAATCGTGCAATTTTTAACTCTTTAAAAAGCAGTAATTTCAATTTAAAATATTTTGTTTATTTTTCTCATCATATACAATCACAAAACAAACAAAATGTATTCACTTATATGACAACGCCACGCATGCAGTGCTCTTACAATAGCTTGATTATCAATATTACTTACCTGTACAGGGCTATACCCACGTGTAGCCTATAGTGTTTAATTATTTCATCAGAAAGCAATCAGAAATTATGTAGAAGAGAGAGAGAGAGAAAAATACAAAGCATAAAGAGAAAAATAACCTTACATTTCATTCATGCGCTCATTTCATTTTTAAACAATTCATATATATTTACGATCTACGGTAGAGTCATTTAAAACCCCTTCTAAAAACGTTTCTAAGCTCTCATAAATCTCTTTACACAGCTATTCTAAGTAAACTTACACTTAAACTTAATATCCGTAGAAAATACCAAGTACTCTTACAAAAAACGATGAAATCCTCACTCAAATAGCATGCAGTTAAATAGCAATCATGACCTCAACAACGAAAAAAAAAAAAATTCTTATGGAGTTAGAGTATACTGTCCTTGAGTTCGTTCTGCAAACTACTACGCAAATATTGAGCCAGCTTTGATATTTTTCCTAATCACGACGTCACTATACCTGTTAACGACGTTTATATGTATATGGTTGATCATTGTTATTTCTTCTTTTGCAGCTTTATACTGTACTTAAAAAGAATGAACGGAAAAAAAAAAAAAAAAAAAAAATCCACTCTGCACAGAGTTTTATTTTTTGGCTCCAAAAACAAGATCAACCAATAAATGTATATATTTTTTTGGAGCAGCCAATCATTGTTACAGAGCCTCACTCTGACTGTACGTTGCAGAACAAATTTTGGTATTTTCTAGGTATATTTAACTTACTTTGTACAGATACAGGTGATGACAGTTTAAGCAAAGCAATGTCATGAGGATGGGTATCTGGATTGTACTGAGAGTAAGGGACAATCTTAGCAATCTCAAATATTTGTCCTCCACTGTTCATCGCAAGTGAACCTAGGCGAGCTGTCACGTTAGTAGCTCTGAAAAATAAGGGTAAATTCAAAATGTGTACGTTTTTATTATTTCTTTATATAAAATTCGTTTTTTAATGCAATTTCGAAAAGTACTTAATTTTTTATTAATTTAAAGGCGTAGAACACCTTGAACAAAAAAACATGTCATATATCCTTACATACCTTAACGTTGATTTGGCCGGAGTTATTAATTTCTAACTTATTTCCCATTTACGAAATGACAGCTGCGGGTTTATGACGTCACAACTCTCTAGTCTACGCGCGAAAACAGGCAAGCTGTGACGTCATAAACCAGCAGCTGCCATTTCATGAATGGGAAATAAATTAGAAATCAATGACTCCTGCAAATCTACGTTGATATTTAGGTATGCTAGGATTTTAGACATGTTTTGTTCAAGGTGTTCTACGCTTTTAAGCAATTTTTGACTGATTTTTTGAAGATCTTGAAAATATTTTAATTAATTTTTCTAATGCGAAGATGAAACGTAGGTGATAAAAATGTGCTGCTGATACATTTTTTTTATAGTTAAGTTAATAGGAGGTGCAAATTTATTACTGGTGGTGACAAGTGCGGGGGTAAGGGCTAAACGGCGGGGAAGTCCAAAGTTCCTACACCCTTTAACAATAAAAGATTACCTTTAAGTAAATTTTGGAGAATACCGCTGCACTCTTATAATGAGGAAAATTAAATAATGCACAGAATGCACTTTTAAAAAGTTGAACGCTAGTGCAAAATGTTGGCCTAAATTTTATCGGTATAAAAAGTACTTTTTTTTTTCAGTGTATGTTACATATTTCCTTACCCATAAACACAATGAGCGGCGGTGAGAATCCAAATAGGATGAATCAATGAACCTCCACAATAATAGGTACCATTCTAAAATAAAATAATAATAGTAGCAACAAGAATATAAAATTCATTATTGAAAACGGTTTTAAAAGAGTAAGTTAAGTCGAAAAATGTGGCAACTGTGAATTGCTCCAAGTTGTATATATATATATATATATATATATATATATATATACATATAATAAATAATATTATTGTTATTACATGGTTATAATAAATAAATAAATAATCGTCTTTATTAAAAAAAAAAAAAAAAAAAAAAAGGCATAAAGAAAAATACAATTTTTTTGAAAGGGCGAGGTTTAAGCCTGATAAAATGTGTGGCCCACTCTTAGTTACACCTAACCCCAATACTATACTCACATCAATATTCAATAAAGATGTAAATGGAAATTGATTGATTTTTGCAGTCTGACCTCCATATATCCGATTCTCAAACTCAATATGTCTCCAAGAAGAATTTCTTATCGGAAATTTAAATCTCGGATAAAAAGTGGAATATTTTGGAGCAGGTATAGTAGAACCTCTAACTAAAATCTGTGAAAGTTACAGTAATATTAGAAGTATAGGTATTGATTATTATTTTATTACACATTTTTCACTGATAATAAATTATGATGTTCATTCATGACTTCGTTTATAAATTAATTAATAGTTTTATTAAAGTTATAAATATAATAATATATAAAAAATATTAGCGTTAAATCGATAACAATCCCTTTGTTAAAAAAAAAAAAAAAAAAAAAAAAAAAAAAAAAAAAAACTAAACTAAATGAGGCGGGTAATCATTGTAGATATCTTATACAGTCATACTGCGAGATTTGAAGCATTTAATTTCAATAAAAACCTTGCACTATGATTTATAGTTATCAAGTTAACACTTATCGTTATCGAAAAACTATCGTTATTGATATAGTATCATTATAGTGGGAGATGTTATAAAAATAATGATATCGTTTTAGTGTAAGGCTTAAACATTTTGGAAATCAAACCTATATAAGACTGTAAAATAGATTAAATAATTGACACTAAATAAGTATAAATAAATAAATAAATAAATAAATAAATAAATAAATAAATAAATAAATAAATAAATAAATAAATAAATAAATAAATAAATAAATAAATAAATAAATAAATAAATAAATAAATAAATAAATAAATAAATAAATAAATAAATAAATAAATAAATAAATAGATAACTTACTAAAACTAATGAGGTTGACACAATTACTTGAACTTGAAATGCTAGCATGTTTTTTGAAGTAAAAACTGTAAAAGAAAAATAATATTAACATGAAATTTCAATATCTATTAATTTTTAACACAGAGTAGCTGTCGTGGAAAAGCGACAACAAATTACCTCATTCAAATAATCAGTCTGTTATACATTTTGTTTTATTTGTGGCGTTAGGCGTTAGTGAAAAGAAAATTCATTAGAAATTGATAATTGTTTAAAATTGAAACTATCACGCTAACATTATTTAATAACTAATTATTACATTTTTAAGAAAACAATTTAAATTTTATTGTTATCGTTTTGCACTCATCAATTAAAAAATAACTATTCTAACAATTCCAATTAGAGCATAAGATAAAGAGAAACTAAAGAAACATGTTTTATATATTCTGATGACGCCTAATTTTTCATTTGACCTTATAATTGATTTTTGAGAATTTTTGAACACTTTTTAACCCTAATTTTATTATTGTTATTTTGAAAACTAATATTTTGTTCGATCTATTTACTATTATATTTATATAAACACATAACAATAAAATTAAATGTAATAAAATTGTAATTAAAATACATTAAAAAAGTTATAAATTATGGAAAAAAACAAACTATTTCAGAAAATGTCATAAGCTCGTTCTGTAAACTCGTTCCTTTGTTTAAAACAGCTGGATATGACGTCGTTACCTGTTTACTACGTTTATACATATGGTTGATCATTGTTATTTCTTCTCTAAGAACTTTGAACTTGATAAAGATGAAAGAAATTTCTCAAAAAATGTGCCAGTCCCAATATGCGACTCACTTTTATCGGCACAAAAAAAAAAAAAAGATCAACCAATGAATGTGTCTTATTTTGTTGGTCAGCCAATCACTGTTATTGAGATTCACTTTACTTTACAGAAAGAGCTAAAATAATGTTTATAATAATATGATATTGCTCTAAAACTATTTAAAATTCAAAACTTACCTTTTAATGCGTATTCCGTAACTTTTATAAAACTTTTACACGTTTTTGTTTTCAACGTTTCTTCATATTTATATTTTTATAAATAATTTATTACAACATTTTAGACATATTTTTGAGTTATATATTTGAACTATGTTCTAAAAAGTGATGTGTCAAAAATATTTCGAGATAGGTAAATAAATTAGCAGCTGCAGGTCTATGGTATTTTTGTTTATCATTATTATTATATTTTTAACATAATTAGGTATAAATATTTACTGAGAAATTTGATAAAAATAAAAATAATGATAAAACAAAAATTACAAGAAATTTTTTTAAATGAGGGTATTTAAATTTATTAGCATACAAGTTTGCATTTTGGTGAGTACTTACTGTTTTTTTTTTTTTTAATAATTATGTTATTATGTGTAAAAAAAAAAAAAAAAAAAAAAAAAAACTTTTTTGATTTAATACAGAATGCAATATAATATTGTTTAGTAATTTCTGCCCTTTACTGTTTATGAGATAATTAGGCATCTATACCTGGTTTGCTTTCCTTAAAAGTACATTTTTGTGTTGCAATAATTTCTTATATAGGGTGGTTGCATTCATGTAAAAGACGACGCCATATATGATATAAGTGAGCATTTAATAATAACAAGGGCAGGTATATGAAAATGACATATTTGGCCAATGAGAATCTGCAATTTCTGGCGTAACCTTTGAGCACAGTTTTCACCTCGTTTCTTTCACTGGCGCTTGTTCACGTCCTAAATACTTTTGATACGGTTTAACGTGTTTTAATAATTCTGAAGTGAGAAATTCAAAAATTCAAATCTTTAATTTGACATGCTAATCCGCCCGAATCCCTATGCCAGGCCAAAATACAACTAATTATGACCCTTGCCACTCTTGCCAGTAATCACTTATCATCACCCAGTTCTGATTATGTTACATTTTGTCCTTTACCAAAACAACTTCACAGGGATATATAAATAAATAAAACAGTACAATTTTTAATTACTAAATATTTATTATTATTTAACTAGAATAACAATGGTATACACATTAAATATGGCAGTTTTTATTATTATTTATTTATTATTATTTAGTATTTAATTTCATTAAAAGTATGTATAGGCAACATTTTGAAATAATTTAGAAGAATCGCACAAGTAAGTATTTTAATTTTTCAAACAATTTTTTTTAATGTTAAATTTCTATAATATACATTATCTTTTCAGTTTTTTACATTTATAGTTTTTTTAATGAATTTTTCAATAGTAAGACGCATTTAATTTAATTGGGCATCAAAAACATGTTTATGCATTAGGATTTTATATTTAAATAAAATATCAATATATGACTTTAAAAATACTTATCAGGGGAAGGGGAGTCGAATCTATAGTTTTTAACAAAGAAAAACGTTTTAGAAAAAGAAAATGGAAATTTGAGCATTACTGTCTAGTAAAGTTAATATGTTAACAAAAAAAAAAAAAAAAAAAGACGAAAAAAAAGACGAAAAAAAGAAGAAAAAGACAAAACAGAAGAAAAAAAATTTAAAAAATAACAAATAAATAAATACGTTTTATAATTTGAAAAATTCATTTACCAAATTTTTGTTTTGCAATTTGTCCTAAATTTATTTTGTAAAATATTTTATCTACATTTTACATTTACTTTAACTGTGTCATTAAAATTTGCATTAAATGATCAAAATTGTATTTTTTTTAAGTCTTCTAGATTTTTTTGTAATATTATAAATATTTACATTGGGTCGTAAAATTCTTATTTCTGATGCAAGAAGTTATTTCCAGTCATGTTCTTTTAAATCATTTTATTTTATGCTATTCGAATAAACGAATTTGAATATATTATAATTTTTAACTAGAGCTGTGAATTTAAACTTAGCAAAGCTCGCACGGCTTTTTTTTTTCTTTTTTTTTTTTTTTTCAAAAAGTTGTTGAATACGGATATGAAGCTAAAAATACATTTTAAAGGAAGTAAGAAAAAAAAATCTCAATATTGATTTAATATTTAATATGCTGCTTCAATTCTCCAGTATGACAAGAAAATAATTAGTTAATTAACTGTTAAACATAACTATTATGCTATGCAGCATAATTATTATTCAATTCTGCTGAAATTATGTCATTTATACAATTGGAAATTTATTTTATAAAATAATTTGTTCTTTCTTCTTTTACAGCTTTAGACTTGATAAGAATGAACGGAACTTAAAAAAACAATAAAAAAAAATGCTGTACAGTTTTTTTTTTTTTTTTTGTCTCAAAAAACAAAATCAATGTTTAAACATCAAACATACATAAATTTATGTTTATTTTTTCCATTTAAAGCAAATTTGTCTTTCCTTTTATGGTAAATAATAAATGCACTGATTTTTTTTTCTCACACATGTAAAAAAGTCTAATATTTCTTGCATCAAAAATTATTTTACAATAAAATTTTTCAATTAATTTGAATAGCACTAGCTACTTTAAAACCCACAAAAATTAGCTCTAAATATTTGTTAAAATTTTTCTATAATATAGTCTGCTGAAACCCGTCTAACCATTGTACATTTTTAATTTTCTTATTTTTGTAATTTTTTTTGTCGAATATTTTAGATTTTATTTTTATATTAAAAAACTACATTATTATAACTTTTTTATTATAATTATATATTAGATATTTTTTTGAAGTGTTTTCTTTTTTTAATAATATTAGTTAGCATTTTTATTTTGTCTTAAAATTTGAAAGCGCGATAACGTTATATTTTTAAACGATTATTTTAATTTAATTAATTAATTATATTTCATAGCAAAGAATTTTTTTATGTCGTTTTACGTTTTTTTCAAAAATGGGAATATTATTTAACAATTTTAATATATTTTGATTTTTGCAACAAGAATTTGTTTATTTATTATTAATAAAATGAATAATTTTTAAATGATTTATTAATGTTTAATAAAATTTTAATGGGCAAAGAAGTTCAGAATTATTAGAATTTTTAGAAAAAAAAAATTTATAAATTGTAAGGCGTTTTAAAATTATTAAACCGAATTTTCAAAAAAGTTATTTATGCTATTATAGCATAACTGGAATAATAAATGCTGTATAATATAAAATTTATGCTATTTAAAATTTATTAAATGAAATATAGCATAAATTATGCTGTTATTTAAAGTGAGCTAGCATAATTATTACGTATTTATTTTTGAACGTAAGATCTAAAAATTAGTATGTTATTTTTTAAGTATAAAGTGAGCGAACTATATTCTTAAATCGAAAACTGATCATTATAAAATATTATTGTTTCTTTTTTAACTTCTTTGCCCTTAATTTTTGTTTTAGCTTTCAAAGCTATTAATATACCCAAGTCTTAATTTAATTGGAAATTTTATTTATTTTTTCTTCTTCTTTTTTATATTTATTATTTATTCTACTTCTAATTGTATCACAATATTATTTCTACTTTTATATTTTTTGTTCATTTTTTTTTATTAGGCATTTCATATAAAATATTGCTTTCTTTTATAACACTGAAGAAAACACGAATACTCACCATTTAATTAAATCTTGTTTTAGTTTTGTCATAGAAATAAGTTCAAAGAAATAAATTTGTCAAAAAAAAAAAAAAAAGAAAGAAAAAAAGTGAGTAGTTTTGTGTTTTTCCAGTGTATGTATGTTCGTAAAAAGTGCAAAGAGGAAGCATGTGTGCATTATGAAGGCATTGAGAAGTTTGAGGGGGAAAGGGGTTAACAATATAAACCACATTTTTGAAATAACGTATTTGACTATTTTAGAATAATCGTGGGTCTGTATCAGTTTTTTTTTAACAATTATTATCTATACATTTTAAATAGTTTAATATTTTTTCATACATTACATAACAATAAGATTGTACATCTTTTTATTGAAAATAAATACAAAAGAAAAAATATGAACTATATGAGTCCTAATTACTCATTCCTCTCTCTTTTTTAACACACTTATCATAAATTGAGAAATATAAGAAAAAGTCAAAAATTTTGATTAACTAGAAATCTCTGCCTTGAAAGAAAAAAAAAAAGAATCATTAATAATTTCAAAATTAAAATTATTGCAAAATACAGTCATACAAATTACATTTCTTTCAACAGAGCAAGTTATTATAGTGACTATATTTGTGCAATATTAAAAATCATAATATAAAAGTCTCTTGACATAAAAGAATAAGTGCACAAAAACTTATGATTTCTTTTACTTAACCCACGATTATTACCATATCAATATTTTCAATCAAGTCAAAATTAACAAGTTTAATATATAATTAGAAATGTAAGTAATAAATATAAGAAGCATAAAATTTGAAGGAACGTACTAGTTAAAAAATATCTAGAATTGCCATCTTATAATACGAATTGGTCTTTTTTATTATAGATAAAATAAATTACGTAATTTATACTGCATGTTTAGTATAAATACAGATAAATTGGAACTGCAATTATATTTATGCTATACAGCATAATATTTATGCTATGTAACATAGTTATTATGATATATAGCATAAGTTATGCTGTTATAAATGTTGTTGAAAATGTGCTAGCATAAACATTACGTATTTATTTTGGTCCTTATATAAAATTCAGTGATTAGAGAAACTTAAAAAAAGTACTTTATGCTATTTTATGTTTTCAAATTTATGTAATTAATATTTAATAATAAAAATAAAAAGGTTTTAAGAGATTAAGTCCTGCTTTAGGACACGTTGAACGTATTAGGTCCCAATGAATAGATCATGACCTTATTTGGTCCTAATTCAGTTCTTGGCAGTCCAAATTTTTTTTAATGTTATCTTTTAATTTTTTGGCACATGCAAAGAAGTATCGCATATATTTAACTTTCTACTATGCTTACTGAGTTATTTAAACTATTAACCCAAAATATTGTCCCAAACTTTAGAATGAAAAATATCACCCCTTTTTAATTTTTCAAGAAAAAAAATACAAAATTATATTTTTCCATTTTATAGGAGAAATTTTTTAATTGAAGACCAATTTAATAAGATGACATTTAGATAAAAAGATTAATGTTATAAACGTTATTAATATTTCTGTATTTTTACTAAAAAGAACATTATTAAAATTGGTTATTATTATTGTTATAATAACAATATACTGTACAATACATCATTATTTTTTTATATAATCAATCACAATTAGCTTTGCAATGAAGTTGGCTCACCCTAAAGTTAGTTCAAATATTTTAGTCTGATTAATGAACACGAAAATTAATTACAACGGACGAGATTTTAATTGGTAATCCCAGTGCAAAGGTCATTCTATAGGTCATTACTAACAGGTTCTGTATAGTTGTGTTCATAATTAGCTTTTCTAAGTGAAAATGCTAATTACTTCCACTTAAGACAATAGAAGACGTTGCAAAAGTAGGTTTAGTGATAAAATAAACAAACTGACATCTCAATAATACTAACAAAGTGCTAGCAGACGACTTTGTGTTCCTGTCTACATTTAACATGCTTTCTTATAGGGCAATGAAGCATATATAACTGGAGTTAGAATTATTTTCTGGAATTGACATTTTTACTGTAACTTGCTGAGCCTCAAAGCTTTTGTTTTCCTGGATTTCAATAAATTTGGTTAAAAATTATTCTTTTCTCACCCAATTGTCTTGAATCTCAGGAAAACAAAAGAGGCACATCAAGCTACTGTAAAAATTTCAACTCCGAGAAATAATTGTTACTTCTTATTACAACTGCTTCATTGATCCATAAAAAAGCATTTAAAATTAAGGCAGGAATACAAAGTCATCTGCTAGCACTTTGTTAGTATTGTTGAGCTGTAAGTTTGTTTATTTTCTCGCTGAACCTACTTTGGCAAGTCTTATATTAAACTAATTTTTTCAAAAAGAGAAAAAAATCAATTAAGAATCAACCATGGTTTGATCTTTAGTTTTTTTTTTTTTTTTTTTTTTTACGTAATAATTAATAAACTTTTTATTAAGGGGACTATATTAGCATTTTCACATAAGAAAAACTACTGTACTTGTTAAAAAGAAGGAATCCTTAAAGAGATCCTATATAAATACGCTTGTAATAATATATTTTGCCATTAAAAAATTCTCATCCACTTATATTGCAATGTTATTATAATATGAAAAATACGCAGTAAAATTAATATATTATCACAATCGTGTGTACTAAAAGGAAAAAAATATATCACAAGATACACCACATATTAAATTTCTTAACTCTTCTGTATCCTCACAAACTGGGGTTGAAAAATTGTAAAGTGGGCAACTTTATAGGAATTCATGACGTCATCAATCCCAGGTTTATAATAGAAATTGTAGCAAGGGTTGTCTACTTTACAAGTTTTCTCCCTAGTTTGTGAGAGTACTGAAGGGTTAACGCACAAAATATGTGTATTTATAATAGTCCTATCTCATGATTTATCATTGAGAGGAAATTTGTTTTTGAGGCCAGGGGTTCATTATGTTATGTTGTTATAAATACAAAATGCTAAAATAGGGCAAGCATAATGCGTATGTATTATTTTTATAGGGCGCACTCTAGCACTAGGGCACGCAATAGGTCATGTCCTATCACTAGATCACAAGTAATGTCAAGTTCATGACCTTGAAAATGATCTTGCAATGGGTCACCAATTTAAATACTATCCAACGTTTTCTTTGGCACCATCAATACACATAATTTTTTTATAAAAAGATTTGGTCTGTAACATTTTTTTTTATCTAGCATACTCAGAAAACAGATGTTTACTTTTAATTCTTAGAAAGTTCCTATATGAAAATGCAATTATTTTACATCAAAGAATATCCACTAACATTCAAAACTGGTGGTGACTTTTCTTTTTTAGATCAATCTGCTGTACACTTTTATACCAATGTTTTAAAGGCATAGAAAACATAAAACATCATGTTCTTTTTAATCATTAAACACAAAATGGGATCTACAAAACTGATGATAATTTTTACCAGAATATAAATGTGGCCCCATAAGAGAGCGTGAAAAAACTGTAAAGTATGCAATTTGCATGAATATTTCTGTTTATAACGTCAGAAACAGGCAAAAACTAGTATGAAAATGTTGTGCGAGTTGCATGAATCGAAATTTTCGGATCACTGCTACGGTGCTACAGTTGGGTTTTGCGACCAATTAATGATATTTATGTGAGTCCCATCAAGTGTTTAGTGATGTAAATGCTTTTGTTTTCATGTTGTCTATGCATTTAAGTTAAAATGATATTTATTATGCGTGTTTTCTTTTTTATAAAAGTAACTGTATTATTTCAAACTGTTTTTATTTTTATAAGTCATGCCAGCATGCTTATAAAATAGTATATTTAAAAAATATATATTATTTGAAAAACTTTCCATAGATAATTATGTAATTTATGCTATATTTACGTTATTTAATAGCATAATTATTACTATATTTTAGAATTGCATAATTAATTATAATATGTAGCATAATTTTGTATAGCATAAATTATGTTAATATTACGTACTAACCAGTATAATTTACGTTTATTCCATGAAAAAAATAATTCCCTTATAATTATGCTATAGCCCGATTTATACATATTACAACATAAATTATGCTGAATTTAATAACAATTATGCTTCATGACAAAATAATTATGCTAAGAGCATAATGTATAATTCTAAAATATCAAAATTTATGCTATATGACATAAATGTAGCATAATTTTTTTTTTTAATATTCCAGACCAAATCTTTAAATTGAAACCTTTCCTATAATTTCTATACAATCCCATATTTTGTTATAACATATTATATTTATACTCAAGCACAATTTTTTTTATACAATTGATTCTACATTTTTTTTATTGCTTGCTTTTTTTTAAAGTTAAATGACTAAAAGTTTGATCTATAAAGTGAGCCTGAACAAGGTTTATATTATTATATAATTTACTACATTTTTTTGTGTGTTTTAAAAATGATATTTTATTGTAAAAGATTATTAACTGCTGGCTATTGTTTTGTTTCTTATTTTGTATGGTTGAAAAATTATGATTTTTGTGAGTGGACGGTGCATTTGAAATTTTATTTACACAATTTGAATCTTAACTACTACATGGATTTAGAGCCATAATATTTAATTGCAATATTTATGAGGAATTTCGTAATTATATTTATTCTAAATTTTTCATTGTTGAATAATAATTTTAATGATTTCTTTATCCTTATATGTGGAAAATGGTATATCTACCGAATTTGTTATACTACTAATAATAATTAAGAAACTCGTACATAATTTTAATTCAAAAGTTCTAATCACTTTTTTACGATTTTTGTTTTTCTGAAAATTTGTATAAATGGTCCATTTGAATGCATTACCTAACTTTTGTTTTGCAAATTGAAATAGGAAAAAAATGCCAATAAATTAAAAGTGCCATATGTGCGTGATAAAATTATAATGTTATAATTTCAAACCTTTTTTTATAAACCCAGATTTTATTTTTGAATGATTGATAAAAGATTTTCTATGAATAAACATTTAACAAGGTAGCTGATTTGCATATTAATGGCAAGTTCTCTCTATCTATTTAATTTTTTATATCTATAGCAAACGGGAATGATTCAATTATAAATATAAACAATATATTCATATTTTATATAGAAGGGGAAAAAAGGCTACCGTCTATATGCCACAAATAATATATGACGTATATGACACAAATAAAAAAGTTAGGACTCAAATTGCTCCTTCTTGAACACAGGTTTGTTTTACATTATATATGGAAGGAATATTAAGGATTTTTAATGATATAATATTATATGAATTTCTTTTTATGAAATCATTATTTTTTTACTCATGATTTTTAATGATGAAATGCGGCACTTTTATTGGGGATTAAAAAAAAATAATAATAATAATAAGTAAAATCGTAAATTAACCGAGTAATTTAATCTTGCTCTTGAATTGTATTTTCTTGATGTGGTTTTAAATATATTAGTAATTTCGAAACACAATTTTTTTTTTACCTAAATGCTTCATAGTTTAAATGAATTTTTCAGTTTTTAAAATAGTCAATAAGGAAAACTTATTATTTTTTCTCATAATTTTTGATAATATAATTGAAACGAAACGAAAAAATTAAAGCATGTATAGCAATTTTCAAAACTTTCTAGTTATTATTAATATTTTTTTGTTTATTTATTAATATTATTTATTTTTGAAAAAGGTCAAACTATTGCATGCTAAACGATTACTAAAAAGTACGTTTTGTCAGTTTTCAAATATGATGTTCTATTTTAGTTTTTAGCCCCCAAAAAAGTGTTGTAGAGTTCATTATTTAAAGTAATGTTAAGTTTTTAATAATAACTTTGAAAATTTAATATTGTCAGATATTTTTGAATAGCAAAATTTCAAAGAAAAAATAACCTATCAGTTAATAATCTTTTACTAAATTAAAAATATCATTATAATAATTATTTTAATATTACAATAATAATTTATGTTAATAATAATTAATATATTATTATACTATAAACTATTCATATAAAGCCTTATATCATGGAGGCTTAATACACATTTCTAATATCCTTAATCTATCTTGTAATACTTGTTTTTCACGTAAAATTTTCATCATTTGTTGTCTCATTTCATTTTCTCGTGCTTGCCATTGTGCATCACGTGATTTAGTATGTGGTAATGTTCTTGGAGATAATGGTACTTCCATAGCTTGACATTGAGTTCCTGTAGAACGTAATGGAATAGATTCAACTTCTTTTGGTGTTCTAGGTAACGTTTGTGTTTCTCGATTTCTAATAGGTGGTGCTCTATTGACTGGTGATAAAGGTATATCAATAGCATCTAATGAACCTTGACTTGCTAATCTTGCAGCACTTGAACGTCTTAAGCGACCTTCATAAAATGATGGTACTCTTTGTTCAAATGATGATTCTAATGTACGTACACGCCCGCGCATACGTAAACCATCTGTTACTGTACGTTCAAATTCTATATTAGCATTATAATTTTTATCATTTTGTGCATGCATGATTGCATTTTTTTCATATGGTCTTTTATCAAATGTTCTTGGAAATGTTGAGATTTCTTGTATTTGTAATGGGGTACTAACTGGTGATTCGGCTGCTAGTTGTGCTAGATGCATTTGAGCTATGATACGTTTTTCCAATAGTAATGGGGATTGTGGGGGTTGTGCATCATCGCTTAGAGGGGAGGTTAAGGATGTGGTGGTAGTGGTTAGTGTCATATCGCGTTCCTCAGCCTGGACCCTGGAGAAAAGAAAATTAAAGTTTAGTATGGATTAATTAATAATTATTTCGTTACCAAAAAAAAACAAAAAAAAAAAAAAAAACACGTAATATTATCCTTTTTAGTCCCAGTATACAATACAGTGAACATCAGGTAATTCAATGAAAAATAGAAAATAAATCTGAAAAAACATACAAATTGAGATAAAATACAAAAATAGGATCAAAAAACGCCTTTGAATTTACACGTTTTTCAACAAAAAAAAAAAAAAAGCTATTTTGAGGATTAGAGAGTGGGTAGGGGATCTGCAAAAGTAGGAAAGCCTTTGTAACAAAAGATACATATTTTTACCATTCTGAAAGCCGCACAAAAACGTTGTTAAAATTTACGACATTGAAATAATTTTTAAAAAATTCGGGGACTGGAAAACAGTAATTGATTCGAAATGGAATTGATTCGAAAAAATAAAGGTGGTGGGGATACTGTAGTAGAGATGGCAACGACAGTAGTGGGGGGTATGCAATTTTGAGTATTTTTCTATTTTTTAGCATCCCTGCTAATTAAATACGCAACTATTTATATTTGAATTAAAAAGTGGAAACTAGCATAAATAAAAAAAAAAAAAATTGCAAAGAATATAATATGCTATATTAATTGTGACTGTTCCATATAGCATAAATATTATCTAGTAGAGCATAATTATTTAGGCAATCCAAAATAGCATACTTGAGGGGCTTTTATAAACCCACCCCTGTGACGTCATCAGTTAATTGGAGGATTACTAAACCAATTCAGTGGAGGTCAAGGGATACCAGAGCAAAAATTTAGCCCAATAGTAACTAAATAGTAACCCAATTTAGCCCAATAGTAATAGTTGGTGAAAAATAATTTTTTATAGGCTAGGCCGAGAACTTTTTGAATGACCCTTGTATATTGTATACATGTATAGCATAAATTACTACATTTATGCTGCACTTATGTCATACTATAGAACATAACTAAATTATAATTAAATAAAAAATTATGCAGATTTATAATATATTTATGCCATGTTACGTATAGCCGAAACACAATTTAGCATAATTTATGATGTTAAGAATAAACTATTCTGAAATTGAGCAAGCATAATTATAATATATTTATGTTTATCCATGTAAAAGAGTGCACAGTATTCTATTACAAAACTACAATACGAAGAGGAAAAAAGTAAGATTAAAAATGTGAAGGATTTTCTTCAAATGATGTGATGAAAATTTTTCTTTTTTTTTATTATTTTAATAAATATTAAGAAAAACATCGTCTATGCGGTGATTGATAAAAACGATGTGAAAGAAAAACATAGATAGGATAGGAAATCTATCATTGTGTTTTTCTATCAAATCTTTTTTAATCTAGTAATATTTTAATGTAAAAACTCTTTACCTCCTAATTTCCTGGATCATGTTGAAAAACTGTGCCTTGCTCTTCCTGCGACGTCGCTGTTCATGTTCCTTCTGAAAATAATCAGCATCAACGAAACACAAAATAACAGAGATTTATAGTGAAAATCATGAAGATTTATATTTATTTTTTATGGGCACTTTTTTATTATTATTAATTATATGTTGTTTTTTTTTAAGATGAAACTGCATTTTTTATTTGTTTGAAAAAATGTTTATGGAGTGGGATAGCTAGAATAGAGAATTAGTTAGCATATTTTTATATTTAATATGTTTAAGCAATTTAAAATATTATTTTAGATAAAATAATAATAATAGTAATTTTCACAACAAAATAAATAAGTTTACATATTGATTGCTTATGTTTATTCAAAATGCGGAAAAGGAAGTGGCCGGAAAAGGAAACCACGTGTTGGTAAAAATGGGAGAAAAGTTGATGCTAGCAGCAAGCTAGGCCTGAGCTACCTCCCACTTTTACCGTCACGTGGTTTCCTCTTCCGGCACTTTTTTTCCGCATTTTGAGTAAACATAAACAATCATTGAGAAAACGTCATAAACCGATCCCCGTATTTGAAATCAACTTTGTGCATTTTTTTAAATCTCATTCCTTTGATTGATAATAATTCACGTTCTAAATAGCTTTTCTTTGGTACTTTTAACTTAAAAGAGTAGAACACCTTGAACAAAAAACATGTCTAATATCCTAATATACCTAAATATCAACGTAAATTTGGCCGGAGTCATTGATTTCTAATTTATTTTCCATTTACAAAATGCGGGTTCATGAAGTCACAGCTCACCTGTTTCCTCGCACTTGTACTAGTGAGCTGTGACGTCACAAACCCGCAGCTGCCATTTATTGAATGGAAAATAATTTAGAAATCAATAACTCCAGCCAAATCAAAGTTGATATTTAGGTATGTTAGGATATTAGACATGATTTGTGTTCAAGGTGTTCTACGCCTTTAATTATGCATGATTTAACCTATTTCATATCTTCTGAAGCAAGTAGAAACATCTAATTATCATGGTAAGCTCAATACCAGGTCAAAACAACATATTTTAAAAAAAAACGTCCCTTGCCAGTGATCGACTTTGAGACCCATGTCAGTGACGTATCTTCTAATGTAGGTATATGCATGCTTAGATTAAAAACTTTAAAAAAAGTATAAAAGTGTCTAAAAATTAATAATATTAATAATAATAATTTTAAAAGAATATTTTTAGTATTTATTTTTTTATAACCCAGTTAATTGTTTGTTTTTTAGGTAAAGTGATCGGGACTGATCGCGCTTCACAATAAAAAGCTACTTGTTACTGCACTTACTCTCTTCACACTCTTCTGAAACAGACTAGTGATGTGTCCTTTCTTCAAAGTATGCAGAAGTTCTCTCGCCGCGTGATGTGGACTCACAAGCTGCACGTTGTTGATGAACCGGTACAGTTTCTGAAATATAAAACATAAGTTATGTAACTAAATTAGTTTGTTGTTTTGAATATTTTTAAATTTTAATTATATGAAATTATTTGAGCATCTACATTTGCTCGAACAGTTGCCTACTTTTCAGGTGCTCTTTTGATATTTTTAGTATGAAAGAACGAATGAATAAATGTGTGAATGAGTGAGTGAATAATAAATATCATCATTAATTTATTTGTGCTGCTTCTGTGTTAATATTTCTTTTTTATGTAAACTTATATTGTAATATTCTGGTCAAGAACAGGTACTATGATTTAAATAGCTGTGTACGTTTCTTAAATAACATTATTAATATTATGACTAAAGAAATGAGTAATGGTGTTACCTGAGAAAAGAACATGACGTTGCGACTCCTCCACACTGACTCCTTAGGTTTATCTCTCAGTGCAGGCAGTACAGAGCGGTAGAAGGCATGTTCTATCAGTAGTATGAGCAAACCAGCCACCATGCCTAGTCCCAGCAATAGAAATACTCCGGCGACTGCAGTGACACCCAGGGGGTGCGGTTGAACTAACTCACTCTCAGGTGTGAAACATGGCAGTCCACCCCACCAGCGTGACTGTAGCATGTCCAGTAAGCCGGAGCGTGCGTAGCCTGCCAGGGTGTCGGATATCGTCTCCTGTAAGGTTTTTATTTACGTTAGTTGTTGAAAGGACATTAGGAGGAAAAAAATTAATTTGCTTTGTTCTGTTTTGTACTATCCTTTCTATTCTATTCTATTCTATTCTATTCTATTCTATTCTATTCTATTCTATTCTATTCTATTCTATCCTATCCTATCCTATCCTATCCTATCCTATCCTGTCCTGTCCTGTCCTATCCTATCCTATCCTATCCTATCCTATCCTATCCTATCCTATCCTATCCTATCCTATCCTATCCTATCCTATCCTATCCTATCCTATCCTATCCTATCCTATGCTATCCTATCCTATCCTATCCCATCCCATATCCTCTCCTGAGTCTCCTGGTATTAACTGCCCTGGTCAATAAAATTTCATATTCCGTCTTTTAATTAATTTTATTATTCATTTTCGTACCTTCTAAATTATTTTATTTATATACTGTATATTAAGCAAATTGTCTCGTTTTTAAGTCTATAATAATAACATACGTAAACAAAAATTTCTATACTTCTTGAGTATTATGAAAGGTTGACAATAATTGTTAACAAAATCTACAAATAGTGGTATTCCAATCAAATACAAGAAGCATACCTTCATAGGAAATCCCTTGCTCATGGCTATGGCGTACATGTCTTGATTCATAATGTCTCCTAGACGTCTTAACTTGCATCCTGGGTCCATACCTCGGAAATAATCTAGAACTGGAGTGTCGCCGACCAGAACGTCCAGGGTACCGTTCCTGTCAATCAAACATAGACGTCAGTACAGTTTAAACATTATGTGTTATGTCCTTCAAAGGTAAAAATAAATAATAATAATAAATTATTTTAATTATAAGTAATATTCCAAGAGTATGACAAGTTACAAAAATATTTAACTGAATTTTTTTAAATTTTCTACTTTTTTCAAGTTTCAAAAAAATATAAAAAAAATGATAATAATAATAAATAAAAAAAATCTCGACAATAATGCTTTTAGTTTCAGCAACCAGGTGGCCGGCTAATATCACACAAACTGAACGATTGCAAATTATAAAAATTAACTGAAGTAAAAATGAAAAATGTAACTTAAAAATTGAGTTATTTTGTAAAAAAAAGAACATAAAAACACGATCAAATATTAAACTTATTTCACTTTTAAGATAACGTGTAAATACTGTGACAATTGAAATTATATGGCCAAAATTTTTAATGAAATTAGAAACTTGTTTAAAATTAAAAAATTATCAAGACATTTTTTTCTGAACAAAAAACATTTTTTAAATTCATTCACAATTTTATTTAAAAATTTTAGTTTCGTATGATATAAATTACGGAGAAAGAGTTCTTGTGAAAATAAAGTTTTTCTTATGACTATTTACGCTGCGAGTCGGTCACTCTACGTTAATATAGAATTCATCTATATGAATCCAAATTTATATTAAAAAAATAATAATATATAATTAATAAAATAAGAAGTATTAAAATCCAGTAAAGCATGACATGTGCTCTTGTCATTTATATTTAATTTATATTTTTATATCACTCTAACAGGTCACGTACTTTATTGTATGCGGACAAGCGTAAGAAATTTGTATATTTGAAATGTACATGACAAAATAATGAAATTTTCTTATGTAGTATCCAACAGTGACATAATATAAGAACATATCTTTAAAATATGGAAATTTTAAAAGAGATACGATCACTGGGTGAATACTAAAACACAGATTCTGGTAGTAACAACGTTACGTAATTTTACTGTACTTATTGTTACGAAATAACATAACGTCATTACTTTTTGGTAGCAGTAACGGTAAAGCTATACTTTTTCAAGTAATTTTGCCATGTAACGACACTACTTTCTAATATTATAAGCACTGAAAGAAATAAGCTTCTAACTCTATTCTATAAGTAAATATTATTATATGCTTTTGTCATTGTCATTATATAGTAATTCAAAATTATTGTTATGATTTTGAATTAAATCTGTCTATTTATAATTAATTGGAAAATGACAAAAAAAATATATCTATTTTTTAAAAAAATATATATTTATTAAGAAATTATTTGAAGTAAAGTAACGTTAAAAGTAACTTCACTACTTTTAAGAGTAGTGAGTAACGTAGTGTAATTTCTTTTCAGAAACTGTAATGAGAATGAGTATCGTAGTGTCATTACTTTTTCGTGAAGTACTGAGTAACGTAACGAAGTAACAAAAAAAAAAAAAAGTAAATAAAAAAAAAACAATAAAAAAAAGTAACGTGACCAAGTCTGTTTAAACATAAATACTTGATGTGCACGTTACCTGAGCGCCTTCACTCCGTCTATCATATCACTGAGAGGATGCAGCCTCGTATGTTGGTATAACGTCGGGTTACTGTTCTGGATATAATACTCAGCTGCTGTGGCTCTAGCTACGCCAACACGATGTGTCAGCAACTGAAAATGTAAAATATGATAAATAGAACACAGTATAAAAACACATACAGAAATAAATAAGTAAGTAAACAGATAGTGTTACCTTAGAAAACGACATGATAATTTTGATAGTCAATTAAAAAAAATGTTTTTGTTTTTTTTAAATTCTATAAAAATAATAATAATATTAATAAAAATATTGGAAAGCTTTTTTTTTCTATTTTAGGGACAAATACAATTATATACTATAATGTAGCAAAAAATTATTCAATTAAATTTAAAATGCACTGTATTGATTTATAGTACAGACAATAGTCTATATGGAAAATAGTTTACTCAGAGTTTACTCATACAGAACTGTATTATTTTAAATATCAACTAATAGGTACAATTTACAAAAAGTTTATAATTAAACCAGTTTAAACAAGAACAAGATCAAAAACAAGAACAAGATCAAAAACAAAAACAAGAATTACAAGAACAAAAAAAAAAAAAAAAAAAAAAGAATAACAAGAACAAGAACCAAAAAGCGAAAGGTTTAAGTACGTCCCTAAACTGGTTTTGAACCTAACTTAAATCATATTCATTAATTAACTTCCACACTTACGCTGAGGTCAGTTATTGCCGCTTGATTCTGAAAGAAATCTCCAGCAATGAGAGCCGCAATGTTAGCTGTGTAGCTAGCAACGAAGATCACGGAGAATCCTCCCCACACGTTGATCAGAAACTTGTTAGGCCATGACTTGGGAGCCTGTGTAACATTAAAAAAACAATCAATCAATTCAATAAATTCAATAAATTAAATCAATCAATCAATCAATCAATCAATCAATCAATCAATCAATCAATCAATCCATAGCAGATAAATGAGATATAAAAATGTAAAGTATCCTAATGATTATGCAACAAGTACAGCATATCTGCCAGAAAAATTGCCTATCTTTCAGGATACTCACAAAATTATAAATTTATTAATTCTAATTGCTTTTGTTTCTTTCTTAACGAATTTTAAATATTATAATATCTTTCTAACTTTTAAGTACACTATAATAACCTAAAATACATAAATAAATAAACAAACAAATAAATGAACGTAAACTTATATTGAAAACGTAAAAAAATTCATCCCGCAATGCTAAAAAAAATTAAATTCTTTTTTTCTTTTCCCGCGCCACCTTTGATAGGCTAGCACACTCCTCTAATTCACGATAAAATACTTACCTTGAAGGCCACTAAATGTCCACACAAAAGTCCCCACATCACCCACAGAGCAGACGCAATACTAAAGTTCCTAGTACGTTGTCTTCCCCATGGATTGAGTCCAAATGGACTTAGCCATTCATAGACTGCCACGGCAATGGCAGTTACATTGAGAGACGTAAAGATCGCGACCCAAAGTTCTGCACTGAACGGCAGGAGGAAGGCAAGCAGTGGAATGTTGTTTTTACGTGCAGGTGCGGCGAGCATTGATACACTGCTGTAGAAATACGGCGAAGAGAAATCCACAACCTAGAATGTAAACAAACATTATTAGCACAGGAGGGTTTTATGAAAGGCCAGAATGAGAGGAATGAACCAAATTGATGTGACATTTTTCCGCCTTATTAATTGCGCATAATTTGATAAAAAGTGTGCTTTTCTTCATGATTTGGGTTTTATAGGTTTACACTTGCATTTAATCGCTTGATTGTGATTTATTGTGTATCCAGTGATTATTTTGACTCGTTTTTTGTTTTCTTTGGTGTCTATCATTCCCTATTTTTTCTTTTTAAATTATGCGCCATAAATAAGGCAGAAAATTGGGCGTCAATTTCTTTCATTCCTATTGTATCGTCTTTTTCAAAAACCTCTTTGAGTTATATAGAGTGTATGCGCATAGCGTCACACTGAATGCGCTTTGACACCATATTGGATCAATGAACAATATTGCTCAGTATAGGACAAATTTCATTTTTGGTTATTTCCTTTGGAAAATTGGTTAAAGAGCTTCTGGACTAAAAAAAAAATCCTCTCAATGATAAATCAGGAAATGGAACTGTTATAAATACACGCATTTTGTCCTTTAACTCTTCAGTACTCTTACAAAATGGAGAGAAATCTTGTAACTTAAGCAAACCCGTACTACATTTTCTATTGTAGGCCCGTTTTTTTTTTTTTTTTTTTTTTTTTTCTTTTTTTTTTTCTTGCCAAATTGTGTTATTGTGCTACACCAATCCATGGTACCAGTTAAGACATTGTCGTATCGACACGTAAAGACTTTCCAAACCAATGGAAGCATTACACACAGACCTGCCACGGCCTAAGTACACAGCCCGGCATTTGCCGTGACAGTCTAGAGAAACCGTGAAAACGTCTATAGGCAGGCTGGTCGGTGCAATCACATCAATCATGCACCTCCTGAATGCTGTGCGTCGTCATGGAATGCATGTAAACATGCATCGTGCAACGTGTTGTGCTCTTACACTTAACGAACTCACCCAGCAGAACCTGTGCTCAGTAACGTGTACATTGCAGAGTTGATCTCGTGCGACTTGTTAAGCCTCAATGCAGCAACCATATATAATGTACTTTGCCGTTGTGCTATGACAACTTTAGTGATAACATATCACTGCAAAGCGGCAAAGTACATAATATATGCTTGCTTTAGTGACATAATATTATGCTTTCTTTTATGTACAATATGTGTTAATAACCTTTGCAAGAGGATGGTGTCTATTTAAGGGTAACTGACCTCCATATGAGGTTTAACGAGACACATGAGCTCAGAAAGGTACCAGGTGATACAGTTTCTCGACTGTTCACTTACACGCTCACTTTCAGTAGGAAATTTAATTCCGAATCGGCAGCCGGCGGAAAGTAGGCCTTCCTCCATAAGTGACGCTGGGGATGATCGAACTTACAGCACCGTAGTGGTAACCCTGCCCTGCTTCAATTTTTTTTATTTAATGACTATATAAGCAAATAAAAAACGTGTATATTTATGAATGAATGGATGAATGAATTCACGTCTGCGGTGGGCTATAAACCCACTTTCACAGGATATGGGAAGTACTGAATTTTTCTTTAAAAATACCCTGTAATACAATAAACTGCTTGAATGTGACGATGCAGTAATGTAACCTGAACATGTTAAGTTACTTATATTATAACGTTTAAAGTTATGTAACAAACTCGCATACATATTATATGGTCTATGCGTTTATGTTAAAGTAAACGCCATGTTGAATCACTCAGTAACATGGGTCACATATAGAAAAATAACACATTTTACCACTTTAAAAATATTTAAAAATATTTTTTGAGAGTATTGATGCTGCTAATAGCTTGAATTAGTATCTCAAGTTTGTGAGAAAAATGATAAAATAACAAAAATCAACCGATTTCCCAACGAGAATATCCAAACACGAAGTTTGTCCTATGCTGAGCTATGTTATTCATTATTCCAGTATGTCGTCTATTAAATATGACATCATGCGTATACAACACAATATTGATAAATAATACTACCAAGGAGCTGGAGTTTAAAAAAAATAATAATTGTTAAAAAATAATTCATTTTGCTTGCAGAAATTTTACGTAGAATTTAAATATGCAGGCATAATTACGATTTTTTTTAGCAAACTTTTCTGTTACATATGTGTTTTACAGTTTTGTAACATAAAAGTTATTACAATAGACCACTTTCAATGAAAAGTAACGGCTGTTTCAAACGGCATTGTTGCACAAATTAAGTGAAAGATTTTCAAATCTGGCCAAACGTAATGGGAAAAAGAGGTAATTTCAAAAGCTCATAATTTAAAAACTATACCATGTCATGATATAAAAAAAGTACCCAGAGGTTTGTAAACATCTTACTTTTTATATTCCAGAAGCTGGACGTTTTACTACGTTTTATTTTTAGTAAAAACCTTTTTTGAAAATGTTGTGATTGTCACCCTCGCTGAGCGGCCGAACTGCTCAATTGTTAAATACGAGGAAAATGGTGTTTTGTTATCTCTCGATTTAAACGCTGAAAAATGCAGCTACATAATAATATGATATACTAAAAGAAAGGTAATTTTATGAGGATTCTAAATATTACATTTGTTTTGCAATACAATAACTTGTTGCGGAGAAAACTGTTAAAACTCAATAACACTTTTTGAAATTGTGTCACAAAACCAAGTTCTTTTCTTGTATTATTATTACTATATTCTTAGGGGGCAGTGGGTACTATTGCAGATATTTGTGTAAACCTAAAGCGAGCTTAAGTATTTTCACAAAAAAATGAGAATGGCGTTGGTTTCATCGCTCTAGGTCAATTATTAAGAAAGTTGAAAATCAGAAGTGTAGTCACACGTGAATACTGTTACAGTATACTATAATATCAGACGATTTTTTTTTTTAAATTTCTTTCTTCTACTTCTTTCTTTCTTTTTCTTTTTTTTTTTTTTATATAAATAATAGAATTTGAGAAATAATATTATGATATTATTTAAGCCACAGTTTTGTAAACGTGGTTTGAAAAGTACAATATTTGTAATCACTCGTCGCAGAAAAAAAAAAAAAAAAAAAAAAGAGAATCTTGTTTTGTCATTTTTATTAAATTACTGCATTTTAACACTGCAAATGTATTATTATATATTGATTTATTTATTTTTAATGGATCTTATCGGCATAGCGCGCTAGCCAATCACAGAGGATAAAGCGTGAAAAAAAAATAAGGACATTATATATGCACGGACGAAATAATTTTATACCCTATAATAGCATTGCATTTTGCTGCAATAGTACCTTCACATTCTGTTGAGTTGAGAACGTATGTTAGACGAGACCAGAAATTTTTAAATAGGGAACACTAGCTTAATTTTTTCATAATTTATGCCACCAAAAAAAATAATAATCATAATAAAAATAAAAATTAAAATATAAACACATGCAGTTAATGTTAGTTTATTTTGCCACTACATCTTCAAATAAAGAAGTTATTTTTATTTTTATTCTGTTTGTGATTTTAATGTAGACATATGATATAGGTCATATAGTATTAAAACCGATTTTTTAAATATTTTTTATCAGGGGTTCGAACCCGTCACAAAAATTATGGGGTCCGCGGACCCGGAACCGAGTCCTGAAAGAAATTGTCATGTCTGCGGAGCCTAGTCCGAACTCTTTAAATTTTTTTTCGGGTCTGCGGACCCAGGTCCGAAAGACCCGCCCAAAATATAGGGTTTTAGGCGGAACCGGGTCCGGGTCCAAACCCCTGTTTTTTATAAAAAATACTGTGAATATCAAAATATTAAATATCTCCTCTTAAAAACGCTTAATGGAGATTATCGGTTTAGCGTGCGGGGAGACCCGGGGAAAGCTAAGCGTCCCCTAATTTAAAATTACGCTTATTGGGAAAAAACACGTTTTAGCGATTTTTGAGAAAACTACTCCACTGATTTTGGAGAAATTTAAATGAGAAATACTGGACATACTTTTACGTGTTTTAAGCCATAGTTATTTTTACGCATTTTTTTAAACCGATAACCTCCATTGCGTCATCCCGGGTAATTCGAAAATGTGTACACCTGTAACTTCGTTTATAAATAAAATGTTTTAAATATTAAAATTACGCTTTTTTATCAGACATTAGCTTAAACTTAATTGTCTTAAATTTCAAAAGGCTAAACTTCAAACTGGGATGGCAGAGGAGAAAAAAATGACACTCAATGGCACCGCGATTGAAAGGTTTGGCTGCGCGGTTTAAAAAATATGCAAGTTAAAAAAAAATTTAAAAAAAAAATAGAATAAGAAAAAAAATTTTCATTCTTAGGATTATTTTAATATAATGCTAGATATAATATTATTTTTTTTTTTAATTTAAATATTTTTGATAACTTTTGCATATTTTGTAAACCGCCCAGAAAGCCTTCCAATCGCGGCATCATTGAGTGTCGTGTTTTTCTCCTCTGCTATACCAGTTTTAAGTTTAGCCTTTTGAAATTTAAGACACATATAACCTAGCTAATGTGTGATAAAAAATATGTATTTTAAATTTTTAACATATATTTTATTTATAAACGAAGTTATATGTGTACACTTTTTCGTATTATCCGGGATGACGCAATTAAAGCCATAGACCACATAAAACAGCATGTGCTTTTTAATGAACAAACACGAAATGGGATCTTGAAAACTGATAACAATTTTTTTTACCAGAATGTTAATGTAGCCCCACGAGAGAGCGAGAAAAAACTGTAAAGTTTGCAATTTGCGTGACTATTCATGACGTCAGAAACATGCAAAAATTAGTATGAAAATGTTGTGCGGGTTGCATAAATTGTATATTCTGATCACTGCTACAAGGCTACTGTTGGGTTTTGAGACAAACTAATGTTATTTATGTAAGTCCCATCAAGTGTTTTGTGATATAAATGCTAATGTTTTTCTCGGTTCTATTCCTTTAAGCGTTTATGAGAGGAGGTATTTAATCTTTTGATATTTACAGTATTTTGTATAAAACATATCAAAAAATCAGTTTTAATAACTATTTTACCTATTACCTATATATATCCTACATATATCATGTCCACATTAAAATCACAAACAGAATAAAAATAAAAATAACTTCTTTATTTGAAGATGTAGTGGCAAAATAAACTAACATTAACTGCATGTGTTTATATTTTATTTTTATTTTTATTATTATTATTTTTTTTTTTGGTAGCATAAATTATGAAAAAATTAAGCTAGTGTTCCCTATTTAAAAATTTCTGGTCTCGTCTAACATACGTTCTCAACTCAACAGAATGTGAAGGTACTATTGCAGCAAAATGCAATGCTATTATAGGGTATAAAATTATTTCGTCCGTGCATATATAATGTCCTTTTTTTTTTTTCACGCTTTATCCTCTGTGATTGGCTAGCGCGCTATGCCGATAAGATCCATTAAAAAATAAATAAATCAATATATAATAATACATTTGCAGTGTTAAAATGCAGTAATTTAATAAAAATGACAAAACAAGATTCTCTTTTTTTTTCTTCCTTTTTTTTTTTTTTTTTCTGCGACGAGTGATTACAAATATTGTACTTTTCAAACCACGTTTACAAAACTGTGGCTTAAATAATATCATAATATTATTTCTCAAATTCTATTATTTATATCAAAAAAAAAAAAAAAAAAAAAAAAAAAAAGAAGTAGAAGAAAGAAATTTAAAAAAAAAATCGTCTGATATTATAGTATACTGTAACAATATTCACGTGTGACTACACTTCTGATTTTCAACTTTCTTAATAATTGACCTAGAGCGATGAAACCAACGCCATTCTCATTTTTTTGTGAAAATACTTAAGCTCGCTTTAGGTTTACACAAATATCTGCAATAGTACCCACTGCCCCCTAAGAATATAGTAATAATAATACAAGAAAAGAACTTGGTTTTGTGACACAATTTCAAAAAGTGTTATTGAGTTTTAACAGTTTTCTCCGCAACAAGTTATTGTATTGCAAAACAAATGTAATATTTAGAATCCTCATAAAATTACCTTTCTTTTAGTATATCATATTATTATGTAGCTGCATTTTGCAGCGTTTAAATCGAGAGATAACAAACACCATTTTCCTCGTATTTAACAATTGAGCAGTTCGGCCGCTCAGCGAGGGTGACAATCACAACATTTTCAAAAAAGGTTTTTACTAAAAATAAAACGTAGTAAAACGTCCAGCTTCTGGAATATAAAAAGTAAGATGTTTACAAACCTCTGGGTACTTTTTTTATATCATGACATGGTATAGTTTTTAAATTATGAGCTTTTGAAATTACCTCTTTTTCCCATTACGTTCGGCCAGATTTGAAAATCTTTCACTTAATTTGTGCAACAATGCCGTTTGAAATTCAAATTCAAAAAAGATTCGTTCATTGCAAGTGGTCTATTGTTGTTACAAGTTCAATTCAATTTATTAAAAAGTCGTTACCTGTCGATAAGAATGTTATTTAACGTAATGTTAATGTTATTTGACTCGTTCTACTCTGTAAAGACATAGAACGTAATAAAATCTTATATATTAATGTCTTGGCTGGGCTGGAACTATGGATTGGTGTAGCACGATAACACAATATCGCATGCAAGCAAGATTTTTTTTTTACCTTAGTTCTCATAGACGTGATGGACAGAGCTGCTACTGCCAGATGAGCTCTACCAGAGGCAATCTCTCCCACCGCACCACTCCAAGAACCATTACGATGCCAATGTCGAGAACCATGTAAACCATCCTTTACCACGTACACGTGGAACTGAAAGTTTAAGTCTTCACCCAGTTGTTGTAGTAAGTCCATTGAGTAACCTGGGAACACAAAAATTATGTATAAGGTAATTCTTAGATGTAGTCTTGCTAGATGCCTTAAAAAAATACAGTAAGTGCTCTAATGTAACGTAATGTGTACTTTTCATATGTCACCTTCAAGTATTATTATTATTATTATTATATGGGGAACAATAACCATGTGTTAAAGACGTTTACAGTATGCAAAAACACTACAAGGTACTTTTACCAGTTACCACCTAAAACAAGTTTTTTTTTTTTTTTTTTTTTTTTTTACAATTAAACATATTGCCATTGCTTTTTGTACATACATCTATGAAAATTGAAAGTGCTAAGTTTTTAAAAAAATATCCTGGTTTAAAACTATACGTCTATTCTATAAAACAAGGAACGTAGGAAATTTTTATCTTTTGGGCAGCCACACGTTTCACTCTTGCAAGCAAGAAGGGTTTTCAATATTGTATAATGCATATTATACTACCTATACCTAATGATATAAAGAAATATAACTTCCAAATATTCTTTAAAAGTAGGGTAGAGGTTGCTAAAATATTTCTTGCTTGATAATTATGTTTCAATATATGTCTTACTATCTGGAAACTAATAACTAATACTATATTAAATAGTAAATACTGCTATTTTTAGTTGTTCCAATATACAGCTCTGATGTATATAGATTCTATTTTATTTTAATTGTATTTTTATTGACTTAAAACTCAATAAAATCTTCAATCTCAAAGATCAAAGTTTATGTATTTTCTGAATGTATATTACCGAAACAGCAAGCAGGTCCATCTTGTCTCATACAACGAACACCTCGCACACACGTCCCACCGTCTGCAGATCCCACCATAACAAAAGGAGGTGCGGGGACTGTGACCACTCTAAACTCAGGTTTGCCACCACGTGAACCAACCCCGGCACCAAGAAATCCTCCACCTGGCCACGTGATCGAGTCCAGAGATACATTGGAACCACGTATGAAACCTACTCGACGCCAACCTGGAAATTTAAATATATTATTTAGATTTAAAAAACAACAACATTGAATGAAAATATAATATTAAGGGTTATGTACCGCAAGGAAATGAAAAACCTGCACAACTATAGACTGAAAAGCATCACTAAAATTGCAGGTTATTCATTTCATTTCGGTACATAGATGGCTTGTATATCAAGATTTAAAAATAAAACATGCAAACTTTATGATGTCATTTAAAAGTTAATAGAAACAGTTACCTATGATAAGATTTTTAGAACCCGTGACCATCAGATAAGAGAGAAAATAATTATTGAAGTTAACATGGGCTCTTATGAGACTAACACTTCAAAAAATCATAATTTAAAATCTAGCATGGTGACCCCCCAGTTTTTTACATTTTTGAAGATATACAATAACCTATTGTATCACTGTGCCAAATTTCAGATTTTTCTTTTTTTATAAATTTTTAGTCAAAACACCCGCAGTACCTGATGTCCCACCTATATTGAGGCAGGCAGTTCTAAAAATAACAAGAGTTATTCTATATTCACACTAAATAAATATAGTATTGAAATGTGCATATACTCCTGTGTATCAAAACAAGTTAAATTCCCTTATTAACAACAATATTCTGTTAAAGCTTGAAAAAAATTCAGTATTAACTAACTTTTTTGCATCTTAGACATTCTTCACATTTAAAAATATTATTTGTTTGTTTTACAATAGATTTATATCTGTATTTTTATAAGTTTCAATCTATTATTTTTTAAAATTACAATTAAGGGGGTAGGTGACCGACTGATATCTTGCAAACTGCACGGTCGTGAATTATAATATAAACACAAAATAAAAGACAAAATGGTACGATTTCTGGTCTAAGTCGGTCAAGTTCTACGTAAATAAAAATATATATTTACAATTTTTACATTTCTTATCAATAGGATCCATTAAAAATGAAGACAAACGTAAAATTTACCCAGTTTCTTTGCAGTCGGAGGTCTTGCTAGGTTCATGACATCAAACTCAGCGGCGAGAGGTGCAACATCCAGGTCACGTGATTTGCCTCCAAGGATCACATTCATCTCATAGCGGACCCACCTAAAACATCATTAAAAATAACGAGTTTATAATAATGTTAACGTTAAATATTTTCACAACAGTATCATATAATAGGTTGTATAAAACAGAATGTTTTCATTATAGTGTATGTATAAATTATTTAAAACTTATAAAATATTATTAAGATAATAAATAATGATAAATGTATCGAAAATAGGATTCATAGTTCTCACTAAAACACTTCAACTGAAATAAAAACAAACGGAAGTTACTTTATGCATTTGTTCTTAATTAAATTAAATACTCATTTTTATTAATAAAAAGCATAGGAAAAACATATATTTAATGGGGTTTATCGGAGGATGCTCTATTATTCACACACACACACATTTTGTGTAGAAAAAAAAAAAAACTAGAAATTGAAAAAAAAAATCGATTTTTAATCAAAATCATGTTTTTCAACCGTTCGTTTTTTTTCTTTCGAGTAACTACTTCATTGATGTAAGAAAAAAACAAACAAGGTATATGGATACACTCTTTTAAACATGATTTCCAAACAAATAAATATATGAAATAGAGAGAGAGAGAGAGAGAGAGAGAGAGAGAGAGAGAGAAGAAAAAACAAAGAAGAATTAATGATTTATTTATTTTTGGTCTTACTTTTTTATGTATGTTTTACTAAGCCTCCTTATTCAAGAGGACCGTTGAGCAGTGACAGAAGGTATAGCCACGAAAGGCGCAAGTGTCCATTTTAAACCCAATAAAGAACTATTATTATTATTATGAGTTCTTTTATTTATTTTTCGTCTGTAACACCAACACCGGAATCCTACTTGATTCAAGGTGAAGGTGAAAATAACCCAGTATCAATTATCTGATAGAAACTGCAGGTGGCAATAAGAGGAATTACAAACTAAGCACTTTGCGCTCAATGTTAGCTGTGCCAAGAACTGCAGCTTTCTGCATTAAACACGTAAATGTCTATTCTCGAGTTCCAGTTTGTCTCTCGCTGTCAACCAATCTTTCTTCACCATACCATTCACAGAAACCACAACAGGGACAATTTCAACATATCTATAGGGTGGTTTCATTCATGTTAAAGTCGACGACATAAGTGAGTACTAAATAACATTGGCCAGTAGAGGAAAATAACACATTTTGCCAGTTTAATAATACTTCGTAATATTTTTGAGAGAATTGATACTATTGACAGGTTGAATTAGTACCTCAAAAATGCAAGAAAAATAATAATGTCCAAAAAAAAGAGCTAATTTACAAAAGAAAATAGCCAAAAACTACGTTTTCCTATGCTGAGCAATGTTATTCATTAGCATGAAAAAGCACTCAGAATGACGTCATGCGTACACACCCTATATATGGATATGGAAGATAGAGTGTTGGTAGAAAGGATTGGAAGGTAGTGGCTGTGGTCTAGGCCCAATGATTTGACAGTGTGGTGCATGGTGCATGCATGAAACTACAGAAAATGCGCAATAATAATTAATTGGCACAAGAAAATACTAACTTCCAGTGAACGTTTGATCAGCGTTTGATGCACCTGTAATTATTTTATACTAAAAACGTAGTAGACTATACTTTGATCATGATTACAAAAGTAACTATAAAGTGTTTGTGTCAGTATATAAAAACCTTCTTTCTTTGATTTGCTATCGTAAATAAATAAAAGTTGTATACAAAAGCTTTTACATAGAGAGAGAACAGAAATAAAATTAAAACATATAAAGATATACGAGACAGCTGTTGAGAACAAACACACAAAAAGTCAATAAACATGATCATTATCGATTAAGTTTACTATAAAACAAAAAGTACATTACTAAACTTTTAACTTATAGAGCTCAATAAAATGTTTAACACAAATTATATCTTCAAGTATTTTTCTATAGTTTTATAAAACTAGATCAATGTTGTTTACTTTAAAGTAAATCTATAAAGTATTTATCAGATTACAATTATAGAAGAAATAGGTACAGTAATAGTTTTAAACTTTTTTATTCCTTCATGTTATGAGCTCTCGTAATATCAAACTGTAAAACTTTGTAAATTTTTACCAAGGTTTTTACAGAATCTGTATAAACTTTGAATTTCTACTAATAATTCTAAGAGACAAACACAAGAAAAAAAATGATCTTGTTTACATTGTAAAAAAAAGTTGTTGCTTATTTCAAAGTGACATAATAATTTTAAAGATTATTTCAATGAAAATGTTCCGAATTCAGAGAATAAATATACTAAAAATATTAATATATCAGAATAATAATAATAAAAATAAATGTTATTTATTTGAAAGTAAAATTTGCCAAAGCCCTTCCATATCCCCTCAAAATCGTGATCATCCTGCAAGATATGCAACTTGAGCCGTAGCTTTTGAGTCAGAGTCATAGTTACAATTTCAATACGGTTTTACTATATAGAAAAGTTGTAGCGGGTTGCATATCTCGCAAGATAAGCGCAAGTTTGAGGGGTTACCATGGGGCTACGAAAGGGCTTTGGGGCATTAATGAAAACTTCATCTCATTATGTAACATTGAAAAAGCCATGTTGTAACCCCTGAACTTTCCTTTTAAGATTATTTCAATGAAATGTTCCAAATTGACAGGTAAAACGTTAGAAATATTAAAATATCAGAAATAAAATAATGAAACTAAATTGCCTCAATATAATGTAAATAAATTACTATTATTTTTGTTTCATTGCTTAAAAATATAAGTTTATCTTGCCTGTAAAAAGAGTTTTCTTTATATTTTCCAGTGTAATTCATCAAAGCATTTAAAATTAGGTCACCTAAAAGGCTTTAGAAATCTTAACTGAGCTTATAAATCCTAGAGTCTTAGACATTATATATTAAAGGTCTTATTAATCTCGTAAAATCTTATTTTGGTACGTTAAAGGCATAGATAACATAAAAACATTAGCCTTTATATCATAAAACACTTGATGGGACTTACATAAATAACATTAATTGGTCTCAAAACCCAACTGTAGCACCGTAGAAGTGATCAGAAATTTCAATTCATGCAACCCGCACAACATTTTCATAGTAAATTTTGCCTGTTTCTGACGTCATAAACGTTTCTGACTCACGTAAATTGCATACTTTACAGTTTTTTTACGCTCTCTTGTGGGGCCACATTTACATTCTGGTAAAAATTATCATCAGTTTTGTAGATTCCATTTTGTGTTTAATGATTAAAAAAGAACATGTTGTTTCATGTTTTTTTATGGCTTTAAGTGCTTCCATTGCATTCGAATTGAAACCTCTTTTATTATTATAATTTTTTTTTTGTGAATCCACAACATATGACAAAATCTTAAATATTAGAGAAATGAAAAAACTTTTAAAATATTCGTGAAATTTTGCTGCCAAAAAGCTTCATGGCATTTTTTTTTTAAGTGCAAACTTGTTTATTTCTTTAATGATTACTAGTTTTAAAATTGGTATCATAAGAAGTTATAACTTTTAAATGATATCTTTGACGCTTTTAAATTTTAGAGCTATTAAACTTCAAATTACAGCTCTTAATTTCTATCTTGCATAATATTCATTCCCAGCCGCTGTAAAAGCTATTAAAAATATTATTTTGCTAATTTTCTGAATTGTCTTGAATATTGGATAACTGTTTTTAATTCATATAGTAAGCATTCGTTTTTATAAAATATATCAATTTAAATACAAATACAGTTTGATTATTGTATCTTAAATAATATAATACTTTTTATAGATTTATTCTCTTTTTTTCATTGTTAGAAAACAGTAAAAAATTCCATTTTCATGCTATATAAACCACAGAAAAAGAAAAGAAAAAAATATGTGGGTACAAAATTTGTTCTGCAAGGTATAGTAAGGCTCTTTAACAATGATTAGTTGCTTAAAAAACACATACAAATTCAGTGTTTGATCTGTTATTTTGAGCCAATAAAAATAAGTTAAGCATGGATTTTTTTCTTGTGAAGCTTCATTTATTCTTCTCAGGTCTAAACGAAGAAATAAATATGATCAATCATACATATAAACGTCGTTAACAGGTAGTGACGTCATGATCAGGTGTTCTTAACAAAGGTAAAATATCGAAGCTGGCTCAATATATATATTGTGTGTAGTTTGCGGAATACAATAAAGTTAAATCTTTAAAAAAAAAATAGTAATAATAAAAAAAGTAACTACAGGTGAATTAGCAATTCAGGTAACTGTACGAACGTATAGTGTGTATATAGTATATGTGTATAGACCATATTTCTCTGTGTAATCTGCTACAAATCAATCATTAAGGAAAGGAAAAAATATTTCCTTTCGAAGAAACAAATAACAATTATTTTATATTTTTGTTAGTATAAAAATGATATAAAATAATAAATAATCGAGTACCATGGTAAATTAAATGTCAGTGAAAAGTAAGAACTACAGAGAGAAAGAGAGAGAGAGAGAGAGAAGTACGAAGTGTAAAAACATCTAAAGAGCTTTACAATTATTTTTCACCTTCACACTTATTAAATTTGTTATTTGTTCAATTCTACTTCAATTTTTACCAATAGACAAGTAGTTTATTGAAAAGCTTTACTCTCTCTCTCTCTCTCTCTCTCTCTCTCTCTCTCTCTCTCTCTCTCTCTCTCTCTCTCTCTCTCTCTCTCTCTCTAGCTATTTGTGCCCTACTTTTTTCTATATACCTTATATGACGTCATTTAACAAAAGAAAAAAAGAAATAGTGATGATCGCAAAAGTTTTTCTGGCGCCAATCCAAAAAGTTTTGCACCCAAGTAGTTGAAAAATATCACACATTTACCCCACATGATTTTTTTTTTTTTTTTTTTGTAATAAATTATTGGAATAACAACATTGTTATTTAGCAAAATTTTGACACCACACTTTTGTTATACAAACACATATTTCATTCTACTTATTTTATACGAGTGTGGGTTTCATTGATAATAAGTGTCTTTATTGGGTAGCAAATAGTTTAATCATTTTATAACTTATAAGAGGAAATTTTTTAAAAGTTGAAAATTTGATGAGTTAATTTTATGAAATTTGTATTGCTATAAACATTTTAAAAATCAACATTTTATTTATATTAAACTATCAATAAGAAACAGCTGGAATCCCCAACTTTTTAGAAATTATGTTGTGATAAAAATATTAGTGTGCTCTCTTAAGTGTGTAAGAAAAATAATAATAGGAAGAAAAAAAAAAAAAAAAAAAAAAAAAAAGGATTCCACAACAAAGTTTGTCCTAAGCTGTGCAATGTTATTCATCGCTCCAGTATGGACTTAAAGAGTATTAAATTCCCAAGCTTTTACGTGCACACATTTTATACGTACAAAAATAAATACGTAATAATTATGATAGCTCATTTCAGCAGCATTTATGCATTACATGATAATTTATGCTACATTTTATAGCAATTATACTGTAGTTAAGATGTTCAGCATAATTACTTACATTATTACAAAATAGTAACACTACTAGAATATAGGAATTATTCAATAATACTAAATAACGTATTTTATTATTTTCTTCCGTGGTATGAAGTATAAAAAAAAGTTGAAGCCCAGTCAGTATGACCAAGTAGCTTGATCGATCAAATACAATATCATGGTTATGGTTCATTATTTTCTCTATTTTATTGTCGTATGTCCGTGTTTTTGCGCCACATACGTCTTAAGTTTATATCTTGGCATGGTCTTATCAACCACAGCAGACTTACAACTTTTTTTATATTGGTTGAAACATTGTACACTGATAAAACAAAATACTAAAGAGTAATAAATATTTTTTTAAAGTGCACAGAAAAAAATAAATAAAGAGACTAAAAAACTTCAAGGTGCGAGAAATTAAGATTTAGACCTCACAGCTGAAATAAGAAAAATGTAGATATTTCTCTCTCTCTCTCTCTCTCTCTCTCTCTCTCTCTCTCTCTCTCTCTCTCTCTCTCTCTCTCTCTCTCTCTCTCTCTCTCTCTCTCTCTCTCTCTCTCTCTCTCTCTAATAAGATTGCAAATGCTAGCCTTTCCCTTGTATAGGGTGTGTGCGCATGACGTCATTCTAAATGCTTTTCGATGCTCTTCTTGAGTAATGAATAACATATTTGATATTTCTCAGCATTGGACAAATGTAGTTTTTGGCTATTTTCTTTGGTTATTATTATTTTTCTTGCACACTTGTAAAACTACCTACTAACAGCATCAATGCTCTCAAAAATATTGCGAAGTATTTTTAAACTGACAAAATTAGTCATTTTCCTATACTGTCCCATGTTATTTAGCGCTTACTTATGGCATTAACTTTAACAAGAATGAAACCACCCTATATACTATCTCCCAAAAAACATTTGATCATATTGTCCATCGCAGTACATTTAAAAACACCCTGAGCCTTGCGTGGCTTTCCTGTAGCTAGGATTAATAAAGCAGGTGTAAGATATGTGTACAGACACATGCTGACATGCTCAAACATATTTCAGCAAAATTTACGAATTTGTATAATGCTTCTCTCAGTTGATGTATTTTATTATTATTATTATTATTTTAAATTATATTGGCTCAAAACACGTTAATGTATGCCTAAAGTCCCCCCTTTTTTTAATAAGTTACAATAGTATATTATCCAAAATTAAAAAAAAAAAAAAAAAAAAAAACAACTTATTTCTCCCCATAAGCGTAATATTAAATTAGGGGTCCCACGACTCTGACCAATGACTTTTTTTTTAATTTCAATGATTTTTTTTATAAAATGTATGTGGACATTTATTTTTAGCCAATTCATTGTAAATTATAGACAATAATAAAAAATTATATAATAAAATTTTGTTTTAAACAGTAGTAGTAAATGTTTACTCACTACCACTGAATGGATGCTTGTGAAATTTGGTACATACCATACACTAATATATTTAAATAAATTTGCCCACTACTCTAGTCATCATACTTTCATCGACACTATATCTTCTACCAGTTTGATTGTTTAGACTCATGCGTTGACATGCAGTATAGTATGAGTACAATCAATGTATTTAATAATTGTAATATTCATGTTTTGAGATTAAATATTTTTTTCTGAGTGTAATTTTTACTTTTTATTGTTAAAACCATAAAATATATGATTTTAAGTGATGTGTACTAGTGATAAAAATTATTAAAAGAATTTATTAGCTTTAAACACGTAAAAGTATAATATTTTCATAGTTCTGGCCTCAGTACAGCTATGTAAAAAAAAAAAAAATTTAAAGGATAGTAAATTAGGGAAACCTTAACCTCTTTTTGCACCACCCATAATAGTTCCAACCCATAAGTTCTATTGTATATATTATGTAATAAAATGAAAATGTAGCTATCATAAAATAATAATAAAAACAGGGCATTCCCCCCCACCCCCTTATCGTTATTTTATTATTACATTTTATGAAATAATCCATTTGAAATTACAACACGAGGCCAAATATTTATACTTCATTTGTAACCTGTCAAAATGAATATAATAGTCTATTATTCTTTAGAAATAATAGTACTACTGTATATATTCATATGAGCAAAAGGGTGCGCCCTAGCACTAGACCACGACATACATATAAACTATAAACTATTTTATACTATTATATAAAATATATCAACTAACATTTTTTTTAACACGGTTATTATAATACTATCCTCCCAGTGACTCATTTATCATGGTAAAAGGGTAGGGCCTTAGCTGAATTGATCTGGTAACCGGAAGAAAGTTGGTGATACCTCTATTCCTATACAAACTTCCGGTTACCTCTTAAAAGCGTAGAACACCTTGAACAAAAAAGTTGTGTTATATCCTAACAAACCTGAAATTCAACGTTGATTTGGCCGGAGTCATTGATTTCTAATTTATTTTCCATTCAGAAAATGACGCGAGTGGTAATTGACGTCACAGCTCGCTTGTTTTACGCGCGCGTGGACCAAGCAAACTGTGACGTCATTGTCCGCTCGTGCTATTTTGTGAATGAAAAATAAATTAGACACCAATGACTCCGGTCAAATCAACGTTGATTTTCAGGTTTGTTAGGATATTACACAACTTTTTTGTTTAAGGTTTTCTTTGCCTTTAGGTAAGGCAAAGGCCCTATATTTTACAATGTTAAATGAGTAAAATAAATACGGCTGGGCTTAACGGCTATAAGTCGTGTCCTATCGCTAGGTCAGACCTCAACTTAATTTGGTATGCGTATAGTTCAAGCTAATTTTAACTGATCCTGAAATTTTGATTGCAATATCACTGAAACTTTTTGAGATAATATATAGGGTGGTTGCACTCGTATTAAAATCAACACCATAAGTGAGCACTAAATAACATGGGTCAGTATGTAAAAATGGCTTATTTTGCCAGTTTAAAAATACTAACAAGCAATTTTTTGGAAAGAATTAATGTTATTAACAGGTTGAATTAGGTTTATAAGTATGCGAGAAAAATAACAATGACAAAAAAAGATAGTTATTTTCCAAATAAAATAGCGAAATCCCATGTTTGTCCTATGCTAAGCAATGCTATTCGTTGCTCAATTATGACATCGAAGCGCATTTATTATGACGTCATGAGCACACTCACTATAGTGAAAATATCTTCATATCATGCAATAAGAGGATAGTAAAAAGGCCAGCTTGTCTGGCAGCCTCAGCCAGTCAGATTCAAATATGTTTTCGCGGTAGTCGAAAATGAATAGAGGGAGATTTAAGACACCTGCCTAGTTTACCTGTGTGTACAATATAAGAACTGAAATACCGAATCATGACCTGATGCTGGGTGTCACAAGTGTAAATACCATCCATTCCAGTTATAGGGTGTATGCGGATGACATGACGTCATATTTATTGCGCTTGGAGGCCATACTGGAGTAGTGTATAACATTGCTCAGCATAGGACAAACTTCATTTAAGCCAATTTTCTTCGGAAAATCGGTTAATTTTTTGTTATAGTTAATTTTCTCACATACTTGAGATACTAATTCAACATATTTACAGCATCAATGCTCTCAAAAATATTGCATAGTGTTTTTAAAGTGTCAAAATGATTTTTTTCCTATGCCACCCATGTTATTGAGTTATCTAACATGGCGTCGACTTTAACATGAATGCATAGACCCTATATTGACCAGATTATTGTGTAAATCCATAACTAGCTATTTAAATTACACATATTATTACTTACCTAACGACGTTGGCTGCAAAGTGCGCCTGCCGCCATGATACTGATCTCCAACACGAAGGGTTACTTTCATATCTCAGCCAGCCTTTGTTTTCTGCGTGGACCACCAATCGTGCTAACATCCGCATCAGACCTGAATAAAATAATGAGGTTGGAAATGAGGCAAAAAGTGGTTATTTTTTATGTTTTTTATGATTTTTTTTAAGATATTGATATACTGATCGATTGAGTGATCTACCGATCAATTGATTGTCTGAGTTTTTTTTTTAATTGATTGAAAAATATGAATAAATGAACGAACGAACGAACGATGGAATGAACGAACGAATGCATGAATGCATGAATGAATGAATGAATGAATGAATGAATGAATGAATGAATGAATGAATGAATGAATGAATGAATGAATGAATGAATGAATGAATGAATGAATGAATGAATGAATGAATGAATGAATGAATGAATGAATGAATGAATGAATGAATGAATGAATGAATGAATGAATGAATGAATGAATGAATGAATGAATGAATGAATGAATGAACGAGCGAATGAATGAATAATTGAAAGATTGAATGAATTAATTGAATCTAATTTATCCATTGATTGACAGATTGGCGGGTTCAATATTTCATCGTAGGTTCGTTTAATTGATTGATTGATTGACTTACCTCTAGTAGAATGTTTCGTGGTAAGAGCCGCAGACTTAGGCTTTAACGTCATCAGACCAGGAGGCCAATCAGTACCCAGACTTGCATTGTAAGCATCAACAAGCATGAATACCCAGTGAGAACTTAACATTCTCATTGCAGCGGCCTCTTGTAACACGGTCTGGGCTACTGGGGGATCTAACAGTAGAACGACTAGACCACGTGGAACACGACGTAGTTCAGAGAGGGTCTTGCTGATGTCGTCATGACGTACTCCGGTGCGGAGTAAGTGAACACTGGCGGGCATTGGGATGTCCTTGCGACGTCTGGGGGGAAAAATTAGGATTTTATTTATTTATTATTTTACGTTTTTGTCATTTTTTTGTAGTAAATTATCTTATTAAAATAAAATTTCAAATAAAGCATATTTTTACATGAAAAAAAAAAAGAAAAAAAAAAAAAAAGAAAAAAAAAGAAAAAGAAAAAAAATCGTAAACAAATAAGCTATGATTGATTGTCACTTGTCAGCAATATTTTATTCACTACATATACTATCATGCTCTACTATACAATAGATACTAAAATTTTTAAATAGCATTAAATTTTTATATATCATTATAATTATATAGTACAATTTCACGTTAAGAATAAAATTACGTAAATTATGCTGGTAATTATGTCAGTATTATAATACTTATGCTGTATATAACTATATTTATTGCGCTGTATTGAGTAAATCGTGCAGGAAATGAGATAGTTTACTTATTATTGTTTGTATATTTATGCTGTTTTAATTTACAAAAAATAATAATAATAATAAATAAGTAATGCAGCATAAATTACAAAACAATATCTCAATGCACACGTACTAAAATAAAATCGTAATAATTAAGCTAGCTCAATGCAGTAACATTTATGCATAACATCAAAATTTATGCTATATTGTAGAGCAATTTTACTACATAGCATAATAGTAAAGGTGTTCAGCATACTAACTACTTAAGTACAAACTAGCAATATTTATGCATTACAATATAGGATCAAATGCAGCATAAATTACCGTTAATATTATTTTATTTTCGTATTTAGATTTCAAATGTGTTACATTCTACATAGTACAACTTATAATAAACGAAAAATTAATTTTTTTTTCTTTATAATTTAGCAACAAACTCTATATCATTAATAGTTCTATTAATAGTCACATGTAAAAAAATGTCAAAATTTCAAAATTCTCTTGATCTTGGATCTAGCCTTTTAATATTGATGATAATGACTGCTTATGTTTACTCAAAATGCGGAAAAGGAAGTGGCCGGAAAAGGAAACCACGTGACGATAAAAGTGGCAGAAAAGTTGGTGCCAGCAGCAAGCTAGGCCTGAGCTACCTCCCACTTTTACCGTCACGTGGTTTCCTTTTCCGACACTTCCTTTTCCGCATTTTGAGTAAACAGACGCACTCAATAAGTTATAATATAATCATTAGCTGCAAGTGCATTTTTAAAATCGGTGTTGATATTATTGGAATAATAAGTTGATAAGTTGCCTTTTTCATTTCCTTCTCTATAAAGATAATTTTTAACCGGCAGATAAGCTCACATTCCCCGCTAGATATATAACTTCAACTTACCTATTCTTCTTTGAGTGCGATCTCTGCCAAGGCATATTACTAGATGATTCGAGGTCATTTGCCGACATAGCACTTCGTACCCCACTCCACATTTCACCCTCACCAGAAACAATACTAAAGGCCGGCCATGGTGCAGATCGTAACAAAGCTCGTAATGCAAGTGCTATTTCTGTGGCGTGTGGTTCTAGTGAGATATCCATATCAGAAGTACTCTGCAACAAATCAATTATATTTCATTAATATACTGTTTAGGGAAGCCGGAAGTTCAGGTCCCTATCGGTGTGCCAACGTTATTTTTTTATCTAGAGATTAAAAGTTACATTTGCCAGGGGCACAATAAATAAAAATATATTAGTTTTTATTAAAAAAAAAATAATAATAACAGATCAGGCAAAACCTGTTATTTTATTTGATGAAGTTTAATATTATTGTAAATCTTGGAAAAAGATCTCATTCTCATAATACAAGACCAATGTCCCTTACATGTCTTCCGACTCCCTGTATAAATTTGTAGACAAGCATGATTCAAGCTTTTACACTAGCTCCGGGATTGGCAGCCAAAACTACTATATTACAAATTCTAGTAACAATATCCTTGTATTCTTATGGCAATACCAGCTATTATTTCAAATCATAAATATTTTAATTTCATGTAATATGCACGAACACATTAAATTATGTTGTATTTATTATGTCATTATTGTATAAATTTTACTTAATTGGAAGAGCATATTTATGCTATAACAAAATAATGTTACGTTATAATTATAATAGTAAAGTATACATTAGGTTGTTAGGTTGTTGAAAATGACTGAGCAAAATTACTACGTATTTATAAGCCAGGACACCTTAATTCATCAATTCGAATTATTAAAAATTTTAAATTACATATTCTTGTATTAATTTTATTCAATAGACACACATGGTGTACCATGATTAATGTACAAGTATTAATGATTATTTTTATTTAATAAGATAACTTTTATAACATATAATATCAACTTTTAATTACATTTTATTGCACCACTTTACATTCGACAGGAAATCGCAATAATGCCAAACATCCATACACATCTTTGCATCGATAACTGCTATAACTATTGTGTTAGCATTTTTTAAATAAATGTTTAAACAATTAATAATAAAAGAAAACCATATTGTTAATATTTATTAATAATTGTATTATTATTATTTTATTTATAAATAAAAATATATTTAACTATAAAAACAAAATAATAATTAAAAAAAACTTCACCTCTACCTTTTAAATTATTTCTATTTTTTAACAAAATTTTTATGTTAAAAAATGCCATAAATTTTTAATAATAAAATTACTATTTTATTTTTGAACAAATAAGGGAGAGAGAGAGAGAGAGAAATGGTAATTTTTCCTTGTTAGCTAATTTGATTGTAAAACAATGTAACATTAAGCAAAAAAAAAAAGGGGGGGGGGGGAATTTAATAATATTTTAACTTTTTGTAATTTTGTGTGCCTTTTTCTTTAAACAAAATTTATGATTTTTTTTTGTGCTAAATATAAGCTTTAAATAATAATTTAACTAACATATTCAAGGCAGTTAAACTGTAAATACGTGACCAGGTTGGTGAATATACTGTAGTTTTAATTTTAATAGGTTCATATTTCTAAAATTAAAAACTTGTTCTCCAACATTTTCATTACAATTAAAAGTGAATGGTAACAACTACTTAATGAGGAAAATGTTCAGATTCAGTAACCATCAGACGGTAAACATCAAATATTTATGCAAATCCCCCATTAGCTGATTTTAAAACTACCGCTTACCTAGCTAGTTTTGTAACTTACGGGATTTATACGTTTTATATATAAAGTAGTTTGATCATACAAAAAAAAAAAAAAAAAAAAAAAGTTATACCGCCGTTGTACCTAATTTTCAGCCTTATTATATATATTATATATTTTATACAATTCATTGACATAAAACCTTGACATTTTTCCTCTCTAAATAAACGACATTCTGTTTGCTAATAATTAATTCATAGTTGACATTGTAAACAAAATGACAGTATTATCTAAGCGACAATGTAATATAAATGATGTTAATCTAACTTCAAACGGTTTCAGTATATTATTCTTGCAGATTTAGACATAAGGAGTAAATAAATAAATACAGAGAGAGAGAGAGAGAGAGAGAGAGAGAGAGAGAGAGAGAGAGAGAGAGAGAGAGAGAGTATAAAGTCAAAGATTTTCGTACACTGAGAGAACAAACATCTAGTGTCTATAGTGTGGTTGCATTCATATTAAAGTCGACTCCAAATGTAACAAAATAACTTGGGTTGTTATGAAAAAATGACACATTTTACCATTTTAAAAATACTTGGAATTATTTTTTAGGCATTGATGCTGGTATAAGGTTGAATTAGGTTTTCAAGCATACGAGAAAAAAATGCAATAAAAGAAATAAATAAATGATATTCCAAAAGAAAAAATAGCCAAAAACCACTTTTGTCCTATGCTGAGCTATGTTATTCATTGCTCCGGTATGGCGAAGGAGCGCATTCAGTATGACGTCATGCTCATATATACTACGTACTTATTATTTTTATATAAGATTTACCTTTGTACTACCTGGATAGCTACTTTACCTATAGTTATCATTTTTATAAGATTTACCCTTGTACCACCTGGATTGCTTTTTTACCTGTAGTTATCATTGTTATAAGATTTACCTTTGAACTACCTGGATAGCTACTGCACCTGTAGTTATTATTTTTATAATAATAACCTTTGTACTACCTGGATAGCTACTTTACCTTTAGTTATTATTATCATAAATTAATCTTTGTACTGACAACATAATGATTGCTTTCGTCATGATTTAATTTAAAGATTTTACTATCACTACATAAATATTTTCTTAGTGTATATGCAGGATTTCAAATGGATTAAACCAAATCTTTATGTAACAAAGCGCTTACTTAAAGAAGACGTTAGAAGTTTTGGTTGAGGATTAATTGTGTGTTTATTTACCTTATTTGATTGCATGTAATTAATTTGTTATTTATATTATTTGTAACTTACTACACTTACTAGAGAGAGAGAGAGAGAGAGAGAGAGAGAGAGAGAGAGAGAGAGAGAAAGAGAACATGCAAAATTTATTAATTATCAAGACAAAGAACATTAAAAGTAGATTTTGCTTTCAATAGCTCTTAGTGGAGTTGTTAGCCAATCACAGACGATGCTAGTAATTCTTACAGGGTCACCTATATTCCCAATTTTTATCATAACAATACTAATCTTTTTCTTTTCTTCATTTTAGGAAAACTACTGCAATGAGGCACGCAATTTTTAAATCAAAAATAAATATTTATATACCTTTACATAATATTAAGCTATTAAATCTCTTCGGAATTTGTCATATTTTATAGTCGATAATTTGCATTAAACACATTAATGCTGTTCGTAAACCCTGTTCTTTTGAACTAATAAATGCGCATTCCATTTCAATAACCATAGGCGATCGTCATTTTTGGTGCAGAGAACTGGATTTACGACAAGCATTATTTTGAATGTAGTTCCTAGTCACTTGAATTTTCATATATTTGCATTTTATATACCCTAATCTAACTATTATGTTATTCAATTGTTATATTAAAAGTCTTTATTTTAGAATATTTGATTGTTTCACACACCAAAGTTACAGTAACAATTATCAAACTATACTTATCAAATTCATAAATCATAATTTACTTAGACATTAATTAAGACTTACATTATCTTATTTAAATATATACAGTATGTATATATGTATATTATGGGCTGTTCACAATGACGTGTAAATTCACGTAACTCTTAAAGCCATAGGCCACATCAAACAACATGTGCTTTTAAATGAATAAACACGAAATGGGATCTTCAAAACTGATGACAATTTTTACCACAATATTAATGTAGCCCCAAGCCCCAAGAGAGCGTGAAAATACTGTAAAGTATGCAATTTGAGTAAAAATTCATGTTTATGACGTCAGAAACATGCAAAAATTAGTATGAAAATGTTGTGCGGGTTGCATAACTGGAATATTCTGATCACTGCTATGGGGCTACTGTTGGGTTTTGAGACAAACTAAAGTTATTTATGTAAGTCCCATCAAGTGTTCTGCGTGATATAAATGCTTAATGTTTTTCTCTAGTCTATTCCTTTAAGTGAAGATACAACAATCAATATTATTTGAATTGTTACGTGAAAGTGACGTGAATTTATGTACCATTGTGAACAGACCATTACATTATAGGGTGTATGCGCATGACGTCATATTTAATGCACTTCCACACATTACTGGAGCAATGAGCAACGTTGCTCAGCATAGAAAAAAACTTCTTTTTTTTTTGTCTATTTTGTAAGGGAAATCGGTCAATTACTATTAGTTATTATTATTTTTCTCACATTTGAGATACTAATTCAACCTATTAATTAATTATCCCATTTATTTTTAAACTATTACCTATAACTCCCAAAAAGAGTTGATCTTACAATGGAGCTAACCCCTCAAAATTATTGCTTAGTATTTTTGAACTTGCAAAACGAGTTATTTTCCTATACCACACATGTTATTGAGTGATCCAACATGGCGTCCACTTTAACATGTATGCATACACCCTATATAATGTTACAAAATTACCTGTTCTACAGTTAATTTTTTAAGGTAGCCCTGTTAAAATAATAAAAACAAGTAAATTAGTATATTTCATCATATAATCAGAATGATATAAATAATAATGTAATGAATTTATTTTTAGGAGAAGATATATTAAATTGCGAGTTACGTAATTTGCTTATTTGTTATTTAATTTAAAATTAGTAGAATGGATCAATTCCAAGCTGGAGCTGGATCGCAATTCCATAAAATTACTGATGTGAATAATCTTTATTGTGGAATATTCTTCTTATTCTTTACTAATTAACTCTCACATACCCATATTAATCATTTAATTTACAATACACTGAATTTCAATGAAATTTGTTATTACAATTTTACTTTGAAAAGCCTGTACAACTACAGCGCACTTTTTTTGGTAAAGAATTGAATCAAGAATCACATACACACATGAAAAGAACATTTAACTTATAAAAATAAAAATAATAAATTTTATTTTTTTTTTTAAATTAAATAATTATATATTATATTATAATAACAAAAACTCAATAATTATAAATTTTTATTATAATATAATTTTTTTAATAATATTGTAACTTGAATTACAATAACAATTTTAATAAAAATTATTTTACTAAATTCCTGTTGGAGTGAAATAATTTTTAAAATATGCACTCTTTTATTTGCTATTAATGATTAATGATTATTCATCAATATCTGCAAAAATGTACTGAATAAGCATAATAAAAAAAGTAATTAATAATAATTTTTTTTTATCTTCTACGTTATAATGAAAAGCTATTTACTCTAAGTAAACAGATTTTACTTTCACACAACGCTCGATAAATATGTATAATGTATAAATAAAAAAATATAATATAAACAAAGCGGAAAGAAAAAAAAAGTGCTGAATGTACATATTTACATATCCTTGACATAGTTTTTTATTACGAAAGCAAAATTTTATATAGGTATGAATTGCGCATTACATAATTTTATATATATATATATATATATATATATATATATATATATATATATATATATATATATATATATATATATATATATATATATATATATATATATATATATATATATATATATATATATATATATATATATATATATATGCACACAACACAATATACCCTACACACACACACTCTCTCTCTCTCTGATGACTTTTTTATAGCACGTATTTTTATATAGCATGTTGACTGTAGTTCTCTATTTATTTGTAAATATTTTACTGACAATCATTTCTACATTGTCCTTTATTATGACATATAACAGTACGGTACGATGAAAGAAATTAACAAAGTATTGTAGTATAACACTTTTATATCTCAATAACAGGCAGAAATTAATCGTAGCTTCTCTATATACACCACACGGAAAAAAAATAACTACGTATGACAGGTACACTGATGGCCATATCAAAGAAGATGCCACTTTTTAAAGAAAAGGGTAGAAAATACATTGTCAGGTAAGGGCAGAGTTGCCAAATACCTGAAAATCATTAATTAATTCTTCGGCATCGTTTTTGGTGTTGAGTTTAGTATGATCTTCAAAACTATTACAGTATTTTGCAATAGGTACTGTATTGGAATGGGTATAGTAATATACTACAATGCCACTTAATCTAAGTGTATCACACCTTAGTGGTAGCATATCTCGCCAGTATTAGGTATTATTGTAGTATAATAATACCTGTTCTAGGTTATGTTATATGCCTACCTAATATGTCTACCTATTTTTTTTTTCAGTGTAGGGTATATATGCGCATGACGTCACACTGAATGTGCTTCGTCACCATACTGTAACAAATGAATAACAATGCTCAGCATATGACAAACGTCCTTTTTTTGCCTATTTTCTTTAGAAAATTAGTTAGATTTTGATGTTTTTATTATTTATCTTATACTTAATAGTCTCATACTTTAAAATCATACTTAAAAATCTATTTCAAGCTATAATATACTGTATACTAGAGATACTATTATTCAACCTATTAACAGCATCTCAAAAATTTTGCTAGAAGTATTTTTAAACTGGTTAAATGTGTCATTTTCTCATATAAAGTAGAATATTATATAAATACAACAACCCTACACACGAAAAAAGAAACACGTAATAGCTCAATGCAGACACATAATTTATTTTATGCTACATTATATAAAGATTAAACTATATAGCGTAATTTTTAAGATGTTTAGCATGATTATATCATTATAAAATAGTAAATAGCAACATTAAATATGTGTTCTATAATTTAGTTATCATTCAATGCATATTAAATAACGTAATATTTTTATGATCGTGTCAAAAATGCGTAATCTTGTACGTGACTTTTTATATTTTAACATAATATCTTCTCTACGATTCTTTTCATGAATAAAAATGTTGCTTAGAATATTCACACGTTCTCACAAAATGTTATTGCTCTCTGGTGATCACTATAGAGATGTTTTACATACTTTAGAGAGAGAGAGAGAGAGAGAGAGAGAGAGAGAGAGAGAGAGAGAGAGAGAGAGACTCTTAGACCCTAGAAGTAACATAGGGACTGTAAAAAATAAAAATCTAGTTTGCAATATAAAATATGTAACTGCATATTCGTTTTTTTGACCCTCTCAAATATATATTATTTTTATTATATTTATCATAATAATAATCTTACTTTTACTATATAGTGATGATACCACATTTTTACTATGTATTATTTTATAGGTCAAAGGTTATTAAACTATATTTTGCAAATATATTAAAAAAAATATATATATATATATATTGTCTTATAGTATAGGTTGGTTGCATTCATATTAGTCAGCACCATATGTGAGCACTAAATAATATGGTCCGAGGTATTGGAAAATGTTTCATGTTTCTAGTTTAAAAATAATTATATTACAATATTTTTGAGAGCATCTTTTTAAGGTTGCATTTTAGGTTTTCAACAATGCGAAAAAAATAATAATATAAGAAAATAGCTCAAAAGTTTGTTCTACTGAGCAATGTTTTTCTCTGCTCTATTATGGCGTAAAAGCGCAATCCCTTATTTTTTCATGTACACCCTTTATAAATATTAATAATAATGTACTATAGACACTATAGTATTATATAATACGCAAAAAAGTAATTTTACATTATCTTTTTGTAAAATAATAATTAAAAAAGTTTATTATAATTACAAATAAAATAATATATTGACTAATATAGGAAAAGCTGTTTATAGGCCGACTATTAGTGAAGTCGCTCACATCCGCTTCCGTTTTGATGTACTGCGCATGCGTAGTAAGTAGAAACGGAAGCGGATGTGACCGAAATCGCTTAAAGTCAGTTACTTAATTAGTCAATTAAATAATTTCAATCTTATTGGTATTGTGGTGTTTTAAACAATATAGCATTTTAGTACGTTGATGTTGACAGAATGTTTTGAATCAGCAATCAAGGTTATATGAAAGGTATAACAGCATAGGGTCCCCTAATTTCTTAATCTTCTGTGTTGCGAGAACACATTTTTAACCTTTTGTTAATAAAACCAAGTAAGTACATACACCGAGACCGAAAATATTTTAATGAGTATTACTAAACACATTTTTACGTGTTTTAAGCTACAATATAAAAATTTTTAAGAGGGAAAAAAACTTGCTCACAAATTTCAATTTTATTCTTGTTAGAAGTAGAAAAAATGAAAAAGGGTAAAATTATTTATATTATTTTTGCATCTTATATTAAATTTAGGTCAACATTTTTAATTAGCTACAAGCATTAAAAATGTTTTAAGTATATGCATAATTTAAATTTCTCGGTTCTAACTGCAGTACCTATCTCATAAAAAAAAAAAATCGATGAATGTATAAAATACAAGTATACTAAGTAATTAAGTATAAAAATATAAAAGTGTGCAATGTTTTATAAAAGTATAAAAAATAAAATTTGAGTAATTAGAGGTTACCGTGATTGGTATTACCGTCATTACCGGTATTTAAAGCATTTAGTATTTAAAGGCATAGAAACACCTTGAACAAAAAACTTGACTAATATCCAAACATATCTAAATATCAACGTTGATTTGGCCTAAGTCACTGATTTCTAATTTATTTTACATTCTTAAAATGACAGCTGCAGGTTTATCACAGCTCACTAGTACACAGACACGGAAACAGGCGAGCTGTGACGTCATAATCCTGCAGATGCCATTTTGTGAATTGAAAATAAATTAGAAATCAATGACTCTGGTCAAATCAATGTTAATATTTAGACATGTTGGATTATTAGACATGTTTTTTGTTCAATGAAGCATAATGAAACGCAATGTAGCCTTTAATGAAGCATATTGCAATAGGAAGTTAAAATCCAGTCTCTCTCTCTCTCTCTCTCTCTCTCTCCCTCTCTCTCTCCCTCTCCTCTCTCTCCCTCTCCTCTCTCTCTCCCTCTCTTAAACACTTTCAAACAAACAACCTTATCAAAAAACGCTGCAATTTACAAAATAACAAAAAACGTTTATATCTCTCCCCTGAAGCTATATATGACAATAAAGATGCAGTATATCATATCTGTATACAATCGCAGATATGTATGATAATAAATATGTTAAATTTGACACTTCGATGCAATCTTATATATAGATACATACATATAGTAGGACCAACGTATAATATCTTCATACGGAAATCTAATTTGATGATTATAAAATTAGCCCCTTTAATAAAATTTTCTCAGTTTACAATGTTATTATACTGGGTAATCGCAACATTAAGTTACTATACACTATAAGCAATTTAAGGGTTAAATTTTAAAAGATTTGGTTTCAAATTTATATCAATCTGACTATATAAAATATTGTTTCTATTTATATAGAAGGGGAGATCTGAAATATGTTTAGATAAGAAAATAAATTTGAGTATTAACCTAAATTCAAAAAACAAACTTTTGTTTTATCTTTCCCCTTCTTATAGAGGTTATTGACATCATCTTTAAGGAAGCTGTTTTTTATTTTTATTTTTATTTTTTATTTTTTTTGTCATAAAGTTATAGCAACGTTTTGCGTTATTTCTGTTAGTGCTGTCAAAACCTGGACACATTTCCAAGCTAGATTAAAAATAAGAAGTTATCTCAATGAAGCAATTGATTTCCTGTGTACAATATTATCGGGATTGTAAACGGATCTGCAAATTTCGGATTAAAAAAAAAAAAAAAAAAAAAAAAAAAACTTTCCTGGTAGAAAATAACAAAAATAATTTCGAATCAAGTTAGGATTTTTCTAATGGTTAAAAATGATCCGGATACAATTTCAGATGATGGATAAATTTTTCTGTCAAAATGTGTTTTGTTGTTGTTGTTTTAGAGACAATATAACTGTTCAATATAACAGAATTTTTGTTCTATAATTAATAAATTTATCTAAAATCAAGCTATACAAAGAAAAAAAAAAGATAATATTTATGCTAATTCATTTTCAGTACAAGGAGTTCAATACAGCATAATATGTTTTACTATACTGCATAATAAGTTAATAATAACTATTAACATAAATATTATTATTATGTTTATTATTTATGTTGTTCTAATTCAGCATCATTTATGCTATAATGACATAAATGCAATATAAATAACTTAAAGCCCTTTTCAACTTACTTTTTTATCATTTAGAATACTAAACTGATTATATCCATGAATTAGACACCATCACGTTGATTTTGTATTTATTTTTGTTTATTTTCCTTTTTGCAGTTATATCACGTATCTGACGTCACAGTGTACCGTCACCAATCACAGTCACCGCTCTGGTCACGTGATAAATTTAAGTCCTTCCCTTAAGTTCTTTACCCCTATCACGGCCCCATCGGTACATTGTGACGTCAGATACGTGATATAACAGCAAAAAGGAAAATAAACGAAAATAAATACAAAATCAACATGATGGTGTCTAATTCATGGATATTAAGGAATGGTAATTATCAGTCTAGTATTCTAATTGATAGAAAAGTAAGTTGGCAAGGGATTTAATATATTCTTTCCGTGTAATAAACACTTTAGTTTTTTCTTTACTTGTGTTAATATATAATTTACTTCAGAATAGACGGGGGAAAAATATTGAAAAACAATTTGAAGAAACAAAAGTAAATCTTCTCTCTTGAAAGACACGAAGTAAAAAATAGTGAGAACATTTTCTGATTACTCGTAATTTTTTCTTCTACTACAATTCTTGAGAAGTTAAAGAGAACGATCGAAAACTTCTACACAACTATATATATTTTTTTTTTTTTTGTTATCTTGTTAAAAATTATCTATACAAGTTCAACGTTTTGTTTAACAATAACTTTACAACATTTTTTTTGTATTTAAGTAATATATTTTTTTCTTTTGTTTACCTTTCTAATAACAATAAATTGGGTAGTAAAGCTGTAAAAATTTAGTCCAATTGCTTTACATAACCGTTCGTTAAAATTTCAAATAAACAAAAATTTCAAAAAAAAAACAAAAAACAAACAAACAAACATTGTTTTTAATATAATTGATAAATTTTAATTATCATATAATGGTTAACTACTATAAATTCTCTCTCTCTCTCTCTCTCTCTCTCTCTCTCTCTCTCTCTCTCTCTCTCTCTCTCTCTCTCTCCTCTCATATATATAAATTATAAATATTTATATAGTTATAAATGCATCAATGAGGAGGACTAAAATAACATAAGAGGCTTATTTTATTGTTATTCTAAAAGAGGACATCGTCCTGATTTGACAAAAATACAAATTTCTAAATTTTCGAGTTCATTAAATATTTTTAAATAATTTTTAAAATATGCGAAATGACGTCATGATCGGTATCTTTTTTCTATGCCTACATAGACTGGTATAGACATACTACTAACCGTGACGTCATTTTCCGATTTTTTTAAAAATTAAATTAAAATTCTCTATATGTATTAAAAATTTAGAAATTCACTTAGCAATCGTTTTAAGACAATGTTCTCTTTTAGAATCATGAAATAAAATTACTACCTATAATTTTTGTTCGGTCTTCGTCATTATAGCAAATTATTTGAGTTTTTTTTTTTTAATAATTTTGGCAATAAAAAATATGTATTAAGAAAGTTTCATCACGTCGTACATACATACATACGTTACATCTATATCACACACACATACACATAGTGTTACATGAAAGCTGTTAAATCCCACGTATTATAAAAGTTTTAACATTTGTACAAAAACCTTCTATATAAAGTAATTAAAAACTCAGCTAAAATTTTTTAGAGTGACGTCATCAATTTTGTTTTAAACAATGAAATTCACAAGAGAGTAATTTAAAATCCATAACTATATACGTATGGTAAAAATATATTATATATTCAATATGTCTGAGAGCTGAGAGGAAGAAAGACAAGGAGGGAGAGAGAGAGAGAGAGAGAGAGAGAGAGAGAGAGAGGAAGAGATTCATTTTATAAAGTATAACAAGTTCAATATTTTTAACGAATAATTGTTTTTTCATATAAGCACGAAAAAGAACGAGACTATGTAACAACTATGTTATAATAGCATTAATATTATGTCATACAGTATAATTATTCATGTTATTTTAGATTAGCAACATTTAATACCATAAAATGACATGAATGAGTTCTTTACCTTTTTTTTTTTTTTTTTGTGTGTAACAGAAAAGTTACTTTATAACTTAGAAAAAATAAAGCTTCAATGAAAGATCACTTTATTTTTGCAGTATAGTAGGAGATGTAAAACAACAACAATATTATGTTACAAGTAAATAGCTATGTTGCTCACGCGATTTGGATAATATAATATATTTTACTTAAGCACGAGTTTTTCTCGCATAAAATAAACATTGAAAATGAACTGCGAGATTTCAAGAGGTACAATATTTTATAACAATCGTGTGTACATTATAATTTGTGTTACTTTTTTCCCGTGGTCCGACTTTTTTTTTCAAAGTTGTCCTGAAACACCTAAAAGTATACAATATATAATTTAATTATAATTATTTAATTAATTTTTTTTTCAAATTCTTTCAGTGTAGTAGTTTTCTCGAAAGTAAATTATTTAAAAATATATATAGAAAGATAGGGTATATAATAGTTCTATGGAAAACTGCATTAGTAACTATTTGTAGTAACTATCATAATTCTTGACATGTCCAAAGCTATTTAAAAATATATAAAATGCATTTAGTACGTGTATAATAAGCTTACCAAAAACATTTTAGTTTCTTATATCTTTGTCCATAAAACTAAGTAACAAAGAGGGAGAGAAAGAGAAAGAGAAAGAAAGAGAGAGAGAGAGAGAGAGAGAGAGAGAGAGAGAGAGAGAGAGAGAGAGAGAGAGAGAGAGAGAGAGAGAGAGAGAGAGAGAGAGAGAGAGAGAGAGAGAAAGCTATTTCGTATCTAAACAATTTTATCTTCTTAACTTTTGACCCTTCCTGTCCATTAAGTTTGATCTTCGGTAATACTTTTCTCTGCCTAATTTATTTTGCTGTGATAACTACTGCAGTATAAGTAGGACGCTCTTCAGTATTTTAGTTCATTTTTATGTGAGTGTGACTAAATATAAATTTCCTATCAAAATTTAAAGTTTTTTTAAAGGAAAAAATAAGAAAATTGCAGCAATTTGGCTTAAAAGGTGTAAAATATAGAAAATTCTTTTGTTTTTATTTATTTTTTTCTCTTAAGGGAAAAAAATGAAAAGTTTTTAAAATATATATTTATATTCTTTTTATTATCATACAGTATGAAGTAAAAAATTATGCTTAATCCATCATAATATAATTATGATTGATTCTCTATTGGTATTTTTTCTACAGTTTATAAGTTTTGCTATGCTTCAATAATGATCTTTATTGAAAATAAAAATTTAAAAATACTTTTTGCTGAGAAAACTTATCTGTACACGGACACTCATAAACACGTAATAATTATGCCACCTCAATGCAGCAACATTTATGCATAACAACATACACGTATGCCAAAACAACGTCTTTCCCTCCAAAAGCTGCATCCGTGGTGCTAAACCAATCAGAGAGCGTGTTATAAACCTACTATAGCTAATCACAGTTGACTTTACATAGTTAATTACACTACATCCTCTCGAAGTAGTTTTGGGAGAACTTTATTACTCTTTTCTCAAAAGTACTTCGAGCGGATACAGAGTAATTAACTATAATGTAAAGTCAACTGTGATTGGCTAGTAGGTTTATAACACGCTCTCTGATTGGTTTAGCATCACAGATGCAGCTTTTGGCGGGAACGACCTTGTTTTGGCCAGAGTGTATACTACATAACATAATATTTATAGGATATTCATGTAAACCCCTATTTCAAATGTTATGAATCCTTCCATTTCCCTGTCTGTATATCTTTGAATATGCAGTGTTCGTTAAAAAAAACATGAGTCAAGATTCCGTGAACATGAAACCAAACATGGACATGGTACACAATATCATGACTTGAATATTACCCCGAAATACTGCAGATTAGCGATGTACCGTCAGGGTCCATTTATGTCACGTGCACGTGTATTAAAATGTTCTCTCATAAATTAAAAATATATCTTATGACATGAACTAACTGCTTTTATAGTCTAAAATAATATATTCTTTATTCTTTATTGGAAGTATACTTCCAATGTAAGTTGAATGAGGAAACTAATTAAATTGTCTGATAATTTTCATATACGTATGCATGATGTACTGTATGTAGTATAAAATGTATGTACGGTCAAAATGAAATTCTATTGGCATATGGGAATAACATGTATTTCGATAGAGTTTTGCGTCAAATGAAATCTCCATCTGATTGCATTGAATGGCCATAAGCTAATACAATATCATTTTTTATTGCAATGACTGTACTATGTTTAATTGTAAGTTTGTACTTTTTATTTTTAGTATGTAACCTAGTATGTAAAAAAGTTTACAATTCCATTATAACCTAAAAGATGTAATTTTGTTATTGCATTTTGATTGTAGGAGACTGCGGAAATAAATATATTTTGAATTTTGTTAATAAGTACAATTTGTACGCTACAATATAGCAACTATTCATTGCACTATAAATTATGTGATTTTTTATTGTACTAATATTATACTTTTTTTTTTTTGTATACTGACTTTAAGCTACATTTATTCATTACAGCATAATTCATGTTATACTAAAAAATGATAAATAGAATAAATATCACGTTTTTTTAGTTTTATAATGTTATTCCAATTTACAGCTTTTATTTCATGATTTACTATTTAAACAAAAAATTATCTTGTGTAATTTAAATATAATCAAAATATATAGATAACTAAAAATATAAATTTAATTATAAAATATTATATATTAATAGATATAAAAAAACATTTTAATCAATAATTTAATTTAATATCCTACAGAACAAGCTGATACAAAAAAAAACAACTTTTTTTTTTTTTTGTAATTAAAAATTTGAATTGCTGATGATACGTTTATTGTATATAAAATGTAATAATAAAAGTTATTGAAATGAAAATAATGGGATAAAATATATGAAATAACAATAATAATATAACATTGTATTGTTGATTTAATATAGTTTTTTGATAGCTGATGTATTGATAAAACAATTATATTTGTGTCTCATGTTATATGATATGCGTATCATAATATTGTGAACTGAAATTGATATTGATATTATCAATGTGGCGTGTTAACCAATCATAATATTGCAAATAGATACACTTTCGTTTTTTTTTTTTTTTTTTTTTTTTTTTTTTTTTTTTTTTTTTTTTTTTTTTTTTTTTTTTTACCATTGCATTGAAGTTAGAAATTTTTAAATAAGGAGTACTTAACACATTTTGTTAGCCTTAAAACGAAGAAAGAGAAATATATATAAAAATTCATCGAAACAGAAACGTTTTTAAAAGGAAAATTCAAATGTTTAACAAAAAGTCAGAGAAATACGAGAGAGAGAGAGAGAGAGAGAGAGAGAGAGAGAGAGAGAGAGAGAGAGAGAGAGAGAGAGAGAGAGAGAGAGATTATAAAAACAAAATATAGGCTAACATATGATTAAAACAAAAAAAAACAAAAATCAAATTAATCCAGCCGTCAATTTTCATTAATGTCGCGGTTGTAATATGAAAATAATTTACATATTATAAAAGTTAAAATTAGTATTTCATTGCACAATATTCAAGGTTATCTAAAATAAAGTTCACAAAAACAAAAGGGAGAAGAGAGAGTGGAAGACACACACACACACACACACACACTCACACACACACAGAGATATATATATATATAACTATTATATATATATATATATATATATATATATATATATATATATATATATATAGAGAGAGAGAGAGAGAGAGAGAGAGAGAGAGAGAGAGAGAGAGAGAGAAAGCAGAACTGTATTTTGATGAGCTGAATAACATAGTGTGATAAATATTGTTTAATCTAATATTGAATAATTCTAGGAAAATTATATGAAAAGGTTAATTATTAATTGCTTTTCTAAGCAAAGATTATATATATAATATAAAATATTAATTTTTATTTAAAATGTAGATACTTTTATTTCATATAATAATTGAAAATGATTCAAAAGGTAATTAGAGAAGAGCTTTTTAGTAATTGTAATTATTTAATATAAGTTGAATATTTGATGCGCTGGAAATCTTGCAATAATTTCTTCTATTGTGTGTGTGTGTGTGTGTGTGTGTTGTATGTATGTATATATATATATATATATATATATATATATATATATATATATATATATATATATATATATATATATATATATATATATATATATATATATATATATATATATATATATATATTTATATATATAATGTTTACTACATTCGTGTAAAACTTTTCCCTTTTTCTTTTCTTTTCGTGTACTTAAAATGCACCTCATGACTAGAGATTTTGAAGTTGTGATGATATTTTCAATTGGTAGAAAATCAATGAAATAGAATTTATATATTTTTTTTTGTTAAACTGTGAGTGGCTTGTCATTCCATTTGAAATATTGCTGAGTTGGAAATGTTTATGATCTCTTCAATCAATCAATCAATCAAAGTATTGTGTTTTTTTTGCTTAAATTTATGTTGCGTGCATTTAAACTCAAGCAAAAATAAATTTATTTATTTATTATTAAATAGTAAAAGTTGCTCTGGACCATTTTTGTCTTTTGTTGTGTTTTTTACCACCAGAAAAAAAAACTATTATAGCGTTTCTAATAAATCTTAAAGGTGTATAGAACACCTTCAACATAATATCCTACTATACCTAAATATCAACGTAGCTTTGGCCGGAGTCATTGATTCTTAATAATTTAATTCTTATTTTAGAAAAGGCAGATGCGGGTTTATGACGTCACAGCTTACTAGTTCACGCGTGTGGAAGCAGGCGAGCTGTGACGTCATAAACCCGCAACTGTCATTTTGTGAATGGAAAATAAATTAGAAATCAATGACTCCGGTCAAATCAACGTTGATAGTTAGGCATTTGAGGATATTAAACATGTGTTTTGTTCAAGGTGATTTATGCCTTTAATTAATTTATTCTAGAGAATTTAAGGTTAAAAATCTTCCTTTTCCAATATTATAAATTAGAAGAAAGAAAAAATATATATTTTGGTTCGTCAATACTAGACTAGCTACACAAGGTTGTACCTTTTATGACATCATTTCCTCCCAAGTCCCAATTTGCTATATACGTAAATTAGAGGAACTATGAATTATATAAATTTTCCATTCTAAATGCTCTAATCTTTATAACTACTTCTTTTTTAATACATTATTTTTCCTCATATGGTTATTAAGAATTGTTAGTCTTATTTTCAAAGAGAATCAAAGGGAAAGACAGAGATAAATACAGAGAGAGAGAAGAGAGAGAGAGAGAGAGAGAGAGAGAGAGAGAGAGAGAGAGAGAGAGAGAGAGAGAGAGAGAGAAACAATAAACAGAAAGAGAAATATAAAGACAGTAAAAATGAGTAAAATAAATAAAAATAAAGTGGAGACTGTCTTGAATCAATTGATATCTGAAATTAGTTCCTGAAAATAAAAAAATGACGTCACGGTCGGTAACTTATGCAGATGGGCATATAGTAAAAAAAAATTGCCAACCGTGACATCATTTCACCACTTAAAAAAAAAAAAAACACTTAAAGGTGTCGAACACCTTAACAAAAAAGTTGTGTAATATCCTAACAAACCTGAAAATCAACGTTGATTTGGCCGAAGTCATTGATTTCTAATTTATTTTCCATTCACAAAATGCCACTGGCGGTCACTGACGTCACAGCTCGCTTGTTTTAAGCGCGCGTAAACCGTAGAGCTGTGACGTCAGTGACCGCCAGTTGCATTTTGTGAATGGAAAATAAATTAGAAATCAATGACTTCGGCCAAATCAACGTTGGTTTTCAGGTTTGTTAGGATATTACACAACTTTTTTGTTCAAGGTGTTCTACGCCTTTAATATACTCAAAAATTATAGAAATTCGCATATCTATCGAATCAAAACGATGTTCTCATTTATAATAATGCAATAAAATTATCTCCTTTTTATTTTCTACTCTTCCTCATTCATAACAAATTAAAGATATTAACAAGCTTTATAATATAACCAAAATTTTAACTTTAATGACTATATACTACAAAACTTTAAATACTAAAAAGCAATTAAAAGTAATTTACATAATTACCTTTTAATTATTGTTATAAAAATGTAAATTTAAATGTTTAAAAAAAAACTTAACCAAAAAAAGATATACGAAATACTTAACTATGATAAAGTACGTTGTATAGATAATGATATAGCAAAACGAGCATCACTTACATTATACATACATACATAGAGAGGTAAACATTATACTGTATGTATGTATATTATATATTATAGTATAACCCTGCCTGGCATGATGCCAAAATACTAACAACGATCGTTATTGCAAGAGCCAGCAATGACGTCACACTTGTGATACAATTTGTGTTTTTGTTTATATACAATATATATATACAATATATATATATATATATATATATACATAACTTGTAATTATTTTATTAAACATGGGCTATATTTACTTGCATTGTCTTTTTATAATTTAGTTTTTTAATTGTGAAATATGAAAATATTGTAAACATGCATGTTATATGTTTGAAAACGCAGTTGCATAAGTGTATTTATATAGAAATGAATGAACGAACGAAGGAAAAAAATAAATGAATGAATGAATGAATGAATGAATGAATGAATGAATGAATGAATGAATGAATGAATGAATGAATGAATGAATGAATGAATGAATGAATGAATGAATGAATGAATGAATGAATGAATGAATGAATGAATGAATGAATGAATGAATGAATGAATGAATGAATGAATGAATGAATGAATGAATGAATGAATGAATGAATGAATGAATGAATGAATGAATGAATGAATGAATGAATGAATGAATGAATGAATGAATGAATGAATGAATGAATGAATGAATGAATGAATGAATGAATGAATGAATGAATGAATGAATGAATGAATGAATGAATGAATGAATGAATGAATGAATGAATGAATGAATGAATGAATGAATGAATGAATGAATGAATGAATGAATGAATGAATGAATGAATGAACTAACGAACGAACGAACGAATGAATAAATATGCAAAAAATAAACAAGCATGCAAACAAAATAAGTGAACACGCAAATAAATAAATGAATAAAATCAAGATAACAATAAAATGTCTAAAGAAATATAAAATAAAACATGAATTATATTCATTGAGCTGTTTTTATTTTATTTATTTATTTATTTATTATTATTATTATTATTATTATTTTTTGGCATAAATTAAGTTTTTAGAAAGGATAATATTATGGTTGTTTGTATAATAAATACTCCTTAATTTGGAGTGACATTTTTTTTTTAGTCTAAAGTAAAATTCATTTTTATAGTTATGTATTCGTTGCATTACGTGATTTAAAATATTTATAAAATTTTGCATGTGCATGATTAAGAACTACGCAATATGAACTTCTATTGACCTATCTTGTTTTTAAAAGTATAAAATGCAATATTGTTTTTGTAAATACAATTATTTATATTTATAATATAACTGAGAGTCACGTTCGAAACAGATACCAAAACATCACAGATTACATTTTACAAGGCCGTGTATTATATACATATTGTGCAATGTTTGTTTCGGAATGTTAAATATAATTAATTCTTTGATGTATTATGAGAGTATAACAATTCTTTCTGCAAAGTACACACAACTATTAAGAAGTTTTCGATATTTTTTTGTTTTTTAAGAACATCTGATCACGACGTCACTACCTGTTTACGGCTTATATATATATATATATATATATATATATATATATATATATATATATATATATATATATATATATATATATATATATATATATATATATATACACACACACACACACACACACACACACACACACACACAGGGTGTCCGTTAAGTCTTTGAGGGTGTTTAGACATAAAGAAAACACACAAGACTTTACGTAAAAATAACTTTTTATATGTACATCAAATTAAAGCTTAGATTTTTACAATTTTGAAAATTTAAACAGTTTTAAAGTCAAATAACTATTAACTCTGATAAAATCCGGATAAAAATAGCATTTTTTTTTTAATTGCCACTTTGCGGGGAGGTGGGAGCTACAAGCATTGCATTTGCATTTGAATTTATTATTCGGATTTCTTGGATCTGGATTTAAAAATCCATTATCTGGATATATACAGTAATAATTGAGATAATGGATAGATTTTTAAACGGATTTTTTAATCTGGATTTGGATGCCATAATTCTTATATATTTTCATAGCATGACTTTAATATTAAAATAATGACAAATCTACACACACACACATACAAAAGGGTGATGGAGGGATTTTATTCCGTAATATAAAAGAGGACGTTTTCCATAATCGATTGATATGCAACTTTCTAACTTTTAAGTTCATTAAGTATTTTTAATTAATTTTTAACAGTGGAAAAATTACATCACGGGTTTCAACTTATGCATGTAGGCATTGGAAAAAGTTGATGACCTTCAATTCACTTCATGAATTGTAAAAATAAATATAATTGAAAATACTTAATAACTTCAAAAATTAGAATTTTAAATATCAAGTGATTCAGAACAATTACCTGATTTAATTATTACTATTTCTTTGGCTTTACTCAGTATCGATATATAATAATATAATTCCAATGCGTATTTAACTAAAATTTAATTACGTGTTATATTTCAACAACTTGAAAAAAAAAATTGTTATTTCTACGGTAGAGATGAAACTCTTAACAATGTATAACAATTTTCGATGATCTAATTTCAATCACGAACTTCATTTGTTTGGTAAACAAGGTATAATAACAAATAATTAACAAACATCTTCACTAACATTCCACTTTTACGTATAATATTATATATAAATATACGTAAGCTAAATGTTTTTCATTACTTCATTATTTCCTAGCACTTCTCATTTTAAAAACACAGTGTAATTGAATAGATAGGTAAGTGTAATGTTATTACTTTACAAATTTTAATTTATTCAAATTTACTTTAAATTTATTTAATTTATACACTTCAAATTTAGACTATTTAAGCATTGATAATTTTATATTTTTATATTGACTAATAAAGTAACAACAATTTTGAGGATGCCTTTAAAGAATTTCTGTTACATCCGCTTCCGTTTCTACTTACTACACATGCGCAGTACGTTGAAACGGAAGTGGATGTGAGTGAAATGTAGGTTAAAGTCAGTCTCAAAACATTTGGTCCTTTATTAGTCAATAAATTAGTATAATAATTGCGTTAACCTATATTCATCTTCAATCATCATTTTTGTTCATAAACGAAAGAAAAACTAAAAAAAAAAAAAAAAAAAAAATTAATAATAATAATAAAAAAACTAAAAAAAAATTGATAATAACTTTGAAAAGCTTGATAATTTTTGTAATGCTTTAATGATTTTAATGCTTAAATTATTTTAAGAATTAATGGTTATGACATAACTGAGCGTTAATATTCTAACGCTACAAACGTAATTGACGTCACAAATATTAGAACCTGATGGTAAAACAAAGGTTTGCAACAGCCAACTTTGGCGTTGATTTTATATATTGTTATTACAAAGTTAATAACGTCATAATCCTTAATTAGGAACACTTTGAATAAATAGGGGGTAATTAAAGCTTTATCAGAAATTGTTTAGAATTTTTTTTTCAAAGTTTCAAAATTATTATTATTATTATTATTTATCACTTATCAGCTTAAAGCATCTCAGAGTAATTTTAATTCTAGTATCCCTTATTTAATTAAAGCATTAGCCATCAATCATAAAAGGTTAAAAAAAAAATCTGGTCTTTTTTTATTATTTTATTATTATTATTTTTTAAATACCGAGCTAAACGCCGTAAAGTGAAACTTGTAAATCTTATAATTGATTTTTGTTTATCACATTGATGCGTTAAGGTTGACATTTTTTCTTAATATTGTTATAAATGTTATTTTTACAAAGAAAATAGTATGTGAAATTTGAATTAATTAGGTTAAGCTAGGTGTGCACCTAATACTGTACTGTACATCATAAAAATATTATATATAAATGTATAGAAGTACATATTGACTAATAAAAGAACAAATTTTTTTTATGCTAACTATGTATATGCGACTTCACTCACATCTGCTTCCGTTTCTACTTACTACGCATGCGCAGAACGTCAAATGAAAGCGGATATGTTTGAAATCACTTGTAGTCAGTCTTAAAACATTTTTTTTCCGTATAAGTCGATAAATTTGAAATAAGAATATTTTCGATTTTCATTGACAATTATAATTTGAATGTTATTTTGTTTTAAAAAATTGCCATTTTTATTTCTGTTTCATTTACTAAAAAAAATCCATTACATGAGTTCCTTTTTATTGAGTATAATATTATTATTTATTTCATTTTTTATTATTATTTTTATTAATTTTTAATTTCAGATACTTGATTATGCAGTGGCTACTTCTATCTTCGTTTCTAATTTGTCTTCTCGACTTTTACGCTCAAAGTTATCCTTTATGTCTACAACAAGCAAACACTGCAAATATCAATATTGGTGAAAATGTTGGCTTCAATTACACTACTGCTGAAAGATTAAATCTTAAAACATTTGAAAAAAGATGTAATTTAGATCTATATTCAGAATTTAATGGAGGTAATCCTCATATTAGAAAGGTAAGAAGTGCATCAAATTATGATGAGATATCTGAAACTCAAAGTGAATCTGAATCATCAAGACGCAAAAGTATAAAGAAATTATATGCAAGAAGAAATGCAGCTAGAATAAAATTATTAAATAATAAAAATGATGATGGTAGTCAGAAAGATACAGAAAAAATTTCTAAACAAACATTAAATGGTAATTCAAATTTAAGAGAAGAAATTTTAAGTGTTTTAAATGAAATGATAAATAGAGAACCAATTCAAGATAATATAAAAAATATTAGAAATCGTAAAATAAAGGAAAATAAAGTAGTAAGACAGATTGCAAGATCAGTTAAAAAACATGCAGCAGATAATACTGATGAAAGTATTAATGATAATTATAAAGATTATCTAAATACTGATGAATCTGATGAGGAAGAGAAATTAAAAAATATTGAAAAAAGTCGTAGAGAAAATATTATGAAAGAAAGAGCTAGAATTAAACAAATAAGAACGTATTTAAGTTCTATTAAAAAAGATACAAATAGTGATGATAATATGAATGAAATGTATAATAGTCCTTTAATTATAAGTCAAAAGTTAAAAAAAGAAAAAGATACCGATAAAAGTAATAGTAAAGAATTAAACAAAACGAAACCAAAAAATACTGATGCTAAAAGAGGATCTAAATCAAAGGAATCTAAAACTGAAACAAATGTAAATACGGGAATTACTTCAAAAGATAAGAAATCGCCAAACACAAGAAGAAATAAAAACTCTAAAAAAACAAAAAACAACGATACAAAGAACATTGCTCCAAATAGTGGTTTTATTTCAGAATTAATTAACTTAATGTCAAGTTACTTCAAATTTGACGTGCCAAATGAAAAAAGTGAAAATCAGGAAGCAACTTCTACATTAATAAATAGTGATGTAGACGAAATAACTACTCAATCTCGTAAACAAAATGAAAATATGAGACCACATAGACAATGGCATCAAATATTAGCCGAGAAAGGAAAAAAAGTGACTGAAAAGTCAAAAACAAAAAAGAAAATAACAACTGTTAAAAAAAAATAAAAAAAAGGATCTGTTACAAGGAAAACAGGAACTCAAATACGTTCGACTAAAATCCCAGGAAAAAAATCTAAAAAAACAAAATCTGCAGAGAAAACTGCAAAAAACAAAAGTATCAATAAATCTATCAAATAGCAAGCATTAAAACCATTATCTCTTAAAGGCATGACTGATAAAGGAACAACTGTTTTGAGTTCAACTTTAAGTGATTTCGCTTAAATCCACTTAAGTTTCAACGTATTGCACATGCGTAGCAGCAAGTCAAAACGGAAGCGGATGTGATTAAAATTGCTTAAAATTATCCTCAAAACAGTTGTTCCTGTATATTGAAAAAAAATTGTCTTATATCTTAAAGCCCTTGCCAACTTACTTTTTTATCATTTAGAATACTAGAGTGATAATTACCATACCTTATTATCCATGAATTGGACACTACCACCTTGATTTTGTATTTATTTTCATCAATTTTCATTTTGACTGTTATATCTCGTATCTGACGTCACAATGTACCGCCGCCAATCACAGTCACCGCTCTGGTCACATGATAAATTTAAGCCCCTCCCTCAAGTTCTTTACTCCTATCACGGCCCTATGTGTACATTGTGACGTCAGATACGTGATATAACAGTCAAAATGAAAATAAATACAAAATCAACATGTTGGTGTCTAATTCATGGATAATAAGGTATGGTAATTATCAATCTAGTATTCTAAATGATAAAAAAGTAAGTTGGCAAGGGCTTTAACATTCCTAAATATCAACGTTGAATTAGCCGGAGACATTGATTTGTAATTTATTTTCCAATCACAAAAAGGCGGCTGCAGACTATGACGCCTATGAAATCACAGCGTGCTTGCTTTACGAGTGCGTGAATCAGGCGAGCTATAACGTCACTGTCCTCATTTGCCATTTCTTGGATATAGAAAATAAATTAGAAATCAATGACCCCGGTCAAATTAATGATGAATTTTGGGTATGTTAGGATATTATACTTTTTTTTTTTTTTTTTTTCAACGTCTTGGTTCAAAAAATTTGTCATGTCTTTGTATAACTAAATATTGAATATTACAGTATAGTACAGTAAAAAGAATAATATTATAAATAAAAATGTACACATCACATAAAAATGTATTATATTATGTTAAAATAATAATAATTGGATAATAATAATAATAAGCATAATAATAGCAAAAGTTGAACCCCGAGGACAGGCCTTTACATGTCATACAGAGAGCTGCAGTTCTTGGCACAGGTAACATCGTGAGCAAAGTGCTTAGTTTGTGATCCCTCTATATGCCACCTGCAGTTTCTAATAGATAATTGGTACTGGATTATTTTCACTTTCACTTTTAAACAAGTAGGATTCCGGTGTTGGTGTTACATAAGAAGAAAAGAAAAGAACTCAAAATTATTCGTAATAAAAAAAGAAATAAAAAAAAAAAAAAAAAGCTGGAAAGCTTGTTTACAGTTTCAAAATGTTTTACGTATCTTAGAATTAACGGTTAAGAATTCAATAAGCATTACAATATCCTAACGATAAAAACATTCCAATACTTTGGTTTGCAACGACCAAACTTGATATTTATTGTGATAATGACGTCACAGCCGTTAATTCTACAATACTTAAAAATGATTGCAAAATTATCTACATGGTTTTAATCCAACGCATAATACGTATTTACGGTGACTCTTTTAAAAAAATTATAACTATCTTTATAAACTATTTTTAAGATTAAATAATAATTAATATACATATATTTATAATACTAATTAGTATTTATATTGTCTTTAATCAGCTAAAATAAAAGTGATGTATATTAAATTTCACAAACATAGGTTAAAATATTTGCAAGAAATTGCTAATTGAAATTGCTAATTTTAAATATTTGAATTTTATTTTATTAAAATATGTATTTTTAAGCGGAATAATAAAGCTTGGGATAAAAAAAAATTGTAATTTTATTTTGTATTTTTGAAATGAATTTTGGTGCTGCTTGCTTACTGTTAAAAAAGTATAAAATAAGTAAGTAATAGTAAAATAAAAGAATAGAAGCGATTTATGTATATATATATATATATATATATATATATATATATATATATATATATATATATATATATATATATATATATATATATATATATATATATATATATTATTCTAATTTCTAATAGAATTTTTAATCTAACAATAAGCTCAAATTTCGTGTATCTAGCACTTTAGCGTATAGTTTTAAAAAAATGTATTCATAAAAAATATAGTAAACTATAGCAAAAAATAATAATAAAAAAGGGGAGGATTTTTAAAATTTGACGGGCTCTTACATATAGGCTGCATATTTTCATTATTTGTTTAAGTTATTAAGAAAGATTTTTTTTTTTCAATTTTGGTAAGAAAATAATAATGATAACATTTTATGCATTTTTATAATATTATTGTTATTTAGTTATTTATTACGTTATTATTGGTTTTGTAAATTGTTATGCATTTTATCATGGAGTTTATATTTAAAAGGTGTAGTGTTTTAATTATCTTATCAATACATATATTTTTTTAGCTGCTCTATTGCACCAATGAGTTGTACCTATATCTTTCAATAATAAAAAAGTATATATAATTACAAAGGAAAAAATTAAAACTATTATTTTAAACAACTCCCTCCCCCCTCTTCCTCGAAAAAAAAATGCAAGATTTTTTTTTTTTAAATCCAGTATAATGTTTACTAAAAAAAAGTTAATAATCATGCTTATATAGACGTAGACATATGAGATGAGGTGGTGGTGGTAGGTGTCAGATTGATATCTGACAAACTAAACGGTCACATAATAAGTAAAATTATAAATTTATACGAAGTAAAGATGAAATTGTACAGTTTAGATGTCATGTAAAAAAAAAAAAAAAAAAAAAACACGATAAAAGTAGCTAATATTTAAATTATTCCACTTTGACGATAATATTTCATAACCAAATAGTTGCATAGAAAGAACAATTTGAAATTTTGCAAAATATTACAATAAGATGTCTTCAAAAAAAAAAAAAAAAAAAAAGCAATTTTCGTAGTACGATAACGATACTTTCTATTACCTTTTAAACAACGGAAAAAATATATTAATCTTGCTCTTTGTTATTGTAAATATTATGAATGAAAAAATACTAATAATATTATTTAAAAAATGCCTTGAAAGTTAACCTCATAACTTTCATAATACTTTTATTATTATTATTCTCTAAAGTATTTATTAATGGTATTTTATAATATTATTGTATAGCATTGTATCACGATTTTGTCTTCTAAAAAATACATATATGAGGTGACTTTTGTGCTCATCTTAATTACAGATCCATCAGCACTGGCTTAGGTAAATATAATATATTGTATTGTATTCACAATTATGATGATTTCTTTAACTCTTCAGTATGTAAAAATTTGCAATACATTTACAATATTTTTCTTATACGTGAATTGAGCGTTAAATTTAAATGGTTTTAACTGTGTTTAATTTTTTTTTTAATTTAAGATAAAAATTAAATTAAAAGTTTAAATTTGGTTTAAATGATGTGTAATTCATAAATTTTTTCTACTATTACAAAAAAAAAAAATTATAGCATACATTACTTAATTAATGTTACATTTATGACATTATAGATTATAAATGTTGATAAATTAGAACAGAAAAAATATTTATTTTCTTACAGATTAAATGATTTTGTATTAAAAATGTTTTTGCAATAATAGCTTGGAAAAAATAAATTGTGTATTTAATCAATTATTATGCTGTATTTAACAATTTCTATATATATATATTCTAAAAAATATATGTTGGTATTTTTATGTAACATAACGATGTTTACCCGTCAAAGAGAACGATCGAAACTTTATAAATTTCACTCAAAACTCAGATCTGCGTTCGGTGCTTCTACGCATTTTAACATGAGAACTAAATGGGGGAACTTGGAAATTGCAAAGTGTAGAACCAGGGTTGGACTAGCAATCAAGGGGCCTCGTCCGCAAAAGGGGTGTAACACCTTCTTTAGGGGTCACAAAGGGGGTGTAACACCCTAGTTACGTCCCTTTTTGGGCCATAGGGGCCTCCAAATAGGGGGGTCCCCAAATTGAGGGAACTTGCTCTTATGGCCAGTCCGAACCTGTGTAGAACGTTCATTTTCCCCCAAATTTGTAAAACGTAGTTTGTTCACTTCGACGGGTAAGCATCGATAAAGTAATTATACTCTGTAATTGCTGCATTGAGCTAGCTTAATTATTACGTATTTTATTTTCTGTGTGTTTGTTTTTATAGGTGCAATATGAAGATAATACTGTTTGCTGTTTTAATTTCACTTGCTACTCCCAATGTCGCTTCAATTGAAACTTCATGGAAAGATTTTAAAACTAATATGCAAAAATTATTTTCACACAATACGAAAATGCAATTAGATTCTTCAATTATTGATCCTACTTTAAATAATTATAAAAATACATTGAATGAGACTACATTTGTCGTCAATCGAAACAAAAGGAGTGATGAAAGTTATGAAGATAATGAAAGCCACATAGAAAAACTAACCAGACGAGAAATGTTTGCGAAAAGACGTGAAAGAGCGAGACAAATGAGAGAAAAAGCAAAAGCTGGATTACGTTCAATTGAAGATAGTGAATCTTATAAAAATCATCGTGTTAACGCCCAGAAAGGTTCACGAGGACAGAAAAAAGTAGAAAGTGAAGGTCAAGATGAAAACAGCGAAAATAATGAAAGTAATGAATCCATTTCTATAGCAACAACCGGGCAAAATAACAGAGTTACAACAAAACCAAAATCAGCAGAAAATAGTTCTACCAAGAAAAAGTATGGAAACCGTATACGTTACACGAGAAAAACTTTAATTGAAAACGAAACTTCTACAGTAACAAAGATAACACAAAACCCTATATATTTGAAAAAAGATAAAAACAAAAAAACAAGTAACGAAAATAATGACAAACGACCTGGCGCAAAAAGGGGTGTAGCTTCTACTCCATCACAAGAAAAATCCCGTGAATCTCGTAAAAGTAACAAAAGTAACAAAGAACCTTCGAAAAAACAAGGAAAGAACAACAGTGGTTTAGGAAAAACTACTGAAAAATTAGGATCAGGTGTAACAACTGCTTCGCGAGGTGTAGGGGGGAAAAAAGGTACAAATACACAAGAAGATGGTGGTTCAAAAAAGCGAGGATCAGAAAAAAGTAAGTTTTTACTTTAATTGATTAATTAAAGTTGTTTTTATGGAGATTGTAAGTACAGTAATCATAATTGCAAACAAATCTTACATATTAAAACTGTGTAACTCACAATTTCTATACTCAACATTTTATTACATTTAGAATAAATAATACAAATCGATCTTGTTGCGAAAAAAGTTTATATCGTATTTTGTCAGGGGAAGCAAAAGGCCTATCTCGTTTCTTGTCAGTGGAATCAAAAGGTCTATCTCGTTCCCTAACGTTATGGAGATGGCGCTGGAGATAGACCATTTGCTTCTACTGACAAAAAACGAGATAGGCCTTTTGCATCCCCTGACAAAATACGAGATGTACCTTTTTTTTTGAAACAAGATTGAAATAGAAAACAAAATGTTTACCCTCGATGTTAAAGTCAACCTGGTCACAGACATACTGGCATTTGATGGTTGTCTTACAAAAGGGTACTTTCATTTTTAATCCGTACAGCAATAGGAGTACTTAAAGTATGTTTTACGTTTTAATTTTTTGTCGGATGAGCGTTCAGCAATTAATCTGATGAGGCATAGCTTTTGCGATCAAATTAATTACCAAATGAACGTATGACCTTTAGGCGCGACGAAGGTGAAATTAAAAAAAAAAAAAAATCTAACAAAATAAATTGATTATTCATTAAAACATAAATGTATTACACTAAATATTCAAACTAATAGACGCTTTTATAGTGTCAATGTATAAGTATGAGTGATGAGTGCCAGTGATAAATTGATATTTCTTTAACGTTATTTTATGTGCTGTATCACACATTTCACACGTACTGTACATACATACTTGTGCACTCGTATATTGAGTATAATCATTTTAATAATAATAATAATAGTTCTTTATTGGGTCTAGATGGGTGTTTAAATTTTTATTCACAGTTATTAATTTTTGTTTAATTTTAAAGCATTTAAGAGTTTGATGAATAAACATTTAGAGGCCAATTCAAATGTTTAGGAAGTATTAGTTCAATTTGCTTTATTCTATTGTATTATTATAAAGTATTTTTATAAGAAAAGGATATCCAATCTTCCATATTGCCACCTTGTATCTTTTTTTTTGTTTTTTTTTTTTTCTTTCTTTTTTTTTATGTAACTATGAGCACTTTGAAAAGAACAGGTAAGATTTAAGTTTGTATTACAAATAAAAAAAAAAAAAAAAAAAAACTCTGACACGAGGTAGTAATATGGAGGACCTAAATATATCTAAATTAAAAATAAAACATTTTTTTATAACAATAAATTATATTTCAAAGTTTTAAAAGAGAAAAGAAACAAAAGATTATTTCTAATGAACTACAATTAACCTTTGTTGGAATTAATGGAAACCAAAGAATCTTTGTTAATCTAAGCTTTAAGATCAAAAAAAAATATATAAATTACTTAATTTATTTTCTTTCCGTTGTATATATAATATAGTTTGTATTCGGATGACGTCATATTTATTGCGCTTGGAGGCCATACTGGAGTAGTGCATATCATTGCTCAGCATAGGACAAACTTCATTTAAGCCAATTTTCGTTGGGAAAATCGGTTAATTTTTTGTAATTGTTACTTTTGTCACATACTTGAGATACTAATTCAACATATTTACAGCATCAATTCTCTTAAAAATATTGTATAGTGTTTTTAAACAGTCAAAAAGATGCTTTGTCCTATGTCACCCATGTTATTGAGTTATCCAACATGGCGTCGACTTTAACATTAATGCATACACCCTATACAAATTTTTTCTTTAATTTGTGGTTTTTGACCTTTGTTTCAGGAGAAAAGAAGAAATTAGATAAATAAAATATTGAAGAAATGAACTTTGTCATTTGAAAGTAATAGTAAAAAAAAGAAAGAAAGAAAATGCAGCTTTATTTTTCATTTATCTTTAAGGCAATTGGATTAAAATTAGAATACTTACACAATTTTTTTAACTAATTTTTTAAAATATTTTTATCAATTTATCACAGTTGTGCGTACTCAGATGTACTACTACAACTTATAATATGTTAATAACATTAATAATTAATATAATATTGAATGAAATATCATTTTATAAATCAACATTTACTGTTTTATTTTGTAATCCCTAACAAAAAAAAAAAAAAAAAAAAAAAAAAAAAAAAAAAAGTAAAAGAAACTTTTTAGTTATACATTTCTTCGCAAATTAAACTGTTTTATAAACAACAATGAGAAGAAAAATGTATAAAACACTCCCAAAGCAATAATGCTGTTCGTAAACTCTGTTCTCTTGCACCAAAAAATGCGCATTACATTTGAATAACCATAGGCGATCGTCATTTTTGGTGCAGAGAACAGGGTTTACGAACAGCATTAATGTTAGAATTCATTTCAATTGGAAGCACCTCCTTGCTCTGAATAAAATAAAACTATAAGAATAAAATTTAGCACATCAATATTGAGTGCTTATGTTTACTCAAAATGCGGAAAATAATGCCGGAAAATGAAGTGCCCGAAGAGGAAACCACGTGACAATAGAATTGGGAGGTAGCTCACACTCAGACTTAGCTTCATGCTGCTGGCACTAATTTTTCTCCCAATTTGACCATCACGTGGTTTCCTCTTCCGGCCACTTCTCCTTTTCCGCATTTTGAGTAAACAGAAGCGCTCAATATTAATTATACTGGGAGCTGCACTCCCGAACGCTTGCGAAGGTGTTTTCGAATGAGATTTGAGATTGCTGTGTGGAGTTTAAAATCTCACTGCACGCGCTGTACATGGAAAATAAACTAGAAATCAATGACTCTAGCCAAATCAACGTCGATTTTGAGGTTTGTTTGGATAATACCCAACTTTTTATATGTTTAAGGTGTTTTACCCTTTAAGAGTTAACTATTGATGCTTTACGCTACAGAGAGGTTAGTTTAATTACTACAAGAAATAAATCTACATTAGAAGTTTAATCTATTTTAAAACATAGTATAAAGTTCATGTCCCCTAGAAATATATTAAATGGTTACTTTTATTAGTGCACTCAATATTTTTATATGGCTTAAAAACATGGGGTTTAAAATGTTCAGCGTCAATGACAAGATTGCAAAGAATTCAGCTATAAGTTGTAGAGCATAAATTATAAATATTATATTATAATATATATATGTATATATATATATATATATATATATATATATATATTGTAGTTTTTAAGTAAGAGAAACGTAACCCTGGATTTTTGCTAAAGTTTATTTATTTGTAATTGTAACGCTTGTGACGTCATTAACGCTTATATCATCGACGTTTAAGTGATGTCGCAAATTTAATAATTTCACCATACTTAAAGGAGTAGAACACCTTGAACAAAAAACTTGCTTAATATCCTAACATACCTCAATATCAGCGTTAATTTGGCCAGACCCATTGATTTCTAATTTACTTTCCATTTACAAAATGACAGCTGTGGGTTTGTGACGTCACAGCTCACTATTCCACGCGCGCGGAAACAAGCGAGCTGTGACGTCACATACCCGCAGCTGTTATTTTGTAAAGGGCAAATACATTAGAAATCAATGACTTTGACCAAATTAACGTTGATATTAAGGTAAATTAGGATATTAAACAAGTTTTTGTTCAAGGTGTTCTACGCCTTTAATATTTTATGAAACTGCATGTACAAGCTTTTCCACTTATAAATATATAATCATGCTATTATTTGCAATACGAGAAATATTTCAAGGTATTTTGAAAAAAATTATAAATATCTGTATACATAATTAATAAATATTTTCTTCTAGGAATAGTTAAACAAAAACAAACACGCTCTATTTGTTTTAACATTGGAATTACACTAGGTATATATAGTAAGACTGATGAGAAATTATGTATCATTGTATTTTTGAAGTAATACGATACTTTCATCTTACTCCTGCAGTAAAGTGTAAGTATAATGTTATAGAGTGTAAACGCATCACGGTTTACTGAATGCGCTACGACGCCATACTGGAGCAATAAATAACATTGCTCAGCATAGGAAAGACGTGCAATTTTATTTAAGACATTAATAATTTTTTCCTAACAATTATTTTTATCACATACTTAAAACTTTAAGGGAGTAGGGGACCGACATCAGCCATTAGACTCAAACTTTTCTCTTCAAAAGAAATCTGAAATTTTGCACAATAATGCTGTTTGTAAACCCTGTTCTCATGCACCAAAAAATGCGCCTTCCATTTTAATTACCATAGGTGATCGTCATTTTTGGTGCAGAGAACAGGGTTTACGAACAGCATTAATGATACTTCAGCTTGAGACAATTTCAAATATATAAAAATTTAGGGAGGTCAGCGTGCAAATTAGTTTTATATTATTTTTTGAAATTTTAAGCCCGTAAGGCCCAATGTTAATTTCAATAATTTGTTTCTTTTTTGCGGGACGGTCAAACATCATGAAATTTTTATCACAGCTAGGGGTGACTCTTTGCTACACGATGATACCAAATTTAGACCTAAAACAATTCTAGTTTTTAAGATATAAGGTCGGTACACTACTCCCTTAATGAACTCATTGATATCATCAATTGTGTAAAAAAATTGCTACATATTTTGATACTAGCTAAATATGACTTTTACCTATATATAGTTGCCCATGCTATAGGGTGTATGCACATGACGTCATTTTTAATGCGCTTGGACACCGTACAATATAACATCGCTCAGCATAGAACAAGCTTTGTTTTTAGCTATTTTGTTTAGCAAAACCGTGTAATGTTTGTATTTTTATTATTTTCTCACATACTTGAGGTACTAAATAATTCAACTTATATTAATAGCATCAATGCTCTCAAAAATATAGCTTAGTGTTTTTAAACTGGCAATATAAGTTATTTTCGAATGTGGCAAATGTTATTGACTGACTCAATATGGCATCAACATTCACATGAATGAATGCAAAAACTCTATTAGGTGCTCGCATATAGCGTAAACTTTTATATAAATGCAACCATGCTATATTATAACTGTGAAATCCTTGAAAAAAAAAGGAATAAGACTTAAATGTACGGTACAGCTCCGAAACTCAGAAAAACAGCAGATTCCGTTTTTTCACGGTGAAACCGTCTATCGCACGTTATGTGTAATGCCAGTTATAACACGGCGCATGCAGTTTTAAAACCGTATTCATTTTTACTGTATTCGACTTAACGGCGCACCTGTTATTTCACGGCTGTTACAGTTACATAAATTACCGACGAGTTTGCCGTTATTTTACACCAAACTTTGCTAACAGTGTAGAGCACGGAAATTTTTTTTTGTGTTTAATGAATCAAAAAGGTATGTCTGCATGTCAGGCATAGGGTACGACTTTTTTTTATTATTAAGGAGACACTCTCTTATAAATTTAGGCTTACTTTACATTGAAACGTCTGTAAGGGTTGTCTCAACCACTCAAAAGTGAGAACGAAAGAAACGATGTTACGTTATGCTATTTGATTGGTTCGAATATTTTACAAACTTTTTTTAAATCTTAGTTCTACCTGTGAACGTATAGCTATTCCTTTTTAAACCTTTTGTTTTACAATTAAGAAGTTTAAAAACGCACTTTTCACCTTAAGTTCTCTAATATCTTTTTTTTTTCAGCACTATAACAATGAAAAAACTATCTATATTATTATCAATTTGTATAATTTTGATGTTAATTCATTTAATTGATGCTGGAGGTGACAGAAGCCGTAACTATAGAAGTGATACAGATTTACAAAGAAGGCGCATAGAATTAATGAGGAGCAAAGCAAGAAATAACAAAAATAATGGTAATTCAAACACAAAAGATACAGAAACTGATAGCCAGGAAAATGTTTACACTGATACGCAATACCAAAATCAAAAAAATACAAACACTTTTGGTAATGAAATGAAGAGTAATTCCAAAAATGCTGATAATACTGGTGGCGTTAATGCGGCACAAAATAATAATACAAATGGTAAAGGAGGAAAGAAAAATAAAGTTGGTAAAAATGGAAATGACGATGAAAACGTAAATACTAAAAACAGTGGTAATAAAAAGAAAGGTGGTTCTGGAAATAATAAAAATAAACAAGTTACTAGTTCAGGAAGTTCCGGTACTAAGAAAGGAAAGAAAGGAAAAAATGAAAATAATGGTGGAAAAAATACTGGAAATATCAACGATTTAAAGAAAGAAATTAATAAAAAAACTAATAATGAAAATAGTGATACAAACAAGAATACTAAAAAAGAGAACAAAAAAGATAATAATCAAAGTAAGGATGCTGCTTATAATAATAAAAATTCTGATAAACCTGACAATACTAATAGTGCTACAGAAAAAGATAATAAAGCTAAAGAAACTGAGAAATTGCAAAATACTGGCAATGAAAATGACAAAAAAAATAAAGATCCAGATCCAGAAACTAAGAAAGTGGACAATGCTGAAGAAAAGGAAAATGAAGCTCCAGTAACTGAGAAAGTGGATTCTGCTACAGAAAAAGAAAATAAAGCTTCGGGAACTGAGAAAGTGGGTGAGGATACAGAAAAAGGAACTGAAGAAGGCAATGTTAAGCAAGAAGATAATGCAGCTAAAATTAGCCAACCAGATGAGCCAAATGAAAAGTCAGGTGAGACAAATAACTTGTTCAAAGATTAATCTACATACACGGACAAAAATAGTTACGTAATAATTAAGGCAGCTCATTTTTAGCACAATTTGTAAAATACAGCATATTTTATGCTATACTTCATAATAAAATTGTTATGCATACAGTAGATAATAATTATTATTTTGTACAGCATAATTATTAGACAGCTTGCATGCCATTTTTTTATAGACTAAAAAATTCTTTAGGAACAATTAATAATATTGGTGAATATAAAACTTCTTAAAAAATGCTACTTCATATTTAAAATAATTTTTGAAAATGAAATTTTATTTGAAGTAAAGACGGTGGTCATTACGCCGAAAGACGGTTCGTGTTTTTTTTGTTTTTTTAATTGTTGAAATCGTTCGAACGAATTTGCAGCAATGGCAGCAACTGAAGAATTTTTCTGACGGCCAAATTTTTTAAAAGAGCTGTTGGAGTTAATGCAGCTTTTTTTTTTTTTTTTTTTAATCCGGCCGTTAAAAAATTCTTCAGTTGCTGCAAACTCATCAGTTAAACAATTTCAACAATAAAAAGAAAAAAAAAAAAAAAAAAAAAAGAAAGAAAAGAAAAGAAAGAAAAGAAACACGAACCGTCTTTTGGCGTAATGGCCACCGTCCTTACTTCAAATAAAACTTGAATTTTAAAAAGTATTTTAAATATAAAGGAGCATTTTTTAAGAAGTTGCACCAATATTATTTATTTTTCCTAAAGAATTTTTTAAGACCATAAAAAAATGGCATGCAAGTTGTCTATTATGTTGTTCCAATTTAGCATAATTATGCTAGAATGACGTGGATGCAGCATAAATTATGTAATCTATTCTTTCCGTGTATAAGTTATAAATATATACTGTTGGAAATTTAGAATTTGGGAATAAAGAATTATGCCGACGCAATGAAATGGCTGCAAGGTAATTGCATTTCTCTGCCTTAATTCTTACAGTTTTTTATTTTATTATTATTTTAATGTTCTTAAAGTTATAAACACTTCCAACCAAGGCCATACCTTATCGGTTAGGTTTACTTAAAATTATGTTGTATATATAAGGACTGCTTATGTTTACTCAAAATGTGAAAAAGGAAGTGACTGGAAGAGGAAACCACGTGACGGTAAAAGTGGGAGAAAATGTTTGCCAGCAGCAAGCTAGGCCTGAGCTACCTCCCACTTTTATTGTCACGTGGTTTCCTCTTCCAGTCACTTCCTTTTCTGCATTTTGAGTAAACATAATCACTCAAGACCTGAGCTTTCTTCCACTTTTACCGTCACATGGTTTACTCTTCCGGCACTTCCTTTTCCGTATTTTGAGTAAACATAATTAGTCATTGTCGTGTGTGTGTGTGTGCGTGTGTGAGACAGAGAGAGAGAAAGAGAGAGAGAGAGAGAGAGAGAGAGAGAGAGAGAGAGAGAGAGAGAGAGAGAGAGAGAGAGAGAGAGAGAGAGAGAGAGAGAGAGAGAGAGAGAGAGAGAGAAGTGTATGTGACATGAGCAAGACCAAAAAGTGAGAAATAAGGAGAAGGTACCTGGTCAATAAAACACACACATGCATTTTGGGTCTTACGCAAAGCAGGATATACGAAACCCAAGAAAAGCAATCCAATTCATTATGGTAGCATTACTACCAAATTCTAAATTTCCAACACCATATTTTTTAAGTTATTTATTAGTTTATTAGGCTATTCTTCTATTGTTTAAATTATAATAAAGTTCAAGGTCAAATATTTTTAATATCTCTAGATTTTCAATTCTTTTGTTAAAATATTTAATACAGTTCAAAATATTAGATAAAATGTCAACTACATGTAGAAAAAAAGGTAAGTAATGTAACTTTTAAAAAGTAAAATTAATATGTTCTAAGAATAAATACAAATAAAGTCTACTTCAAAAGAATAAAACACAATAATCAAATATATGTATCTAAATAATAAAATTTAGATAACTTTATACTGATATGGTTCCTTGTATTTTTTTTTTTAGATAAAAAGAATGATCCGTAATACTGCCAACTTTCAATACGAGAATATTTTACTATACTTCTATTGTTATGCAAATCTTTAATCTTTTCTTAACAATTAAATATATTTCAAATGTTTTGCTATCAATATAATATTATATTTTGTTTTCATCTCTGTTTTTAATTTTTTATATTGGTTATTTTTAATAAAAAAAAAAAAATGTACGAATACAAATAAATTTGTTTAATTCGACTTGAAATTTTTTCTTTTATTTATATTTATTTCTGTTCTAGTCTATTTGAATTTAAACACATTATGCGCATCACTTGCATTGCAATGTACGTACTTACTAGTATAAATTCAATGCAACTCTCATTACAATTTTAATAAAGGGCGGTCCATTATTTTCATCCAATGTAAATGGAACATTTGCCACATTTATAATAATTTGTGATAACTGCATTTTAAATATTGCATCGTGTTGGATACTTTTTTTTATAAGAGAGAGAGAGAGAGAGAGAGAGAGAGAGAGAGAGAGAGAGAGAGAGAGAGAGAGAGAGAGAGAGAGAGAGAGAGAGAGAGAGAGAGAGAGAGAGAGAAGATTTTGTGTAGTATGTTAAACCTGCGTATGTGTAATTAAATTTTTGGATCAATTTATAAAATATACAAAAGAAATAAATAAAACGAATGAATTATATGATTATAGCATAATTTTAGCTTAATATAAATGAAGAGTTATAGTAAAAAGTCTTACAACCTATCAAAAATTCAAAAATTTGATCCCGTATACGTTTTAATGTTATTTGTTATTTTAAAGTAATATTACAACTAATGATAAAAGATTTGATATCCCGTAACCATCAATCATAAAATATGTTGAAATTAACATTAGGTCTTATAGAGGTTAAATATTTTGATAATTCATTATTCAAAACTTCAAATATTGTAGATTATATATATATATATACACACCCACACCCACACACTCACACATATAATATATATATATATATATATATATATATATATATATATATATATATATATATATATATATATATATATATATATATATATATATATATATATATATATATATATATATATATATACACACACACACATATATATATAGTATTATATGTAAATTTTTAAAGAAGCTTCACAACTTACAACAATCAAAATCGATTGATTTACGTAGAATCTTTTATCTCTTGCCAAAAATTCTGTACCCTTAAGAATTAACTACATCTGAACATTAAAACAGAACTCTCTGCCTTAACAACTTTTAGTCAAATATTTAAAGTAACTTATTTGTTACTGTATGAAGTAACGCAACTCTTGATAAAATTTGAATTTTTTTATTTTTTATTTTTACTTACTTTGTATTCAAGTAATATAAACAAACGTGATGTAGAGTATCATTTATCACATAAGAAAAACAATTTTCCAGGAATCACGTTTAGTTCAAATCTTATTACGACAAAGGTAAGTGACTTTATACATTAGTTGTAGTTTAACAAATTCTAGTTTATTATTCATCATTTTTTCAGATTTTAGGTAAATAATAATGGAGATTTTAAGTGTTTTGAAAAAATGGTTAAAATTTCCTATTATATTAAAATTTAAATTTTTTAGTGCAAACCTTTTTACATAGGTTTACAATATTTTAAAATATTTTAAAATTTACGGAGATGAAATCACTAAACGTTGAAAATTTAACAATAAAATCATAAGTAACGTCACAAGCGTTATGACTATTATATAATGAAATGAACGGCAAAGTTTGTCGTAGCAAATATACATTTTTTTTATCTGTTGATCCTAGCATGTGTAACGTCACTGTTTTTTTTTTTTTTTTTTTTTTTTTAATTTTTTTTTTTGTGAATAAAAAAATGCTTCAGTGACGTCAACCGTATATTTTACAATATTTCAAGAATTGTGTAAAAGCTTATCAAGGATTATTTTTTAGAGTAAACACGCAAAAGTGTGAGTAGATTTCTCAAAATAATAATAATTAATAATCATCGGTAAAACAAAAATTCTTAAAACATAGTCCAGCTGGACTGCTGAAGAATAGAAAAGTAGGGGACATTTAATTTTTTGCGAGTGTCAAATATAATTATAAGTACTGTACAAATTATTTTTGTCTTCAATTGACAAAAAAAAAAAAAAAAAAAAAAAAAAAAAAAAAAAAAAAAAGCTTCGAGACTTTGTAGACTACGGTAAAAAATTAAGTGTGGAGAAAAATTGTATCTCGAGATTTATAGACACCACATTCCCCCATAAGAAAGCATGATAAAATTAATTAAGACATTAACATTTATAAGTCGTCTGCTAGCATTTTCCTATTGACTAATAAAGGAACAACTTTTTTGAGTTCTACTCAAGGTCTACTATGAGCAATTTTACTCACATTCACTTCCGTTTCGACGTACTGCAAATACGTAATATGTCAAAATGAAAGCAGATATGACTGAAATCGCTTTAAGTCAGTCTCAAGACAGTTGTTCCTTTATTAGTCAATACTATTGTTGGGCTCTAAATTTGTTTATTTTCTCAATAAAACCCTCTATTGCAAGAAGACTATACAGTATTTTCCACAATATAATAATGTTTTCTTTCTTACAGATTTCAAAATGAAATTGCAATTAATGTATCAATATATTTTAATTGCAATATTTTTCGTTCAATTCTGCACTACAAGATCAATAAAACAAAGAATAAGAAAACAAGTAATTAAACGTCAAAATATCAATAATTCAACAACCGTAATGTCTCCAATTGTAAATGAAACTAGTTCAAAAACTAGATTTGGAAATTATGTTTCATTTCAATTAGCTAAGATATTTAATTCTGAAATGCGAGATTTTGCACAATATTATTCAAGGAAAGAGTTATATTTATTAAATAAAAACACTGCTTATGAAAGTTTACCAGTTACAGTAGAAACTACTACTAATTTACCTGAATATACACCAGGAATTGTTAAACAAAATTTGCAACGTAAGAAAATTGAAATATATATATATATATATATATATATATATATATATATATATAATATATATATATATATATATATATATATATATATATATATATATATATATATATATATATATATAAATTTTTATAAAGAAAAGACGCTTGATAATTTGTTTTCAATAAAATATATTTATTTTGTTTTTATTATTGTATAAATAATGATTAGACCAATAATTGTTTTAACATTAACTAATTTTACACTGAAAAAAATGCTGAACTTATGAGTTTGTACATGAATCCTGTATTTTACAATAGGTATATAGGCACTAGCCTAGACGAGGTATTATTATTACACTACAATAATACCTAATGCAGGTAAAAATTACTGTAGTAAAGGTGTGAACCTTAGAATAGATGATATTGAAATTTTTTTGCCATTTATCTGTTCCAAATTAAAGTACACCTATTGCAAAATACAGGATTTATGTACCTGCCCGATTGTAAGTAGTAATTGTTCCGTGTATTTATTCATTTGCACTCATTTGCACTTATTTGCCTTGCGCCTTTGCCTATAAGTACCATTCCAATGAGTGGATAACTTGTGGGTTTGCGTGGTAAAGCAAATAAAACAAAACATAACAATGCATTGTACATGTATATAAAAATGAGGAAGGAAAATAGTAAATAAGTGAGGTGTTAAAAAAGCATCACAATTGCACCACGCACATTAGAAATATTAATGTTGATTCTATTTAAAATATATAAATAAATAAAAATAAAATACGTATCATTTTTTTTTTTTTGGTCAAAATTGTAACTACTGACTGCCTGCATTTATAAAATATTATTATTGTTCTCTTTTAATAAAAATGATTAATGCAAAAATTAAATATGTAAATCATGCAAAGGTTAAAAATAAATAAATATTAATTATGCTCTGATTTCAGTAGTATTTAATTTATATAAAATTAACAAAGTTTAATCAATATTGAATAATAATTCTTATATATATAAAACAGAAAGTTCATCAAATATTGTGAACTATTTGCTACACAAAATTTAAAAAATTATAATAAAGCAGATTTGTGAATGCACTTTAACATTATAAATGCAACATAAATAATGTAAAATCCGTGCTAGACACTAAAAATAAATTATATAAAGTTTGCTATATATGTAATTATATCATAAATGAATCTACGTAAGAACAACATACGCTATAGGGTGTATGCATTCATGTTAAAGTCAACGCTATGTTTGATCACTCAGTAACATGGTCCGGTATAGGAAAATGACTCATTTTGTCAGTTTAAAAATACTAAGTAAGCAATATTTTTGATAGCATTTATGCTGCTAATAGGTTCAGTAAGTCTTTCAAGTATGTGAGAAAAATACAAACTAATAAATAAAATAATAATAAAATAATAAAAAGAAAATACCCAAACATGAAGTTTATTCTATGCTGAGCAAATGTAATTCATTACTCCAGTATGGCTTCCAAGCGCATTAAATATGACGTCATGTGGATACACCCTATAGACCCCTTGCACATCTTTGCGCTTTGTCGCCATGTTTGTGGTGCCTAATGCATTGTCCAGCATAGAAGAAACATCATTTCTCCTAATTTTTTACATAAAAAGAGTTTATTTCAACTGAACAAACTTTTCTCATATTCTTCGAGCTTATTAGGAGCTAGAAATAAGGCGTTGATTGAGGTTTGAAGCTTCGTTTGATATTAAAAAAAAATAAAAACGATGTTTTTCCTATGCTGGCCTATGTATTCCTGACCAACAAAAAACATAATGTTTAAATATAACTTGGTTATTAAATGAAGTAAAGCATAGATTATTATGTATTGAATAAATTATACTGAAATTGAGCTAATTTAATTATTTTATATATATTTTTTTATCTATGTAAAGTGTCAGTGTTCATTATGTCAAAATACTATATATATTATAATATAATATTATACTGTATAATTAGGTGTTAATAAATTTGGATTCTAATTTTATTCTGAATAGTGTAAAAAAAAAAAGAAAAAAAATGGAAGGATTATGTTTGATACCGAAGAGCAAAAAAAAAAAAAAAAAAGGATGATAAATGTAAAATATTTATTTTTCCCCCATACTGTATATCTGAATAGTGTATACTAAAACATGTGTTTTTAAGAACAATATGGTAATATATTTTTATTTATTTATCCACATACATGTGGAATACATTCAATTTACAATGTTTCAATACAGTATAAACAAAAAACATATAAATTAGTTTACTTCATAATTTTAATACATTTACTACAAAATATATTTACTCCTAATCAATATGGAGTTACCATATCATGAAACAATTGTTTTATTTTACGATATGAATCAGCAAATATATCTACATTTTTTATATAAGTAATTTCATTGCACAGAGATTGTACTCTGTTTAAAAACATATTATTACATACATCAATTCTGCCAAAATCAGTCCTGAACATTTGCGGCATTCTTAAAGGAATAGACCAGAGAAAAACCTAAGCATTTTTATCAAAAAACACTTGATGGGATTTACATAAATTACATTAGTTTGTCTCAAAACCAAACAGTATCCTCGTAGCAGTGATCAGAAAATTCGATTTATGCAACCCGCACCACATTTTGATACTATTTTTTTCATGTTTCTGACGTCATAAACATGAATAGTCACGCAAAACTTTTTTACTTTACAGCTTTTTCACGCTCTCTCGTGGGGCTACATTAACATTCTGGTAAAAATTGTCATCAGTTTTGAAGATCCCATTTCGTGTTTATTCATTAAAAAGCACATGTTGTTTTATGTGGTCTATGGCTTTAATACTCTCTTTGGCACATGTAAATTTATACCACTTTGTAACTCAGAATCAATAATATCTCCTTCAATTATTATTTTTAAGAATAATATGATTAAATATTCGTAAAATTTAATTTATGAATTACTCTGACTATAAAATATTAATGAAAAGAATTGATGGGATGGCCTTTAGTGTCCTCTATTATTATTATTATTATTTTTTTTTAAGATTTCAATCATCACATCTTTATATATATTTTTTTTTCAATAGTAATTACGATAAATAATTGATATGATAAACTAGAAAGTAAAGTATATTGCTTTGGTTCTTATAATAATAAGATAGCAAGAGTTTAGATTAGTCACGTTTATGATTAAGGACAAGGACGATTGAAATGAACTTGTAATAATTAAAGTAATAAATTAATTATTTAGTCATTTCAAGTCAGAGAGTTCCAGGCATAACGTGTAAGTAGAAATAATAAGATTATAAGTTATAAGATTTGTAGAACCGAAGTTTAAAATTGAAAATAAGATAACCGGCTTAAAGTTCATAGTCTAAATATAAGAAACCGTATTTTGCAAAGTAATTTTTTTTTTCAATAAAATTGTAATAAAAAAAAAAAAAAAAAAAAAAACATGCAACACCTAATCCATAATTAAGTTGCTATTTTTATTAGTAACATTATTGCCATCATTATTAACATTTTCTACAACATAAAAACGTTGACTAAGATTTAACTAGAGATAAAAACTTACGACGGTTAATTAATTATTTATTGGCCATTAACGGCGATCACCATTTAGATATTATTTTTTTAAATACATAACAAATAAAATAAAAAATGTAGAAAAAAAAATCTCTATTTGGATTTTTTTACAAATAAATATGCACTTTGGCTCTTTATGTGGGCAAAAAAATAACATTGAATAGTATAGCAACTTTTTATTATTTTGCAAATTATAAAATTATAAAGATTTTTTTAGTGGTGATATTTTATTATTTTTTTTATCATATATTTTTGCACCTGAGAAAAATAGTAAAATCAAAAATGAGAAATCAAAACACTGTAATTTTTCTTTAAAGATAGTTAAAAATGATATTTTACAATGCAGGGCAAAGTATTTATTTGCTTAATCATCGCGTTAGCGCGCAATTCCATGCAACTTCCTTAACAAATAAAGCTTTTGTTTGATAGAAATGAAGTGAGGACATTACCTAAAAGTTTAAAAGGTTTAACTGGAAGTTGGAGGTTGCACTGACAAAAAATAATTACTTAATAGTTATAATAGCTCATTTTCAGCAAACAAATTTCAATACAGCATAATCTATATGCTATAAATAATTATATTACAAAACATAAATACTAGGCTGTACAGCATAATTATTTATGTTATAAGCACTTAGGATAATTTAATCTATAATGGTAAAAATTATTGAAATTTATTATTACGTTGTGGTTCGGTTATGTTCACACAAAAAAAAAAAAAAAAAAAAAAAAACTTTTCTATTATAATTTTTTTTAAATTAGAACAACGTTAATAATTATGCTATACGCAACATAATATTTTTTCTAATGTTTCATACTGTAAATGCAGTATAGCATAAATTATGTTGTATTAACCAAATTGTGCTGAAAGTAAGCTAGCATAATTATTACATGTAGTTATTTCTGTCTGTGCAGAAAAGAGTTAAAATATTATTATGATAATATGACTATGACTATGACTGTCTAAAAAACAATAACATATATTTTCAGGACAAGAATGCAGTACTCTATTGCTGAAATGTTTTTGGTATCCTCGTTCTTCGTATTTCAAACATCTAATGCTCTACCAAATCCACAACAACTTCAACCAAATGTTGATAATAATTTAGAAAGATTTCGATATAGAGCCATGATAAAACAAACAGCAATACCATCAGATAATGAAGCTAAAGACCTACAAAAATATCGAGAAAGATTTCGTCTAATGAAAAATTTAGGTTTAGGTGGTTTAATACCACCTCAAATACCAATCCAAACACAAAATGTACACATACCAAATCAAATACCAAATTTAGGTATTAAAAAGCAAGCTTATGATTATTCTGATTCAACTGAGATGCCATTACATGAAGCTATTGTAGCTAGAGATGAATTATTAAAAAGAAAAGCAAATATTGCAAAATCTAGAATGCATAAACAGGTAAAGGAAGAAAAATTTGCAAATATTTCTCCTATTCCTCAGGTATCGAATAGTAATATTCAAAAACAAGTTCAAAATTTAGCAGTTGTAAAACCAGTAAAACATAATCCAGTACCAGAAGATTTAAATTTATCTGAATCAATTTCATTGAATTCAATTGAAAAAGCAAAATTAAGAGAAGATATTTTAAAAAGAAGACAAAATATAATGAAATCAAAAAATCATTCTGAAATTCTTACACAAAAAGAAAAGGAAAAAGTTATCGTTAAAAGAGATGTTTGGCAAAAGTATGATTCAAGTGCTTCCAATGATTTAAGTTTAGCAAATAAATTAGGATTTAAAACTTATAAAGGAAAATCAAGTTATAATAAAAAGAAGAAATATTAAAATAATAATATATCGCTTGCATTTCTGTTTAATGATGATGACTTTTGTTTTGATAATAATTTGTAATAAATATATTTTTATTCTGCAGTTAAATGTTTGACTTTTATTATCACTGTTAATATTTTTATATTGATGTACAAAATTGGGTTACATTGTTTTTATTTAAAGACATATTGAAAGAAAATGAATGAATGGATGAATGAATGAACGAACGAACTATATTTTAGATTTTTCCGTTTAAAATTTATAAAAAAGTTAAAACTATACAAAAAATAGAGCTTTTTGCGATGTTCTGGGTTATTCTTATGAGTGTCTCGAAATTCTCTTGTCTGCTTAAGTAGGCTGCTTTTTATTTATTTATTTTTTTTTTTACCTTTTTTATTCTATATTATTATTTTCATTATAAAATTGGAAAAACATTTTTTTAAATTTTATGCGTAGAAATGCGAAAACTGCGATTATAAACAATACGCTTAGATTGCAAAATAAAAATAAAATATAAAAGAATGTATATACTATAATAGTTTATAAAGAAATAGACCAGAAGAAAACATAAGCATTATCAAAAAAGCACTTGCTGGAACTTACATAATAAATAACATTTGTTTATCTAAAAAAAAACAACTGTAGCGACGTAGCATTGATCAGACAATGTTAACTTATGCAATCCACACAATATTTTCATCATACTAATGTTTGCCTGTTTTTGATGTCAGAAACAGGAATATTCACGCAAATAGCATACTTAAGAGTATTTTCATGCTCTCTTGTGGGTCCACATTTACATTCTGGTAAAAATTGTGATTGAATTTAAAGTTTTTATTATTAAATAGCAACAAAAAAAAAAAAAAAAAAGAAAAAAAAAGTTTTTTCATGTTATCTATGGCCTTAGGTGTTTAATTAATATAATAGTAATTTAATATATAATAACCTATATAGTTTCAATCTCAACTATTCCATATTTACAGAAATATTGTTTTATTATTATAGAATTACGTGTATAAAAATTGATGTTATGTAAATAAAATACGTAACCTTCATGAACAGTATGTTTACTGTTGTTTTGTGAAAATATTTATATCTCTGTTATTTTTTTTTATTATTTTTTTTTTTTTACTTATTATTGATGTGTTGAAGCAAGAGAATCAGTGATAAAGAGAACAGCTGAAGTAAGCAGAGTGGAGAAAACTAGTAAGTAGTTGGTCGAGAGAGTTTGAATATTTTGACCATTGTAAGATTAAATTTAACCCATGGAAAACATAAATTTGAGAAATTATTCAGTTACATAGATGTAACTCTTCAGTACAAACCAATAACTTGGTTGCAAAAAGTTAAAACAGCACCTTGTTATAGTATAAACATAAACTTTATTTCTTCAGCGGTAAATAGTTAGCTCTTTAAATTTAAAAATAAAAAAGTATATACGTATATATATAAATCTAACAAATTTATTATAAAAAACATCTAAATAGAAACTCTTTTTACTTTTTTCCGTGCATGTATTTAGCTTTTTGAGTCAGGACCATTGCAGAATGTTTTTTTTGAAGAATTTCTCTGTAAACATTCAACTTAATTTGTATCCACTGTTGCTTAAGTTGTGAAAACACATTTCGTTCGTCTTTTGCACATTTCAATTCATTAATGCTGTTTGTAAACCCTGTTCTCTTGCACCAAAAAATGCGTATTCCATTTGATTAACCAAAGTTGATCGTCATTTTAGGAGCAGAGAACAGGGTTTACGAACAGCATTATTGTTTCCGTTATTTTTCACATTTTCATGGTGGGGTTTAGGTTTAAAGTGAATTTGTTAAGCCAAATATTATAATATATTTTATGTAAAAGCAACTTATAATAATGTATTCGTTTTTAGTTCAGTTTATTTGCAATTGTTGTTATTTATTTAAAGGTTAAAATTTCCAACTGCTCGATTTCCAACTATATATAAAGACTAAAAAACCTTTTTTCTATTAAAAACTAACTAACTAACTATCTAAAAAAAAAAAGTTTCTTAATAAATAAGATAACAATATGTTCTTTACTTTGTTTCAGGATTATACAAATGAAATTCCAAATATTACTATTATTAATTCTAGTAATGAATTACACTGATACAAAACCTGTTGGTAGAGACAACACAAATAAAAATAATAAAAACGATGGAACTTTAAGAGAATGGTATAGAAAATTACATGATATAAGAAATCAAAGAAAAATAGAAAATCAAAATTTCAGTATTGATAAAAATATTGCTAAAATTCCTCATCATGGTAATTTAGAGGAATTAGAAATATCTTTGTATTATTCTAAATCAACAGAAGATAAAAAAAAAGTTACGAAAAATGCTCGTCAGAGAAGTAAGCTAACAAAAAATATGACACCTATTTTCATGAATTCACAAAACAATAATATGTCTTCTAATATTGAACCTAGAAATATAAATATAGGAAAAATGTTATCTCATCGCGAGAGGCAACGTTACATACAAAATATGACATCTGTATCAACTTCTGTTTCATTCGTTGAACCAAGAAATATTAACATAGAAGACTCTGAATCTTTTAATGTTTTGAGGTTGTTACGACAAATATATTTTAAACATATACTTGAGTTAAACAATCAGAAATCATTACAAATAACGACAGAAAGTACTGTAATTTCAACTTTTAATATAGATGAAAATAATGGTGAACAAATTTTAAAACAAAATGCAAGAAATTTACAAAATAGAAGAAATCAAAAAATCTATAAAGTACTAAAGGAATGAGATCTTGAGAAATCTTTAGAGTGTGTTTCTAAATAAAAAAAGGTGTGCATTACTTTAGTAACGAATACTAACTTATTTAAGATAATCACTTTTACGTTTTATTATGATCGAGTTAGTACATTTTAGGAAAATATTAACAATAGCTATTTTAACTTAAAATTGGTTTAAAAAAAATTTAAAATAACAATCATAATAAGTAATTAGCTATTTTTAATAAATTGCTAAGATGAGTTATTTTATCTACTCATAATGACTTAAAAGTGATTATCTTAAATAAGTAAAAATTCGTAACTATGTATTTATACAATATTTACGCAGAACAAATAATGTCTCTTATCTTCATATACAGTATTATTGATTATACATTATGTAGTTATTGTTTTTAGAAAAATGTTTATTATAATTTTGTAAGTTAAAGCCCTTGTCAACTTACTTTTTTTTATCATTTAGACTACTAGACTTATAATTACCATACCTTAATATCTATGAATTAGACACCATCACGTTGATTTTGTACGACATATTTGAAATGACATAAACATTGATATTTTCAATGATTCCTGTAATACAATAAAAAGTTTGTATATTACGAATGTTGACAAATAAATACTTATGTTATAAATACATAATCTGTAGTCTAAATTTAATATATATGTGCATGCGTGTGTTATGTTTATTTTAATTGTAATTCATTGATTATTTGTACTGACAAGTGATTGTACCGCTAATGTATTGAGCGCAAGCCTGTTTTCGGTTTACAAATAAATTAATATAATGTTACATAACTCGTAATTATCATTTTTATAAGATTACCTTAGCACTACCTGGATAGCTACTTCACCTGTTGTTATCATTTATATAAGATTATTTGTACTACCTGAATAGCTACTTTACCTGTAGTTATCATTTTATTGGATTTATCTTTGTAATACCTGGATAACTACTTTTAAAGAGAAAGTTCAGGAGTTACAACATGGCTTCTTCAATGTTAGATAATAATAAGAAGTGTTCATAAACTCGCATATGATGACCCAAAGCCCTTCCATAGCCCCGCAAACTCATGATCATCCTGCGATATATGCAACCCTTCCCGTATCTTTTACGTCATAGTTACGGCTTTACTATAGAACATGTTGTAGCCGGTTGCATATCTCGCAGGATGAGTGCAAATTTAAGGGGCTACCATGGGACTACGAAAGGGCTTTGGGTCATAATATGTGAGTTAATGAACAGTTCTTCTCATTATATTACATTGAAGAAGCCATATTGTAACCCCTGAACTTTCTCTTTAAGGTAGTTATCATTTTTATTAGATTTACCTTTGTACCATTTGGATAACTATACTTCACCTATAATAATCATTTTTATAAGATTGACTTTTGTACTCAAAACCTGGTTACTGTTTTTTTAATGACATGATTTAACAGCAAAATTGTATTAGCTCACTACGTCTTTTACATGTGAGATGAAAATAGTGTTACTTTATAATCCAATTATACTCAAAATTTCAAAGAATAAATCAAATTAATATATAATATTTTTTGTTTACATTTTCCTTATTATTATTCTTTTTTAGAGGTCAGAGCAGAAGTCATATAATATAATGAACAACCACCTAAAGATCTTAATGTGGTTTGCAATTAGAAATTATGCTGAGCATTTCAGTTTTGTTGTAAAATAGCAATTGGGGGTAACTGCAAAAAAAAAAAAAGAAGTCAATTTCTTATTAATTTGTTTCATGCTGCTCTAAGCATTATGGTAAGTTATTTTAAATATAAACCTTCTTTAAAATCCAAATATATTTGGATTTTAACATTTCTATATAATACATATATATATATATATATATATATATATATATATATATATATATATATATATATATATATATATATATATATATATATATATATAAATATATATATATATATATATATATATATATATATATATATATACATATATATATATATATATATATATATATATATATATATATATATATATATATATATATATATATACACATATATATATATATATATATATATATATATATATATATATATATATATATATATATATATATATATATGTATATATATATATATATATATATATATATATATATATATATATATATATATATATATATATATATATATATATATATATGTATATATATATATATATATATTTTTTTTTTTTTTGAAAAGCAGAAGATAAATAACGAAGAAGAAAAAAATCTACATTGCTCTGTAATCTAATGATAACTATTATAATATTGTCAAAACTAAAAATTGATTACATCAATTTTATTGTTTTGTTGTTATCTTATTTTAAGTATGGAGATTTCGTCTTTTTTGTGATCGTCTTCTTCAAAATTTAACGTGCAAATTTTAAAATTAACGTTAATTTTAAAATTTGCACGTTAAATTTGCATGATTGAAAAATGACAAAAGGATCTTTTAGGGGGGCGTGGCGAGTATATTTTAGAGTTGAATTAATTACTGAAAAGTAATTAATAAAGGTAAATATTGAATTCAATGGAATCTACTAGTTATACTCTTTCTAAAAAAATGTGCTCAAAACAGGGTCTTAGCTTTATGGAAACTTCCACTTTTCAAACAAACTAGAAATAAGTAAATTCACGCTCTAGTTCTAAGTACGTGTGATAATTTACAATATTATGTTGTTATTGATATGAAACTAAAAGCAAAAGCCTATATAAACTGACTTGCATGAAAATTAAGTACGCATTTTCTTTTCCTTCTGTCCACATAAGGTAAGTTATTATATAATATTTAATTTCTGATTAATTGATTAATCAATTGGTAATCAATGAGGAAGTTAAATTTTTTAACCCCCCACTTTTTATGACATTTTTGAAAAGAGCGTTAAAAATTTTTAAGGCAATATTTTTCTTAGAACGATTGGAGGATGGCAAGTATTTTTAATTAATTATTGAAAATCAACCTAAAAAACCTGTGACGTCATTAATCGGGCATTTATTTCAGAAAGTATTGACCGTAGAAGGCTCTGTAGCCAGTTTTTTGAAATCCTGAGAACGAGCTAATTTCATTAAACTGGTTACTGAACCTCGAACAATTAGTATATGCCGAGAAAAAGTAGACTGATGACGTCACAGGCTTTCTAGGCCCATTTTCACAAATTAATTAAAAATACTTCACATGCTCCAATCGTCCTAAGAAAAAATAGCGCCTCTTCCAAAAAGCTCTTTCCAAAAATATCATAAACTCAAAAAAAAAAAATAAAAAAAAAAAAAAATAAATAAATTCACCTTCCTCAATTCCTTAGTTCGGTGATAATTAGTGAGAACGACCTAGCATGAAAATCAACTTTGTACCAGAGTTATGATATTTTCAAAATAAGTTAACCTAACCCAATGTAGTTCATATCCCTTTTAAAAAAAAATCGGAAAATTTTTTTCCGGCAGTTATTTTCCGATGAAGTTTTCCACTTTTTTAAAATGTGGGTGCAAATTTTGCCGCCTAACTTTTTAGCTAATAAAGATAATCTAAAAATTCAAACAGGATTTCATTAACAATGAATATACGTTTAATTTATGTATGTGACCTAATGACCTTGACAAATTTCTAAGGTCATTTTTTTAGTAGTAATTTACAAAATTCGATATAAAAATTCCATTAACCTTTCTCATAACAATTCAACATAGCAGTTTTATGCGCACATAATTCAGCTACAAAAATATGTTAATTTGGTGTTGGGGATTTAATTACACGTAAAGATTTAACGAAATATGTAACGCAAGACGTAAGTTTTGCGCGCAGCCGCGCCCTCAAACTAGATATCATGCGCTCGTACGTATACAATATATTACTTTAGGCTGTAAAAACGTTAACTTACAATCTTTTATTTAGAAAAATTACTAATAAAAAAAATAATAATAATTAAATATTCAAAAATTGTTAAATTCGATTCCATGTGTTAGTAGAAAACAAAAAGTTATTAAACCTTAAAAAATAAAAATTTTAAATTTTATTTCTACATGAATGTTCATAATATGCTATGATTTTTATGACATTTTTAGTTATAAAATAATGACACTGAAAAAAAGGAAATAATAAATATTATCATTATTTAGATTAAAAATTATAAAATAGCTTTGTAGGCCGCCCTTTTACTATTAAAATAAATGTATAAAAAATGCACTTATAATTTCTGATAAAGTTAAACAAAAAAATTAATACCTTTACAGATTTTCTATTTCTAATAACATTTTATAAAATACTTTCCAATTATCCATAACTTTAATTTTGTTGGACGCTATATACAATAAATTTTGATTATGAGTTTCCTATTTTCAACTAAAGTGAGATGGTGCAGTTGATGAGTTCCAGTGATTATTTTTAAATTTCTTGTAAGTATAAGTGCAATTTTTTTTTTTAATTTTTTGGTAAAAGGGTGGACAACAAAGCTCTTATAGTATTAAATCTTAGTATTTATTCTTATTATCGATAATTAAAGAGCGTAAAATAGGTTTAAGGCTATTGGCTATATTGAGAACATTTATAGTTATTTTATTATTTTGAGCTATATTTACTTAAAATGTCTCACACTTTCAAGCCTATTAATGTATAAAAAAAATTAACTATTTAATCTTGGAGATTATTACGGATTTTATAGACTTTTCTCGGACTATTTTGCTTTATTTCGATGTTTCGCACTATATCTAACAAAAATAGCCTGAAATAGTATAAAAAAAATTAAATTAAAAAAATAGCAGCGTCCCTGAGAAATTTTTTAAACACAATGTCAAATGTGAAATCATTGAATTTTTGTTGAGGCACACTTTCTAGGAAACCCTTAAAACCCCGATAACTTTAGACAAGTTATACTAATAAAAAAATTCAAATAAAATTTTACTATTGATATGTAAAATTTCAAAAACTATTTTCCGACTTAATCAACATTTTTGCAGACTATTTTTTAAATTTTAGAGACTATTTGATGGAAAAATACTATTTTTCCGCTACCTTATGATGTATATTTTTACTTTTACCATTATTTTTTATAACTAAAAATGTCATAAAAATCATAGCATAATATGAACATTCATGTAGAAATAAAATTTTTTAAATTTTTTTTTTTTAAGGTTTAATAACTTTTTGTTTTCTACTAACACATGGAATCGAATTTAACAATTTTTGAATATTTAATTATTATTTTTTTTTTATTAGTAATTTTTCTAAATAAAAGATTGTAAGTTAACGTTTTTACAGCCTAAAGTAATATATTGTATACGTACGAGCGCATGATATCTAGTTTGAGGGCGCGGCTGCGCGCAAAACTTACGTCTTGCGTTACATATTTCGTTAAATCTTTACGTGTAATTAAATCCCCAACACCAAATTAACATATTTTTGTAGCTGAATTATGTGCGCATAAAACTGCTATGTTGAATTGTTATGAGAAAGGTTAATGGAATTTTTATATCGAATTTTGTAAATTACTACTAAAAAAATGACCTTAGAAATTTGTCAAGGTCATTAGGTCACATACATAAATTAAACGTATATTCATTGTTAATGAAATCCTGTTTGAATTTTTAGATTATCTTTATTAGCTAAAAAGTTAGGCGGCAAAATTTGCACCCACATTTTAAAAAAGTGGAAAACTTCATCGGAAAATAACTGCCGGAAAAAAATTTTCCGATTTTTTTTGAAAAGGGATATGAACTACATTGGGTTAGGTTAACTTATTTTGAAAATATCATAACTCTGGTACAAAGTTGATTTTCATGCTAGATCGTTCTCACTAATTATCACCGAGTTGTAAATCAAAAAGTCTCATCTACATGTGATATTGATTCCTTTTGCACAGACAAGAAGAAGAAAAAAAGTAATAATAATGCTAGCATATTTTCATCATAATTTGCAATCTATGCTGTATATAATCTATGCTATACTGCATAATAACTATGTTAAATGGCATATATATAATATTGCATAGAATTATTATTAATGTAATTCTATTTTAGTATCATTTATACCATAATGACATAAATACAGCTTAAATTACGTAATTTTTTTCCCTTGTGTATTTTTTTTCTTACTTCAAGATATTCAAATCTCTAATTATTATTTATTGATCTCTTTATACCTAGCATTATAATAGTACTGTACACTGGTAATATTAAAATAATAATGCTAGCAAATGACTTTGTGTTCCTGTATTAATTTAACATGCGTTCTTAAAATTAGCAAAAAAAAAAAAAAAAAAAATCTCAATACTATGTATATAAACTGATCCTCAAAGCAATTTTTTCCGGAATTTTAATCAATGTGGTATGAAATTATTTTTTCGTGACATTCTAAGGCTCATAGTAAAAAAAAAATAATAATGTTAATAATAAGTATTATGTTTCTTTAACTTTGATTTATAACTTATAACTGCTTCATTCTTCGATAAGCAAGCATGCTTAATCATAAGTCAAGAATACAAATTAATATTGATAAAATAAATTGTTGGGCTCCATTTTTTTTTTTTTTTTTTTTTTTTTTTTTTTACTAAATCTAGTTTTTTTAATATTCTTTTGTTTCCTAATTTAGTATTTTTTTTTCAGGTGGTGCATAACAAAAATGAAACTTGACGCTTTCATAAAATCAACATTAATTTTTGTTACCATTTACTTATCATTTGTTAATGCAAATGCATTATTTCGAAATTCTGAAGATAATTCCTTCCAGGATCGTGTTGCAATAATGAGAAAAAATCAAAGAAATAATAGAAAATTGATCCAACAATTTAATGCCAATGTAGGAGATGAAGAAATAAATAAGAAAACTGAGCGCGTTTTAAATCCAATTGAAAGAGCAGCAAGAATTTATAATAACCCTAGTTTTCAAAATGCTGAAATGAATAGAGAAGAACGCAATAAAACTATTGACTATAACAGATATAAAATTATGCTAAATAAAATAAAAATGAACAAATGTAGAGAAGAAATATTAAAAGTTATGGAACCAGATATTATTAAAGTACAAAATCATAATATTAAACCATTTGCAGCTGAAAATATAAACACTGAAACTAAAAAATTAAGTGAGATAAGTACAGAATATACTGGTGTTAGAAGAATTATGTTTTTAAGAAAAAAGGCTCAAGAAGATAATGAACGCAAATATCATATTCAAGCACTTCAAAATCGACCTGGTACTAAAACAAAAGGTACTGGTACTAGTAGGGAAAAAACAAGTACGGAAAAAACAGGTACAGGAGGGGGAAAACCTTCAACTAAAAAAGTTACAGGAAGAGGTAAACCTACAACTAAAAAAAATAATAAACCAACAACGAAAAAAAATAATAAACCAACGACGAAAAAAAATAATAAACCAACGACGAAAAAAAAATAATAAACCAACGACGAAAAAAAATAATAAACCAACGACAAAAAAAAATAATAAACCAACGAGCAAAAAAAACAATCCTAAAAAACAAAATGAAGAATATTATTATTTTTATTATGATTAATTTTTATAATAATATTTTTGCAATAACTTTGAAATATTAATTACGCCATATTGTCCAGATCTTCTTTTTTTTTCTTTCTTTCTGCTGCAGCTGCAAAATGCTCTTAAATAGTATATTCCAAATTTTGGCTTATAACTTGGGATGAGAAATTAGAAATGTGTGACAACTTGAAGGAGGAAATTTTTAAAAGGCACCTTAAGTGCTATAATTTGTAAAAAAAAAAAAAAAAAAAAAAAAAAAAAAAAAAAAAAAAAATCTTACATTATTATTTAAAACTTTCCAAAAAGGTTTTATTTATTTTTTCAGTTTAAGTGAATATATAGGACATTGCGGAGAAGGAGAACTCTTGTTTTAATTTTTAATATTTTAATAAATTAAATTAATTAAAAATATTTTTTAATTTCCTTTCCTTTCCTTTAAAATTCCCAATAACCTCCCAGATAGGCCAGATGACCCATAAGCAAGACTTTGGTACAACTCATTTTGTTTTCTGTTTTAAATAAAATTTAGTTTAAAAAAAAAAGGTAAAAAACCTTACAAAATTATAAATATGTATTTCTGAGGAAGTCAGTTTTGTGTAGCCAGGCAAGACCTGCAATCGGGCTGACTATCCAAAAGTTGTAAACATGTATATGCCTATTATTATAAATATAAAAAAAATTATATATATACACATGTAAAAAAAAAAAAAAAAAAAAGGAGACGGACCAGGGCAATGTTAATATATATGTAGGTATATGCATGTCGTCATGCATATAGTTTCATGTATACAGTAAATTTAGCAAATATTGTTGAACCATTGTAATGGATGTCCGTTACTGAATGCGGCGTGCGTGGGGCCTCATTCGTTAAAAAAAAAAAAAAAAAAAAAAAAAAAAAAAAAAAAAAAAAAGATAAATAAAGAACATGGCATAATCTATGTTGCTTTATTTTGGAATTAAATAAATGTGTTGCAGTACAACATATTTGTTTTGCTGTGTAGCATAATTATTACGCAGTAATTTGTAAGTTATAGTTTGATAAATAAATTTAACAGAAAGAAGTCCATATTTTGTAACTGCTAAAATTTATGACAATTTGCCTTCTATCTTAAGAAATGTAAATAATGATAATCTTTTTAAAAATTTGCATAATTTTTTTTTCTTTATAAAGAATATCATACTTTAGGATCCTTTTTTGATAAAGATTCATAAATAGATGATATTGATGTATTAATGTTCACTACCCATACCACATTAGAATATTATACAGATAATAACGCATTTTCTCAAACTTCATTATAATGTTTGTACAACTTTTAATAGAGCTCTTATGGTTGTGTGATTCATTTTTTATTTTGTATTCTTGTTGTTTTTATTTTTTGTTCGTATTATATTATTACTTTTTTTTATTATTATTAAGTTTAATTTGACAAGACCAATGCTTGTTGTAACTTTGATTGTTACTATGAACTGCCTGGGTCAATAAAGATTCTTATTCTTATTGTAGTATAGCATAATTATCAATTATTTAGAATATTTATTTTTTGTACGCGTAAAACACAAAATGAGAGAAAGAGAGAGAGAGAGAGAGAGAGAGAGAGAGAGAGAGAGAGAGAGAGAGAGAGAGAGAGAGAGAAGCATATGATTCAACAATTTTGAGTCTCTGATATCCATCATTATCCTTATTGACCTCTATACACACTTATTGGTATATTTAACTTTTATATAATATAAAATGCTAATATTTTTGTTTAATACTTAAATAAACCAAAATTAAACGCATCATATAAGCAGTGGTCAAATTGACTGGCGGCGTGGCTGTACTGACAGTTTGATTACTGTTTGCTAACGCGAGTGCTGTCAACTCTTGGTTTTCCTAGAGTCAGTGGTCCAGGTTGCAAAGAACTGGCATTCGAGCCCAGGAGAGTGTGATAACGGGTTGAGCCTGAGGTTTGGTAAACCTCAGATTATATACATTAAAGTCCATACGGAAAAGGTTTATTACTGGCCTACACTGAAAGGTATTATGGCGTCATGATGCTTTTACATTATATTTGATTTTGATCGTCTTTTGTATATTATCTTTTGTACATAACAGAAGTTACTACACTATGTATGTATGTATGTAGTATGTATGAACAGTTAAATAAGCAGCGACGTCAAGTTAAATATTATATAATGTAAGCACGATTTGAGCTCTGCACTATCTCCTGCTGAAAACATCGATTTTTACCTCTATCTCTCTCTCTCTCTCTTCTCTCTCTCTCTCTCTCTCTCTCTCTCTTTGTATTCTCGCAGTCTTCTTTCATATTTTTTTAGTTCTTGCTCTCTCATCTCTCTCTCTCTCTCTCTCTCTCTCTCTCTCTCTCTCTCTCTCTCTCTCTCTCTCTCTCTCTCTCTCTCTCTCATCTATTTCTCATTTTTTCAACAAAGTAAAACTTTCAATTTTCAATACTTTTATATTTCAAAGTATTTTTAATAACTTAGTGACACACATATCACAACCACATCTTTTTTTTTTTTTTTTTTCATTATATTTTAATTTATACGTATATTATTTTTATTTCAATTCATTCCTAATCTATATTTTTGCATATATAATATTAACTTTTTTTAATATGAAAAACCATTCTCTTCTCTCTACCACAAATTTAAATCACATTGTAACTTAAAAAAAAAATAAAACAAAAAAAAGTAATTCAGGGAAACCCATGGCTCAAAATGATGTACTGTAGTGATTTTTTTAACACTATCTATAGTCAGAAATTTTTTTAGCATAAACAAATATTAATACATTGGCTAATAATAATAACAAAGATGTTTATTAAGGAATGAACTTGGAATGAACTGCCAAATCATTTAAGAAACTTAGATGATGAAAAAATTGTGAAAAAAGAAATAAAAAATTGAATGTTTAAATCACTAGAAACTTTAAATTAATTAAAGAAAATTAAATAATTATTTTAAAAGCATTATTTTATTTATATATAAAGAAAAATATTATTTCATTTAAAAATCATAATACAAAATGTGGAAATGATATATCGTAGTATTACAAAATAATGTTGTATACTTAAATTTTTAAATATATTATCTTATTTAAATACTAAAAAAATTGTATAATTATTTTATTGATATTCGAACCAGCCGACAAGATCCAAGTGAGGATCTTGGCTGGACGAAAAGTGTAGTCAAAATGTAACGAAGAATTTAAAAAAAAAAAAAAAAAAAAAGTAGGAGACCGTAGATAGCAGTATAATAAAATTTTCATATATATATATATATATATATATATACATTAATTATATAAAAAAAATGGTCATACACGGAAAATAATTACTACTTATGACAGGGACATGAATCCTGTATTTTGCAATAGGTAAACTTGAATTTGGAACAGGTAGTTATAAACTACAATACCATTTAATCTAAGTGAGTCACACCTTTATTGTAGCATATTGCACCTGCATTAGCAGGTATTATTGTAGTATAATAATACCTGTGTTCTAGGTTAAAATCTACCTATTACATTTTTAGTATTAATTTTTTGCGTAATAAAAATATACGCTTATAAGTTAGGTACAATAAATATAGGTATTAGGTATATAAGTATACCTATTAGGGGTATACGGTTATTATTAGGGTATACGGGGTATACCTATTAGGTATAGGTATATATAGGTATAGGTTAGGTATTAAATATACCATGAAAATAATATCACCCTTTGTTCTCCGTGCTTCTTCACGTTTATGTTTGTTATAATTATATTAATTTTATATAAGTTTTTCTGACAAGACCCGTTGTAACTATAATTGTTACTATGAACAGCCTGAGTCAATAAAGATTCTTATTGTTTGCTCAGATGTGTTTGAGTTATTACATTATATTATGTAATCTTCTGATCAATAAAACTATTTACTTACTTATAAAATTTTATGAAAAAGTATACCTTCTTAAAGCCATAGACCACATAAAACAACACGTGCTTTTTAATGAATAAACACGAAATAGGATCTTCGAAACTAATGGCAATTTTTATCAGACTGTTAATGTAGCTCAACGAGAGAGCGTGAAAATACTGTAAAGTATGCAATTTGGGTAACTATTCATGTTTATGGCGTCAGAAACATGCAAAAATTAGTATATTATTATACTTGTTGTGCGGGTTGCATAAATTGAAATTTCTTTTAATAATTTGAAATAATTTTAATTAATTTGATTTAATAATTTATGCATAATTTGATAACTAATGCAATATAAAATGTTTATGTCTTATATTTGATGACCTTGATCGTCTATTGAAAGTCCTGACTCAACAGAAGCCACTGTGTACTCTATGTACACTTGCGGACATCATACAGTATACCTAACATAAAAGAAAATTCCGCTTTCTAAAGAATTCATTCATGATTTGGCAACGCTGCTTTTACCTGGCAATGTATTTTCTACCCTTTTCTTTAGAAAGCGGCATCGCCTTTGTATGTTAGGTATATGATGTTCGCAAGTGTACGTACAGTACAGTATATAAACAGCGCCGTCATGTTAAATATTATATAATATAAGCACGATTTGAGCTCTGCACTATCTCCTGCTCAAACTTCTATATTTTTACCTCTCTCTCTCTCTCTCTAATCTGTAATTCTCTATATTTTTTCTCTTTTTTTTTGTCTCTCTACTTTTTTGTTTCTTTCTCTTATGCTCTCTCTCTCTCTCTCTCTCTCTCTCTCTCTCTCTCTCTCTCTCTCTCTCTCTCTCTCTCTCTCTCTCATCTCTATTTCTCTTTTTTTTGTCTCTATTTTTTCTTTACTTTCTCCTTACTTTACTTTTCTTCTTACTTTTCTTTACTTTTCTCTATCTTTCTCTGTCTCTCTCTCTTGACGTTCTAACTATTCTTTCTATTTCTCTTTCTTTTCTTTCTCTCCCTCTCTCTATTTCTATTTTTTCTCTTGTCCTCTCTCACCTATTTATCACTTTTTTAACTTAGTTATACTTTCTTCTGTTTTCAATATTTCTATAATTCAAAATATTTTTAATAACGCAGTGACATACATTTCAATTTTTTCCATATATATTTTAATTTATATGTATATATTTTTTTATTTCAATTCATTTTTAATCTATATTTTTCATCTATAATATTGAAGTTTTTAATATGGGAAACCATTCTCTTCTCTCTAACACAAAATCACTTTGTAACTTTTTTTTAATAAAAATGTATATCCACAAAAAAAAAAAAAAAAAAAAAAAAAAAAAAAAAAAAAAAAAAGTATTGTAGGGATTTATAACTCAAGTATTAATACTATACTTAAGTATACGTGTAATGTACTAATATGCTAATTTTTTTTTTTTATAAATTATGATGATGTTTTTACTTTATACACTTAAACCTAACTCCATACTGTAGCCTCACAAAGTGGAGAAAAATTGTGAAAAAGCCAACCTCTTTTATAATATCTATTATAGACCTTGATTTTCTGATGTTACCTAATACAAAAGTTGCTTACTTTAAAATTTTTTTAACTAAACTTTGTGAGGGTGTACAAATAAGATTGAAGGACATAATAGTTGTTTGCACTAGTTGTTTAAATATTGAGTTTAGAATGCCTTTAACGATCAGAAAAACACCGGAAAAACACAAACATGAAAAATTTTAACAGTTAGCACCGTTTAGAATTTTGAGTTACAAGTTTCTGAATTTTACTGCTATAAAGCTTCACGTTTCACGTTTATTTATTTTTCCATCATGGATTCTTTAAATTTTTATTAAAAATAATTGAATTTTAAAATATATTAATAAAACGAGGGAGCTTAATTTTGAAATAGAGACCTTTAGTATTTCTAAGGTTTGGTTGAGATTTTTTTATGCTATTAAAGGCATAGACATCAAGAAAACACAAGTATTTATATATTAATAACAAAACACTTGATGGTACGGTACCTGGATACGCCCTTGTATATATATATATATATATATATATATATATATATATATATTTATATATATATATATATATATATAACATAAAAGCTTTCTAAAGCAAAGGACAAAATTACGTGATCAGGTAAAAGCAGCATTGCTACAACCTCTGAATCAAAATTACTTGTTTTTCCTGAGTAAATTGACATCTATTTTGCCACTGTGTCTTAAAAGCATTTCTATGTACAAATAATTAGTTATTGGGATATTGTTTTCATAGTCGAATATAAGAGGTAAAATTTGGTTAAAACAGGTGTCAATCATTCTTTCAATCAAGGAAAACAAGAAAAAGGTAGGTGTTTCAAAGAATGTGGCAACGCTTCTCTTACCTGATCACGTATTTTTACCCTTTGCTTGCAGCATTGTCTTTGATGTTAGATATAGCTCCGCGTTAGGTGTACTTACATAAATAACTAAATAATAATTAAAATACAATAATTAACACATTAATTAATTAAATAACATTAAATAATAATTGTTCTCCAAAAACGATTTTAGCACCATAGCAGTGAACAGAAAATCTCCATTAATGCAACCTGCACAATATTTTTATACTAATTTTTGTCTACCTCTGATGTCACAAAAATAAATAAGCAAACAATTTGTATAAATGTCATTTTTAATACGCTGTCTTGCGGGTCTTACATTATTCTGTTAAAAATTGTCATCTGTTTTCTAGAACCTATTTTCTGTTTGATCATCAAAAAAAAAATTGTTTCATGTTGTCTATGCCTTTAACAGTATTTTCCTTGTTTCTCTCTCTCTCTCTCTCTCTCTCTCTCTCTCTCTCTCTCTCTCTCTCTCTCTCTCTCTCTCTCTCTCTCTCTCTCTCTCTCTCTCTCTCTCTCTTCTTACAAAAGCTGACAAAAAAATTCTCACCCCTTTTCTTTTTGCTCTCTTACTTTTATATTAGACAAAACATTAAGGTTTATTTTTAGTTTAAACTTAATTTTTTATTATTTTCTTTAAAATCCATCTCTTCAAGTTTTTCTCTCTCTCTCTCTCTCTCTCTCTCTCTCTCTCTCTCTCTCTCTCTCTCTCTCTCTCTCTCTCTCTCTCTCTCTCTCTCTCTCTCTCTCTCTCTCTCTCTCTCTCTCTCTCTCTCTCTCTCTCTCTCTCTCTCTCTACATAAAAAGCTCGTACAATTATTTTATTTAAATTTACGTGAATTAAGTTTTTCTTTCTTTTTTTGTCTGTTCGTATTTTTCTTTCTATTCAAAATGTCTTCTAAATTGAATTTTAAAATGGAAAAAAAAGAGGAAAATCATTAATTTTCTCTGGCAAAATCTTGAAATATATAAATTACTAAAAAAAAATACAGGAAATATATTTTTTTAAACAGGAAGAAAAAGTGTATTAATGAGATTTTATTTCTTCATTATTGTTATGCTAAATATTAATGTTTTAACGTGATTAAATTTAAAGATTTGTTTCAAATCACGTCATTTCTTTATATACAATTTTTAAAGCTTTTTAAGTAATTACATTTTCAGATACATTTAAGATTTTTAATATTCAAAATTTTAATTAAAAAAAAACAGTAATTGAACAATTACTTGATCAATGGAATAATACAGAAATTGTATTAAATCATCATCAATTTAAATTGTTAAAAATCATCATCATCATCAATCATCACTATCAATTGTTATTTAAAAAAAGTTAGATGTCATTTAAAATTTCAACGATAACAACTACCTATGAAATTTGATGACCTGTCCTCATATAAGATGAGGTAGAAATTATTGAAATTAGTATAGCATCTTATAGGAATAAAATAACTAGTTAATAACATTTTGCGTGTTAAAAAAAAGTGATTATAATATTTTTAAAATTATTTATTCGCCATTCACTTCACTTCTATCAAAACACAAAAAAATGTGCTCGCCTACACAAATAATAATAATAATAAAAACTGAAGAGTTTTACTATTTAGACGTTTTTTTTACAATAAATTTGTTAGATATATACACAAAACTTTAAGATATAAAGAGCTAAAAGAGCTAACTGTTTACCGCTGACGAAATAGCGTTTATACTAACAACACGGAAAGAATAAATAACATAATTTATGCTGCATTTATGTTATTATAGCAATAGCATAAATAATGCTAAATTAGAACAACATAAATATTTTTACTGTAAGACATAATATTTATGCTATAGAACATAGTTATTATGCAGTATATAGCATAAATTATGCCGCATTGAAGAAATTGTGCTGAAAATGACATAGCATAATTATTACGCAGCTATTTTTGTCCTTAAATATGGCAAGCAATATGGCAAGCAATATGGCAAGCAATATGGCAAGCGAAGTTATTGTTAAATTTTTTGTCAATCAAGTTATTATAGTTTATACTGAAGAGTTACAGCTATTTAACTGAACAATTTATCAAATTTATGCTTGTACCTACACATACTCTTCTCTCTCTCTCTCTTTCTTTCATTTGTATGTTACTCATCATTTCATACTCATATGTATGCCTCATCTCTGCTCTTGTCCAAATAAGCCATCACAACATGATAATACTCAAGTAAAAGTCAGAGAAATGAAGCAGTGAACACCTATTCTCTTCAATCTCTGACTTTTTTTTAAAATTATTTCACTCTCCTTAATTTTATCCCCCGTTTTTATGCGGCTCTCAGAAAAATATGTGTCTTTTGTCAAAAATATTTTCTTACATTTGCGGACCCCCTATTTACTCTAGAATGCTCAAAATAACTTAAAAAAAACGCGTGAATTCAAGGGCATTTTCTGGTTCAAATTTCATATTTTTATCTGAAATTTTTCTATTTTTTCTTCCATTTTTTAATGCATTATCTGATATCTTCTGTATTGCATACTTGCAGAACTAAAAAGCCTATACCTCTCTTATTACAATGCAACAACTCACATATATGCGATGATTGACAGATTCTATATACATAACATAGAGTACTAAAATATTATATCAATATATGAACATGCGCATAGTGTGTACTAAATAATAATGAAAAGCTCTCTTGAGAAATCATAGTGAGATAAAATTAATATACAAAACAAACATAATTGATTAAGTATGCTTCACACACTATGCATGTTAAGTGAAAACTTATGACAAAGCTTCGTATAGAGAAATTCTATTAGATTATGATTTCACGTCATACTTGACATGTATGGTAAAGACAATGATTGTATAATGTTACGTCACTTTATAAGTTTTATAATTATAATTAATATAATGTGTGAAATATCTGATAATTTTATTATATTCATGACAAGAATAAACTATGTAATTTATGCTATATTTACGTCATATAGCATAAATTAATATAATTAGAAAAAGAGAAGTAATTATGCTGAAATACATAGTCATTAAAGCCATAGACCACATAAAACAACATGTGATATTTCATGGATAAACACGAAATGGGATCTTTAAAACTGTTGATAATTTTTACCAGAATGTTAATGTAACCCCACGAAAGAGCGTGAAAATACTGAGAAGTATGCAATTTGCGTGACTATTCATATTTCTGACGTCAGAAACATGCAAACATTAGTATGTAAATGTTGTGCGGGTTCCATAAATCGAAATGTTCTGATTACTGCTACGGAGCTACTGTTAGGTTTTGAGACAAACTAAAGTTATTTATGTAAGTCCCATCAAGTGTTTTGTGCTATAAATGCTTATGTTTTTCTCTTTTAATGTGCTTAATATAATATAGTTATTAATAAATGTTGTTTATAATATTAGAATAATAGTTAACATATTTTTTATCCATAAATTAGGCATGAAAGTGTTGATTTTTTTTGAATTTGTTATTATTAAATACATAATGAGTGTGTCTGTTTACTCTAAAAAAAAAAAAAAAAAAAGGAAAAGGAGTGCCGGAAAAGGAAACCATGTGACGGTAAAAGTGGGAGAAAAGTTGGTGCCAGCAGCAAGCTAACCTTGAGCTACCTGGACTACCTCTCACTTTTAACATCACGTGGTTTCCTCTTCCGGTCACTTCCTTTTCCGCACTTTGAGTAAACAGAAGCGTTCAATGTTATACCAGGCTACTTCATACCCTATGTTAAATTGTGGCACCGTTTTCAACCAGTTGCCTGTTCGCGTTCACCAGGCGGCTCTAGCTGTCATCGAAAACAGAAAAGTGCAATATTGCACTTAAAAAAGACCTTTCGAGAGTAAGAAGAAGGGACAATGTGTACAACTACTGCCATCCTGTGACAGAAACATCCTTAAAATGATGAGAGAAAAAAACGACGACATTTCGTCCATATGGTCTAGAGTTATATGTATTCTTTATTATATGGTTATACTAAGGTGTTCTACGCCTTTAAACATCAATATTGTCATTAATCAATGATCAATCTTAATAACAATTAATTGTTGACAGTTTAATTTCCTTCAATTTTTTTTCCATAAACTTATTATATAGTTCGTAATAAAGAAACTCGCATTACAAAGTTGATTACTAAAACGTGTCAAAATATTAATTTCCTCTTTTCTATCATAATATTTTTACTTTATAACAAAATAACAACTTAGCTTGTCTGTTTTTTTATTGAAGGACATAAAAATATATTGGCAATTTCAAATTTTATACGTTTTAATTTTAAAAAAATTTATAGCTATTTTTTTTTCTTCTTTTTTTGTGAACACTTTGTCAAAAGTTTCGTAAGCTGAAAGATATAAAGTTTATGCATAAAAATAACAAGTTTAAGACGAAGATCGTAAAAACACATGAAGAATACAAAACTAAGTTGTGAAATATATTATTGATTTTATCTGTAAGCCAAATCTGTGTTGGATAGATGAAGTTTTCATGGAAAGTTATAATTAATATACTACACGTAAAAAAAAAAATACAGATTTCAAATTTGCTGTTAGACAATTTTTTTTTTACTACTTAAAGGCGTAGAACACCTTGAACAAAAACAATTGTACAATATTCTAAGAAACCTGAAAATCAACGTTGATTTGGCCGGAGTCATTGATTTCTAATTTATTTTTCATTCACAAAATGGCACGAGTTGTCACTGACGTCATAGCTCGCCTGGTCGACGTGCGTGTAAAACAAGGGAGCTGTGACGTCGTTTCCAGCTCGCACCATTTTGTTAATGGAAAATAAATTAGAAATCAATTACTCCAGCCAAATCAAAGTTGATTTTCAGGTTTGTTAGAATATAACACGACATTTTTGTTCAAGGTGTACTACGCCTTTAAAGGCGTAGTACACCTTGAACAAAAAAACTTGTCTAATATCCAAACATACCTAAATATTAACATTGATTTGGCCTGGGTAATTGATTTCTAATTTATTTCAGATTCAAGAAATTGTAGAAAAGGTTTTATGACGTCACAGCTCAACTGGTCCACTTGCGTGGAAACAAATGATATGTGACGTCATAAAACCGCATCTGCCATTTCTTGAATGGAAAATAAATTAGAAATCAATGACTCAGGTCAAATTAACATTGATATTGAATTATGCTAGGATATTAGACAAGATTTTTTACGCCTTAAGAAGTTAAGTTGCGCTGCATATTCTGTCTATTTTATGACATAGTAAAGTAGTAGAATTCCATGAAAATAACATTAAATATATTATTTTATTTTTCCCTGTATATTGTTAAAAATATATTCATTTTATAGCTTGCGGTTAAGATTGTAGTTAGTAAGTAAGTAAGTAAGTAAGTAAGTAAGTAAGTAAGTAAGTAAGTAAGTAAGTAAGTAAGTAAGTAAGTAAGTAAGTAAGTAAGTAAGTAAGTAAGTAAGTAAGTAAGTAAGTAAGTAAGTAAGTAAGTAAGTAAGTAAGTAAGTAAGTAAGTAAGTTAGTAAGTAAGTAAGTAAGTAAGTAAGTAAGTAAGTAAGTAAGTAAGTAAGTAAGTAAGTAAGTAAGTAAGTAAGTAAGTAAGTAAGTAAGTAAGTAAGTAAGTATATAAGTAAATAAATAAATAAATAAATAAATAAATAAATAAATAAATAAATAAATAAATAAATAAATAAATAAATAAATAAATAAATAAATTAACAAACAAACAAATAAATTAACAAACAAACAAACAAGCAACTAAATAATCCATAAAACCAACAAAATGGAAGTATCCTTACGGTTATGCAAATTGTTAAGCATTTCTGTCAAACATGTTGCCTATATAGCAAAATAATAGGATGAAAACAAGTGAATGATGTGTTTTTATACATAAAACCTATTTTTATTTATATTGAATCTGACTTTTTGCTTTGTAATAATTATATTAGATTCTTACATAATAAAACAAAGTTTCCAATATGTAAGATTTTTTGGAATTTCAGATTTTGTTTTAATTTGAATCCTGTAAGATTCAATATTAATTGCAGTATAGCTGAAAATAAGATGTTGCAATTAAACTAAAAGTTAGAAATATAATATATTTTGGTAGGCTTTAGTAGGTAAAATATAAACATATAATGATGTATAAAATATTTGGTTAGAAAAATATGTGGCGACGTATAAAATACCATACGTTATGTTCATATACGAGTTTTAAAGATATATTTATATTATTATAGTTTTGTTATTTTACTTTCATTTTCTTTCAAAAATTAATAATTTTAATTACAAGCATAAGAAATATTATAAGCTATTTAGAAAAAAAATATATTACTTTAAAAGTAAATTTCGTGACAAGTTCAGATGACCCACGCATTATAGAACGACAAAATCACTAGCGCAACGGCACAGTGTCATAGAAATTACACTTGAACTACGCGGCGGAGGTGCGATAAGTGTAGATGCACAACACTCGATCTTTGTGATAACTGCACTAGACGCACTCGCCAGCCCCGTCATAGGTATACACTTGTTTCTTTACGACGCAATAGAGACGATATGTGTTGTTGTTGTTGTTGTTGTTTAAATGCCCGATAAATATACAAAAACTTCACTCCCATTTTAATTTTACTCCTATTAAATAGAATAATAACTTCAATAATTTTACTCCTCCTTCTTCCTTTATCTAACGGTCACAGTACCTAATTTTTGTTATCGTAGGTAGTTATTACTATTGACTTTTCATTTTTCATATCAAATAGTAGTTGGTTCTCATTTATTTTTAAGAAATACGATGTAATCTAATTTAAACCTTAAATTAAAATAAATAAGCAATAAAATAATATAAAAACGTAAAAGGAAACAAGACAGTATTAAAATAACTATTAAATTATAACGTTTCCTATTATAGAGATAACATTGAAATTTACGTGTTATTATTTATTACTTTAATAAGTAATACTTACTATATAGAGTTATTTTGTTAAATTTATGCTCTTAATTAATACATTGTATTATTAAATTATAAGAACCTAAAGTTTTGAATCATGTAATATATATATATATATATATATATATATATATATATATATATATATATATATATATATATATATATATATATATATATATATATATATATATATATATATATATATATATATATATATATATATATATATATATATATATATAATTAAATATTTAACTTTTAACAAGTTTGTAAATGGTTTTATAACTTTACTTTTGATATAATAGTAGAGGAATATTTATTTTGTAAAACTTTACGCAAAAATTTATTAAGTAGATTAAACGACAAAAATTTAAATAACGTTTGTAAAGTTTTTTTTTACATATACAATTTTATTTTAAAGGTTGAGAGTAATTTTAATTAATTAAAAAATATATTATATTAGTAGACTTATTAAAGAAAATAAAAAACTTGAATAATCCTATGATAAAATATTTTTAATATTTTAAGTCAGGGCGTGGTTTTGTTATTATAATAACATTGCAAATTTATTGTGAGTTTTTGGATGGTTACATTAATCACACCAAATTACAACGGTAGTTATTACAGTAATGGAGATTATCGTTTTTAAAAAAAAAATTGCCTAAAACATAACATAATACTTCACATGAAAAAAACGTAAAAGTATGTCTAGTATTTCTCATATAAATTTCTCCGGAATCGGTGTAGTAGTTTCCTCACAAATTCCAAAAATCTTGTTGTTGTTTTTCTCATAAGCGTAATGTTGAATTATAGAAACGTTAGCTTTCTCCGTGTTTCCCCGCTCGCAAAACCGATAATCTTCAAAGCGTTTACATATATCCTCAAAGCATTTTATTAATTCTACACTATAGATATGAATAAATACTTATTATAATTTCTTTTACTCTGGGTTAAATATTAGTTTGATTTTATTATTATAAATATTATACAGCAAAAATACAGCAGAAAATATATTGTCTTTCTTAATATTTCAGTGAAAAAACCCTGATGAAATCATGCATTATATTGTTGAAAAAACTTTCGTCATAAAAGTTTCATTATCCTAAAACATGTAAAATTGTAGCATAAAAATGCGACATTTAAATTCCTTTATTCTAACTGCAATTTTTTTCTTTACTAGATCGCTAAAAGGATGTTTTCTCAATACTAAAGGATACAAAATTCAATACCCAGGCACCATTTTCAAGTGCATATTCTGTATAATTATAAATACAGTGCACGTCATCACCGGTAATAAGTATTGTAAATTAATTTTATCCTGCTACTTATAACAAAATTTGATTTTGCTCCAACGAATTCTTTTCTCGTAAGTTTTTTCAGCAAATTTTAATTTGATTTGAAAGTTGTTTTTTAATCTGCACCTTTTATTATTTTATTTCTTTTTATTCTTCACGACAATTACGAGTAAAGTATGTTCATAATTTGAACAATAACAGTCAATGTAATACAGTGACTATTTTTAATATTATGAGTATAATTTTATTTTATATTTTTTTATGTTTCACTCTATTGTTTTTTTTCATCTTATTCAGAATTGGTGAACTTGATCTGTTATTAAATAAAGAACTAATTTCAATTTGATCAAAATTTTGTTTGAAAAAATATATTAACAATACAGGTAAAAGTTTATAACGTTCACCTGCAAGCAGATAGATGCTAATAGTGACGTTATCGCTTGATTCGTACTGTAGCGAAGAGACGAGAAATAGGAAAGTGTAATGTCATGTCTTTTGCATCGCTACATTAAGTAGAGTTCATATTTCTGCTTGTAGCGCTTTACTCTGATAACTTTTATGTTTACGTTTAAAAATTAACATACAGCTACTATTATAATAATGTAAAATATGTCTTACCTGGTGAACAACGTTATGAGTTGAATTTCGCGCCCAAAGTAACGGAAGTCCAGCCGCACCCGCTGCCAACGCCATAGAAACAGCTGCGGGTGTTGCACCAACTAATAATAGTGCAAGGATACGACGAGATTCTATCGCAGTGCATAGCTCGTTAACTGCAATGTGTACAGAGTTCCTGAAACATCAACCAATCAATCAATCAATCAATCAATCAATCAATCAATCAATCAATCAATCAATCAATCAATCAATCAATCAATCAATCAATCAATCAATCAATCAATCAATCAATCAATCAATCAATCAATCAATCAATCAATCAATCAATCAATCAATCAATCAATCAATCAATCAATCAAACCATAAACAGATGAATCAATCAATGAACTTAATCAATCGAAACTTATAAAACAGGATGTCACGTTACATCTAACTCGGCTCCTAATTGCCTCAGCTCTAGGCTAACCTTAAACAAGATGACGTCACAGTCTGTAATGCACACTGAGAAAACACACAGCTAGTGACAATATTATCATAAAGGTTAAATCATGAGTAAAGCTGTAATTACGTTGTAAGTATAATGGTAAGTCTTATAAAAATGATAACTACAGGTGAAGTAGCTAACCAGGAAGTACAAAGATAAATCTTATATTATGATAACTACAGGTGAAGTAGCTAGTCAGGTACTACAAAGGTAAATCTTATATAAATATTAACTACAGATTAAAGGCATAGAAAACTTTGAACAAAAAACATGTCTAGTTAGTATCCTAACATACCTAAATATCAACGTTAATTTGACCGGAGTCATTGATTTCTAATTTATTTTACATTCATAAAATGTCAGCTGCAGGTTTATGACGTCACAGCTTGCCTGTTTCCGCGCGCGTGGACTAGTAAGCTGTGACGTCATAAACATGCATCTGATATTTTGTAAATGGCAAATAAATTAGAAATCAATGACTCCGGTCAAATTAACGTTGATATTTAGATATGTTAGGATACTACACATTTTTTTAATGTGTTCTATTCCTTTAAGTAGCTACCCAGGTAGTATACTAAAAGTATACGGTAGATATTTAGTGACGCTATATATGTGTTTTCTTTCAGTGTACTATCCTAACAAAGTTGTCCAAGTAGATAAATTGCTGATAATTAGGTTACCTTGATTGATTATTGCCAGGCTCGATGTTCAAAGGTAGAACAGCTAATGTAAAGTTATGTCCGTTGAGAACTTCACGATTAGCAGAAGCAACTCCACGTGCAAGTAACTTAGCCAAGGCAGTGGAGCCACTGACGTCATAGGCAGCTACGTGAAGTGTCCAGGCAGGTATTTCACCTAGAAAATTGAAGTCATTTATATTTAATACAAAAATCTTGTACGTAATAGCACGTCTGAAAAAAAAAATGCTATTAATAGGAATCTTTGAAGAAAAAAACAAAAAAAAAACATATTTTTCTCTATCTTTCTTTCTTTACTTTTCATAATTTTATACTTTTTGACTACATTTTTTTTAGCATTTTTTTTAGCATCAAATTTGCAGTAATAGCAAATACATAAAGAAAATAATCTGAATGAACAGATGAATGAATGAACGAATGAACGAATGAAGAATGAATGAATGAATGAATGAATGAATGAATGAATGAATGAATGAATGAATGAATGAATGAATGAATGAATGAATGAATGAATGAATGAATGAATGAATGAATGAATGAATGAATGAATGAATGAATGAATGAATGAATGAATGAATGAATGAATGAATGAATGAATGAATGAATGAATGAATGAAAGAATGAATGAATGAATGAATGAATGAATGAATGAATGAATGAATGAATGAATGAATGAATGAATGAATGAATGAAAGAATGAATGAATGAATGAATGAATGAATGAATGAATGAATGAATGAATGAATGAATGAATGAATGAATGAATGAATGAATGAATGAATGAATGAATGAATGAATGAATGAATGAATGAATGAATGAATGAATGAATGAATGAATGAATGAATGAATGAATGAATGAATGAGTCTTAAGAATTTGTGTATAATTTGTTCAAAATTTCGATGCATTGCCTTAAATCTAGCAACATAGGAAAAAAAAAGCACTTACCAGGTAAAGTTAGTAGCAAAATGGTACCCAGAATCAATCGAAGCATCTTGATTTTTGTATTTATTAGTTCAATAAATTAGGAATCAATAATATAGGAACAAATATATTAATTATGCTTCAATGAAATAGGAATTTTAAACACACTTAACACAGGGGTACGGAAAACACTTAAATATTTGGAGAACACTTAAACACAGGGATACGGATAAGACACAATTCAAAATATGAGCACAGGGGTAAGGATTATAATTTGTCACAAGTCAATTTTACACAATGGAGTCAAGGGACACAATGGTTTATATATTAAGGCAATTTTTTATGTTTTTGTTTCTATGGGTTTAATAGGTGAATGTAGGGTCTAAGGCGAGGGCACTTTTTGGCCCCCGCCCGCCCCCCGTGGTGTTACGTATTGATGCCGTGACGTCACCACAATTTTGATGAAGTAATGCCATCTGTGAACAAAAGAAATTAAAATATATATTTAATTAAAATATTCATTAATTTATTTCACAACAAAAATATTAAATAATAAAACAAAAATGAAAAAAGCAATATCAAAGAATGTGTATTGCATAATACTGTATACTTGTAACTTAAGTTGTTTTTATTTTAATTATTTTAATGTAGGGTGCACATATGCGCATAAAGTTATATTCAATGCTCTTTGAGGCCATATTGGGGTAATGAACAACATTGCTAAGCTTCATTTATGAATATTTTCTTTCGGAAATCAGTTAATTTTTTTTATAAAGATACTATAATTCAACATATCAACAGCATCAATGCTCTTCAAAACATGGCTTAGGATTTTTAAATTGGCAAAATGAATCATTTTCCTATGCGGTCCATGTTATTGAGTGATCTAACATGGCGTCAACTTTAAAATGAATACATATAGACCTTGTTTATGTAAGGCTGTGGGCCTGTGGGTTACCAATGTAGAGCGGAAATAGTCAAAAAAAGACATTTTTTTAACATTTTCATTTATTTATATTCAGCAATGCAAATACTATAATTTTCATATGAAATTGAATAAATATATAAGAAATGTATTTTCTTCCGAAAAAAGTTTTACATAATTTTTTAGTGAAAAAAAAAAAAAAAAAAAGGAAAAAAAATCTGGTGAGAGACGAATTGTGAATTTTCACATTTACTTGTTATCTTTAAACTTGAATAATTTCAATATTTGATCATGCTTGACATAACTAAACATTTAAGTAACATTTCATGATTACTTAATCATGTTAATTTTATATGTTACGTATATGTGTTGAGTTTGTGAGATATCAGCTCAGTCATCTACTAAATTATAATAGGATTAAATAAATACTGTTAACTATAGTTCTATACTACGTACAGACTCTGTCATATAAATTTTTACTCTATTGCCTTAGAGTAAACGCAAAAAAAAAAAAAAAAAAAAAAAAAAATCTATGACAGAGTCTGTACATAGTTCTATGTAACTATGGTTCTAATCCATTATAATGTTAATGTAACCACTTCTCAATATTTCCCAAGTGAATGTATACATATGCATTGTTTACTTACAAAGTATAATATCATATCGACAAACTTGAATATAGTACAGTATCCCCATATGACGAGCATAAAATAATTTGAAGTTTTTTATATGACTACACGTTTCGTGATTGGTTGAGACAGCCCATATATGTTTCCAAAAAAAACAGCAGGTTGATCAGATGTAGCCAAAACAAACAAAAACTTCGCCGATGAAATTTCTGATTTGGTAGATTGTAATTAGTTTATGTTATTATTATCACATAGCAAATTAATTTCATGCAAAATTGCATAAGTTTCTGAACGCAAATCTGCGTTTAATAAATATATTTCACTCTTTTATCGACATGTGAATCACACAGCTGAAAGATACAGCATGGGAAAGACGGGCCCTGATCACTATCGAAGAAAAATGGCATAGACCAATGAGAATCACGTTATTTGTACCAGCTGTCCCTTTTCATCCAATGAAATTTGTGTAATCGTATAAAGAACTTGACAGTCGTGGCATTGTATAGACGGTAAGAGATGGTGTATTTTTCATATATCATAATCCAGGGTCACAAAAATATAATGACATGCATACATATCATGACGTTATAATCCCTTTCGGGGTAAGCCAACAACACAGATGTTTATAGCCTGACCTATAGTGATAAAGCTCCTAGTGAAATGATTAAAGCTATGGTATTTGTTCAAGTCATGTTAAAACCTCCTTACACGCATACCTCTAGCTTACATTTAAGGAGAATTGACCATGGTATGTAAGGATTATGACAGTTTATAATAAATATGAAGAGATTATTAATTTTATTGCATTTTATACAACATTATAACCTTATTTCTTAAGTATTATATACATGACTCGTAAATTTGACGTGAAATTACATGTGAACGTCTCTATTTGTTTACATTGTTCCAACGTTGTAAAGCGCGTCGACGCACGTTGACGTACGTCAAATTTACGCGTCATGTTAATAATACTTTATTCTGCACAGCTTATTGGGGGAGGGGGGGGGGATAATAGGGTCTGCTTAACTCTAAGCTTATAGGTTGACAAATATCAACTAGTTCTTTGGGGTTTTGGTCTTTTATGAATCAGTCAGTTACGCCCGCAAAAGTTGGTGCAACCGACTCAAAAGTGGCCCCCTGAACCTATATTACCGACTGGCCTCCCACTAGCTAATCCACACCTGGGAGGGGAGGGGGGGGGGCAGTAGGAGATATGGTTGCAGTGTTAGTTTCCCCATAAGCTCAGCGCGACCCTGAGTGATACAGAAATAAAAATGTATTCAATGTGTATTTGAAGCATTTTTTTTTTTTTTTTTTTTTAGATTGAATGTGTTTAAAATCTGTGCTCACTTCACAGCACACAGTTAGCTGCCTTTCACCATTTGGACATACCATATTATATATAAGCTACATATAGGACGTACAGTACTATAAAGTGATTTTGATGAGTCTATTCTTATGTAAAATAGGTATTGATCAATATTGAAAAAGCTAGGTATGAAATAACGTCTGGACAGGGCATTGTACAGAGAGAGAGAGAGAGAGAGAGAGAGAGAGAGAGATGTAAAATACGAATAAATTGGACATATATTGTGACGTATGTGTACATAATATATAGCAATTTATTGTTACAATAGTAGATGTCAAAAAAATGTTATCTAACACGGAGAGAAAAAAAATTACGTAATTTATGTAGCTCAAGGGGAAAATAAAAACATAATTCAAGCTGCATTTATTTATTTTTTCCTGGAGCACAAATTTTGCTATTTATTAATATCAACATATGAGTAATTGTGCTGAAAATATCAAAGTGATCCTGGCCCCCAGAAAAATATATAAAAAACCTAAAATTCATAAAATGGGACCCTTATACATACACATATTATGTCCCTTAATCTTTCTGTACCTTTACAAACAGGAGTTAAAATAACCTGTAAAGTAGGCAACTTTAGGAATTCATGACGTTATGAATTATGGGTTTAAATAGAAATTTTAACTCGGGTTGCCTACTTTAGAAGCTTCTCTTCAGTTTTTAAGAGGTAAGGGATATAAAATGTGTATGTGAGTAATAATATATCTTAATTTATTTTTGTAAGTTTTTATTATTATTTTATTATTATTCTATTACGTTCTGTATAGTATAATCGCTATAGCATAAATTATGATGAATGATGATATACATAAATGGTGCTGCTTTGAGCTAGCATAATTATTATAATATACACTCTAAAACATGGTGCATTACTTTAGTTACGAATCCTAACTTATTTAAGATATACTTTTTTAAGTTATTAAGAGTAGCTAAAAATAATGCATATTAGCAAGAAATTAATTAAATTAGCTAATTTAAGTTGTTTGAGGTTGTTTTAAGTTTATTTAAGCTATTTTAAGTTAAAATAGCTATTGTTAATAATTTGCTTAAAATGCATTCTTTCAGCTACTCATAATAACTTTAAAAAAGTGTAATCTTGTATAAGTTAGTAATTACTAACTATTTACTAAAAATCAATTAAACATTTTACTTATTAAATTTGTATCAAATTATTTAGATTTTTTTTTCTTGATATTATAATTTTTATAACAAATTCCACACATTCTCTTTAATTTATTATTTTGTTAAATGTAATGTTTCACATACGTAAATGATTATCTGTGTGTTCTGGTTAAATTAGCAACAGTAGTTTTATATATTTGTATACAAATTTTATTTTTTGATAAACCTTCAGGCATCGTAAAAAATAATGATATATACAAAAAAATATATATATTTTCCATTTATGAACACAATAGAAAAAAATTGAGCTGTCTTTCAATGTCAGTGTAGCATGAAAAGGAGTTACTGTGGTAATTTAAAATTTTTAAACATTGTTACTGGGTAAAAAAAAAAAAAAAAAAAAAAAAAAGGGCGACTTGAAATATGTATTTTAAAAATTTTGTGGTCACTAAACAAAAACTTTTAACAACAATTGCCTTTTTTTTTTCTTCCGTAAGAAACCATGTTAATTTTTAAAAAAAGTGTCCCTTCACGGAAAAAATAAACTAGGTAATTTATGCTGCATTGCATAACTACTATTGACTGTACAATTGTTTTAGACTGACTTTAAGTGATTTCGCTTACTTCCGCTTCCGTTTCGACGTACTATACGCATGCGCAGTACGTCGAAATGGAAGCAGATATGAACGATAATGCTTAAAGTCAGCCTCAAAACAGTTGTTCCTTTATGAATATTCAGTATTCTAGAGCACAAATGCTGTTATTGAATAATAACATAAGTAATTATATACTGAACATCTTTAACTGTTGTGCTATGTATAGGGTGTGTGCGCATGACGTCATTCTGAATGCTTTTTGATGCTCTTCTTGAATATCATTGCTTAGCATACAACAAATGAAGTTTTTGGCTATTTTCTTTAGAAAATTAGCTATTTTTTTATTATTATATTTTTCTTGCATACTTGAAAAACTAATTCAACCTATTAACAGCATCAATGCTCTCAAAAATATTGCGAAGTATTTCTAAACTGGCAAAATGAGTCATTTTCCCATACTGACCCATGTTATTTAGCGCTCACTTATGGCGTCAACTTTAACATGAATGAAACTACCCTATAGTATAAGTACTATACAATATAGGGTCTATGCATTCATGTTAAAGTTGACGCCATGTTGGATAACTCAATAACATGGGTGGCATAGGAAAAAAATCATTTTGCCAGTTTAAAAACACTATGCAATATTTTTGAGAGCATCGATGCTGTAAATATGTTGAATTAGTAACTCAAGTATGTGAGAAAAATAACAGATATCACAAAATTAACCGTTTTCCCAAAGAAAATTGACTTAAATGAAGTTTGTCCTGTGCTGAGCAATGTTATGCACTACTCCAGTATGGCCTCCAAGCGCAATAAATATGACATCATCTGCATAAACCCTATAGAATCAATTATAATGTTATTACATGTTGCTGCATTGAGCTAGCTTACTTATTAAGTATTTATTTTTATCCGTGTTTATGGGATAGGTCCTGAATTTTTTATGAATGAAGTAAAAGTAAACATGCATTCCAATTATTTTAAATCAAAATTTTACTAAAAAAAAAATTAAAAAAGTCAACATATTTATTATTTAGAGCAAACAATACATCAAACAGATAAAAACTTTATATACATATAATTTATTTGTGTGTATGGGAGGAATGGTAAAAGTTTACTAAAAGTTTTAAATATAATTTGTTTAAAAAAAAAACTTTTTATTTGGGTAAATAAATGTGTTCTAAGTCAATTTGTCACTTCAGTTTAAATGTACGTTTTTTGCCTCTTCTTCTGCTTTCACAACCCGGGGGTACAGAAGGTATGATAATAATTAATCGTAACTGTCAAATTTTGAAATTTTGATTTATGTTTTAACAAGTTTATTTATTGTTTTGATAATAATAATTTTTTTTTTCTTTTTTATATTTTTATAATTTTTAAACAATAATATTTTATTTATATTTTATAATACATATTAAAAAAAAATTATATTTATTAATTAATCTTCAGCTAGAATTATGGTTACTTCATAATTAGTAAGTTCGTCTTTTATTCAGGGTTATCCTAGGTTACTCAAAATGGTAAATTATGAAGCATGAAGCTAAGGATTACTAACTGTAAGTACATAATGCATTTTAAAGTTGAAATTAATGAGAAGTACGTAATATGAAAATATTCATCTGCATGCATTTACATTGAACAGCCCTGTACAAAATTTTGAGAACGATTTAGGCACTCACTATGCTATCTTTAAGAGAAAAAGCAGCGGACGAAAAAAAAAAAAAAAAGAACTGGATTTGAATGGTAAAATATATTATTATTTCAAATAGGTATACAGTAAAATGAATAATGTAATTCTAAAACTACAATCTGCACTTAATAGTGTACGTAATTTATGTCATGAAAGTATCAAAATTCTAAATAAGAACAACATAAATAATTATGCTGTTTAAATATAACATATAACATTTATGCATTGTAAACATAATTATTTTGAAGTATAGGATAGATTATGCTGTACTGCACTAACTGTATCAAAAATTAGTTACGAAAATTATTATATCTTAATTTTTGTACGTGTTTCGTAAAGGAAGTATAATTTTTTTTAGTCAGTATCACTTTATTTTCTGGGTGTATTTTAAGTTTCTTATGTTAAAAAGAGATCATTAGAGTTTTATATCTAATAAGACATGCTTGTCTTGTCACGGTCGTTTTGCCAACAAGAGTAGATGACATCGACAAGCGACAACAGAATATCTTGAATATAAAATTGCTTTTTTTTTTTTTTTTTTTTTTTTTTTTTAGTATCGATTTCTTATCACAAAAACTCGTATAACTATAAGAAATATGACGCGCAAAATTACATTTAAATTTATTTTTAATTTTTTTTTTTAGAAATTTTTCTCTCTTGATTATTATTAAAAATTGTAGGAAATATAGAGAATTGATTATATGGTATTTTGTAATTGTATTAAATAATCATTCATTGAATTGATTATAAAGTCTCAAATAATTCGTAAAAGCTATGAATGAATGAAAAATGAACTACGAAAAGTATTATTACATTTTAAGATATTTATATTTTTTAAACAATATTACATGTATAAAAATAATTTAAATCATTGTAGCGTATTTATTAACATACTGTCTTTCCACAAAATTATATTATTATATTAGTATTATTTTTAGGCAGAGATCAGTAAAAAAAAAAAAAAAAAAAAAACTATAGATGTTTTAACCCATGATCCATTTTTTTGTAGTAGTAAAACAAGAACAGGAAGGGAAATAGTTTGATTTTTATATTATGCTATACAGTATATCTATTTTATTCGTATATTTTGTCGTTTAAAACCACAAAAATGGAAACTTTATTTTAAACGACAAAAAAAAAAAAAAAAATCATAATAAAAATCATAAAAGAAAAAATGTTGCACTATCTCTTTAAACAAAAATATATTTTTAGATTTTTTTTTTTTTTTTTTTTGACAATCACAATGGTGAATTTAGCGTTAAAATTGAAGTCAAAACTTGGCAACTACGATATTTTATTTAATGGGCAATATTCCAAATTTTAGTGTGACATATTTTTATTTATTACATAACTTTGTGTGTGTGTATTTTTAATTTTAAGTGTGAATGTAAATTGCATTTTTGGAGCTTTCCGTTTTCTCCTTGAGGGCAAAAAGGGGACTTTTTTATTTTTATTTCTTTCTTCTTTTTTTTTTAACTACATAAAAGATAATGCAGTAAAAGTGCAATCAAAACGTCAAAAAAGCTACATAATTAATTCTACTGTGGTGAACTTTCATTAATTGTACATACACTGAAAAAAAAATGGTAGAAGCTACACTATAAAAATAAAGTTTATAAAGCATGTATGTACACAGTTTTGAAAATGTTTTAAGTGCTAACATTAACGGTTTTATCGTCATTAAACGTGGAAATGCTTACGAGAAAACGTAATTGACGTCATAAATATTAGCACCGAATGAAAACATGTTGATTTGCAACGATTAACTTTGGCTTTTTATTTCATTGGGGTCCTAACGCTTGTGACGTCAATACGTTTTAAGCAGTGCATTAGTGGTATTGAAATTAAACTAATTTTTAGGTAACATCCATACCACAGTGGTACTCCGCTTATTTGTTATGAAACTACATTATGTTACTATGAACTATGGGTCAATAAAATATCTTACTCTTAATTTAAAAAATAAATAAATATAAAATATACATTCTTTAAAACCACAGGCCACATAAAACAACATGACTGCTTTTTAATGAATAAACACGAAATGGGATCTTCAAAACTGATGACAATTTTTACCAAAATGTTAATGTAGCCCCACAAGAGAGCGTGAAAATACTGTACTGTAAAGTATGCCATGTGACGTCAGAAACATGCAAAAATTAGTATGAAAATGTTGTGCGGGTTGCATAAATCGTATTTTCTGATCACTGGTATGTAGCTACTATTGCTTTTGAGATAAACAAAAGTTATTTATGTAAATCCCATCAAGTGATTTGTGATATAAATGCTTATGTTTTTCTCTGGTATATTCCTTTAATATATTATGCAATGGACTTCAAAATTTTATTTTTTAAGTGTAGTGTTTTAAGTATAAGTACCAAAAATTCTCCCCCAGAGAAGATTTTTTTTCTATACACAATATATTTTGTAGATGCAATTTAATTAATTTTTACAAGTTTTAAGAGAATACATTAAAAGTAAAATTATTTTATTATACGTTAAGAGACAAATCTTTAATTGCATATTTGATGTTTCTAAAAACTTTTTCTGCAATACACTCTAAAAAAAAATCATTAAAAACCTTGTACACAGTTTTGCAATGCTTTAAGTAATATGGAATTAACAGTTATGACGTTACTTAACATTGACAAACTAACGATAAAAACGTTAGTGACGTCACAGTGCTAATATGCTATAATATAACGCTTATAATCACAATGGAATAAACGTTAAACTTGGCCGTTGCAAATCTACATATTTTTTCATTCAGTCTCAACGCTTGTGACGTCACTAACATTTTTATCGTTATATTGTCAACATATAGTGACGTCATAAATTGCTTGAGCAATATTTAAAACATCGCAAAACTGGTTACAAGCTTTTTTTTATTATTATTTTTTTTTTTATTATTTTTTTTTTTTGCTGCACACATTTTTCATATTTTTACTGATACAATTTAAAAATCGGGGAACAAAAATCGTGTTTATTGATAACCATTTTTTACATTTTAATTGAGGTAATTTTATCTTTAAATGTCAATATGCAAATACATTTTTCTACCTATATATTCATTTATTTTTTCGTCACTGCATCATGCTTCTATTTCAATTTCAGTGTTTCTTTTTGTTTTTTGTACATTTAAAACTTTTTTTTTATTATTATTTATCACTCATATCCACAGAAATTCAACCAAGGCCTAGGCCGTATCGGTTGGTTTTAATTATTTAATACATTAACTTTTTACATTAAATCATCTATTTAGATGAAAAAAATAAAATCTTTTTACTGGAAAAAAAAAAAAAAAAAGAAGAAAGAATTTTGCATAAATTTCGTATAATATTATATTGAATTTCGTATAATATTATATTGAAATACAAATTTATAAATATAACTCCGTAAAAGTTAAATTTTAAGCTGATTTATATTCAAGCTTCACAAAATTAAAATTACATATTATTATTCCAAACAACTGCATAAATATTCTATAAGCTCTATTTTTTACCTGATTTTTTTATTACAATATTTTTAAATTTCCTGGTATAGGATTCCAAATCTTGGGCAATATAATCTAATAATGTTCTGTCACTAAAAAAATATATGTATCAAATCTTTTAATTTTCAACTCAAAGACCCCAGAGCGCCGAACAGGAATTATCTAATGGTGTAGTGTTTGCACCTTAATTGTGTTTGCTAATTTATTCCAATATATAAAAAAATTACTCAATATTATATTAATATTTTAACAAAAATATTTTTAATTAAAATAAAATATTAATTAAAATTATGTACATATTTTTATAATAATTTATATAAATTATTTTATTTAATGATATTAGAAACAATTATAATTATGAATAAATTATAATAAGCTAAAAAAAATTACAAAAGTAAAATAATGTAATAATTATAATAAACCGATATCAATAAAATTATTCTTGACAACATATTTGATTGAATAATAGTTTTATGTTGCACAGTATAGTAATATTTTCTACAAAATAATACGATCACTCACAATTTTAACATTCATTAAAAGTATTGTTATAAAAGGACAAATACTTAAATCACCGCAAAGCTTTATCACCATAATATAAATTAAAAAATATTCAATACATGCTATATTAAACCTTTAGTATTAGAGACAAGGGAACCACAAAACCGCAAAGACCCTAGACAGTAAATCTCTTCCCAATATCAGCATTAATTATTTAACTTTACACTGCAAAAACAGATGTGTAGTGACAATATAAATTGCAGGTTAATGGGGTAGGTGACCGACTGATATCTCGCAAACTAGACGGTCGCGAATTATATTATAAGCACAAAAACATAACGTCCGAAAACGCGAGCTAGGCTAAATGGAGCTTCACAGTAAACAAAACAAAACAAAACAAAACAAAACAAAACAAAACAAAACAAAACAAAACAAAACAAAACAAAACAAAACAAAACAAAACAAAACAAAACAAAACAAAACAAAACAAAACAAAACAAAACAAAACAAAACAAAACAAAACAAAACAAAACAAAACAGGACGAGGTCCACCCCCACACCTAGGTCCTCTCTTGGGTGGGGAGTGATGCGACCCCACCCCAGGCCCTGGAACCGTACACTACCGCACGACTCGGAGCCGTATTGACTAGTAAAGGAACAACGGTTTTGTGGCCGACTATAAGCGATTTCGGTCACATCCGCTTCCGTTTCTCCTTATACGCATGTGCAGTAAGTCGAAACGGAAGCGGATGTGATCGAAATTGCTTATAGTCGGCTTCAAAACAGTTGTTCCTTTATCAGTCAATACCCATTTATTATTATTATTTATAATAATAAATAAATATATTTATTATATTATTCAAATTCTTTACAAAAATCAGCATAATGTTACCTCTTAAACTCAGGTAAAGCCCTACCTTACAAAATGTTCAATAAGTATCTTTAAAATACTGCTGTGTAACGTATAGTCACCCTAAGCTAGTAAAAAAAATTATTTATGTTTCACAGTGTACGTACCTGTGTACCACAAAATAATTACATTTTCCTAATTACATGTACTGAGATAATTAGCCAATATTATCATTACTTTAGCAAGTGTAAGTAATTACTTTACCGGCAATTTAATTTTCAAATTTCATCTTCATAATGAGGCTTTACTTTATTAATAATTAAAAGTCTTTTGTGTTTCCCAATGACCCTACTTTAGTTAAAAATTACTTTCAATAGCCGTAAGGGACATAAAAATTACAACTTTTTAAATAAAACACATGAAAGAAAAGTTGTCGTTTTGTAAGAAAAAAGAAAGAAAGAACAAAGAAAAGGGAAGAATAAGTATTTTAGTTTTTAAGACTAAGAATCTTTCAGCTAATTTTAGTAAAAAATCTTCTCTCTCTCTCTCTCTCTCTCTCTCTCTCTCTCTCTCTCTCTATTACATATATCTCTCAAAAATATAAAATAATTTGCAACCTGGAACGTAGGTTGAAAGGGTTGCAAGGAAGGCAGCTTTCCTTGGCTCTAAAATGAGAATTATTTCTTTTCATTTTCATAAAAATAATTAAAATACAACTTAAAAAATTTTTTTTAAAAAAAGCTCTCAACATACAAAATTTTAAATGACATATTTTAGCATTTTCTTCTCCCTAAAAAACTCCGATGTAAATTTAAATATTTTTCTCTTTTATCTAAAGTTCATGGGTCCTCAAAATTTCATGATAAATAGTTGTGACTTTCAAATAAAAATAAAATAATAATAAATATTATGGATTAAAATTATCTAGTATGTAAACATGTGACTATATAGTACTCAAGTTTTATTTATGTATTTATTGTTATTTTCGTTCGCACTGAAGGTTATAACTTTCACTATACAGTTTTCTAAAAAATTACTCAAAGTAATATTAAAGCGTCCATTTATTTGGGATGCAATATGGTCCACCGGCATTTAAACTTCTCCTTTTTTCAGTCGTTAAAACAAAAAATTAAAATTACCCACAATTTGAAATAAATAAAAAGTTGTACAGCTATATTATAGCTTTATATTAAAGTATTATAAAAGTAACAGTTTTATTAAAAATATTAAAATAAACAATAATATTCGATGAAATTTAAAAATAGGTGAAAATGTTTACTGAAATATGAAAATCAAAATAATGTTATTCAAAATATTAAAATCAATAAAAGATATTAGTTATATCACTGAAAAAAAAAAATCCACTTTTCAGAAAAAAATAAGAAGTTTCCAGACCACTGTAACTACTATAACTATGTACCAACCAATAAGTCTAGGACTTGGATGGGTTTCTATATAGAAGTAAAAATAACAATTAAAAATAAGAATAGACCGCTTGCATTCATATTTAAGAGCCACCATTTTGTTGGTCAGGAATACATAGGCCAGCATAGGAAAACTGTATTTTTTTATTTTTTGAATAGCAAAAGAAGCTTCAACCCTCAATCAAATCCTTATTTCTAGCACCTAATAAGCTCGAAGAATATGAGAAAATTTCATTCAGTTCAAATAAACACTTTTTATGTGAAAAATTAGGAGAAATGATGTTTCCCATATGCTGGACACTGCATTAGGCACCACAAACATGGCGATAAAGCGCAAGGATGTGCAAGGGGTCTATAAAAAAAATTGTTTGCCTTAAATAGAAAAGTAAGTAAAATATGCACCTAAAATCTTATAATTAAAATTATAAACTTATTTATCATCAAAGCTATATTAAGATTCTAAAAACAAAATATAATAATTTACATATTATAAACATTACAGGTCTAAAACTTATACAACATAAATTTGAAAGACAAAACTTTTAAACACAAAATTGTTAAATTTAGCATTTTGTTATCATACTCTCTCTACATAACAAACTTTGGTGTTCTAACTTTTGTATATAACGACTTTCTGGTAGCAGATTTAAGCAAGCAACTTTTTTATTTTTTATTTTTGTTACTCAAACTTGTAAGTTATTATAACTACTGTATTATCTTGTTACTATATTTAAGATTTTGTCAGATTAAAGTTTATTTTAAATGTTGTTTTTTAAATTAGAAGTTTGTTGTCGCGACTGTTTGACTGTTAAGGCTTCTTGTTGGCGATTAAATTGTTTACACTGTTAAATCAATTTGGTACACGGATAAAAATAAATAACGTAATTATTATGCTTGCTCAATGATGTTGCAATATTTATGCATAACATTATAACTTACCACACGGAGAGTATAAATTACGTAATGTAAATTGCATTTATGCTTGTGTGGTGTAGTGGCTAGCGTGCTCGTTTTGCATGCTGGAGGTTCGGCGTTCGATACCAAGCCGGGTTGGCCTTGAAAGGCCAGCTTGTAAGAGTGGTGGTTACAACGGTGAATTTTCAGTGTGTTATAATGGGTACGTTGTCGCTATAATACGTCCCAGGCAGTTTGACCACCTCTCCCACCCACTCACCCACCTGGCCCAATGTTAATTTCAATAATTCTTTTCTTTTTTTCGGAACGGTCAAACATCATGAAAATTTTACCACAGCCAGGTGTGACCCTTAGCTACATAATGACACTAAATTGAGACCCAATTCACTTCTAGTTTTTGAGATATAAGGTCGGTACCCTACTCCCTTAAAATGAACTACATTTTGAGTATTTTTGTCTGTCTGTCTGCCTCATTATAAATATAGCATTATGCATATATATATATATATATATATATATATATATATATATATATATTATATATATATATATATATATATATATATATATATATATATATATATATATATATTAAATATTTACAATCCATATCAATTTATAGCAATATTGGGTAAAGATTAAACATTAACTGGTTAACATATTTTCTGTTCAAATATGGCGTCAATGCGCAATTTTCTGAGTGAAATCATCCTAAAAATGCACATAAAAATAAATACGTAATTTAAATTAGCCCAACAACAGCACAATTTATTCATTACTTTATAATTATAGCCATAATAATTATAATTATAAACTATAATATACTGTATATATAAAATTATAATAATAAATATATTAATGCTGAATATTTGTTAAATTATACAGCATAATATGATATTATGCTGTATAATTTAACAAATATTCAGCATTAATATTTATATGGGTCTAAAATATAGAAACACATTATACTATTATTATATGACATAAATGCAATATAATATTAAGCAATTTATTTTATACCGCGTGAATGAAATGTTATATCTAATATTGGTTCTATATTATTATACAATTTTATCGATTTTAATTAAAACTAAAGTTTCAAGTATTGGTTTTTATTATTAATTGAATATTGAAAATAGCGTCAAATTTCAATTGTTTCCATTAACACTTTTGGTACTATATATATATAGAAATTTTATTTGAAAACTTGTAATTAAACCTTTTAATTTTAATATAAATGTATATATAGGGAGAGTCAGTAAAAACAAAGATTAAAACTTTTTCGTTGTATGTACGTCATAGTGGTAATATTATGGTGCTTCTATTTTTTTTTTTTTTTTTTAACTTTAACTTTTAGATTTTTAAAGGAATAGTAAAGAGTTTTAATAATTGTTAGCATGATGCATGAATTAAAAGTTTTTAAAAAGGTTTAATTTAAATAATTTTGTATAGTGATAATAATAAATTTAAGGCATAGAATACTTTAAACAAAACACTTATCTTATATTATCTTAAATATCAACGTTGTTTGGCTGAAGTCATTGATTTTAATTTTTTTCCTTTCACGAAATAACAGACGTGAGTTTATGACTTAACAGCTTTCTTATATTTTTATATGTGTATTAGTATATGTACTATATGTATATATGCTCATGACGTCATACTGAATGCGCTTTGACACCATACTGTAGCAATGAATAACATTGCTCAGCATAGGACTATAGGGCTATTTTCTTTGTAAAATTAGTTAATTTTTTAGTTATTAACTTATTATTATTTTTCACGCATACTTGAAAACCTAATTCAGCCAGCATCAATTCTCTCAAAAATAAAAAATATGGAAAAATGTGTCATTTTTTCTAACCGCAGCCCATGTTATACAGTGTTCACATATGGCGTAGACTTTTATATGAATGCAACTACCCTATACCTAAACATGAAAGTATGCTACTCTATACCACATTTCTTTATAATCTTTCTAATAAAATATGGTATAGAACCAATTACAAAAAAAAAAAAAAAAAAAAAAGAAAAAAAAAAGAGTATATTATAACATTTTGGATAACTTGAGATATTCAATATGCATTTTAGAGTTTTGATGCATAAACATAAAGGTTTAAAGACAATGCATAAAATATATAGTAAAATAAGGACCACAGTTTATAACGCTGCCAGTATAATATATTACTATATTTTTCATCATTTCATAGTATCTTTAAAAATTAAGCGATATTCGATAAATTGACGCTACTTAAATTAAAAAAAAAGAAGAAGAAGGGGGAGCTGATTTCTTTTAACTGGATATTAGGAACATCTTTTTTGTCTTGATTGTTCTAAAGATCAATTACTTTTTACTTGAGTGCCCCGTCTGTCTATCTGTCTGTCTTCCTAACGACTTTTATTGATTTTATCTATCGTAATTTATTTTAGTTTTATATACATTTTCCTGTTTTCATTATTAATGAGCATTTTTGCTTTCAAAGACAAAAATAGAATAAAAAATAAAAACGGGGTGCATTACTTTAGTTACGAATCCTAACTTATTTGAGATAAACACTTTTGAGTTATTATGAGCAGCTAAAATAATGCATTTTAGCAAATTATTAACAATTTTAACTTAAAATAACTAAAAAAAAAACTTAAAATATCCGAAATAACTGAAAAATACTTAAAGGAATAGACCAGAGAAAAACATAAGCATTTATATTAGGGAATTACATAAAAAAACTTAAGTTTGTCTCAAACCCCAAAAATAGCCCCGTAGCAGTGATCAGAAAATTCAATTTTTGCAGCCTGCACAACATTTTCATACTAAATTTTGCATGTTTCTGACGTCATAAACATAAATTTTCACGCAAATGGCCTACTTTACAATATTTTTACGCTCTCTCGTGGGGGTACATTAACATTCTGGTAAAAATTGTCAACAGTTTTGAAGATCCCATTTCGTGTTTATAATCATTAAAAACCACATGTTATTTTATGTGGTCTATGGCTTTAATAACACATTTTTATTATAAATAATAGTAATAAGTGAATAATGAATTTTAGAAGTTCAAAAACTAACGAAATTTCTTACGTCATTCATTTGTTGAATCACATACTTAAAAGCATGGCATCTATGATAAAAGTGTTTTAAACACTTCAAAGAATTATATATTCACAATCAAAACTGTGGTTGCTATGGTTACAAAATAAAATAAACAAAGTTTTAGTAATGTAAACATTGAAATAATGACGTCACTAAAATACGTGCTAACTTTAATTAAATTATTTAAATATTTGTGCTTGTTGCTTAAACTATACACGTGTAACAAAATATTAAATTTATAATTCTCTTATATAATTCAGTTATTACTATCATAACTTTTTAAGGTTTCTAGTTAGAAATCTCATTTATTTTTTATATACTGTATTTTAAAGTTGATCTTCTACTTTTTTTTTTCATGGTTTAAAAGACAATGGACCACTTGCAATGAACGAAATATTTAAAATGATTTTAAACAATCTTGCTTTTCTCTTGGAAAAATCATTTTTATCATAAATATGTTACAAAATTTTCAATAAAGTTTACTGAAAGTGGTCCATCATATCAATAAAAGTTTAGGATCTGTGAAAAAAAAATTAAGCATCATAGAATTAGGTTTTCAAAAATTCACAATTCAAATTTTGCATGGTGCCCTGTTTAAATGTATATGCATTTTTTTTTAAACTTACTATTTTTTTAAACATCATGCAAAAATTTGAAAACAAAAAAAATTGTCAGAACACTTCATATGTATTTTTACGCTTAAATAATAGAATGGCTTCGTCCATAAAAAAGCACAGGAAATTAGAAAAAGCGTTTTTTTTTCTCATACCAACTGCGATTGGCAAACACACTATAGCAGTAAATCAGTTGTTACAACTAATTTAAAAAATCTCAGAGTGATGTAATAAAATTTAAAAACATTATTAGGCTTGTCAAATAAGTTTAAATTTTATTTAATGAGCTTTGACTTAATTTTATCTGTTCTTTGCTCTGTCCGATGGGAAAACTTTATTAATAAATAAAAACCATGCCTCATTAATTTTTCATCCGTTTTTTTAAATTATAATGATGAACCATACACTGAAAAAACAAAGTAGTAGAGGCTAGTAGTTTAAAACTGATATTCTTTAAACATTTCATACATTGTCTTTAAAATTTAAAGTTTATATAAATATCTAACTCGCATGTACCTAAAGTACTTAAAGTTATCCACAATCCTATATTTAAAATGTTTACTCACTACTTGCTCATGGGTACTAGCGAAATGTGGTACAGAATAATATACAGTATAATATTCTTGGAAATTTAAATAACTCAATACAGTACACAGTGATTTTTATTAGAATAACTTGCCTCAAGTTATCTGTTTTCCGGAGGATCTCTTAAAGAGTGCCTAAAAAAAAGTTTATTAATTTCAAAATCGGTATTTTTATTTCACTGCTTTAAAAAAAAAAAAAACTCAGAGACACTGCTAAAAAATTATTTTTAAAATTTCAACATATTATGTTTGTTAAAAATAGCAAAAAAAAAAGTCGGAAAAAAAAAGTCGGAAAGTGAAAGTCCAAAAATAGTCTCGGAGACTAAAAAAATCGTTAAATATTCTTTTCTAAATTTTGTACACGTGGACAATTTTAGTAAAAACTTCCAATAGTCTCAATATTGACAACAGGCTAAAGACTATTTTTCCGCTCTCTTATGTGCTTTCCAATTAAATATAAATTTTTGAGTGTACAGTATATATAATATATATATATATATATATATATATATATATATATATATATATATATATATATATATATATATATATATATATATATATATATAATGCTGCTTGAGAGATTAAAGACAACAGAGTTTTGTCACACAAAAAATTTGGTATAGAATTGCTTTCGAAATGACGGTTTTGACATTTTATTTCATGGCTATTATTGAAATTACTTCTGCCAAATCTCTCTCTCTCTCTCTCTCTCTCTCTCTCTCTCTCTCTCTCTCTCTCTCTCTCTCTCTCTCTCTCTCTCTCTCTCTCTCTCTCTCTCTCTCTCTCATGCTGTGCTAGTGACGTTTAAACTACGTAATGACAGTCATTAAGACTATGGAAGGTTGGAGCCAAATCAATTAGTGAAATTAAATATTTGCTGAGTTTTCAAGTAGAGAGACAGAGAAAAAAATATATATAGAAAAAAAATCATTTAGAAATGATAAGGAAAATAAAATAAAAAGTAAAATGATCGCTAATTTATTTAAACTTGAAACAGACAACAAAAAATCAGTCTTAATCTATATTTTTGCAATAAAAATAAATTTTGTTTCAAATAATATTTAAGAGCAAGGTGTGGAAACAGTTGTCTTATAAACTAATGATAAAGAAGATATTGAATTTTGTAAATTAACCCGTTTTATCATTATTTTATTCCAAACTTTTTTTTTACACTTTTTGGTAAAAAAAAGTATTTTTATTTTCTATTATTAAATTTTTTAAAGATTCAACGAGACATTAAAAATCTTGTGTCAATACTTTTAAACAATGCAGTTCTATGTTCTATTAAATATCAGATATTGGAAATATGATGAAGTTGACTTGCAAACCCTAAAAAAATTGAAGGATAAAACGAAAAGTATCGTAACTTAGAAATTATTTATAACATAATATTTTGTTTTAATTATTAATTTTTTTTTAAAGGTTTTTGGTTTGCCAATAAGCATAAAAATGTACTTGGACACAATTTTTTAGAAGTGTTAGAAACATCTGTGTTAAATGTTATACACATACATACGGATCACAATAAATAAATAGGTAATAATTATGCTATGATCCTCACAACATAATTTATAATGCTATTACTATTATATAATTTAAACATATAGCATACAATACATATTATATAAGTATTATTCTGTTCTAAAGGCCTAAACAAGAAGAAAACATTAGCGTTTAAATCACAAAACACTTGATGGGACTTGTGTCTGAATCGTATTGAAATGATATTAAAATAATATTGTGTTGAATTAAAGTTTCGTTATATTTGCACTGTGCTAAATTTGTTTAAATAAAATTGTGATTGAGCTAGCACATAAGTCATTAGGCTGTGTATGCATCCACCTAATAGTTGAAAATTGTTTGAGTGTTGTATATTAAATTATTTTTTTTAAGTATTATTAATTATTATATAGGCATATGTTTTAGCCAAGGTTCATGTAATAGGGTTGAAAAACCCCTCTATGCGTCTTAAATAAAGATCTATTATTATTATTATTACATAAATAATATTAGTTTGTCCCAAAACCCAACTGTAGTGCCAAAGCAGTGATCAGAAATTTCAATTTTTGCAACCCACACAACATTTTCATACTAATTTGTGTCTCTTTCTGACGTCATAAGCATAAATATTCAAGCAAATTGTATACTTTACAGTATTTTCACGGTCTCTTATCAGGCCACTTTTACAGTAAGGTAAAAATTGTCATCAGGTTTGGAGATCCCGTGTTTAATCATTAAAATGAACATGTTGTTTCATGTTGTCCATGGCCTTAAAGATATAATGAGATAAATTTAGCATAAATTACGTAATTTCCATGTGTAACATAATAATCTACTATAAAACTTTAAAAATGTAAATTGGTGTTAAAAAAAAAAGTCCCCTCATTACTCATGAATGTTAAAGTTTAAGTGAGATAAAACGTTAATCCCTCACGTATATATATTTTGTGACTGTCAAATATTATACGTTAAATATATAATATACGTTTCAATGTATATATAATAATATAAGTAGATTAGTAAACGTACGCATACATGTTTATATATATTATATGTGTGTGTGTGTGTGTGAAATTTAATGTGAAACGTTTCATTTAGTATGATCTGTTGATTGATTTGCTCATTCGTATAGTGCTTTTAACTGAAATAAATTTAGTTTCAACATTCGTATTTATACTCGGACAAAAATAAACACGTCATTATAATTATGTTTATCTCATTTTCAGCACAATATAATCTAATTTCTAAATAACTATCATTAATAATATATTCTATAGCATAATTATTTATCATGTTCTAATTTATCAATGTTTATGCTATATTGACATAAATGTAGCATAAATTACGTTATTTATTCTTTCCATGCTCAATTTCAGTTAGAAAATCCTGGACGTTTTGAAAGATAAATACGACATAAAAATCATAAGATTTAAAATAAAAATTCAAACCATTTAAAAAAAAACTGAACTTATTCAAATTTAAAAATATTGGTTTCAATTTCTTGTGCTGATTATTCTTTTTACGAGATGTAAAACAATAAAATATTATGAATTTTGATACTACGGGTATATAAAAAAATAATAAAAAAGTACATTTTTCAGGATGTAAACCAACTTTGTTCTTACGTTAGCTCTTGACTGACAATACCAAGATACTACATACACATACAAGATAGCGACACCAACTGGTCCCATGTAAATTTTAGCAGCATTGTGATTGGTCAATATTGATCACGTGACCTTCAACTCGGGCGCTGATTGGCTTAGAGGCTCAATTTGAATTTCGCGGCGGCCCAATTTGGTCGAGCGTGTCCTTATCTTGTATGTAGTATCTTGACAATACTAAAACTTTATAAAAAAAAAATCATAAATTTTACACGTGATGATTATACACGGAAAAAAAACAGATCCGGAATAATTATGCTATCTCAATGCACCCACACATATCATCATATTTAAAGCCGTTGTCAAGTTACTTTTTTTTCATTTAGAAAACTAGATTTATAATAACAATATGTTATTATCCATGAATCAGACACCACCACGTTAAATTTTGTATTTATTTTCATTTTGACTGTTATATCACGTATCTAACGTCACAATGTACCGATGGGGCCGTGATAAGGGTTAAGAACTGGAGGGAGGGGCTTAAAATTATCACGTGACCAGAGCGGTGACTGTGATTGGCGGTGGTACATTGTGACATCAGATAAGTGGTATAACAGTCAAAATGAAAATAAATACAAAATCAACGTGTTTGTGTCTGATTCATGGATAATAAGGTATGGTAATTATCAATCTAGTATTCTAAATGATAAAAAAGTAACTTGATAAGGGCTTTAATGCTATATTGTATATAGGGATTATATTATACTTGACATTAAATCAAGACGTTCAGCATAATTACTTGTATTTTATTACAAAATAGCAACATTATTTGTGCTCTAGAGTTCAATTACGTAATTTTTTTTTCTGTGTACGAGGCTACACTATATATTTTCTATCAAAATAGTAACAGCTTGCATGATATCTCAGTAAATACATACTGTACTATAATGCAATGATAGTGGTGATATAATATTGAATAGCACTACTATACATACTTAAAGTCTTAGACCACATAAAACAACATGTGCTATTGAATCATTAAACATAAAATTAGATCTCCAAAACTGCTGACAATTTTTTCCAAAGTGTAAATACATGAGAGCATGGAAATATTGTAAAGTATGCTATTTGCTTGACAATTCCACTTTCCGACTTTAGAAAAAGGCAAAAATTAGTATAAAAATCTTGAATAAGGCGACATTTTCTTGATCACTGCTACCAGTTTGATTTTGAGAAAAAAAGTAATTTTATTTATAAAAGTCCAATCATTTTTGTGTGTGATATAAATGCTAATGTTTTCTTATGGTCTATGCCTACATATATATCATGAAAATCATGAATAATGCATAAGTGAGCCCAAACAACGTAAACAATATATTTGTTCTATTATTGTTGGTGAAAATGTATTGTTAACCTATTTACTTACTTCGACGTAAAGTATATCATTGTTATGTTATTTCAGTCAAATGTGTGACTTATTTGCTTTAGTATTACCATTCAATTGTTAAGTAGATTTGTAAATGTATATCAAACTGTTCAAAAACATAAATATATAATAGAAATGTTTGTTGAGAAGATATTTTGTATTTAGAATAGATGACAAATCTGAATCTAAAAAGAAAACTTCCAAACTTTATAAAGCTATTTGAACGTTAATAGTAACAGCTACCTATGATAAAATTTTCAGAACCTGTGACTATCAGATAGGGGAGAAAATAATTATTGAAATTAACATGGGCTCTTATATAGGAGTAAAATTTCAATATATATATATATATATATATATATATATATATATATATATATATATATATATATATATATATATATATATATATATATATATATATATATATATATATATATATATATATATATATATACAATTTAAAATCTAGGTTGGTGACCACCCAATTATTTTTACATTTTTGAATATACCTTATCCTAATATATTACTGTGCAAAATTCCAGACTTTTTCTTTTTTACAACTTTTCAGTCAATAACAGTAGCTGATTTCCCGCCTTAAAGTAGTAGTAGTTTTTTTTTTTTTTTTTTTTTTTTAATTATGTTTTTTACGTTATAGAAACCATAACCATAGTCCCGTTAAGACTACATTTTATAATCTAACCAACAAACTAAAGTTCGAGTAATGTACAAAAATATATTTTTAACATGCCATGGTTACTAAACAAGGAGAGCCAAGATATCGTCCTCTTTTTTTCATGGTTTGCAAATTTTGCATTTCATGATAAAATTTAGGAATAACGTCTTTTTTTAATACCTTAGTAAAAGTTTGTCGCTTACGTCATCAGAAAAAAGAGAAAAAGTGAGAATATTCAATATAGCGTTTCTATAATTCAAAATAATAACATAAAAACAAAGAACTTTGAAGTTTTTATTTACAAAAAGAAATTTAAATTTTCTTACTTTGCACAAAAAGACTTTAAAAAAAATCTATTTTTTTTTCGGTACAAGATTTTTTTTATTACATTTCAAAATAATGTTAGATAAATAAGAATTTTACTTTCGTTTTTTCGTAAACTGTTTGTCAAAGAGTGAATTTAAAAGTGAATAGTGAGTTAAATTTAGTGTAAGAAAAAAAATATATAAAAAAATAAAAGCAGTTTATATATATAAGAAAAACAGAAAGCCAATAACATGAGGCAAATAGTATTCTCTCTCTCTCTCTCTCTCTCTCTCTCTCTCTCTGCCATTTCTTTGGCACAAAAGGCGAAAACTCAAACGTGTTGAGCCTTGTTGTTTTTACAATAAAATATTCTACAACATTAAAGGCACTTCTTCTTCTGCTCTGTATTTTAACTTTAAAGATGAAGATATCAAACTATATTTTCATTGTTTTCCTACTATATAGGTTTTGATGAATTTATCAAAAAATATTAAAAATCATGAGTAAAGCATGCCCTCTACGTTGAAAGTGGAAAAAAATATTATAAAAATGACAGTTACACGTAAAGTATCAATTGAGCTAAATGGCTATTATAATTGAGTATCCCTATATTTTCTCAATTTTGCAATGTAATTTAAAATTATTTAATTTTAATATTTCAATAATTTAATTTATTCAAGTTAATTTAAAAATGAGACTGAAAGGATTTTACGTATTTTTACCGCACTAATACGAGTTGATGCATGACAATGAGAGAGGTGTTCACTGCTGCACTTCTCCGCCTTTTACTTGACTACTATCATGTTGTGGTGATTGAATTTGTCAAGACAGGAAGCGAGTCGTCTAAGGCGATGAGTAAACATCATGCAAACGAGAGAGAAGGAACAATGGGTGCCGGCGAGTACATTTTGGTGTGCTTTGATAAAAGTCAAGTAAAAGGTGGAGAAGTGCAGCAATGAAGATCTCTCTTATTGTTATGTATTTACTCGTATTGGTGCGGTGCAGTAAAAGTATGTAAATATTCTTTGAGTCTTATTTTTAAAACAACTCACAGTACAGTTTTATTTATTTCAAAAATATATCTCTATTGCATATGGAAATAACGTGCATTTAAATTGAGTTTTGCGTCAACTGAAATCTTCATCTCATTGCATTGTATAAACATATTATACTAATATTTGTTGTTGTTGTTGTTGTTGTTGTTGTAAAAAGACTGTTTATGACCTAACCTGCATGTTTTAATGCAACTCTGAGGTCAAGTGCAATACTTTATAACTCGAGTACAGATCTGTACATTTTTGTATATGAGACAAGTGCATGTCAAAGTGCAATGTTTTCTTCAGCTGTACTATGTATACTAGAAAAGTAATTACATGATAAAATATAATATTTTTCTTAACGCTGTCAAGTGTATACACTTATACACTTAAAACTCCATGTTCAAGAGTTATACAGCTCTTTTGAGGTTTTTTAAACATAGATGTTTTCACATATCATTGTTTTTGCTATACGGCTGTAATAAATTACGTAATTTATGCTGCATTTATGTCATTATAGCATATAAATGATGCTAAATCAGAACAATATAAGTAATAATGCTGTACAATATATTTTTTTTTTACTTTTCAACAGATTTAGTAAAGACTGAAATAAAAAATACTACAAATGGCAGGTACATGAACCTGTATTTTGCAATAGGTACACTTGAATTTGGAACAGGTATAGTTATAAAACTACAATACCACTTAATATAAGTGAGTCACACGGTCACACCTTTATTGTTGCACAGTGCTGCATTAAGTATTATTGTAGTATAATAATACCTGTGTTCTAGGTTATATGTCTACCTATTAAGTATACTTCTATATAATATATTGTAGAAAAAAAGCAAAGTTTTTACTCTACGATAAATTCGATTATATCTAAATTTTTAATATTTCCAATGAAAGTTATGCAATCTAATTGGTGAGTTATTTAAAAATATTCCTTCGTGAGAACTGGGCCTAAAAGTTTATTTTAATGCGTTCATATTATTTTATTGCAATGCGTATATCAGCCTTTTTTTTTTACACCATTATGTAGTTTCAATTTTATTTCATGTAAATGCGTATTTATGGATTAATTGACTTATATTATTTTGATTCTTATAAAGAAAATGAGATTGAACTTTTTTATTTATTACTATTAACAATTCAAGCTTGAAATTTGTTAATTGCTATGGCTTTCCTATCATACATAAATATAAATAGAAATTTGTTTTGTTTTGTTTTTTTATTACATCATATTACGCGCTAAAACACACTACAAAATATTTGAATAAAAGTGAAAGTGAAATATAAAAGTCTAAAAATTGAAATACCCAAATTATACATTCTATACGTAACACGTAAATAATTAATTATAACATATTCACTAATTAAAATTATTGTTTACATTTGAAAAAGGAAAAAGTAAACACACATAAAACCTCTTTTTTTATAAATATATATAAAATATTATAAAAACTAATTAGTTTTTATCATTAATTAGGTCAAACCTATTAAAATGAACCGTAATTAACTAATATTTTACATAAATGAGGAAAAATTTCTAGTTATATTTACATATTAATTTCCTTTTTTGCTTTAAAGGAAAACTTTATTATTATTTTCTTGTTTATTTTTAGATATTAGAAGTATCAAAGATTTTTCTCTTTTTCTCTCGCTTCCTTTGGGTGTTTTGATATGCACTCTAAAATGATTGATAATTGATCCAATTTTTAGTATAAAAATACGAGTGAGAGAGAGAGAGAGAGAGAGAGAGAGAGAGAGAGAGAGAGAGAGAGAGAGAGGCGGTTTAAAGGAACTCCAAATTTAATTAAAAAAACTTTAACTTTCATCTCGTTTAGAATGAAAATTATAATATTTTTTTTTAAGTTATTTTATATTTACTGTACATCTAAAAATATCTGTTTCTCCGTAAATGGAAAAATAAATTACGAAATTTCTACTGTATTTATGTCATAAATGTTGCTATATCTGTATAGCTATATTTAATAGCTACATCTATTTATGGCTATATAACTGTATAGCTGTTATTTTTTTATTTTTTTTTTATTGTTGTTTGCATGTGTTAGTGTATTTATAAGACAAGATCTATATATATGTAATCTTCTGTTCAAAAAATTAGTTATTTATTTAAACAACTATGCTGTATATGAAAATATTTATGCTATATTAAGTAACATATTTATTAGATTGCAAAAATTATGTTATAATTTAAAAATAATATGCTTAAATTGAGTTATTGGGATATGAACTAGTCGTATAAATCAGCATATTATGAACCATTAGTATAGTACATGTACGTTTAAGGCGGGAAATCAGGTTTTGCGGGTTTGACTAAAAAATTGTAAAGAAAGAAAAATCTGAAATTTTGCACGGTGATACATTAGGATATAGTATCTTCAAAAATATAAAAAAAATTGAGGGGTGGGGGGTTACTTTGCTAGATTTTAAATTATGATTTTTTGAAGTTTTAGTCCCATAAGATCCCATGTTAATTTTAATAATTATTTTCTCTCTTATCTGATAGTCAAGGGTTCTGAAAATTTTATTATAGGTAGCTGTTACAATTAACTTTCAAAAAGCATCATAAATTTTTGAAGTTTTCTTTTTAATTTTGAGATACAAGCCATCTATATACAACCCTTAAATGATCAATCGTTACCACCGCGATAGCAAAGGTTACAAAAAGAATGACGTTTAAGTAAAAGAAAAATTTGTTGATGCCAAAAATATATAATTCACATTATAATGTGGATAAAAGAAAGTAAAATATTTATTCAGTCTATCAAAGATAATAGAAAAAGTAAATAACATTAAACTACGATTTGCATCTAAATAAAGAGACGGATAATAATATATTAATAGGCACAATACATTTTATTACTAATAATACACAATTTAAAATTAAATAACTCATTAATATTTATTGAATCATTCTGATGAGACCTTGAAAATTAAAAAGTAGATTGTTTGGATTTTACATTTTTAGATTAATTTGGATTTGCATTGAATTTGAGTATCGTTATCGTAAAAAATATAATCAAACCTATGACTGGCAATGAGACAGAAATGAAAAATACAATAGATACAAAACTGCTTTGGTTTAAGCTAATTAGTTTTTTGTTTTGTGTGTGTGTGCGACAATATCTCTCTTTTTTGACCTTGGAAATTAAATCATATTATTATTTTATACTGAATATAATCACTTATATACTTTATCATCCTTTTATACCATTGTCGTCATAAGTGGTTGCCATAGCGACGGAGCAAACAAACATCATCTTCATCTCTCTCTCTCTCTCTCTCTCTCTCTCTCTCAATTTTCGCAACTGAATGTTGAAAATTGCTATGGTATCAACGTATCAAACATTTATCTACCAAAATATGGTAGCTTTTCTCTCGCTCTCTCACTTTATATACAGTATTATCTTCTCAATTCTCACTTAAAGTAAACTATATAACGTTAAGCCCTAGGATTAGTGTTTTATCACATAAGTGGCACAAAAAATATATTAGAAAGCCATTTTTTTTTATATAACACTTTGCTTTATTATAAAGAATAAATGCACTGATAAAAATAAAAATCGTTTTTAGAATATTAATATATTCTTATAGTATTATATTCAGCTTTTGAATACACATCTTCTTTTTATTTACCATTTTTAATTTTTTAATTGTTAGTTATTTTTTTGTTATTGAAGTATTGAGATAGTGAAAGATACATAATACAGAGAGAGAGAGAGGGGGGGGGTCAAAGTGATTATAAGATTAAAATCATTTTTAGATTTACTTTAATGTTAATTTAAAAAGTACAGTCTTAAAAATAGGAAACAATTATTATTACCATTTAAAATAATAATACGATTTTAATAAATCGCTTAAAACACGAAAAAAAAAAACACTTAAAAAAATTTGTAGACTCTATGAAGTAGTTGTTTCAAAAACAACAACACACTTACTAAGAAAATGTTTTTGCAATGCTTAATGATAGGACATTTCGAACAAGGGTGCCTTTTTCCTCGTCAATGTGATTATTACCTATACTTACAGGAAATCTACACTGTTTAAAACTACATATTAATGCTCTTCTATTGTAGAAATTTTAATATTATATCCTGACTTTTATTTTTTTTTCAGCTTCATTTTTTTAGGATATTTAATAAAAAAATGTTTTTTTTTACGTAAAATTTTAATGCTGTACCGATTTTTTTTAATATCATTAATTTAATAAACAATCCACAGTAAAAAGAAAATAATAAATAAGTAATGAACTTTGTATTTTTTTCTTTCATTATCTGGTACAGAATAGTTCATAAAACTGGGACGTTGTTATTAACACATCACGTGTTTGTTATAGTTGTGTAATGATGTGGTTTACGAACGTATATAACTATAGTAAAAAAGTATCATAAAAATATATACACCCAGAAAACAAATGTTTACTCTCAAGGCACACATTTTTAGAGAATATACGAAATACCTGAGTATATTTTCATTAAATACTCAAACTGGTAGAAGCTAGCATCGATTCAAGTATGATGAGTACCAGTGATAGATATAAATATGGATACTACACCTAAATTCACATTTCACTAGTACCCATGCATTGTAAACATATTCATAGGGTTTTCGGTAGAGTAAACATCTTAAATATTAAATTTGGGATATAATTGTAGGTGCTGTCGAAAAATATCCAAAAATTTTAAGTCTGGATAAAATAAATATTTCATTATCCGAGTACATATCTGGATTATCAGTTGCAGGTCATTTTTATCCGTTTCTAGACCTGGATCAAAAATCCGGATAAATGTGTCAATAATAAATATGGTCCTAATCCGAGCTGATTTTTGTAGCTTTTTTCTTGAAGGGCAAGTTTATTATTATTATTTAATTCATTGCTTTTCAGATCCATAATTTGTTGATCCATTTACAAACAGTATGAAATTATGTCTGAGAAATTTCTTTTGCTCAATCCGGACACGTTGTTATGTTATCTATAATCCTTGAAACTTATGCAGATTTTGACAGCTCTTAGTGTGATGTACAAAACATGATGTTCAAAGACAATGCAAGAAATCTTTAATTTCAAACTACTAGTCACTACTTTTTTATTTTCTGAGTGTATATAACTAAATAAGTAAAAATGAATCATAAAAACGTCGTATGAGAAAATGAGAAAGATATTAATTCTCTAACAATTGCTTCATTACGTCAAGTTTATTTCTTTGTATGTAATTACGTAAGTAAATAGTGTAATTAGACGTAATTGAAAAAAGTGCGCAACCCAAATTACACTGTGTATAAGTATTATTATTATTAAAAACATTCATATTAAGATCTATATCATACACGGAAAGAAAAAACTGAACATTTCAGCAAAGTTACTTTACACTGCTACAGAAATTCATTTTATATTTTACAATATACACTCTGGCCAAAACAAGGTCGTTCCCACCAAAAGCTGTATCCGCGTTGCTAAACCAATCAGAGAGCGTGTTAAAAACCTACAAGCCAATCACAGTTGACTTTACATAGTTAATTACACTGTATCCGCTTGAACTAGTATTGGGAGAAGTGTAGTAAAGCAGTAGACGTCCAACAATATTGTATTGCCCAAGTGAATAACTATGGTGTACAGCAGAATTTGTGATATTTTTTAATTAAATTAAAAGAGAATTTTTTTATTTTAGTAATCGTGGTTAAGAGTAAATGATTGAATGAATAAATAAATAAATAAATAAATGAATAAATAAATAAATAAATAAATAAATAAATAAATAAATAAATAAATAAATAAATAAATAAATAAATAAATAAATAAATAATAAAAACAAATGCAACTAACCCTTTACATAACAAAACCAAAGTATCCTATAAGCTATGCAATTTGTTAAGCACTTCTGTCATACTTGTTGCCTATATAACAAAAATATAGGATGAAAACGAGAATGAGGAAGTCTACACAAAGTTAACCCCTAGGTTTGAATACGTCATTTGAAAGAGAAAAAGTAATAGATAAACTTGGCATAGGCAAGTACCTTCAAAATTGACGTTATATTTAATAAAAGAAGAAATAAAAAATTTCAATTCCCAACCCTTTGCCGACTATGACATAATTTGTTTACATCCGATTTTCAATTGTCTTCTTGATTTCATGCAACTGCTACAAATTCAAAAAATTTAACGGCCAACGGCCGCCTTTCAACAATGTGATTGTTTGAAATTCAGAAGACAATTGAAAATCGAATGTAAACAAATGACGTCATAGTCGGCAAAGGGTTGGGAATTGAAATTTTTTATTTCTTCTTTTATTAAATAAAACGTCAATTTTCCAGGTAATTGCCTATGCCAAGTTTATCTACTACTTTTTCTCTTTTAAATGATGTATTCAAACCTAGGGGTTAACTTCGTGTAGACTTCCTCATTGTGTTTTTTTGCACAATTTTGAATGGAATAGAAGACGCAAAAGTATGTTTAGTGAGAAAATAAACAAAACTCGAAGTTCAAAATTACTAATAAAGTGCTAGCAGATGACTTTGTGTTCCTGTCCTGATATAACATGCTTTCAATGAAGCAGGTATAATTTGAGTTAGAATTATTTCTCAGAGTTGAAATTTTTACTGTAGCATACTGAGCTTCAAAGCTTTTGTTTTCCTGGATTTAAATCAACTTGGTTAACAATTATTTTTTTCCAACTGAGTTGACTTCGAATTCAGGAAAACAAAAACTTTGAGGTTCAATAAAATAACGCTCAATTTACTGTATACAGTAAAAATTTAAACTCCGAGAAATAATTGTTACTTGAGTTATAACTGCTTAATTTCCCTTTAAGAAAGCATGTTAAATGTAGACAGGAACACAAAGTCATCTGCTAGCACTTTGTTAGTATTGTTATTTGTTAAGCTGTGAGTTTTTTTTTTATCACTAAACCTACTTGTGCATGTCTTCTATTTAACAATATCTAGATAAGCAGGGTAGCCACTGTGTCACAGAGACAGGCTTACAGGACACTTAAAGCCCTTGTCAACTTACCTTTTTATCATTTAGAATACTATATTTATAATTACCATACCTTATTATCCATGAAATAAACAGTTGATTTTGTATTTATTTTCATTTATTTTATTTTTGACGGTTATTTCACGTATCTGAAGTCACAATGTACCGCTGCCAATCACAGTCACTGCTCTGGTCACGTGATAAATTTAAGCTACTCCCTCAAGTTTTTTACCTCTATCACGACTCCATCGGTACATTATGACGTCAGATGCGTGAAATAACCGCTAAAATAAAAATAAATACAAAATCAACGTGTTGGTATCTAATTCATGGATAATAAGGTATGGTAACTATGAATATAGTATTCCAAATGATAAAAAAAGTAAGTTGACAAGGGCTTTAAATGACTGAATTGTAATGGTCAAACATCATCAGATTGCCTATGGTGGTTGATCAGAACCCTCACAGTTAAAAATATGCAATGGTCTTTACAATGTGATTGCCGAGAGCAATCAAACCCATAATAATATATAACAAAAAAGCGAATACAATAGTGAAAGTTGCTTTCTTACAGTGTACCAATAAAATTTCAAATCAATCATACAGAACATTGAGTCAAATTTATTGCTTCAATCTAATAGGATCATCTCAGCATTGCTTCAAAATCAATCAAATTTTAATCATATTGGAAGAAAAATATATAATATAATATTATTTCCTTTTCTATTAGATCAGTAATATATATTTTTATAACAGAAATTCTTAAAGTAAAAATGACATTTTTATTGTTTAGATGTAAGAATTTTCAAGAAATATAATTGCTTTACTATTTGTAATATCAAGAGCTTACTTTCATGAAACTATTTTATTTTGTTTGACTTTTGGAGAAAAAATTGTGATGAAAATACTATTTTATTAATAATAAATAAAAATTAATAATAATTTTCCCTATTGATTTTTAAAATCGTAACATAATTGTTCAAACTTATAACGAGTTTAGTAAATTATTAAATTTAATAGTAATGTTAATAACCTTTTTTTAAATCATGCTAATTTCTAACACTTTTTTAAACTGTTTAAAAAATAATCAATTTAAGACATTTGTTAATAAGTGTAACGTTGTTGTTGTTTGTTTGTTTGTTTGTTTTTTTTTTGTTTTTTTAGCTTGCCATATTGTGTTATTGTGCTATTGTGTTTTCTTAGCGATTATCCGATTCATGAAAGTGTATACGGTTCATCGAATCATTCATTAACCAGTATTATATGTACACCGTATTTTTTAAAAAAGGCCTAAAGTATTTTTTTTAACTTGTTGCTATTTAAAAAAAAAGTTAAATAGTGTTCTAAATACACATATATCTGCCAAATTAAAAATAAAAAGAAAGACTGGTTTCATTAAATTCTACAATTAGAGTTGCTGATGCATTTTGTTTTCTACTGTCGTACGGAGAGAATTACATAATTAAAGCGTCACTTATGTCAAATAGCAAAATGCTACATAATTGCAACAACATATAATTAATAAGTATGCTGTATACTTAGCTTTTTACAAATACTGAGTGCGTATGTTTACTCTAAAAAACGGAAAAGGAATTGCCGGAAAAGGAAACCAAGTGACGGTAAAAGTGGGAGAAAAGTTGGTGCCGCCAGCAAGCTAGGCCTGAGCTACCTCTTACTTTCATCGTCACGTGGTTTCCTTTTCCGGCATTTCCTTTTCCGCATTTTGAGTAAACATAAGCAGTCACTACGAATTATGATAGTATGAATTATGTTGGAATGAACAAATGTGGCTGAAAACTAAGCTAGCATAATTATTACGTAGTTATTTTTATCGGGGTATAAAATACTTACAGTTTAACTTGTATTCGTTATTTAAAAATACCTGCTCTTGCCAGTTAAAAAAATACAATAAATTCCAATAAAAAATAACGTTTCCCTCTCTCTCTCTCTCTCTCTCTCTCTCTCTCTCTCTCTCTCTCTCTCTCTCTCTCTCTCTCTCTCTCTCTATCTCTCTCTCTCTCTCTCTCTCTCTCTCTCTCTCTGTACTTTCTAAATTTTTCTTTTTTTTTCTTTTCCTTTTTACTTTAAATCGTTTAAATTTGGTCTTACTTTTAAATAATTTCTGTTAAGGTAGCACTGGAAAAAAAAAAAGCAAAAGAAAGAAAAGCAAACAATGAACTAAAAAGTTTTTTTTTTAAATGAATTACATTAAAAATGACTGATTCTTCAATTCTTTTATCTAGATATGAAAAAGTGGTTTTAAATATTTTATTTTCCCAACGTCAGTGTTAGAGTGTATAGATAAAAAAATAAAAGAGCATCGCTTTCCGCATTCAGATGAAGAGAGATATAATTTTTTGTGCTACCAACGGTTGGATATAAAGAAAGATAAAAATGTAAATTTGCATAGGAAATAGCATGAAGAGAGCAAGAGAGTATGAGAGAGAGAGAGAGAACAAGAAAGAGATTTAGGCAGCTTATACTTAACGCCTAAGATAAAAAAAATGGTTGAACTACTTTAATAAGTTTTAAAATTTGCATTTCTGTCAATATTAAGCGAGTTTCTTTCACACTCTTTCTCTCTCTCTCTCTCTCTCTCTCTCTCTCTCTCTCTCTCTCTCTCTCTCTCTCTCTCTCTCTCTCTCTCTCTCTCTCTCTCTCTCTCTCTCTCTCTCTCTCTCTCTCTCTCTCTCTCTCTCTATATATATATATATATATATATATATATATATTGTGTATCTCTCTCTCTCTCTCTCTCTCTCTCTCTCTCTCTTAGAACCTTGAAAATATATCAAGCATCAAATTTATATTATATTTCATATATTTCTAGTAAATTTCAATTCTCGAATTCCAACACTAACTTAAAAGGTAACCCACAACTAAAATCTACCTACCTAAAATCTTGGTTAAAAAAATATATATACATACTGATACGAAAATTAAAGCACTAAAAAACATTTTACATAACATTTTTACAAATCATAACAAAAAATTAACAGTAAAATTTCAAAAACATAAAATTTAACATTTTTTTTAAAATATATTTGTTAAATCTTTAAATATAGGTATCACTGCAAAAAAAAAAAAAAAAAAAAAAAAAAAAAAAAAAATCTATACTTTTTTTTTTTTTTTTTTTTTTCAACCACCATGGTAATTCATTTTTTAACCTAAAAAATACAATATAATAATAATATAATAAAATCAATAAAAAAATAATATTGTATAAATGAAAAAGGAAGATAAAAAAAAAAAAAAAAAAAAGAGATACGTTTTTTTTTTTTTTTTTCATATATGATGTTAGAAAAATATTTTGAATGCCTAAAGCTATGCGATTTCATTGTATATAATATTATATATTAAATTCCGTGTATATCACTATATATACATACAAATGGTATTTGAACAATGTAAAATCCTTGTATAGAGTAACTCCTTGGGGCTGAACACTATGAAACGCACTGATATTATTTTATTATATAATGGTGTACAATAGTTGACAAGCAAGCAAGCATAAAAAAAAGAAGAGTAATAACATTTTATTTTCATTATTTTATAATAATAATTAATAATAATTTAAATATTTATATATTTTTTTTGTCAATAACTGCATGGTATGAATAATATAAGGTAATAAAAATGGGTTTTTATACCGCATATAAGGATAAACCCCAAGGTCCATATATATAAGAGGTTAGATGCTCCGGGAAAAGTTTTGGCCAAGGTCGCGCAGCTTAAAGAAATTCACCAAAGACGTCATATCGCCATGTACAAATTTGTTCACCTTATCAGTGACGTAACTGGAGAACGGCATCGTATTGGCTTAGAACCAAGTACAATCAATCGCAAAATGAAATCGAATGCGCGAGTTTTGTGCTGCGCTCAACCTCTTTATTTAAGGACCTTGGATAAACCCCAACAATATGTGATTTAATAGATATAATTGAGCTGAGGTGGATTATTTTATAATATAAGAATCTATGTAAAAATAAAAATACGTAATTATGCTGTTTCTGTATAGCCTCTTCAATCCTAGTGGGCATAAGAAAATTCAATGAAAAATAGAAAGCAATTGAAAGAATTGAGATAAAAAAATGGACCAGAAAACGCTCTTGAATTTACGTAATTTTTAACACTATTTTGAGCATTCTAGAGTGGGTATTCATTCAAAAGCAAGAAACCCTTTTTGACAAAAGAGGCATATTTTTGTCATTCTAAGATCCGCACAAAAACGTGGTTAAAATTTATGACAGGTAAATAATTTTTTAAAAAAAGTCAGGGACTAAAGAGGCTGGTGGTTGCATTCATATAAAAGTCAACGCTAAGGGCAATCAACCCTTTTTAAGGGTCAGGGTGAGGTCTAAGTTATTTTTTTGTTACCATTGTTTTTGCTATATTTTTTTACCCCCGTTACTAAAATTTTGTTAATTTTGAAAAACTTTAATTTTTATTATTTTTTAATTTCACTTTAACATGGGCTGTCCCACCTTGAAAAAATGACTGGGTTCAGGGTACTTTTTCTACCCTTTAAAATTAAATGAAGTAAAAAATAAAAATATCCTCTGAACGTACATAATTTTTCTCTATGTGTACCAAGTTTCGTTGCGCTGCCTTAATTAGGAAAATATTTGCAAACCATCGCAGCCGTTACACGAGTTATGGAAAACAGTGTACAGTATATATGTAAACACTAAATAACATGAGCTAGTATGATTAAAATACTCATTTTGTCACTTTAAAAATACTTATTAGCAATAATTTTGAGAACATTGCTGCTGTTAATAGATTGAATTAGGTTTTAAAGTATGCGAGAAAAAAAATAAAACAACAACTATTTTTTAAAGAAAATAGCTAAAAGCAACGTTTACACCGAGTGAGTAATGTTATTCTTTACTCCAGTATGGCGTCGAAGCGTATTCAATATGACGTCATACGCATACACCTGATAACATGATTGATGCTATAATATTTAGTGGTTATATTACATTAACATAAATAAGAAGGTTGTTATTATGCTAGCCAACTAAAAAAAAATAATAAAAAATAATAATAAATAAAGAAACTCACGTTTTTCAACATTTTTTTGATACTTGTCCAAAATACTAAAATGTACTAAAAAATATGAATTCAATTATCCTCCAAATGTGATACAAATTAAAATTGTTTATATACAAAACCTAAACGTTTAGTAATCATGTTTTTTTTTTCTGTTTAAAATAGTCACAGAACTTTAAAATTTAAATATTTTTTGCTCTTTATATTTCATTCTGTTTTTAATATAAGCAGTTACAGAAAAAATAAGAAAGAAAAAACTAATTCAATGAAGAATTGAATGTAAAAACTAAGAGAGGTAGAAAAAGGTAATTAACGTTTTTCTTTCGTGCTTTTTTTCTTCTTTTTTTTTTTTTTTTCTTCCTACAGCATCGAAATTTTAAATTGAAATAAATGTAACGAGTTGAAAATGGGGATGCATGGTTTTTTTATGAATGTTTGCAAAACATATAAATATTTTTTCTTTTACAGTATTTAATGAGAGAGAGAGAGAATTTAAAAAAATAATAAAAGAGTAAACTATAGTTTAAAAACTTAAATTATCATTTCACTATTTACGGTAATTTCTGTATAAAAGTAGATTTTCTTTTCTAATTATTAAATAGTATTATTTTCCACAACGCTACCTAAAGCTAACATATAAGATAGTTTTATTTTGTATGATTGATAACCAATAAAAAAAAATTGATAAAAAACTGTCAAGTCACTAAAATTTTGAAATACGAATTCTTGACATTTTTGCTTTCACGTACAAAAGTAACTAATAATTATGCTATAGCTAAATTTCATCAATATTTGTTCAATACTGCATAATCTATGTTACTTCATATAAATGCATATATTATACTGTATTTTACACTACATCTGCCTTATAACTTATTAGAGTTATTAATTCATGCAACAAAAAAAAAAAAAAAAAAAAAAAAAAAAAAAAAAAAAAACTAATTATTATAGAAAGTAATTAAAAATTTTAAAGACAATAAATTTATTGCTAATTACCTGTCTCTGCGATATGTGATAAGATTTTTAAAAGAAACAAGGGGAGAAACAAAAAATTAATTGACTAAAAAAAAAAGTTTAAGCAAGTGTCATTAGATGCGCAGTAAGCGTGTTAAATTGTATATGTGTTACGCATGTAATTTGATCCCAAGAGATATTAAACTAATATAGAATATACAAGACACACGTATCTAGGGATACTTTAATTGAATTGTCATTATATACTTTTGTGCGGTAACCAGTGGAAACAAAATTCAATTCAAATATGTGGGGATTTTTTAACACTAAAGAAACATTGCACACCTGAACTGTGTGGATTAAAGCAAATTATATTAACGGTCGTTCCTACTACTAGCACAATAGAATTTTCTTAAGTTTTCTTAAGTGAAAATGCTAATTTTTTCCACTTAAGAACGATTGGTGTTCACAATGAAACTATCGTTGCACGTAAGAATTTTCTTAATTGCTTTCACTTATCAATTTTTTTTCTTAATTTTTTTCTTAAGACAAGTAGCTACTTAGAAGAATTATTTGACTTTACGTAAGTATCAAACCCAAGTTGATTCTTACGTAAATTCAAATAATTCTTCTAAGTAACTACTTAAGAAAAAAATTAAGAAAAAAATTGTTAAGTGAAAGTTCTACGTAAAAAATTAAGAAAATAATTTTTTAAGTGGAAATTCTAAGTAGCTACTAAACAATCCAAATTTTTTCTTAGTTTGAAAAAATTAACGTTTTCACTTAAGAAAAGTCCATGAAGTCCGTGAACGAGGCTTAATAGCAACGGATCAACAACGAAAAGGTTCCTAGGAACTTTTTTCCATAACAACACATGTAATTTTGAGGTTTTTAGCGTTTTCTTTTTTAAACAACTGAAAAAAATCGTCGATCTTGTTGGAGAAGCCGTAAAATATAGTATGCTTTAGGGTGGATGCGTATGACGTCATATTGAATGCGTTTCGACGCCCTACTGAATAACTTTTTTTTTCTTAATACTTTTTAAACCATTTTTTCTCTCTCTGTCAACACCCAAACTATTTTACTTATTTAAAAACCACGCTTCTATACTACTTTCTGTTGAATATAAAATAAAATATTTATCATGTTTATACACAGCAAAAAATGTTTACGTCATAAAATGGTGCAAAATTTTAATTTTTAATACACTCTCGACCCAAAAACATACAATATGTTAGTATACATGTGTCACAAAACATGAATACTTTTGAACTTATTGAATACGTGACCCGGGTTCAAATTTAATCATAACGTGTGTGAATTTATAAAAAATATATTTATGTACACGCACAGACAAAAATAAATACATAATATTTATGCTATAGCTGATTTTTAGAACAATCTTTTAATTTATGCTATACCACACAGAAAGAATAGATTACGTAATTTATGCTGCATTTACGTCATTATAGCATAATTAATGCTAAATTGGAACAACATAATGAATTATGATGTACAACATAATATTTATTGTATGTAACATATTTATTATGCAATATATAGCATAAATTATGCTGTTATGAACAAATTGTGTAAAAAATGAGCTAGCATAATTTTTTCAATACATCATAATTTATGTTATGCTGCATAATAATTAATAAATATGTTAAATAGAATAATTATTATGTTGTAGAGCATAATTCATTATGTTGTTCCAATTTAGCATTAATTATGCTAGAATATGACGTAAATGCAGCATACATTATTACGTAATCTATTCTTTCTGTGCGCATAATAACTATGCTACAAGTACTGTATTATTATACATACTGTATAATTATTTATACTGTTCTAAAATAGAATTATTTTATATATTTATTTATTTATTTGTCAACCAAAAACAGGCTTGCGCCCAATACATTGGCGGTACACTCAGTACAAATAATCAAAGTATTACAATTAAAATAAAAAATTAAAAAATAATAATAATAATAACACACGCATGCACATACACATTAAATTTGGGTTAGAAATTAGGCATTAATACCATAATCATTTTTTTTTCCACATTCCTATAATACAAACTTTTTATTGTATTACAGGAATCATTGAAAATATCAATGTTTATGTTATTGCATAATGTTGTAGCTCTTGTTATAAAAGCATTTTTGGTCACATCGTTAGTACAGGTAGGAATACTAAATAGAGATTGATTTCTTAACATTAATGCTGTAATAACATAAATTCAGCATAAATTATGAAATTTATTTTTTTCATGAAGAAAAAACAACAATTATGCTAGATCATTTTCAGCACAAATTGTTTAATAAAGCATAACATTTATATTTTATATGCTATATTTCATAAAAAAATATATATGTTACAAAGTACTAATATTATGCCGTACAAAATAATTATTTATGCTGTTCAAACGTAGCATTATTTATGCTATAATGGGATAAATGCAGCATAAACTTCGTAATTTATTATTTCGATGTAGAATTGCATAAACTATCTTTATTATGGAATAACTTAAATATTTGTTCAAGTTTAACATAACTAAATTTTTAAGAAACATTTAGAATAAGAATAAGAATTTTTTTGACTCATTCAGTTCATAGTAACATTAACTAAACTTTAATATCAGTTTGTTAGAGATATCAGCTGGTCATCTACTACCTTAATACTATAATCACAGAACATTTGATGGGACTTACATAAATAACATTAATTGGTCTCAAAACCCAACTGTAGCGCTGTAGCAGTGATCAGAAAATTTCGATTTATGCAACCCGCACAACATTTACATACTAGTTTTTGACATTTTCTGACGTCATAAACAGAAATATTCACGCAAATTGCATAATTTACAGTTTTTTCACGCTCTCTTGTGGGGGTACATTTACATTCTGGTAAATCATATATACTTTACATCAGTTTTGTAGATGTAGATCCCATTTCGTCTAACAGGCATATTTTCTATGCCTTTAACGAGACCGAGTTATACAAGCAGATATATAAATGCAACAGTGTTAGAACAACTGGACTTTGCAATGGCAGTTACCGTCCAGCAACTACATTGGATTTACTTTATTTACATTTGTAACTCTCAGTAGTGTACCTAAAAAAGTTGCAATTCAACCAGGAAATAAAACTTAAAAATACATAAGTACATTTTCAAAAAGTGGTTTTTGTGCGGAGAAAATCAAATTCTACTCTTGGGGTTTATGTTTACTTTTAGATTAGATTCTGCTCCAGGGAGTGCTTTGTGTGAGTCACGCCCTCTTTTATTTGACTCTGTAAATTTACATGAGAGAAAACCAGGAGAACTGCTTTTTTGTAAGGGAAGTAAAAATGTGCGAAATAATTTTAACTTTTTTAACTTTATTTTTTAAACTATATTTTTAATGTAGTTATTTTTTATTTATTTTTTTATATATATTGATGCAATTAATTTTATTTTTCTTTAGAGGTGGAACACGTGGTACGGTAGTAGTTTAACTAAAAAACTAAAAAATTACTAAAAAGGTAAGAGAGAGAGAGAGAGAGAGAGAAAGCTTGTTTTCCTTTTTCCATTTCCTATTTTTTTTTTGTTTTTTTTTTAATTTTTTCCTTCTTTTTTTCTTCATTTTTTTTCTTTTTGCGATGAAAAGAAAATTTGGAAAAAAGATGTGTAATTATTATAAAATTTTATTTTAATTTCATATTAAATAGTTGCTACCAAATGTGGTAACAAATATTACAGTATTATAAAATTTTCAGATAAGATAAAAAATATTAAAATTGACATGGAATGAGATCTTATGAAAGTAAAATTTTAAATTGCAATAAATTTAAAATTTAAAGTTTCTCATTGTGACCCTATAAAATATTATAATATATATTATATTTACGTTGAGAATTTAAAATAAATTCCTAAAAACTAAAAAAAAAAAAAAAAAAAAAAGAGAAAAAAAAAAGTCAATATGAAAATTGATAAATTTTTTGGAAATCATTTAGATTCTAAATTTTACTTCCATGTTAATTTAATTTTTTTTTTCTTTTCTCTGAAAGTTTAATCAAACTGTACATATTTATTACGTATAACTTTAAAATGCCAACGAAATAATAGTTAATACTTTTTATAAATTTTCAGAAATACGAAGTTTTTTCTAATTGAAAGTCTTTGTATAATACAATTAAAATGTTAAATAAAGTAAAATTAAATCAATTAAATTATATAGTATTGATTTAGAAGATGAAATTAAAATTGTAGACTCGTACAGTTTAGTGTGGTCAAAACCTTTAGATCAAAAAGTTAAGACAAGCGAGCAAAAGGTACACAACAGGGTCAAGAGTAATGTAATTTATCTACCGACGTGTACAGAATACTAGATATACTTTAACAATACTTTATGTACACTGACAAAAAAAATCCATCATGTATAAATTTTTATCACTAAAACTTTCGTTCAAAAAAATATTTTCAATGAAAATACGAATTTAATCACTTAGTTTTCAACAGTTTTTTTTTTTTTTTTTTTTTTTTTTTTTTTTGTGCTAGTTACGCGTTGTTACCAAAATTGTGATAACAACACTTTTTATATGAGAAAAACGTTGTATATAAGTAACAATAAAATCATCATTTTGAAAGTTGTGTATTATTGATAAATGATGATTGATGAGTAAAAAAAAAAAAAAAAAAAAGATTATAAAAAAAGATTATAAAAAAAGGTAACTACAGGTGAAGTAGCTACCCAAGTAGTACAAAGGTAAATCTTATATAAATGATAGCTACAGATGAAGTAGCTATCTAGGTGATACGAAGGTAAATCTTATGAAAATAATATAACTACAGGTGAAATAGTTAACCAGGTATTACACTTGTGTATGTCAGTATTTAGTATTTACCTGCATATACGTTACCAAATAATGTGTAGATTTTTGTTTTTTAAGTGTAATATATTATAACATGATATTTTTAAAAAGTAATTTAAGGGAATAGGGTACCGACCTTATATCTCAAAAACTAGAAATGTCTTGGGTCTAAATTTGGTGTCATTGTGTAGCTAAGGGTCACATCTAGCCGTGATAAAAATTTCATAATGTTTGACCATCCCGAAAAAAAGAACAAAATTATTGAAATTAACATTGGGCCTTATGGGCTTAAATTTTAGAAAATCATATAAAATTAAATTTGCACGGTGACCCCCCAAAATTTTTATATACTTGAAATTGTCTCAAGCTGAAGTATCATTGTGCCAAATTTCAGATTTTTTTGACGAGAAAAGTTTGAGTCTAATGGCCGACGTCGGTCCCCTATTCCCTTAAACTGCATTGTTAGAGATATTTTTCACACCAATTTATCATAAACTTTTTTTTTTTTTTTTTTTTTTTTATTTAACAATGACAAATTAAATAACGCATATATTGCACTATGATTGAAATAAAAACGCATTTTCATGTTTGGTTGTAACTATAAAATTTGCCGTATTTACACGACCAATTTTGTAACAAAATAAATATTAATTATATTATTCAATAATAAATAAATTAATTTCTATTAATATATCTCATTTTCATCATATAATTTATTTATTATTTTGTTTAAATTAATTAAACATGTTTACAATATGTTACTGTATGTAAAAATATTTCTACGAGATAAAATATATATACATACTTAAAAATAATGCATTAAAAAGTTTAAATTTATAATTATATGTGACGTCTTTCGAGTACATGCGAGTTCATACGTATCCCTCTGGTACTGTGAGGAAGTTTTTTTTTTTTTTTTTTTTTTTTTTTCTATGTGAAGTTTATTTAGTATGCCGTTGTCTGTCACAAAAAGGCTCTTACTTTTGACCCTCGCTGTAAGCGCTCATTTAATATGCTTTTTAATTACTGCTCAAATATATGAAATTTATATATATATATATATATATATATATATATATATATATATATACAAAAAGTGTGTGTGTGTGAGAGAGAGAGAGAGAGAGAGAGAGAGAGAGAGAGAGAGAGAGAGAGAGAGAGAGAGAGAGAGAGCAAAGAGAAGACAAAAGGTATAAGTAGAGGAAATGAAATGGCATTTCTATAAATAGAATTTTTACATTAAAAATATATGAGGAAAAACGAGTATATTTCATAACTTTTTAATCATATAATTGCTTTGTTCTATTTTTGTTTTTTAGTCTCTTTAATGATATACTGTGCTGACGTGAGATTTGAATAAAAGTTATAAATTACAATAAATATAAATTATATTGTAAGTATCAATATAGAATAATATATTTTAAGTTTTTATTTCCGGTATTTCTAGTGTTTTGATGGCAAGAAAGATTTTTTTTTTTTTTCGGCAATAAATCTAGGCAATCGGTTAAGCTTATAAAATACGCATGAAATGCGTGTTAACTACCTTACATTAACTAAATGCTACATTAAAGCCATAGACCACATAAAACAACATGTGATCTTAAACTCACAATAGGATTTCCAAATTTGAGGACAATTTTCAAATTTTGAAATAGAGAGCGTGAAAATGCTGTATAAAATGCTACATAATTTAATCCAGATTCACATTAAATGCCAAATCCATGGATTGGAAACGAATCAACGTGGTTCGGATCAGAGAATTCCGGATCATAAGCAATCGCTAAATTAACAGAAATATAAGCCCTTTCTTTTTTTCTTTTTTTTTTCTTTCTTTTTTTTTTTTTTTTTTCAGGGGAATGAAGGGGGGAGATTTCATATACCTGGTTCTGCTTCTTAACAACATTTATTAATTTTTTTCTAATGCAAATTTGTTTCGAGACAGCAAATTGAAAAAAGGTTAAAGAAAAAGCCACTTCAAAATCCGTTTTTTTTTTAACTAATCATCTATACTTTTTATCAGGATTCCTTTGATCCGTATCTAAAAACGGAATAAATGATACAGTTGTAACATGATTCGGACATAAATTCGGTTAACGAATAATTTTACATTCGGATTATAAAATCCTTTTTTTTTAACAGCATAGCATTATCATACACATACATACATATCATATAGTCCCTTTCGGGGTAGGCCAGGACAAATCCTTTCTAGTAAGAGGGCTTACAATGATCTGTGGCTTACCAGATCACAGGCTCTACCCTTAACACCACACTCCTCTGGGCTCCTAATACCAGACCTGTGCAGTTCGGACCATCAAATCTTACGACGACAGCACTCGCCACTATGGACGAGAGGTGGTCAAACTGCCTGGCACGTATTGCAGCGACAAAGTACCCAATGAAACACACTGAAACTTCACCGTTCTAACCACCACTCTTACAAGCTGGCCTTTCAAGACCAACCCGGCTTGGTAACGAACGCCGAACCTCCATAATCAAGCACGATCAAAAGTAAAACATATAATAATTATGCTAGGTTAACGAAGCAATATTTATTTTAGCATTATTTATTAATATGCTATATTGTATCGGAAAAAAAAAATTACTAACTGTTAGCTGAATGTTACTAAAATTTTTAGTTGAAAAGTACTTAGCGATCTTTCTTAGTAAATTTAACAAACAAATGTTAGTTAACTCGATCAACAACAGAGTGATAGTATGTAATTGACAAGTTAGTAAATTTTACCAACTTTATTTTTTTATAAAATTGTAGCTAACTCAAGTTAATCATTTTTACTATCCTAACTTATTATCTTTTTACTATCTATGCTATTTACTATTAATGACAAGGTTATTATATTTTATCAACTTAAATTAATTATTATAAATATAGTCGGATATTTATAAATTGATTTCTTTTTTTATTATTAACCTGGAAAATTAAATAATACATAAAAATTTCACTTCAATTGCTTTATTTATTAATCTCTCATGGTTATTACACTGTATGTAAGGCTGGGGGCAGGGGTTGGATTTTCACTTTAAGTGTTTTCACAGTCATGGGTACACATGATGATGGGATAGCACTTGTGTTGTCACTTAGCACCAGCATCTCCATGATATCTCAAACTGTAGAAATGGTCCATCAAGAATCACACTCTGGTCTTGCAGTAAAAAGATGATTGGAAGTTCACAAATATATCCAAGCCAAACTGTTGCGGGTGGCGGGGGAGATTTTTAGGTCAGCCCTGTAAGCAAATAATGAAATACAATGAGTGATGAGTTACATTATAACTTCTTTATGCATACAACGGAATTTAATTTCAAACCATAATTTTCAAGCATGCTTACAGAATAAAATATTTATATGTAGCTTACCTTAGTGCGAGTAATATATTTCAAAGTCAGTTCATCTTCTTATTGTTTTCACGTATATTCTTGATGATTTTGAGGAGCACAAGTTTACTGTATCACTGTTTCACGAAAACTAATGCAGGAAAGTGACGGTTATTTTTACTGGTCTTTTAATTATGTTACTAACATGTTAACTGAATTCTATTAACATATTTTCTTAAAAAATATTTTGATAATCATGTTAGTAATTTTTAATGAAGATAGTTGATAAAACATTTTAAAATTTAAATAAATAAGTATGTTGATTAAAATTTACTAACAATACCTGCAAGATTAAAAACAATAAAGTTAAGTAGTAAAAATTAATTACTATTTTTCATCGCTTATAATTAACATTGCTAAAGAAGAAACTTGGTAAATTTTTATTAACTTGATACTAACTTTTTACTAGTTGATATTAGAATATCAATAATGCGTTCACTAAGTTAAGATCAAATAACTCTAGTTGGTAACTATTTTTTTCCGTGATACGAGGATTATATAATAGTTAAGATGAACAGCATAATTATTTATAATGTTTTACCAAAATAGCAACATTTGTGCTCTATTGATAATTACACAATTCAGCTTAAATTACGTAATTTATTTTTTACGTGTACGTGAAAAATAAAATCACAGTTGTTGTAAGATCGGAAGTTGTAGAATTATTTTTGTTTATATAATGAACGTATAAAGAAGCTTTGACATATTTTTACTTACAGTATGTTTGTTGTTAAGTTTAAAGATATAAAAAAAAAAAAAAAAAGAACAAGAAGAAGAAGAAGAAGCTGGGTAAATAATGCGAGACAAGAACAAAAAGTGTTAGAAAAAAAAAAGTTTTGTATATGAGAAGGTTTTTGCTCTAGTTTGGCTTTGGCCCGGGCTTTTGGCACGCCCTACCCACTAACTGTAAGAGAGAGAGAGAGAGAGAGAGAAAGAGAGAGAATGTGTGCTGGCGATCAATAGTACTTTCAATCTCTCTCTCTCTCTATCTCTTTCTCTCTCTCTCTCTCTCTCTTCACTTAAGCTACTACACATTCATTCATTAATATTTTTACAGTAATTTTGCATTAAATATTGTAAAAATATATGTGTAGCTAATACAATCGTTAGGTTAAATCATGATTAAATCAGCCACTACATAGTAAAAAAAATTAGGCAAGGCTAAAAATAAATTTGGTAACTAAGATGAAGTAGCTATCCAGGTAGTACACAGGTAAATTTTATAAATAAGGTATCTACAGGTGAAGTAGCTACCCAGGTATTACAAAGGTAAATCGTATGAAAATGATAACGACAGGTGAAGTAGTTATCCAAGTAGTATAAAGGTAAATTTTATAACTACAGGTGCATTTTAGCTATCCAGGTAGTACAATAGTAAATCGAATAAAAATTATATCTACAGGTGAAGTCAGTATTTATAATTTCTTTCAGTGTATATTATTATCTTTCTCATTTTAATTTACTTTTTGTAACTTTATACCTTTCTATTTATTTTCAGAATCTCTCTATTCTCTCGTTCTCTTCCATCTATCCTTTCTATCTCTCTAACGTTTACGATTACTATCGGGCCTTTGATCCTTCTTTGTTTTCTTTCGTTCTATCATTCTCTCTCTCTTTCTACGCATACCATAGATACAAGCACACACAGATATATAATTATATATATATATTATATATATCCACATGACATAAATATTAAGAGAAGCGTGTATGCATGAGTAAGTTTGATGAGTAAATTTGTGTTTCATAAAACACAACACTACAGTGAAACTTTATATAATAATCACACCTATATACGTCAATATAAAGTTAGTTTTTTTTTTAGTTTTTTTTTCTTTTTTTTCCAGATTCATGGTTGAAGTGCTGTTAAAGTTTGTTGTGTTAATAAGTAAATATACAAATGAATAAATAAATATATGTACATGTATGTAAATACAAATATACGTAACCCCTCTCTCTCTCTCTCTCTCTCTCTCTCTCTCTCTCTCTCTCTCTCTCTCTCTCTCTCTCTCTCTCTCTCTCTCTCTCTCTCTCTCTCTCTCTCTCTCTCTCTCAACCTCTCGTTCTAAATTTAATGAAAAAATAAATATGAAAATATTTACAATATTCGCTACAGTAATTTTTATGAAAAGTTAAGTTTGTTTTTTTATTATTACATCGATGCTCACACAGCAGAAAACACGTGTCACAAAATATTACGAGCTAACATTAAACATGACGTAACATGAAAACTTATACTATTTAAACTCTACTCTTAGAAGATAGACGCTAAATTACAAACTCAAAATAATTTTCATAGTCTTATTATTTTACTCATTTTAACTTTGACAGCGATGTCATTATACAGTACGTCATGTTATAATGGTATCATATACATATAAAAAAAAAATGGTTAACATATTTACAATGTTTATAAAAATTGCTGTAAAGACAAAAGAAAATATATATATATTTTTTTGCTATATACTGTATAGATCAGCTTGATACTATAAGTTCATTTGAGCAAATATTTTGTTAACAATGTAATGTACTTCGTTAAAGTAGTAACAATTTGTGCTTCATAAGCAGAGAGAGAGAAAGAGGAGAGAGTGTGAGAGAGGTCACAGATGTGTACATTGTAACGTGAAAATATAAATATTTGGCTTAGAGAGACAGAGAGAGAAGGAAAGAGAAATTGTTTGCTAAAATACTAATTTTTTTTTAGCAAATTAGACCCTAAAAAAAGATGACATATTCTGATAAACCTTACTCTTTTTTTTGTATTAAAAAAGGTCAACGCTGACAAAAAAAAAAAAAAAATCAAAACATAATTCCTTTAATGATAGACTGGAAAATTAAAGGATTTTCCCTTGCACCTCCACTCCACGATAACGGCAATAACTTCCACTATTTGCCGCTTATTGGAAACTTAATATTTGATTATACAGGTGTTTAAAATAATTAAATTTAAAGCCATAGACCACATAAAACAACATGTTCTTTTTAATGAATAAACAAGAAATGGGATCTTCAAAACTGATGACAACTTTTACTAGAATTATTGTTCATGCAGCTCCACGAGAGAGTATGAAAAAACTGTTAAGTATGCAATTTGCGTGAACATTCATGTTTATGACGTCAGAAACATGCAAAAATTAGTATGAAATTGTTGTGCGGGTTGCATAAATCGAATTTTCTGATGACTGCTACGGGGGTTGTAAGACAAACTAATGTTATTTATGTAAATCCCATCTAGTGTTTTGTGATATAAATAAATGCTTCTTTTTTTTCTGGTCTAAGTCTTTAAGATATTCCTATATATATAAGATATAATGATGCAAGTAATAAATGTTCAACAAATAATTTATATATAAAAAAGGTAATGAGGAAAAATGGTTAAAAGTTACGTAAACTCACATATAATTACAATAAAACGTTGTGTATGGAACAACAATTTGAACCATGTATAAATATACTTACAAGATTATTAATAAATTAAATTAACAGCATGGCTACACCTTCTTTAATTTAATCATCTTATATGTAAATCTAGGTCATTTTGTGGTAGCTATAATATGGGGAAAATTTACTTTTCACATCTCAAAGTTTTAAGTGGAAAATATGGATCTCTCTCTCTCTCTCTCTCTCTCTCTCTCTCTCTCTCTCTCTCTCTCTCTCTCTCTCTCTCTCTCTCTTTCTCTCTCTCTCTCTCTCTCTCTGTCTTTCTTTCTCAATCACTCTGTGTATGTGTGTGTGTGTGTGTGTGTGTGTGTGTGTGTGTGTGTGTGTGTGTGTGTGTGTGTGTGTGTGTGTGTGTGTGTGTGTGTGTGTGTGTGTGTGTGTGTGTCGGTGTATTTCACACACACTCTCTCTCTCTCTCTCTCTTATTTTCTCTGTCAAACGATCTCTCTCTCTCTCTCTCTCTTTCTCTCTCTCTCTCTCTCTCTCTCTCTCTCTCTCTCTCTCTCTCTCTCTCTCTCTGTCAAACGATCTCTCTCTCTCTCTCTCTCTCTCTCTCTCTCTCTCTCTCTCTCTCTCTCTCTCTCTCTCTCTCTCTCTCTCTCTCTCTCTCTCTCTCTAACACTCAATCTTACATAAAGCAGGAAATACGCTTGTAATTTAATCATAAGCTTTGCAGTAAATATGTATATTGATTTTATTAAATATAATATGCAAAGTCTTGAGGAAATTAGAATTAATTAAGTGTAGCCTCTTGCAAAGCTAACTTAAGTAGTTTTTCTTCGATTTATTATAAGTGCACTGGAGGCGTGTAGTAGAATTCTTACTGTGATATTTATTTATCAAAGCAACTTTTCAAACCTAGATATTTTTCATTCATTGAACAGAAAATGAGATTTGTAATATTTCTTTTGACCCAAAACTCAATTGCAAGCCATAAAAATGCAATTCAATATTTTCAACTTACGCAACCTGCACAACAATTTCTTATGAATTGACACCTCTCTGACGTCGTAGTGATCGCAAATTGCATAATTTACAGACTTTTTGTGTTCTCTTGCGTGCGTTTGGATCATGATGAAATTTAGCACCAGTTTCATAGGTTCCAATTTGTGTTCAATGATATAAAAAGTCATGTTTCTAGGTATGGAGAGGAGCTGAAGACGTTTGAGGAACAAGCACTGAGGTTTAAGGTTGTATGTGGATGACGTCATATTTAATGCACTTGGAGGCTATACTGGAGTAGTGAATAACATTGCTGAGCATAGGACAAACTAAATTTTTAGGCAATTTTCTTTGGAAAATCTGTTAATTTTTTGTTAATAATATGTTGAATTAATATCTCAAGTATGTGAGAAAAATAATAATAATAAAAAATTAGTTGATTTTATAAAGAAAATGGCCAAAAGTAATTTTTTTCCTGTGCAATCATTTAATTACTTTAGTTTGGCATCCAAGCGCATTAAATATGACATCACGCGCACATATATGCAAAGCTGAAAATAGTGTTTTGATAAAAGAGCTAATAAAGTGCATAATTCTATTTATATAGTTAAAGGTTTTGGTAATTAATATATGTGAATTAGCCTTTAAAGCAAAAGAAGAGTCAAGTTGCTGTGCTTTCAAATTGATCAATTATTTGTATAATATATTAAAAACATTAAATACTTAAATAAATAAACAACAATATTTTATTATTATTATTATTTATTTTTGTTTTAATATTTCAACATTTATTTTTAGTTATTACTAAAATAGTATTAAATATTTGAAAGTTATAATAAAATTTAAATTATATGTATTTTTATTTTATAAATTATTATTAACATCAATGTTCAGTTATATTCTTTATAAAATAATGCTTGGAAACGGTTTGTAAGCATATTGTTTATGTTAAACTTATTGGAAAGGTAAAATGTAATGAAGTTATGAATTTCAGTAATTTCACTGAATCGTAATTATTGTTACCATAGACTAATTACAGTAACAGAAAATCAGAAATCCCACATTTAAAATACACCAGTAGAAAACAGCATTTATAACACAAAGCACTTAATGGGACATCCATAAATAACATTAGTTAGTCTCATGTAGCGCCGTAGCAGAGATCAGAAAATTTCGACCAGCACAACATTTTCATACTAATTTTTGCCTGTTTCTAACATCAGAAACCGGAAAGTAAAGATATAGACGTGTACCAACAAAATATTATGTTGTAAAACTGTTATTGTTCACGTACTTTTTTTTTGAAACGTCATTTAAAAGTCAATAGGAAGCAGCAGGAAAAAAAAAAGAAGAATAAAAAAAAAAAAAAAAAAAAAAAAAAAGTGATCTAAAAAGGGAGATATATTGAAAATAAAATAAGAAGTAAAATTTCCTTATTTTGAAATGCTGCATTTCCCATTGTAAAAAGTTACAAAAATTTTACACTGAGATTGGTTTATCTTTAAGTATCATTGTGTGAAAAAGAAGAAAAAAAAAACTGCTTTTACAAATTATAGTCAAATCACCTCATTTCAGAACATGTCAAATTCAGAATTAGTAAGAAAAGAACTTTTAGGAGTTGGGGGAAGGAAGGATGATTCAAAGAGAGTTGGTGGTAAGATGAAAGGATGTTGGCGAGAGAGAGAGAGAGAGAGAGAGAGAGAGAGAGAGAGAGAGAATGGAGCACAAAGTTGAGAAAGAGAATGAACCAAAGAAATTGAGAAAGAAATATATTAGTCTAATTTTCAAAATATCGATATCCTGTATAATCGATATTTAAAATCGATATAAATATTTTTATAATATTAATAAATATTGTATTAATTCTTAATTGTTAAAGAAGAAATTTAATTTATTCGCAATTTTTATTGTTTTAGTCTCTATTTTCTTTGTTGTCTCTGGTATTGATAAAAAGTATAATATAAATGACGTAATTTTTCCTTCATTTATTTTTAATTATTTACATTTGTTATTATTTGCTTCAGACCCAGTTGTTGTTGTGAGGAAGTCTACACAAAGTTAATCCTTATGTTTGAATACGTCATTAGAAAGAGGAAAAATAGTAGATAAACTTAGCATAGGCAATTACTTGGAAATTTGACGTTTCATTTAATAAAAGGAGAAATAAAAAGTTTCTTTTCTCAACCCTTTGCCGACTGTGACGTCATTTGTTTTGCATCCGAATTTCGATTGTCTTCTGCATTTCATACGACTGCTACGAATTAAAAAAAAATAATAATAATAATAACAGCCAACGGCTACTTTTCAACAATCGGATCGTTTGAAATCCAGAAGACAATCGAAATTCAGATGTAAACAAATGACGTCACAGTCGGCAAAGGGTTGAGAATTGCATTTTTTTTCTTCTTCTTTTATTAAATAAATCGTCAATTTTTCAGGTAATGGTCTATGCTAAATTTATCTACTACTTTTGCTCTTTCTAATGACGTATTCAAACATAAGGGTTAACTTTGTGTAGACTTCCTCATTGTTGGCAGATGTGTTAATGAAAGTAAAAACTTTAAAAAAGTTACTATCTCCTCAACCAATAAAGCTAGAGACTTGAAACTTGAAAATTTGGATACCCAGGGAACAGTGGTGCCATCAAAAATGCTCTCAACTTAACATTTCTGAAAGTGCCAACAATTTTGGGACTCACCTTTTTTCATTCAAATAATCCGTAAAAAGCCATTAGCCTATGCCAGGGTTTCTCAACCGGTGCTCCGCGGAGCACTGGTGCTCCGCGAGATGGTTTCAGGTGCTCCCCAGAATTAAGGAAGAAGTAAAAAAAGAAGAAAAAAAAAAGAAGAAGAAGAAGAAGAAAGAAGAAAGAAGAAAACAAAAAAAGAAAAGCTAAAATAAAATATGTTCATAATTTTTAAACACTACAGTACAAAACGTATCAACTTTTATGAATATTGTGTTTCTGAATAATACCTGTTATGTATTATTAACAATTTATTTAATTTTGGTTAAGTCATTTTAGTTTTGAAAATTATAAAGGTCCCTATTTTAAACTTTCAGTAAATTCTGAAGGTTGAAACTAAGGCCATAAATATTGTTTTTTCTAAGCAGCCTTAATTTTTCCAAAATATAAATTCAAGTTAATTTTTCAATTTTTTGACAGAATCGTTTTGATTTTTTTTAACAGGAGACAGTATTTGTGACAGTTCTATTACTACCAAATATTTTCAGAAAAATGTTATTTCTCAAAATAACATTTTTAATCGTAAAATAAAATAGTTCAGAAATGTTGAAAATCACGCTTTTAAAAACAAGTTATTTTATTAATTTTTCAATTAACCACACAATTTCTGCTCTGAAGTTACAAATTTATTACTTATTTTTTTCCTTGATTCCATTATATTTGTAAAATTTAAAGCTCTAATTTTAGCTATAGTTTTTAATGGGGTGAATATTAATCTTCTTGAAAATCTTCACTTAAATTGCCTAAAAAACGGTCACGTGGTTGGAAAAAAAATCGCGCCTGCGGCGGGCTTTTTTGAGGGGCGTAGCCCCCCAAACCCCCTATGCTCCGTGAGCACTCCTTACTTCTAAAAGTGCTCCGCAGCTCAAAAAGGTTGAGAAACCCTGGCCTATGCTCTAACAAAGCATTAAAATTCCTAAACTAGAATAGTTTAAAATATTTATGCTACATAATTTATTTATTGAAAACCGTGTTTTTTGTTTTCACCCCCTAAAGGGGTGAAAACTGTAAGGTTTGTTAATTATATGGCAAAAATGTCGCACACTTTTCCTATCGGTGGGTGATGTTTTTATCCATACATAGCCCCAAAAATCACGGATATATGCACTACTTTTGGATATATGCAGTACTTTTGGGCCATTCAGCCATTCTGTATATAAAATAGTATTTATGCCATGTAATATAGTTATTATAATTATGCAGTATCATTAATTATCTTGTCATGTATACTGTACAAAGGTTGCTGTAAAGAGGTTATACTAGCATTTTTTTTTTATCCATTTTAAAATTAAAAAAAAAAAATTTACCAAATAATTATAATTTTCCGTTAAAAATAACAACTCCGATGTATTATCTATTATTAGGTACTATTATGTATTATTCACTGCCAATAGCGGTTACCGGTGGAACATGCTAGGCAATAGTAAGTGATGCGGACATGGGCTAGAGCCTTTATTTTACACTGCACTTCCTTTTCAAGTTTTTTTTTTTTTTTTTTTTTCCTGAAAGAGCTATTGCAACGAGTCTGGAAAAATATAATGAGGGATACTATAGCTACATTTAAGAGAATATCTGACCAATAAAAAAAAATTACATGAATATATTTTCACCACTGGTTAAACCTTATTGGAGTAACGCATAAAAAAGTCAATAATTTTATGTATGTATATATGTTCAAATGATTGAGTGAATATATCGATATAACGAGATGAGAGAGAATAGAGAGAGAGATGCATGATGATAAAATATTGGATAGATTTTTTTTCTCGTTAATCTTCTCTGATATTCCCAAACGTCCAGCAGTCTCTCTCTCTCTCGCTCTCTCTCTCTCTCCTTTCTCTTTTATCTATCTCTCATTCTCTTTTCTCTCTTTTTTAGTTTACGCTTTCTCTCTCTCTCTCTCAATTTCCACTTCACTAAATCTCCAGCACTCACAGAGTAGACTTCTATATACTTAGTAATTGTGAAGACAAACAAGGCAAACTCTAATTGCTTGTTATGTTATAAAACAAGATAATTATATCCATATAGAAAAGTTCGATATTTTTAATTGTCTTTTTTGATTAGCTATAGAAATTTCATCATAATAGTATATTATAACATTGACGTCAGACATGGGCTATAAGCTGCTATGTGGCTGAGTGGCGAAGACTCTTTACTTGAACAAAAATAAGTACGTAATAATTATGTTAGCCTCTGTTCAGCATTTTCTTCGTTATAATATATTTTATGCTATAAACCATAATAATTAGCATAAATTTATGCTATAGTGACATAAATGCAGCATAATTTATATAATAAAGTCTTTCCGTGCATGCATTAGATGAAGAAGCAAAAAATTTCATGAGGTGAATTGTGATTGCATCGCCTAGATTTTCCACGGTTTATCTAGGATGTGATGGTACTGATGGTGTATGCTAGGCTGCGTATTTAGGCCGACGCTGGCCCATATATGCAGCTTCATATTGTACACGTCAATAAGACAACGTCTTCAATGTAACCAACTCTATGGCCTAGTGGTTTATGCGTCCGTCTTGCATGCAAGAGGTCGTGGGTTCGATCCCAGTCTCCGGCAAGGCTTTTATGTATACATTAAAGCCATAGACCACATAAAACAACATGTGCTTTTTAATGAATGAACACAAAATGGGATCTTTAAAACTGTTGACACTTTTTACCAGAATGTTAATGGAGCCCCACGAGAGAGCGTGAAAATACTGTAAAGTATGCACTTTAAGTGACTATTTATGTTTCTGACGTCAGAAATATGCAAAAATTAGTATAAAAATGTTGTGCGGGTTGCACAAATCGAAATTTCTGATCAGTGCTACAGAGTTACAGTTGGGTTTTGAGACAAACTAAAGTTATTTATGTAAGTCCCATCAAGTGTTTTGTTATATAAATGCTTATGTTTTTCTCTGGTCTATTTCTTTAAAAGCTGTCGGTAGCATGAGAGCTGGCTTGGAGATTCAAGGTAAGATTCTAAACTTGCCGATCATTCGGACTGAGCGTTTCCACGATTTCCTCAATCTGCGGTACGGCGATTGCCGGGATGTTTGCTAGGCCGTTTTGGACGAACCCGCACAAACACTTGCACACAGCATTATTCGGGGTGGTGAAATGCAATTGGGAAACTGCCTGTAACTCACTAAGGTTTAGTCAAATAAGAAAAAAAAAAAAAGGCAATGACTTGACGGGAGTATGGTAAATATGAAGCGCGAGAACACAATATTGAAGAAAAAAAATCAGCATTTTCTTACTAACCTTAATGCAATATATAGCTCAAATAAAATTGAAATTTTGAATATATTATAGTGTTGACTTTTAATACAGATTATTAAATTAATAATACCCACATATCAATCTAAAACTTATATTTGATCGCTCAAACATTTTTTTTTATCTTATACTGAAATATGGAAGCTTTTAAAATAACTCTGTTATATAAACTTTTTTTCTCTCTCTCTCTCTCTCTCGACCAATAAAACTTTATCCGTGAAAAAAAGTTGAGCTTTTTACTTCAGCAGTTTTGTTCACTGAAAAAAAAAAAGAAAGAAAATTCAAGAGAGGAGGCGAAAGATTTTTTTTTTTTTCAAGCTTCTTCTTCTTCCTTTTTTTTACAAAACTTTTTTTTTTTTTTGCTATATTTATTGATCCTTATAAATATAAAGTACAAGACACATTTCACTGATACTAACGTCATCAAAATATTACAAGGATTTTAGTATAGATTGTATTCAATAATGCTAATTAGAAGTTCTTTGAATAACAAAGGCTTTACTGCTGTTATATGCAATTTTTTTTGATCTTCAATTTCTTTTCTATCTCACTTTCTTTTTTCTTGGATATATCTTTTGTCTTTAAGATTATAAATGCTTGATACCGGTGATGACGTGCTACTAATCAAAGTAGTGCAGGAAAACGGCAGGAGATCCTTGAGCATTGCGGAGATCATATTTTATGCTATTCCATTCAATATATTTCACATAAAATTATAAACAATGTTTTATACGATATTTATATGTTTTTTCCCCTCCCATTTTGGTTTATTATTATAATTTTGTATTGGATCAAAAGAATTATTAATTTTTTCTGTTTAGGTTAAGTGTAAGAGTGGGCCAGACATTTTGTCAGGCCCTCGACATTTCAAGATTTTAAGAATGTTCGATATTTCTTAAATAATCGTTTACTTAACCAAGGACTGGTCATTTGAAATGGGTGATTCCTGTGGGTGATAATGCAAACTAAACTTCTATATATGGTAATTGTACCATATTGCCGGAATTATCGGCAGGTGTTTGCTGCTTTTTTGTAATACATTCCACTCATTTGAGAGTTTTAAATTTTTTACACAAAAATGATTGCTTAAGAATCTCGTTTGTGCTAAAATTTCAAAGCCCTGAAATTAATAGAAGATATTTAAAAAAATTCAACTGTCGATAACTGCGGCCTGCCGATAACTAGTAGAGTAACCATACTTTTCTTTCTATGTTTATTTCAAATATATATTACAAATTACAATCTTTAATGAAAATTGTTTGTTTTACCCTCATTTCTTTAACTGAAACACTGACTAACTTCCGGTTACCTATTTAACTCAGGTAAGGCCCCATTGAGTGCTTATGTTTACTCAAAAAGCGGAAAAGGAAGTGGCCGGAAAAGGAAACCACGTGACGGTAAAAGTGGGAGGTAGCTCAGGTCTAGCTTGCTGCTGGCACCAAATTTTCTCTCACTTTTACTGTCACGTGGTTTCCTCTTTCGGTCACTTCCTTTTCCGCATTTTGAGTAAACATAAGCGGTCATTTATTCACAATTTTAAATGATAAATACGGAAATAGTTTTTTTTTAAAGCTAGAACACGTAAAAGTATAGCACCATCATATTTATATTACACTGTGTGAACACGGCTTTAGTAAATTTAAACGTAAATATACATTACTTAGTAGGAATATAATGTATAGAAAGCACTTACATCTAACATGGGTTTTCATTGTATATTTAAGATATATAAGGTTTTGAGTTCTTGTTTTACTTAAGATGATTCTCATGTTTATAGTAAAATTTAACATTACGTACTTCTTAAAGTACTCAAATGTTATTGGAAGTTAGATCAAACTACAAACTATATATTTAGTTAATACAATCAACAATATTCAATATGTCGAGACTGTTTTAGTTTATTGTCATAGCGATTTTAGCGATGAAAATAAAGTGCAAGACTGAAAAGTTGTGGAAAAGTGTTTTTTTTTTCTTTTTCATTTTTTTTTTCTTTTTCATTTTTTTTTTTTTTTTTTTTTGCACGGTGTTACACATTTTCAAAAACTTAGGGTTTACATTGCATTTTGTTTCTCTCGTAAGACTTTAATTTAATAAATATTTTCTGTTTTCTTCCCTATCTCATGGTTACAGGTATTGAATTGTCATTATAAAAAGAGGGAAATAAATATACGTAAACTAATGCAAAAAAAAAAAAAAAAAAAAAAAAAAAACCATTTCAATGCAATCTTTTTACGTAAGTTGTTTATTTTGCAGCATTAAAATTTGTTTTAATATGTAGCGTTATTATTTACGCTATTATAATATTATTTTATTCTTTATGGCATAAATAAAGTATAAATTATGTTATTTATTACATCTTGGAAGATGTTAGTCTAGTGCTGGTCTAAATATTATTGGGCTTTTGAAATTCATATGAAAATTATCTATCATCAAAATCTGTATCCACGATCCAGATTACTAGATTGAGAAGATAAAAAAAACTATTCTCTCATGATCTTGGATTATTATTATCTCCAAGAAATACCGATCAAAAATCCGAACCTAACCCCCCGCCCCGAATGTGATTTTTTTTAAATGTAGTTCTTTTATTATTATTATTTTTTTTTATACAATTTTTTTCCGGACGTTTGGATGATCCTTTTGCTCACTATGAACCGAATTGCTCAACCAAGATAAATTTTTATCCATAACAGGTTTGAAAATTATCCAGATTTTGATAACACTTTTCCCATTGAGTTTGAAATGAAATAATTATAACAAAAAGTCAGCGTTAGAATTTATGTGACTTTTTTTTCTTTATAAAAATATAGAGAAATTATTTTAATATTCAAGATATAAATAATAAAAAAATAGAAATTTAATTTGTGTATTTTAATATTTAGAAATGTCCTAAATATTTTATTTAACAATAAAATTTCTTATTCATATATTCATGAACTACTTATTTCTGTTATTTCTAATTATAATAATATTAAAAGCTGTATTATTTAAATGTGTTTGTCTATTTATAGTTTACTGAATAAATTTACAATGTTATCTTATGTGTTACACACACAGAGAGAGAGAGAGAGAGAGAGAGAGAGAGAGAGAGAGAGAGATTTTCTACAACAAACTTTTCAGACTTTATTATAAATTTTAGGTTTATCCCTAAAAGTTTTAAACTAAAAACTAAAAAATAAAAATGAAAATTTTAAAAAGTTTTTTCATAAATATTTCATAAGATTCTTCTAAACATATTTTTACATATTTTTATATACGTCATATTACGAGAGCATAATATAGGGAGATATGAATTTAAATGATTTCATATAAAAAGAAAATACACATTTAATATGGATGTCACCGGTAATGTGATGAGAAATACTTAAAATTTGATATTGACTTTAAACACGCAAATGTGTGTCCATGGTATTCTTTTTTATTATTATTATTTTTTTTTTAAGTTCCAGCTTTACTACAGTTACTATTCTCAAATAAACGCAAAAACCATGGTCCCAAAATGCTATATAGGACAGTTGTTAGACCCTACTCTGCGCCACACCAATAAATAAATTCTCAAAAAATAATATAAGTTTTTTATTTTTTTTTTGAAATTATTTGTATTTGGTGATCCCGAAATGCTAAAGGACAAGAATTGCCATTCCCCAATACACATTTACGCGCCCAAAAAATATCACCACCTTGATAAAAAGGATTATAAAGTATAAACCATTGAATTTCGATGCTCTAAATTTTCAAAGGTGCAACTTTAATTCCAAGTAAATTTTACTGTAAAATTATCAGTTATTATCACTGTCAATAATATTAAAAATAATGCAAGAAAATATAAATCATTTTATATAATGTGGATAAATGCAAATAATAATAAGTAACAACCGATAAAATTGTACTGTAAGAATTTGAACATTATAGCATTTTTTTTAAATAACTATAATTAATTTATAAAATACTACGTAAAATAAAATATATATTTAAAAATATCAGTTTTATACAAAATTATACTGTATTATAAAATAGTTTTAAAAACTTTCTTACAAAAATGAAAGAAAAACTGTATCATAAAAATACCATTTGCACCTTAATGAAGAGACAGATAATACCAATAATTAGTATATATTATAATATATTTTATTACTGATACTTAATATGAAATTAAATATGAGAAGTCTGTAGGTCTAATGAAATCTTGAAAATTAAAGAGTCAATAATTTGGATTTTGTTTCAAACTTAAAAAGAAACAATGCATTGTATAGTAAATCATTAACTTATATTAAAATAAGTTTTTTTTTTTCTAATTATAGTTTCATAAACAAATGTTATATTGTAAAATAGAATCAAATACTGTATTGAAATAGAAATAATTAAAAAAGTTATTTAAAAAAATGCAATTCGTAAAATGTGATAGAGATAGTACATAACAAATAATTACAATTTAACTTTCAAATCTTTATACAATCATTTATATAAAATAGCATTATAGAATACATCTCAATTATATTAAAATTACAACTCGTATTATTTAAAAATGTTTATAATGTACATTTTATGATTGTTAATTGTAAAATGATGAAACGAGTACTTCAAAATTGTCAGTTATAAAATAAAAAAGTTATTACATTTATATCTTTCAAAGTAGGTTTAACTTATTACTTTCAATAGAAAAAAAAATTTCAGTTATTGAGAAATGATAATAAAAAATGTACAAGTTTAAATTAATTTAATATTGATAATAACATGAAAATTTAAAAAAAAAATTGAACTCGTAGACAAAGCATTTTAAATTTTAGAGTTACTCAATCTATTGTATTTTGCATTATACAGTATAAACTTCAATTGACAAAAAAAAAAAAAAAAAAAAAAAAGTCAGTTTTATAAAAAATATAATATTGTATTGCAAAACAGTTTTAGTTATTACGTTATCTTAATAAAGTCGATAGAAAAATTAAACACAAATTTATATTTTTTAACTAAATGGTATGTAGTATATTATAGTATAATATAACTAAAATATTTTTGGTGCAATTCTAATAACTTTAATATACGATTCTACGATTAATTTAAGATGCACCAAAAAAATATACTATTTTAGTAATGTTATCAAATTTTAAAACATATAATGTAATAAAAATATTAATTAAATAGTTAGTTTAAAGATGGCTTGTATCTCAAAATCTAAATAGAAAACTTTCAAACTTAATGATGTCATTTAAAAGTTAATAATAACAGCTATTATGCCTATGATAATTTTTTCAGAACTCGGGACCATCAGATAAGAGAGGAAATAGCTATTGAAATTAACATTTGGGCTCTTACAGGACTAAAACTTCAAAAAATCATAATCTAAAATCAAACATGATGACCCCACTTTTTTTTTTTTTTTTTTTTTTGAAGATACCTTATACTTTAACCTTATGCAAAATGCATAACACTGTGCAAAATGCCAGAATTTTCTTTCTTTACAACGTTTTAATTGTATTTGATTCATGTAATTATAGAACTATCAGTTTCATAATAAATGTAACACTTTATTATAAAATGCTTTTATATTTTCCATCCTAGTAAATATAAACGGAAAAAATGAAATTCAAAAATGAAATTTGCAAATAATTACGGATAAAGTATGGCAATATTTATTGAAAAATAATAATATTAAATTTAACTTAATAAATTGAAATCTCTCTGATATAATATTTTTCGTATTATTTTATTAATTAAATTATAATTTGCATTATTGCATGATTAATAATAGTAATATTGTTAAGTAAAATAATATTCAATATTGCATATTGATATAATATGCATATAAAATAATTAGAATGTAACACAGCGTAAGTTTTACTATTATTAAAATTTCATGTTTAAAGCCATAGACCACATAAAACCACGTGTGCTTTTTAATGAATAAACACGATATAGGATCTTCAAAACTGATGACAATTTTTACCAGAATGTTAATGTAGCCCCATGAGAGAGCGTGAAAATACTGTAAAGTATGCAATTTGAGTGACTATTCATGTTTATGACGTCAGAAACATGCAAAAATTAGTATGAAAATGTTGTGCGGATTGCAAAAATTGAAATTTCTGATCACTGCTACGGGGCTACTGTTGGGTTTTGAAATAAACTAAAGTTATTTATGTAAGTCCTATAAAGTGTTTTTGATATAAATGCTTATGTTTTTCTCTGGTCTATTGCTTTAAGCTTAATATAGGTTACCGTTGGAGTGAGCTAGACAATCTTAGCTAGCGTAGGTATAAGAAAAATTACCCCATGCAAATTTTGTATGCTTTACCTTTGGTTTTTATTAATTATTTGAGAAAACTACTGCACTGACGTGAGGCTATGTAGATAAGTTTCAGTGAGAGATTAATTTTTTTTAAGAGAGTAAGGTACCGACGTCGACCATTAAACTCAAACTTTTCTCTTCAAAAAAATCTGAAATTTTGCACAATGATACTTCAGCTTGAAACAATTTCAAATATATAAAAATTTTGGGGGATCACTTAGCAAATTAATTGTATATGATTTTTTGAAATTTTAAGCCCATAAGGCCAAATGTTAATTTCAATATTTTTTTTTGGGGACGGTCAAACCTCATGAAATTTTTAACACGGCTAGGTATGACACTTAGCTATACACAATGACACCAAATTTAGACCCAAAATACTTATAGTTTTTGAGATATAACGTCGTTACCCTACTCCCTTAAGCTTATATAACAATATATTATTATTGATAACAATATTAAAATTGAATTATTCTGTATTGTATTTATATAATTTTAATGATATGATAAACATGTTATCATATAGTTAATTGTAGGAGTGGGCCAGATATTTGTCAGGCTTAAACCTCGCCCTTCCAATTGCATTTTTTTTTTTTTTTTTTTTTATTGTTGATTAAAGACGACTATTTATCGTTTATTTAATATTTTAGAGGAACTCATTTATATTGTACTCGTCATGTAAATTTAATTTCTTTAAAAACCATTTTTGATAAAATAATTATATTGTATGTACAATGCAAAATGAGGCAAAAAGAATAAAAAAAAAATGCCAGTTTTATAAATAATATAATATTACATTGTAAATTAGTCTCAGTTATTTCTTTAACTTAATAAAGTTAATAGAAAAAATAAACAAAAACATAAAATTTGAAACTTAAAGGTATGTTATATAGCTACAATTAGGTAAAGTACCTGAAGTTGTTATAATTTTTATATTATCTCAAATAATAAATATCGTCTGGAACTTCATTGCAAATTATAGAACTGCATTTAAATTTTATACATTTTATTGAAATCATTAAAATTTAGGAGAAAAAAATGATAACTTTTTTTTTGAAACCATCAGATTTATAAAAAATGTGATATTTTATTGCAAACTGGTTTTATTTTAATCACCGTAATGAAAATAAGCAGAAAAAAATAATTTTAAAAACGAAATTAGCATACATTATTACGCGGGTATATTTTTATACATTTATTAAAAAGTAATGTTATTAATTACCTCAATAGAATGAATTTAACACTTTTATATGTTCTGTTACTTCTATAATTTGCATGAATAAATACGTATATTAATAAATTATTTATTAAATAAAACAACGCACATCGATATCATACATAAAAAAATTATTAGAATGCAATACAGCGTAAGATTTACTATAAATTGAAAATCCATGTTTAAGCATAATAGAGGTTACCGTTGTAGTGAGCTAACCAATCGTAGGTAGCGAGGGAATAAGAAAAATTACCCTATGCTCTATGCTTTAAAGGAATAGACCAGAAGAAAACATATAAGCATATCACAAAACACTTGATGGGACTTACATAAATAACTTTAGTTTGTCTCAAAAACCAACTGTAACTTCGAAGCAGTGATCAGGAAATTTTGATTGATGCCACCCGCACAACATTTTTTAAAATTATTGTTGCATGTTTCTGACGTCAGAAACATGAATAGTCACTTGAATTGCATTTACAGTATTTTCACGCTCTCTCGTGGGGCTACATTAACATTCAAGTAAAAATTGTCATCAGTTTTGAAGATCCCATTTCGTGTTTATTCATTAAAAAACACATGTTGTTTTATGTGGTCTATGGCTTTAACGTTGGTTTTTGGCTATTTTTGAGAAAACTACTGCACTGAAGCTAGATTATTATTATTATTTTTTAAAGGGACCATGCTTTAAACTGATAAATAACATTTTGAAATCAAATAACATATTATTTCATTTTTCATGTGCACGGACAAGTTAGTTCATTTTTAGCACAATTTCTTAAATAAAACATAATCTATGCTAATATAGCATAAGTATAACTATGATGCTAACATAAATATTATGTTCTTCAAGTAAGCATAATTTATGCTATAATGACATAAATTCAGCATAAATTATACACTTTATGCTTTCCGTCTAGAAAGGTATAATATCATTTTTCAGATTTATGTACCTTTATAGGTATTTTTTTTCCGTGTACTTTGGGTTAAATTAAGATCATTGAAAGCCTGATTTTGCCTAATAAAAAGTCTTTTATAATAATTATAATATTATACAATAATTGCGATAATATCCTTAACTAAAAAGCTTATGTTATAAACCAAAATATGCATATTAGAAAAAAAAAATAACATTACGTAAAATCGATATCATGTTTAATAATTGCGTTCTTATTTTTCCATGTTTCTTATATAATCATGATTTGGTATAATATTAAGAAGTTGTAAACATGGCAATGTACAAAATGTTTTGCTATCACAAGTCATAAATTTTTCTTAATATACCAACAGCCATGGTATTATAGTATAGTGAAAAAAGCGCTATACTGTACTACTAAAAAGCATAGTAAATTTTACTGTCAAGGCAGAGTTAATAGCTTAAAATCAAGTGGCAGCTAATACTTTTCTTTTTTTTTTTATATATATAATAATGGTTTAGTGAAATACTGTATAACCTTTTTTTATGCATGTAATGTGGATTTTTTTTAATGAGTTACCTTTTTACGTACATAAAACATGGTGTCAATCATAGTTTTGTTCCTTTCCTTTCCTTTCCTTTCCTTTCCTTTCCTTTCCTTTCCTTTCCTTTCCTTTCCTTTCCTTTCCTTTCCTTTCCTTTCCTTTCCTTTCCTTTCCTTTCCTTTCCTTTCCTTTCCTTTCCTTTCCTTTCCTTTCCTTTCCTTTCCTTTCCTTTCCTTTCCTTTCCTTTCCTTTCCTTTCCTTTCCTTTCCTTTCCTTTCCTTTCCTTTCCTTTCCTTTCCTTTCCTTTCCTTTCCTTTCCTTTCCTTTCCTTTCCTTTCCTTTCCTTTCCTTTCCTTTCCTTTCCTTTCCTTTCCTTTCCTTTCCTTTCCTTTCCTTTCCTTTCCTTTCCTTTCCTTTCCTTTCCTTTCCTTTCCTTTCCTTTCCTTTCCTTTCCTTTCCTTTCCTTTCCTTTCCTTTCCTTTCCTTTCCTTTCCTTTCCTTTCCTTTCCTTTCCTTTCCTTTCCTTTCCTTTCCTTTCCTTTCCTTTCCTTTCCTTTCCTTTCCTTTCCTTTCCTTTCCTTTCCTTACCTTTCCTTTCCTTACCTTTCCTTTCCACACATTTTGATGCACAACACATACATATTCACTTTCACGACATAATATTTTGTTGCTAAACGCCTACTGCTATAAAATATAAATATAGTGATCCTGTATGCTTTATTTCTTTAATGGTGAAATGTAACTTTGGTGTATTACATCATAGTTGGATCAACCTAGTTAACCCTGCAGTGTCTGCTGTACATTTAAAAAATACATAAAATAAATGTCACTGTAAAATTTTGAAATTAAAATTCTTTGTAAAATTTCAAATTATTTTTATTTTAGACGTTATTACTTTAAATAAAGAGGGAAAATGAGAGAGAGAGAGAGAGAGAGAGAGAGAGAGAGAGAGAGAGAGAGAGAGAGAGAGAGAGATTTGAATACTGCATTCTCTCATGTTACAAAAATATAAAAATTCCTTCAAAATCAAGATAAAACAAAATTACGCTAAAATACTTGTAAAACACAAGATTTTAATGAGTGGTAAAAATTTCTTTATTTTTTTCATCCATACTTTTTGATAAAAAAAAAGCTTAAAGCATAAGAATTAAATGTAGATTTTTTTTTTCTGTTTGAAGTCTGTTTTTATGTAATATCTCTCTGTTTAACAAAGCTCTCTCTCTCTCTCTCTCTCTTTCTCTCAAAATAATTTCAAGCTCGTCCCCTTTTCCTTTTATCTTAATTTTCACCAAATTGCTATAGAAACCACAAAAGACTTTTTCATAAAAAATGAAAAAAAATAAAATCCACTTTAACTTTTTATATCTTTATATCATTATTTAGTAGAAGAAGTTGCAGTAACGGCGATGAGCAGATTAAAAAGTAATCGGTATTTGGTCTTGACTTTGTAACCACGACAAATATGTAACAATTAAGTAAATATGCCACTTTGCAAAATTTAGAATTACGGGGGTTTGATATGTACATCCAATGCTCAATTAATTTTTTCCTCGTCCTTCCTTTCATGGGAAATCTAAGTTTTAATCGACTTTTATTATTTACTTCTTGACGCAACCTAATGATTTAATGCAAAAAATTTTCTAAATCCTGTGTTTTGTAATTGTAGTAGCATATAATATATATATAAATTTTTATATGATAATAGGTACCATCCATGGTGGTCCATCCTAGCATTCCAATCCCCGCGCTTGCCTTACGAGATATTGGTGTTGTTCGTAAACCCTGTTTTCTCGTACTACAAAATAAGCATTATTTGATTAACCATAGCTTAACGTCATTTTAGTACCAGAAAACCGGGTTTACGAACAGCATTATTATAAATTAAAAAAATAGACACTTTTACGCTTCGAGCTGGTATGGCCGAGTGGTGAGGGCAGCTGACTCGTAACTCTGTATTCCTCACCGAGTATAGGTTCGAGCCACTGCTGGGTGCGTACGTGAAGAGTGAGAGCACAACACGTTGCACGATGCATGTTTACATGCATTCCATGACAACGCACAGTATTCGGGAGGTGCATGATTGATGTGATTGCACCGACCAGCCTGCCTAGGTGTTTCCACGGTTTCTCTAGGCTGTCATGGCGAATACCGGGCTGTGTACTTAGGCCGTGGTCAGCCCGTGTGTGCTTTTCCAGTAATTGGAAAGTCCTTACCTGTCGATAGGACAATGTCTTGACTGGGACTGGGATTGGTGTATAGCACAATAACACAATATGGCAAGCAAAAAAAAAAAAAAAGTTATAAAAATGTGTGTGTTTAAATTTATTATTATTATTATTATTTTTGATAATTAATTTACACATTAATTTTGTGATTACGTCTATTAAATTTAAATAATCAGCAAAAATTTTAAATATTTGTATTTTTTTAGTTTAAAAAATATTTTTATCCTAATATTTTTAAAACTCCAAAAAATTAAAATATTTAAAAATTTAAACTTAAAAGTTTGCTGTTCTTTAGAATTCAATAGACAATTAGCATAAAAAGCATATTACCAGTAATTTTGTATTATCAAGTAAAAAAATATAATAAAATAAATAAAAATTAAAAATAAAAACGGGTAGTATTTGAAAATTTTAACGTGGTACATTTTTACGTGTTTTAAGTCAATAAAAAATTCTGATTTTTTTTCCTACGCTGCTATTTCTTTGTAATATTTCTCGTCAAAAACCTTAAAAAAAATTTTCAACTAAAAAGGAAAAGATAGAATACGAAAAGACATTTTATTTTTAAGTAAAAAAAAATACACGTAGTAAATTACTTATATTATAACTAAAGAAATATAATAGTGATCCGTTTTTCTTTCCAGTTCATAAAATTGGTATAACATAAAAGACGTACTACTGTATACATATTATCTGCAATAGATTGGGGTATAAAATATGTTTAGGTATATCCAGTGGTTTTTGTGCCATTAAATTTTAACTACTTTACTGTGCAGTAAAATTTATATATCTTCTAAGTGAACCATTAAAATTTTTATCATTGCTGGATTTATTTTCAAAATTTAATTTACTTTTATTTTATTAAGAGAATATAACTTCTATATTATAATTATTACTTATTAAATAATAGTTTAATTATTTTATTTTATTGAAATATATAAATCTTACAAAATTAGTATTTTAAATTTAATTCTTTTTATTTATTTTAAAATTATTATAAATGTAAAAAAAAATGTAATAATCCATTATAGATTGTAAAATGCATGTCACCTTGGTTATTGAATGAACTCGCATGAAGGTAAAGTCAAAAATAAACATTATTAAGAAATGAAGAGCTTAAGGATTGTATATAGATGGCTTGTATCTCAAAATCTAAAAAGAAAACTTCGAAATTTTATGATGCCATTTGAAAGTTAATAGTAACAGCTACCTATGATAAAAATTTCAGAACCCGTGACCATCTGATAAGAGAGAAATTAATTATTGAAATTAACATGGGCTCTTATGGGACTAAAACTTCAAAAAATCATAATTAAAAATCTAGCATGGTGACCCCCCAAAATTTTTACATTTTTGAAAATACCTAATCCTAATGTATCACTGTGCAAAATATCAGATTTTTCTGTCTTTACAATTTTTTAGTCAAATCCCGCAGTAGCTGATTTCCCGCCTTAAAAACTTGTATTACATATTTTATGTATGCATTCACCTGCAAGTTGACGCCATATTGGATCACTAAACAACGTGTGTCGTAGGGGAAAAATAACATTTTGCCAGTTTTAAAGTCCTTTGCAATTTTTTTGGAGATTATTATTGCTTATGACTGATAAAGGAACAACTGTTTGGAGGCCGACTATAAGCGATTTAGGTCATATCCGCTTCCGTTTCTCCTTACTACGCATGCGCAGTAAGTAGAAACCGAATTGATGTGACCAAAATCGAGTATAGTCGGCCTCAAAACAGTTGTTCCTTTATTAGTCAATATGCAAGAAAAGTAATATAAATTTCATTTCAAAATTATTGTATTAAATTTGTTTTGCTGGATATAAATAATCATACAGAAAGAATTATTGTAAATTTAATTTTTTTAATGCAAATGAAAAAATAAATGAATAAATAAATAAATGAATAAATGAATAAATAAATAAATAAATAAATAAATAAATAAATAAATAAATAAATAAATAAATAAATAAATAAATAAATAAATAAATAAATAAATAAATAAATAAATAAATAAATAAATAAATAAATAAATATTATAATATTTAAATAACAATAATAAGTTTTCAAATTTTATGTCACATACGCGCAGAATGAATGAGAAACACGCTCTAGTTCCCCTCAGCCAATGAGCGCTAGGGGCTGCGCGGCCAGCACATATAAATAGCCAGCACGCCTGCACTGAGGTCAGTCTACTAGGCTCCTCTCTCCAGGGTGGAGTAGAGTAATAAATTGAGTGGCTTTGTGACATCAGATCAAAGCCTTTCATTATATTGCTTCTCTTAACCCGCGGAAATATCTTCGCTTGGTCGTCATGTTTATAGTTCGGAGAATAGAAACACAAATGTTCTTTAAATTGTAATTGAACTTTGGTTTATGTTCTCTGAATTAAATACATGGATTTCATAATTGTTGTTAAGCTTTTTTTTTTTAAGATGTTTGAAGGAAAAATAAGCAATTAATCGAATGGCTTTATTAAATTAACGAAGACATTTCTCTAATTGCTCTTTTTGAACTTCACATATCATCAGATTAAACAAGAATACAAATTTTTATATAAATACTAATAATAATACTTATAATTTTTTTATTATTATTATTATTATTTTGTTAATTGTATATTAGAATATTAAATTTTTAATTATAAAGTAGTATAGATTTGCCTTTAAGTGCATGTCTTGCACCACAAATGCGGATTCCATTTGAAAAACCAAAGTGGATCGTCATTTTAGGAGCAGAAAACAGGGTTTACGAAACGTTAACTTGTGATTTTCGTAAGCAAACTATCTAGACGTCTTCAAATTCACGTGTCACAGTGAATTATAATAATAATATTAAAACCACCCGCAGCCCATCTATTAATTTTTTTTAAAGAGCATGTTACATTATTTTTATAAACTCACAATTCATATTATTTATATTATAATTTAATACTTGCATTCGTAATTAATATATACAAAGGTATAAGAATTTTGATAGTATAAATTTTAATATCGGATGAACATTATATGATTTGCATAATGTATGCATTTGACTCAACATTAACATATTTGATTGATCATGCTATTATTTATGTTTTATTGTTATGATTCATCGTTATTGATCTATTGAGACAAAGGTATTAATCAGTATTGTGTACTAATGTTGTTTTGTTGCTATGCGGACGGTTTTATACATTTAGTTAACCCTACGTATGTAGCAATGGTAGTTATCGTTTTACGAGTTTCACATCGCAAATTATTGACCAGTCTTGGGGTGTTCGAGTGCGAACAGCACTTGAACTCGTACAGATAAATAAATAAATAAATAAATAAATAAATAAATAAATAAATAAATAAATAAATAAATAAATAAATAAATAAATAAATAAATAAATATATAAATAAATAAATAAATAATCGTCTTTATTCAAAAAAATGCAAGGAAAAAAAAAAATTTACAAATTTTTGAAAGGGCGAGGTTTAAGCCTGACAATATGTCTGGCCCACTCTTACACCTAACCCCAACAGTAATACATTCATGAAATTATTTAATTACATTCAAAATTTCGATCAGAGGAAATATTAGTACTACGTAATAAGAAAAAAAAATAATAACAGAAAGAAAAAAATATATAAATATTAGAGAAAAAAAAAAATACTACAAGCGGAGCTGTTTGGCACTCAGATATGTACGCCTATAATCAGATCATGTTTCTTTGAAGTTTATAATGTCAGTTACGACTGCTGAAAGATCAAAACAGTTGCAATTATATTCAAAAAAATAAATTAATGAAATTATTGTATATATTATTTAAATAAAAGTATTTTCTAAAGGATACATAAAAAATGGATATTAATAAAAAGAAATGGGTGTTAATTTTTAAGACATTTTTTTAAACGACATATTCAAACAGTTCGTGTTCCAAAGAATTTTAAGTGGTCGGTTACAGTTCGATCCCAATACTGCTATAAACACAGGTGACACGGAAACAATTTTTTATACTTCTTTGAACGAATGTATAAATTTATTTACTTATAGTCGTATTTATTTTCCTATTTATATTCCGCGCAGGCCAAGGTATTTATTAAATAAGCATTTATTTGATCAAAAAATGTTACTTGAAATGCACGATAATGCAAAGCTGAAAATTTTCTGTATATAGGATAATATTATATCTAAGTTATCTTTAGTATACATCCTTTCATGTTATAGAATTCCAGTATTATTGTTATTTTATTCTTAATCCTGGAAATTTTGTTGTTTATCAGATTGCTTGTTATCCTTATAGTTATATGGGTTGGCTAAAAATAATAAGGATTTCTTTATGCTGTGGTACAAAACTGTTATACAGCATAAATTATATAACTATAATGGAGGTTATCGGTTTAAAAAATTGTTAAAAATTTTCTATGGCTTAAAACACGTAAAAGTATGTCTAGTAGTTCTCATTTAAATTTCTCCAAAATCGGTGGAGTAGTTTTCTCAAAAATCGCAAAAAACGTGTTTTTCTCCATAAGCGTAATGTTAAATTAGGGGACCCTTAGCTTTCCCCGCAGCACCCCGCGCGCTAAACCGATAACGTCCATTGAAAGAGCATATTTATTATTGTATAGTATATTATACAATATATTATGCAAATGATTTTGTGATGATATTTTTTTTAACATACAGCATGTTTTTCTCATAAGAAAAACATTGCGTATAATTATTTTGTTAAAATATTACCACAATCGTGTGTACATTACATAACTCCATTTTAAATCATCCTGAAAAGTTGATTTTACAGGCTTGGAGATAAGACAGGTTCATATTTAAAATTTGAGACCTACAGTTTTATCAACGGATTATCTATATTTACCCTCAAGCTTAGAGAATAATCTTGAGAGATATTTCATTATTTTGCTTCAAATACATATATTTGCATTTATATTACATATTATTGTATAATTTAATTATTTTTTGGTAAATTATTTAATTTTGTGTAATTTAATAAAAGTTACATATTATAGTGAGAGAATATAATAATCTAACTTTTTTTATACCGTCTAAAATAATTATTACTTTAAAATTATATTTTATAAATTAATTAAAATTTCTTGAAAGTTATATTTTTGAATGAAACACTAAGATAGTCTGAAAACTCTCCCTCGTATATTTACAAATGTAGTTTAGTGAATGGATTCCAATGTTTAGAAATGATTGATTATCTTCCACAAGAATTAGATGTCATTTGAAATATAAATTATTCCTCGAGCTTTTAAATCATCAAATTAGGAACACTAATAGTTCAGTGCACTGATTATTAAATTCATACTACTGTTTAATTTTTCGTTATGAAAGATACGGCTTTTGAACATTTTTTTAAATTAAATATATATTTGTACATTTATTTGTTACATAATATAATGAATAGACCAATGCTAGTTGTAGCTATATTTGTTTATAAAAATAAAAGAACTGCCTGGGTCAAAAAAGTTTATTAATTCTTAAGTAACATTTTTATTTAGCATACAATTATTTGAAAGTTTGATCATGAAATTGATCGAAATCGTAATATTTGTTAAAAAAAAAATATTTCCAAAAATTAAACAGTTCTGACATACTAATCTTTAAACATCATTAGAAAGTCAGTTTGGTAACAACTGCCTATGATAAAAATTTCAAGACCTGTGACCATCAGATAAGGGAGAAAGTAATAAAATAATAACAAGGGTTAATAGGGTCTATGCATTCATGTTAAAGTCAACTCCATGTTAGATAACTCAATAACATGGGTGGCATAGGACAAAAAATCGTTTTGCCAGTTTAAAAACACTATATATGCAATATTTTTGAGAGCATATTGATGCTGTAAATATGTTGAATTAGTATCTCAAGTATGTGAGAAAAATAGCAATAACCAAACAATTAACCGATTTCCCAAAGAAAATCGTCTTAAATGAAGTTGGTCCTATGCTGAGCAATGTTATGCACTACTCCAGTATGGCCTCAAAGCGCAATAAATATGACGTCATCCGCATACACCCTATAGATGAAGTCAATTAGGTTTTATGCTGTTTTATAACTATAACAATTGCGCGTAACTATTATAATCATGTATGCATGTATGTATACCGATACTAAATAACAAACTGTCCTTCCAATATCCTTTTATTTGTATAGATCGGTTGCACTCATATTTAAGAGCCACCATTTTGTTGGTCAGGAATACATAGGCCAGCATAGAAAAACGTCATTTTCATTTTTTTTTTTTTTAAATAACAAAAGAAGCTTCAAACCTCAATTAAAGCCTTATTTCTAGCTCCTAATAAGCTCGAATGAGAAAATTTCGTTCAGTTGAAATAAACTTTTTATGTGAAAAATTAGGAGAAATGATGTTTCCCCTATGCTGAACAATGCATTAGGCACCACAAACATGGCGACAAAGCGCAAGGATGTGCAAGGGGTTTCAGAACTTTTTTGATTTTAATATCAGTACTAAATGTATGTTAATATGCTATAGAAATTGTAATATTAAATTGTAATACTCAATTTAAATTATTTTTATTAGAGCATTACATTATTATTATTATTATTTTTTTTTACTGTAATTTTTTTTTTATTTAATATTGTTAACGTTTTAATATAAATGTTAAATTGTGAGTAAAATAATTTTCATATTTTTTTTTTATAATTTATTTTAAACTATAAAATTATAGTTTATAATATTATAATAATAATTTTATAAATATAAATAAACATGTGCTTTAAATTTATAATTTTATCAAGTATTTTCTTCTTTCGTCTGTTTTCGTCTGTATTAAATTGAGGTTTTAAAAACTTCCAACTTAGGAAAATGAATATTGATGCAAAAAGTTTTAATAAACGATAAAAAAAAAATCTAAAATAAAAATCTAATATTCCATTAATGCAACTAGGAATAATTATAAAAATAAATTTTCAATAATGTTCATACATATTGTGTGTTTTTATATAGTGCAGCATATTATGATGGCATGTATTTTGAAATAAAGTTTGTTGCAATTGCCATATAGTAGAGAGCTGTAATGATTTTTTGTTTATTTTCGGAGAAAGAAAAGCTAAGAATCATGAATCCAAATTTTGCATTATCATCATAAATTTTTACTAATATTTCAAGTTGTTTTATTCTGAAGTATCATTGTGAAAAGAAAAAAGGAAGAAAAAAAAAAAAAGTTGGGGGGGGGGGGGGGGGGGGGTTCAAAAGCTTAAAGAGTCAAATCACCACCTTTCCTCATTTTCAAGTGACGTGTGCGATATTTCGTAATAAAAAATGTCTTTTTGCCAGCTTAACGAGATGAAAATAATAAATGAATAAAAATTATATTTTGAAGCAAAAGAAGAAAAATAAAATGTGTTTACATTACGTTTGTATGTGTACGTAAAAAAATATATTATGATGTTTGAGTTTTAAATTATTGTTTACGTTGATCCGTGAACTCGTTTCACTAAATTATTATTTCTTATAATAAAACGTAACTCATGTAACATACATTAACTTTTATTATTAATGTTTATTTTCACTTTTTTTTTATATATTATAATAGTTCTACAGTTGTACTATCTAGAGAATGATAAAAGAAAAATACGTGGAATTAAATGAAAAAAAATAAATAAATAAATAAAATAAAAAACGTGCAAAAATGATTGCACAAATTCAAAATATTAGGGCTTAATAATGATGCACGAAAGATTTAGAGAGGACTCTAATTTAGAGTATTTAGATTTTTTTATTATTATTATTTAAGATAACTACTGCACTATGACCGTGCATTTAGATGAATGGGTACTTGTTACATATTTATTCTTGTTGAAAGCTAGTAAAAATGTAAAGAATTTTTCATCGCCGATAACATCCATTATGATAGCCCGATACCATCAGTAACATTAACATTAATAACAATAATAACACATGGGAGGTTATCGGTTTAAAAAATTCTTAAAACATTTCTATGTCTTTAAAACACGTAAAAGTATATATTCTATATAGTATTGTGAGTTGTTGCTAGTCTCATTGACCCTTGCGGAATAACTGTGGCGGTTGTTGTTGTTCTCCTTGTTCTAGGAGAAGAACAACACCCGCCACGGTTATCCCGCGAGGGTCAATGAGACCATAGCAACAACTCATATACATCGAACTGTGAAAGCCTACACCAATATGTCCAGTATTTCTCATTTAAATATCTCCTTATTTAGTGGAGTAGTTTTTTCAAAAATCACAAAATAATAATTAATAAAATTAAAAAAAAAAAAACGGTTTTTTCCTCCATACGCGTAATGTTAAATGAGGGACCCTTAGATTTCCTCGTGCGCTGTACGGATGAGCTCCTCTGAAATTCCTTTACAGAATGAATATTTTGTTGTAAAGCAAAATTATTTGTAAATTCAAAATAGCAACAATTATATGAGCATAAATGCAACATAAATTGCGTAATATTCGTTTAGAAAAGCTTATATATGAAATGAGAAATATAATTAATCTCATTAAAAAATAGAATATAAAATACGATGTAGAACGGAATAGTCAAAATAGAAACAAATAGTAGACAAAAAAGTAAAAAGTTAAATAAATAATAATATGCAGAAAATGACGTCATGATTTTCCCAAGCACATACACGAAATGTTGGACTAATGATTGAAGTTTTGGACTAACTAGATACAACATGTCAAGGCGTAGTAAAATGTTTTTTTTTTTTTTGCTTGACATCACATTAGAGGTCATGAGTTCAAAACCCACTGACGTCACAACTTTTTATATACACTGACTAACAATGACAATGTTGTTAAAAGCATTTTGTGTGTTTTCATGGTTTTTACGTGGAAAATATAGTTGAGTGTTATAGTAAAGGTAATAGGAAACGATATTTACCTTTCAGTAAAGAGAAAAAAAAATTGGCATGTGCGTATAATAACAGAGATGTCCAGTGTTTGCACAATCTTACCACTTTTTTTTATATTATATGACTACGCTAGCCCGATTTTTGCTACATTTATGCTTTTATAACGCAACTGAAAAGTTACTTTATTTATTGTTTGTTTCTGTTTGTTCGTTCGTTCGTTCGTTCGTTCGTTCGTACATTCATTCATTCATTCATTCATTCATTCATTCATTCATTCATTCATTCATTCATTCATTCATTCATTCATTCATTCATTCATTCATTCATTCATTCATTCATTCATTCATTCATTCATTCATTCATTCATTCATTCATTCATTCATTCATTCATTCATTCATTCATTCATTCATTCATTCATTCATTCATTCATTCATTCATTCATTCATTCATTCATTCATTCATTCATTCATTCATTCATTCATTCATTCATTCATTCATTCATTCATTCATTCATTCATTCATTCATTTACCCCCGTATTGTGCAACATTAATTAGTTAAACCATAGTCAAGTTGTAATTTTGATTGTTAGTGGTTGCAGCTTACGGCCTTCATTCACTCACTTTTTTTATAAATTTTCTATCTACCTATGTATATTATACTACATAAAAAATAGCAAACATCAAAGTATAATAAATTCAAACGTCCACTCTGTTCGTATCATTACTCTTTGATATATACAGTATAAGATATTTTACATAATATTTCAATTTTTCTTAAGTAAATCAAACATAGTTTTGTACTACACAAGAAGTTACAAAAGAGAGAACACAATTTTTAGAGGGATGAAATTTTTTTTTTTTTCACTATGATTGACGAGGGATATAAAAACCTCACGTCAAAAATAAATTTATTTTATGTAAATTTTGTTGTGTATGCACCATGAATATTTTTATTTCATATACTTAATCTTCAAGTTTTATATTATTATGTATAAAATATACCTTCTTATGGCACACGGAAAGAACATTTATCTATAACGTTTGTTTACCAAATAGGTATTATTATTATTTTTTTTTTGTATAATTGCATAAATTTGTTTAAATTTTTGATTTCGATATAATTTAATTTGTAACTTTTTTTTCTTCGTCTTCTTTTTTGTTGTAACTAAAGGGAGTAATTATGCATTTTTTTTATTATTCAATAAGAATTAGTAGCTTTTTTCCATAATACTGACCAGTGGTGTACAGAGTTTGAGTGAGCACTTGGTGCACTACTTGGATAGCTACTTTACCTGAAGTTATCATTTACATATAATATTTACCTTTCTACAACGTAGTGACTTATTTTAGTTTATGATTTAAGGAAGTCAATAATAGCAATCGGTCAATAAAAAATATCTAGTTTATTTTTTATTTTTTTTTTTTTTTCATGAGTACATTGTATTAAAAAGAACCCCAAATATTTAAAAATTATGAGAGGTCACCAAGAATTACTTAGGTTTTAAATTTTAGGTCCCATATTTCTCAATGTTAAATTTTTTCGTTCTTATATATCGATGATGATCTATGATGAAATTTTTATCATTTTTAGCTTACCTAATAAGATTTCAAATGATATCAATGATTTGATTACTATTTACTATTCAATATCTGGCGATATTAAGTCTAACGGTTGTAATATGTCACTAGTTAATTTTTATTTTTCAGTGCATATTCATTTTTTTTTATTCATGTTAAACACATTACTATAAATTATTATTATACATACGTTGCGACATTATATGTGTTCGGCATAAAAAATTTTACTAATAAAAATTATGCAACTAAACTATTGCACAGTATAATATTGTAGAGTGGAATCGTGAATAGAAGAAAAAAAAAATTGAAAATATGGGTGAAGTGGTTCTGTTAATGGTTAATAGGCTTTTATTTCTTTTATTCTAACTTTAACTCCAAAATGTTTATATTATTACTGTCTTCCATACATATACTTCTGTCTTTTATTTTTTATATATATATTTTTTTTTAGCTGCATTTATTTTGATGTGGGAGGTTTACGTATATGAACCGGGTCAACCCAGTGACCATCAAGTTCCATGCCCCGCTACCATCACGCAGCTTTGTGTGGTGTGTATATTTAACTTGCAAGGGTTAATTTGATACACAAGTCTTGCTGCTCTCTCTGGGGTGATGCCCATTTCTTCACACAGTGGGACATCATTCTGCGAGCTGTACAGTATAGAGATGTATGTCCTTGGTCTCCAAAACCAATGCTTCAGCCGCCTCGAGTCCGTAAACGCGAGCTAGACTAAGGGGCTTCCATGTATAAAGCTCACCTCCCACACCATTTAAGAGTCAATGGTAACATGACAACTATATCTACTGTATAATATCATATTATGATACAAATTTTAGGAATCTATCAGACAAGGAAGAAAATATATCGAAATCATCATGGAGACCTTGTGCATGGCAATAATAAATAACGTAATTTATGCTATAATATAGCATAATTGTTTGCTAATCAGCATAAATAATTCAGATATACAATGTAATATGCTATGTAACATTTATTATGTAATATAGCAAAAGTTATGTTATGAATTAGTGTTGCTTTAAAGGAGTTAGCACAGCTAGCAGAACCATTAGATATTAATATTTTCTGTTTGAATAAATTGAAAAAAAAATTAAAAATTTTCAATGTTTTGAAATTTGCATCTGCCTCTTCAATTTTGATTCAAATCAACTTATTTTTAGGAATTATACTTTTCATTATTTTCGTTAAATAAAATATCTACGTGATAGCAAATTTTAATATTTTAGAATTAGTTACGTTGTCAAAAAAATATTTTAAATTTAGGTTTAAGTATTCTTGTTATTTGTTTATTTTTTTTTCTTTGCATAATTTTTTTGTTATTTTATTTTTAAATTTATTTAATGATAGATTTATTTAAAAAAGTTATAAAAATAATTTAAGTTACTTAACATTTAATTTTTATAGTAATATTATATTATAACTTAATAAAAATTTATAATAAATATCATTATTTAATATTTAGTAAAATAATAATATAAATACTTAAGTTTACATTATACAAATTAAAAAAAAACTTTAAATCATTTCATATTGTTGGAATTACTAGAATAGGACCAGGTATAACTGTCTCAGATAAATAATATTAGTATTTTTAGTCACATTAAAATCCTTAACAAGAAATAAAATGATTAGATGGGCATATATAATTATAAAATAACCGCAAAGATTAATAAGCTGCCAAAAAATAACAATAAATGAATATATCGTTTATAACATCACAAAAATCTGAACTTTAAAAGACGAAAAATGTTAAAATATATGTGTGATATTAATTTTTAATATTTTTACTCCCCTGATCTGATGATCATATGGGTTCTGAAAATGTTATCATACTTATATCATTGACATTAAAAATCAGTGTCAACTTTTGAATGTTATAAAGTTTTCTTTTAGCTGGAATACTTAATTAATTAAGGTAAATATTTATTTAAATATCCATTCAAAATAGATACATCTGTTGGTAATAATATAATATAGAAACTGGAAAAAAAAATGTTTCGCTACAAAAAAAAAAAAAAAAAAAAAAAAAAAAGAAGAAGATATTTTATAATAATATAATTTTTCTCTCTTATTTTTATTTTCTCTTTTTTCTTATTAAAATATTAATATTAAAATAAAACGTAATTTTTTTATGTTTATGCAATAGATACAGAATTGATATTTTTATATGCACGCTTCATTGATTTAAAAAATATTGAGACATATCATAAAATATAATATTTATATCTATATACTTCAATAAACAACATTACACTGCATTCAATTGCACTGTACTATAAATAGATTTCTTAACCGAGTTACACCATAATGTCATTGTAAAAACCTTATGCAAATGACAATTTTAAAATATTAAAGTCATCTATTAATTGAAAACATGTATCGCAATAAGTACTTAGGTTATTATTGCCAGTGACTTAAATTATGCATTTCGTCACCAAAAAACTTGATAACAATTAAAAAAGAATACAATTCAACATTTATTCTCAAATATTTTTAAATTTAAAATTACTTAACGTAAAACGATTTACATTACAAACATAACTCATATTTTAAATATAATTATTGCATTGAAAAATCAAGGTCAATAGACACCTTTCGTAATGATAATATTCATTGTTATAAAAAATTCTATAGTGCAATATATCTCATTGAGAAAAAGCATTGTATTATAAATAATCACTAATAATATCAATGAAAAATTAAATTATGAAAATTATCTATTTATAAATATTACTGCATATAAGGAAGTTAAAAATAATAACAATAATAAAAAAAAAGTGACAACATTAAAATACACTTACCTATAATTGTAAACAGTTGAAAATCATATAAAAGTTAATAATTAATCACTTATAATATTCAAATAAACAGATTTATATTTGAATTTGTTTAAAAATGATGTTTAATCTCACCCGGAACACAGTTTTCTGTGCACTGGCTTTTACTCTGCTGCCCTTGTTTTTTCCCCTGCAAAAATTTTATAAATACCCTAAAAACAAAGTATAGTATTGCGCTTATAAAGTATGACGTCATGAATGTTATTATGTATAACAATAACATTGAGTTGCGCAGAAGTGATATAAAATCAATTTTATTTTATATAAACTTTTAGTTTTCAATGCTCACACCCCTGTTTTTTTTTTAGTAGGGTAACGAAAGTGTTACCATCTAGGGGTTGAATATGGAATTTGATAGTGGTTTGTGTATAATGTATAAAGGGGTATTGATATAATATAATATATAGGGTAGGGTACAGTTTGAGCATATAATTATATCGTAAAACTTTTTTTTTTATTATTATTATTTTTTTTTTTAAAGTTGATACATTCATTTATATTAAACTCATTATTAAATTAAGGGTTGTAACTTGTAATTATATAAGGCTCGTACCTAAAAAACAAAATTATCCCTTTACTTTTTAATGTTATTTATATAAAGACATCATTTATATGCTTAACAAAGATTGCTTTTTTGCTTTGAGATGGGACTTGTATAAATAAATATGTCTCAAGACCTGTTTCAGTGTGGAGAAAAAGGTCATGAATAAAAAATACGTAACGGATTGCGTGTTTTGTGACTAAAACATCAAAATTTCAGGGCTTAATTGTAGAGGACACCTAGCAGTTCATGTTATCTCTGTAGGGAGTCGTGGAACGCCCTCTGAACTTTGACCTTGCGTAATTTTAGTTTAATTTTATTTTTGTTAAAGATTAGTTGTTGTTTTTTCTTTTAGATTTTATTACGTTTTAAGCACCACAAAGTCCTATGAAAAAGAAAAAAATTAATTAAGAGAAAGAAATTAAAGAAAGACATCAATTGTTCAATGCAGTCATCAATCAATTGTATTTTGCATTACATACTCAATGCCAAATAGTTCAACACTCTGCAAAACATTTCAACTCTTGAGTTAACTTACTATAAACTATATTCACTTATTTTTACTTTTAAGTATTTACTTATAGTGTTCATTAATATTTACTATATATATATATATATATATATAAGGTGGTTTCATTCATGTTAAAGTTGACGCCATAAGTGAGCGCTAAATAACATAGGCCAGTAAGGAAAAATGACTCATTTTGCCAGTTTAAAAATACTTCGCAACATTTTTGAGAGCATTGATGCTGTTAACAGGTTGAATTATTTTTACAAGTATGCAAGAAAAATAATAGTAACCATAAATTAGCTAATTTTCCAAAGAAAATAGCCAAAAACTACGTTTGTCCTATGCTGAGCAATGTTATTCAAGGCTCAAGAAGAGCATAGAAAAGCATTCAGAATGCGGCGTCATGCGCACACACCCTATTCTTGAGTTACTATTATATAATTTGCCCTAGATTAACATTATAAAAATTCAACTATAAGCAACCAGCACAACATTGTTTTATTGAATATTGGCTCATCATGATGTTAAAATCGTGCAAATTGCATACGAATAAATATATACAGAATAATATAACGCTCTCCTGCAGGGTAAAAATTATAACATTTTGGAGTTCACATTAAATTGCGTTTAATATTTTTGAATCACATATTGTTAGGCCGTAAGTATTAAAATTTAGTAAAAAAATAAACGAAAAAAGATATTAAAAATTAACATGGGGCTTTATGAATAAAATTTTGCAAGGAAACTCTTTTTTCCCCCATTAACAAATATTGAGCGAATGAGAACTTTAAAAATTGTAATATTATTTAGTTTTTTCGTGCAATATTATTATTAACTAATTGTTTATGTCTAAGGTTCATATTATTTTATGGCTGAAAAAGACGAACTGAATGCATTATGAAACACTGCGTTGTTATTATTTTCATTCGTTCTTTTTCCGGCCATATACAGCTCTAATTATTTTCTTAGTCAAATTATATTGCAATTAGTTTATATTCCATTGCCACAGTGTTGTTCAATTTTCTCCACGACTAACATTTATTTCATATCGAAATGAATTTCGTCTTCGTCCAGCTATTAAAATCTTTTATATACTATAAAAGCATGTATTCTCAATCTCATCTGAGTCATCATTCTCATTTACTTTAGAGTCATTCGAAGATAATTGTAAATTATTAAATTTATAAATATTCTTTTTTAAATTAAAACTAAAACGATAAAAAGCATTAAAAATAATAATAATGTAAATATTTAAATAGTAATAATTAAAGTATCATTTAATATTTAATATATATTAAAATTTATTTTATTTTAAAAGCCATAGTAAAAGTTATATATTTTAATTGCACTATTTAAATAAGGTCAAAATTTGGTTATTAAGGCTTTTATATTTCGGAATATTAAAACTTTTGTTTGGTTTTAATTGTTAATTATTTATTTTTTCTCATATTTAAAAGTCATTGGTAACAACTATACTCAGGACCGTATCGTATTCCTTTAAGAATATTTTTTTAATAATATGTACCAATGATCAATAAAGATACTGAAGGTGGAAACTATTACGTAAATGAATGTTATTATACTGTTATTAGTTTATCAGTCCTGAAGAGACTGCTTCCAATGTAACCCAGATGAGGAAAATGAACTTTTATAATATATGCTATGGTTAATATTATACATATTACATTTATTATCATATATAATAGTAATTTTGTGTGTGATTTTTTATAATGTAAAATCTAGTGCGTAACTTGACAGTTATATTATTATAACCTAAACACATGTAACTTTGGTACATATTATAGAGGTTTATCAGTTTAAAAAAAATTCTTGAAAAAATTCTTGGTTTATAACACGTCAAAGTATGTCTGTATTTCTCATAAAAATTTCTCCGGAATCTGTAAAGTAGTTTTCTTAAAAATCGAAAGAAAAAAAAAAGTATTTTGCGTAAGAGTACAGGCCATGTAGTTGAATTATTATTTTAAATGATTAAGAATGCAATCAGAAACGCAGAAATATATTTTTTTCCACTGAGAAAAATTTATTTTTTAAATTACAGCAAGATTTCTTTACGATGGCGCGAAACCATAAAAAAGGAATATGGCCGCTCTCTTGTGACGTCATAAAAATGTGACGTCATTTAGTCCTACTTGTCACGCAGCATAGGGAAAAATACTTGCCGCGATCACATTTTTCGGTAATATTAAGGCTCAAAATAAAAGAAAATTATTTTTATCGATCAGTATTGATTCTTAGGGATACAATTATTGATTTCAATTGATTTTTGCTATGATTTATTACTAAATAATATAAATAATAAATTATTTAAAAACTACTTGACGTGATGCATATATCAAAAAGTGATTACTTTGATGAAAATGATTTCGCACTTACATTTGACCTTCTTGAAAGTTTTGATCAGGTACCTAGGTACTCAGCAACACACCCTATGACCTCTGGGACCTTCGATGGGACCTTATTTTGCACGATTTGGGCGAAATATTAGGTGGTAAAAATTGCCGCGTTTTTTAAAAATACTAAAATTAGTAAATGAAAAGCAAAAAACCTGAAACTTTGCAAAAAGGTGCAACATAAAATGTTTTTAATGTTAATGTACCTGAAAAAATATGATACCTGAACTTTTGACCCTGATAGAACCCTGAGCTCGGCAACAAATAAAGATATCGAAAAATAATTTTCGCCATCAAATTTAATATTTCATATTTTACACAAAATACAATCAACGTTTACCTGACAATACCCTTTGACCCTGAGCTTACCCTGAGTTTCAAATTTGGAGGTAACAGCTAAAAATAATTTTCCCTTTTGTGTTTGTAGTCTCAAGTTATTGATTTTAGTGAATAAAAATTGTCAATAACCTTATACCCTTACACCCTGAGCTTACCCTGAGTTTCGAATCAAGAGGTGATGATCAAAAATAAATTTTACTTTTGTGTCTGTAGTGTCGAGTTATAAATTTTAAGTCCATTAAAGTTGATCATAACCTTACCCTTTCACCCTGAGCTTACCCTGAGTTTCGAATCAAGAGGTGATGATCAAAAATAAATTTTACTTTTGTGTCTCTAGTGTCGAGTTATAAATTTTAAATCCATTAAAGTTGATCATTACCTTACCCTTTCACCCTGAGCTTACCCTGAGTTTCGAATCAAGAGGTGATGATCAAAAATAAATTTTACTTTTGTGTCTGTAGTGTCGAGTTATAAATTTTAAGTCCATTAAAGTTGATCATTACCTTACCCTTTCACCCTGAGCTTACCCTGAGTTATGATTCAAGAGGTGGTAGCCGCACAAATAAATATAATATATAATATACTTAAAATTTTTAAACCGAGACTACAAACTCAAAGATAAAATTTAGTTGTGGCTATTCGATCATCGCACCTCTCGATTCGGAACTCAGGGTAAGATCAGGGTAAAAGGCTACGGTTTCAAACAACTTTAATTGACTTTAAATTTATAACTCAACACTATACAGACACAACAGTAAAAAATGTTGTGACCATCCCCTCTCGATTCGAAACTCAGGGTAAGCTCAGGGTGAAAGGATAAGGTAATGGTCAACTTAAATGGACTTAAAATTCTTAATTCAGCACTACAGACACAACAGTAAAATTTATTTGTGACCATCTCCTCTTGATTCGAAACTCAGGGTAAGCTCAGGGTGAAAGGGTAAGGTAATGGTCAACTTAAATGGACTAAACATTCATAACTCAACACTACAGACACAACAGTAAAATTTATTTGTTACCATCCCCTCTCTATTCGAAACTCAGGGTAAGCTCAGGGTGAAAGGGTAAGGTATAATGGTCAACTTTAATGGACTTAAAATTCATAACTCGACACTACAGACACAAAAGTAAAATTTATTTTTGATCATCACCTCTTGATTCGAAACTCAGGGTAAGCTCAGGGTGAAAGGGTAAGGTAATGATCAACTTTAATGGACTTAAAATTTATAACTCGACACTACAGACACAAAAGTAAAATTTATTTTTGATCATCACCTCTTGATTCGAAACTCAGGGTAAGCTCAGGGTGAAAGGGTATAAGGTTATCGACAATTTTTATTCACTAAAATCAATAACTTGAGACTACAAACACAAAAGGGAAAATTATTTTTAGCTGTTACCTCCAGATTTGAAACTCAGGGTAAGCTCAGGGTGAAAGGGTATAAGGTTATCGACAATTTTTATTCACTAAAATCAATAACTTGAGACTACAAACACAAAAGGGAAAATTATTTTTAGCTGTTACCTCCAGATTTGAAACTCAGGGTAAGCTCAGGGTCAAAGGGTATTGTCAGGTAAACGTTGATTGTATTTTGTATAAAATATGAAATATTAAATTTGATGGCGAAAATTATTTTTCGATATCTTTATTTGTTGCCGAGCTCAGGGTACTATCAGGGTCAAAAGTTCAGGTATCATATTTTTCAGGTACATTAACATTAAAAACATTTTATGGTGCACCTTTTTGCAAAGTTTCAGGTTTTTTGCTTTTCATTTACTAATTTTAGTATTTTTAAAAAACGCAACTTTTACCGACTAATATTTTGCCCAAATCGGGCAAAAGGTCCCATCGAAGGTCCCAGAGGTCATAGGGTGTGTTGCTGAGTACCTAGGTACCTGATCAAAACTTTCAAGAAGGTCGAATGTAAGTGTGCGAAATCATTTTCAAAGAAATCACTTTTTGATATATGCATATCACGTCAAGTAGTTTTTAAATAATTTTTTATTTATATTATTTAGTAATAAATCATAGCAAAAATCAATTGAAATCAATAATTGTATCCCTAAGAATCAATACTATGATCGATAAAAATAATTTTCATCTCTTTTGAACGTTAATACCACCGAAATATGCAATGCGGCATTGATGCGGCATTTTGTTCCCATATGCTAAGCACTGCATTTAAACATTGCGCGCTAATATCGGACTAAATGACGTCATGAGCCCACGTGATAAGCAGTGACCAATGGGAATTTTGTTTTCGAGAGGGGCGGAGCAATGCTCAAAATTCACTTTTTTGGATTAATTTTGTGGCTTTCTCATTAAAGATAGAATTTTTTCGCTTTCGAAATTAGTTTTAGGATACTTTGAAGTATTTATTGTGAAATTATTAGCCCGAAATATTGAATTGGCCTTTACTCTATTAGCGGACCCTTAGATTTCCCCACGCTCTATACCGCGATAACTGCGATAAGCTCCATTGTAGGAGACTGGAAATAAAAATATTTTGTATTTGATTTTTTTCCTTTTTAATTTGAGTAACATACGTAGATAAACATTAAGCAAACATTGCATAATTTGCATGCCATGTGTTATCTTGTAAAAAAAAAAAAAAAAAAAAAAACGCAGTGGCAGTTAATGTTTTGGTGTGTCATGAAAACCAATTGTTTGTATACTCTGTATTACATAGAAAGAAAACACGTATTCTCTGAGTGGTAATTAATAATTTGATTTATTTTCTATTTTAGGATTGTAGAATAAATTTATAGAAATAAGTTTACAAGTGTCAGGATGGCCGAGCGGTCTAAGGCGCCAGACTCAAGCGAAAGCTTACCCATGTTAAATAATGGGTTTGAGTATTCTGGTCCTCGTAAGAGGGCGTGGGTTCAAATCCCACTTCTGACAAACTTTTTAAATACTTTTTAGTAATATATTTATATGAATTATGAGTGTATTTAGCATTGGCGAACTATCAAATGAAGCTGGAAATGTAACTTGATTAAATATTGAAAAACTCATTTATTTCTTCATCGATTGTTTTAAAAGTTTTTAGACAAAGAAAACTTTAAATATGAAAGGGGGTGGGTATTACTATCCAAAATTGCGACTAAAATTGCTTCGGACTCCCATAAAACCTTATGGCAATTAAAAGAAAATTGGAGGTTATCGGTTTAAAAAAAGTCGTAAAAATTTTCTATGGCTTTAAACACGTAAAAGTATGTCTAGTATTTCTCATTTAAATTTCTCCGAAATCGGAGAAGTTTTCTCAAAAATCGCAAAAAACTTGTTTTCCCCCATAAGCGCGTAATGTTAAATTAGGGGACCCTTAGCTTTCCCCGCATCACCCCGCGCGCTAAACCGATAACCTCCATTGATGGTCACGGTTTCTGTAATACTTTAAAAAGGTCGTTTCCAATTACTGTATACAATACAGTATATTATATTAACATTCAATAAAAAAATATATATTAAATTTCAAAGAGAGACTTTTAATTACAGTATTTTAGTAAAAAAAATCATAATATAGATCATTTTACTTAAATGTTTAGTTATAAGTTATATTCATTAACATATTAATAATTTAAGGGGGTAGGTGACCGACTGATATCTCGCAAACTAGACGGTCGCGATAATTATAATATAAACACAAAATACAGAAAATACACAAATACACAATTACAAATACACAAAATACAAATACAGTAGTTTAGTTATACGTTAAACAGTTAAACATGTGAAAAACAATGAAATATTTTATTCCACTTTTAAGATAACAATATGTAAATGTGGAAATTCAAATTACAGTGTTAAATTAGGAACTTTTTTTTAAAAATTAAAAATATGATTAAAACTTTTTTTTTTTTTTTTTTTGCAATAAAAAATATATTTTAAATTTACTCGAATTTATTTGAAAATCAGTGTTTGTTTTGTTAAAAATAAATCATGTACAAAAAATTATTGTGAAAATATAGTTCTTCTTTTAGCGATTTCTGGTCCAAGTCGGTCACGTTCTACGTTAATTTAGATTTTTGTAAAAAGTTAAATAACGTACGTACGTAATATTGTTTATTTTTTAATAATGAAAAAACATGTATTTAAATTAGTAAGTTACAAAAAGATTATAAACAAAATTACTTCTACATGCACAATTATTTAAAGAGTTTAGGCAGTGGGTAATGATACAATGATTATAATGTCTGTTATTAAAAGGGTGTGCATGCATGACGTCATATTTAATGAGCTTCATGGACGCTATATAACATTGCCAGCATAGGACAAACTCCGTTTTTGAATATTTTTATTGGGAATTCAGTTAATTTTTTTATTATTATTTTTCTTACATACTTGAGATACCTATTATCAGGATCAATGTCCTCAAAAATATTTTCTTATAGTATTTTTAAACTGGCTAGAGGTGGTTAAATTAGAGGTGGATTTAATTTGAAGTCCCAATAACTGTTGTGTTACTTCACTAGAATACCAGGAAAATATCCACCCATCACCTGCCCATCACATGATGTTACAATAAAGTAAGTAATATTAAATTTAGCATTTCATAATTTCAATATAGTTGGAATAAAATATATAATATTTTTTATTATTAAAAAAATTATAATATAATTATCTTAAAAAAATTATAACTTTTAAAATTAATAATAGTCATAAAATAATATTAAAAAATATTTATATTTAAAATTGCAATTAAAAAAAGTTATAATAATATTTTTTGTCATTTGCTCATTTGTAAGACAGGTTAAAATATACTATAGTTAATATTAATTATACTATTAGATTTTCAGAACACTATTATTTAAAAAAAAAAAATATATATATATAACATTTGAAAGCTTTTATGGGCGTAAAAATGTCATCGTTGAAGATTTTTTTTTCTTCTTCTTCAAACGCTTTAAAAAAAACGCTTTTTTTTTCTGAAAATAATATTTTTTAAAAAAATTTTAGTTGAATTTTTACCCAACAATCTGAATTTTAAGCATAATTACTAGTTTTACAATGCATATAGACTTATATTATATGGTATAAAATTTAAAACATATATAAAAAGTTTGTCAGAAGTGGGATTTGAACCCACGCCCTCTTACGAGGACCAGAATACTCAAACCCATCATTTAACATGGGTAAGCTTTCGCTTGAGTCTGGCGCCTTAGACCGCTCGGCCATCCTGACACTTGAAATCAAATCGTAAAATTTGCATACATAATGAGTTCTCATTGATTTTGTTGTATTTCTGGCACTAGAACAGTTACAACTTTAAATAATTCTATTTGTGATGCGTCATCAGTATTTCGTCACTGTTTCCCCCACTATTTTTCTTAAAATATATTTTTAGTATGTAGGCAACGTGCATTGCTTTGACGTTGAAAAAGTTGCCTACGTGTCTAGGCGCTTTAAAAATAATTACTCTCTCTTTCTCTCTCTCTCTCTCTCTCTCTCTCTCTCTCTCTCTCTCTCTCTCTCTCTCTCTCTCTCTCTCTCTCTCTCTACTTTTGAGTGAAAAAGATGAAAATAGATGAATGAATCAATGAATCAATGAATCAATCAATCAATCAACGAACAAATATACAAAAAAAATTGTATACATTAAAAAATTTTGATACGCAACAAATATGCTAGTTTAATAAGCTCAATTAAATTTAATTAATATCACATATTTATTCAAAATATGATATGAAATCCATAATGACTATTTTATACATATACTATAGCCTATAGCATAAAAATTTGGTTGTACTGTATACAATAAAATAAAACTAAAATAACAAAAGAATAATAACAAAATGTATGCTAATAAAAATATTCACGGAATCATTTATATTAGTTTTTTTTTTTTTTTTCTGTGAATTTCACAATAAACAAGGAAACAAAAATCATGAATAAGGAAACAAACACTCAAATGAGAAGAAAAATATACCAACAACAAATTAGTGTCCAAAATTTGGCTAGTCTAATTTCAGTAACATTAATTAATAGCATCATCGCATCATATGCTATATATATATTAAATAATAAATTTATTACGTATACTACCTATAGCAAAATATGTAATTTGTAATAATAATTGGCAATGGTAGCTTTAATCCATGATAATAATTTTAAAAATTTATATATTCTTTGAGCTTAAAACACGTCAAAGTGTGTCTAGTAATCCTTATTTCAATATTTTCAGCCTCGATACATTAGTTTTCTTAAAAATAAAAAAAATAAAAATAAAAAAAGAAGAAGGAAAAAAAAAAACGCTTAAACATGTTGCAATTAATGAGGGAAACCTATTATAAATTAAAGGACCCTATTATGCAGTATATAAGCGTTTCCTGCTCACCTCGAAAAGAAAAAGCAAAATCTACAAATAAATGATATAAAATGCAGCAAAAATTACGTAATTTCTTTTAACCTTGTAAAAATTAAAATTACATGCATTCTTAATTTAATGCTAGATTGTACAGATAGTATACACCTCAAATCTGCATCATACTAGACTACAGTATTTTTTTTTTTTTTTTTTTTTAGGTATAAACGTAATATTTTATATTTATGATCTGTATACCATGGAATATATCTGATACAGGATACAGGACTACACGCACTATACGCATAAAAAAAAAGTGTATGAGAAACTGCAATCTTGATACCTTATTATTATTATAAAATTTAAGAAACTTATTTTTATGATTTATTTAGTATGCGTGTATATATGATAAAGAACAGAAAAAAGTTTGTAAACCCCCTAATTTATTTTAATAACAGGTGAGAAAAAAACAACATGAAAATCGATAAAATAATATCTCGAGTTAAGTGGTTTGCATGTTTTAAAGATTTTTATTTTCAACGTTAATCATGCAAACTATGCTTTCTTTTGTGACATATTTAGAACGCGAGCAGATTTTTTTTTTCAACAACTTTTCCTTTGAATTTCTTTTGAAGTTTTTTTTTTTTTCTGGTGACATGAAGGATTAAATAATATCATTTTAACATAATAACATAAATTAATTATTTGATTATTATTTATATATATATATATAAATAATAATAATAAATATATTTAATTAGTATTTATTTTATTTTATTAATTCACATTGGAATAAAATATATTAATTATATAATTATTTTAAGGTAAAAAAAAAAAGTTTATAGTTATAGGGAAAATAACATGTATATATATATTATTGACGATTTATTTGAGCACTATAGTGCTCAAATAAATCGTCAATAATATCTGATAGAAGATATTGAAATAATATAATGAAGTTAATAAAAATAACATATTTTCTGCTTGTCCTCTCACTTCTCACGCAATGGAGATTATCGGTTAAAAAAAAAAGTGTATGGCTCAAAACATAATGTAAAAGTATATCTATAGTAGATCTCATTTAAATTTTTCCGGAATTGGTGGAGTATAATTACAGTATTTTTCTCAAAAAAATAAATAAATACATAAAAAAAAAAAAAAAAAAAAAAATTCTCATAAGCGCGTATAGCAAAGAAATTTGTGATATAGTTGTTATATCAGTTAGCGTATAAGTAAAACATGAATTAAGGGTGTATGCGGATGACGTCATATTTATTGCGCTTGGAGGCCATACTGGAGTATAGTGCATAACATTACTCAGCATATATAGGACAAACTTCATTTAGGTAGGCTGACCATAATTAAAAGTGTGCAACCCGGGACACTGCAGAGCAATGCACAGAAGAGACCAAGAGGCCCGCGCGAAGCGCGGCCGGTGGTCCCCGCCGGAGGCGAAAAATTTTCAGAAAAGGGGGCGTGGCCTCCGAAATTTCATCAGTTTTGTGTCTTTTTGCAAGAGTTTATTTAAAAGTACATGGATTTTTTTCAATGCTTTCTGTCGTCTATTTTTAACCTTTTCCCTGCAAAAAAAAAAAAAAAAATAAAAAATAATAATAATAATAATAAAAAAAAAATTATGAAACAATTTTTTAATAATTAATAATAGTTATATCACAAATAACATACGTAACCGACGTAACGTATGGTATGTGATGTGTACGTCCTATTTGAGCCGAAACACCCACTCTCAAAAAAATTAATAAATAATTAAAAATTTGGCGTAACTATGGTGTATAATTTTGATATGCTACGAAAAATATTACGAAAATGCGTCGACATCTTTTGACGTTTTTTTTTTTTTTTTTAATTTATTTTTTCTCCGAGAGCTTTTAATTGTATACTTTTTATTAAAATTCCTGCAAAATATAAAACCGGGACATTGACGATTTTTGCAAAATCTTGCCGGGACTTTAGTGTTGAAACCGGGACTGTCCCGGCTAATCCGGGACGGATGGTCAGCCTACATTTAGGCCAATTTTCTTTGAGAATTATCTGTTAATTTTTTGTTATTGTTATTTTTCTCACATATATATACTTGAGATACTAATTCAACATATTTACAACATCAATATATGCTCTCAAAAATATTGCATAGTGATTTTAAACTGGCAAAATGTTTTTTTTGCCTATGCCACCCATGTTATTGAGTTATCCAACATGGCGTCGACTTTAACATGAATGCATACACCCTTCGTTTGTACTTGTGATTTTATCATATAATCACATCAATATCAAAATGTTTCCTGCTTTATAGTGTTTGTAATAGGTTTAAATAGAAAGAAAAGTGTCAATATTTGTAGAACATTTTATAAGGATTTGGAATATGTTAATAATATAATGGTTTTTATATTTAATTAATTAACGATTCTGAGAAAACTATAATACAAATTTCAAATTGATGAATTTTGAATGAACTTTTTGTTTTCGAATATTTCCCGCTTAACAACAAAAACAAATGAATGCGATTAAAATCAGCTGTCAAAATTTCGGCTGCTGTAATGATAATAATTTTTTTGTGTTTATATGTAAATATCTCTGTAATTAATTAAAAAATGTAAGTATTATTAAATCAATTATACTACTAGTATTATTAACTATAATGTTGATTTGTATTTTCAGGATTTGCCGCACAATATGTTGGATTTTTGTGATAGTTTTGATAAGTGTTTTCCCTACGACACTTTCAGAAGATTTTTATGAACTTTTAGGTATTACTAAAGATGCTGATAATCGTGAAATACGAAAAGCATTTAAAAAATTAGCAGTCACAATGCATCCTGATAAAAATCCGGTAAGTTAAAAGATCTCAAAAATAAGCATTTAAATTTTGTAATAATTTTAAAGTGAAAGGAAAACTGATATCGTGTCATTTTTCCACCCACGCCTCTCCAGCTTCCAGATATTTCTTTACTTAAATGGCTGTAAAATAAAAGCCACATGTTTTTTTTTCAAAAGTTATAACCTGCTTACTTTGTTTATGTGTTTTTATGTGGCTTAACTTTAAAGTTAATGGAAAGTTTCAAAATTCGTGACCATTGTAATTCTTGAGGCTTTAATCAGAGTAAAATTTGTAAGATCCGTTTATCCAGTATCATATACATTTTAAGTGATCTTAGGATATCCTCTCCTAGTTTCCTGTTTTTAACGTTAGCGGGACCATTTTTGGGCAAATTTTGAGGGGACTGCTGCACTGATGAGGTGCATGGGAAATTTTTAAAATACGAATATAAACACACTTTTACGTGCTTTAAGAGGGGGGGGGGGGGGGAGAGAAGATAGCGTAGCCACTAAATAAATAAACACTATAGTGTCACATGAATAAACAAGCTAAAGAATTGAGATACTACTAAAAAAAAAAAATACGTTGTTAGGTATGATAAATTTGAAAGAAAAGGATGGGAGAAAATCATGAAAGACCTTACCATAGTGTGAACAAACAGAGTCCCATAATTTTGTAAAAAAAAAACTTGCTCGAGCACATATATTATATATAAAAAAAACAAACTAACTCTTATTGGATAGCTTTTGCACTAAACTCCAGAGAAACAGTGAGTTATGCCTTTGTCAGTCCAACACACGCAACGCAACCCTAACACAAAGCATAACACACTCTATTTCTCTTTGAATTTAGTGTTGAAAGATGGTATCCAATAGGATGTTAGTTTTTGTATCTTTGTGCTATGGGACTCTTTACTATGGTATCTAAGGTTCTTGCTGGTTTTTCTCCTATCCTTTTCTTTGAAATTCATCAAAATGAAAAATTGATAGATGAATAAATAAAAAAATACAGTAGATTGAATGAAAAGTTAAGATTCATGGAGTGTAACATTGAACAACCAATCACAAGCACTGTTACATTGTTTTTTGTTTTTCATATCAATATTGTTGCGAACAATATGTGTATCTCGTTTTTTTGTCACGGTAAGCAAAATGTCTATTTTGTTATTAGTCAAGCGTAGTAAAATACGTACAGTACTGTATCTCTTTTTTTGTCACACATAGCAAAATTTCCCTCTTTTTTTTTTTTTTGTCACAAAGCAATATGTGTAAGTCAAGCGCTACAGTATCTACATAATGTTCGGTAACGACTTACAAATTTTGCTTCTTGTGACAAAAAACTGGATACAGTACACCCATTGCTACACGTGACAAATAACAAGATATACATTTTGCTAAAATTGACAAAAAAAAAACAAACAAAAAAACAGTAGATATATTGTTTACCGCAACATCAATATACCTTTATACACAAGTATTATGGAAGTGCATCACTCACTTGTCAGTTATGTTCAAATTCGTACCCTGTCTTCAATTTTACACCTCTCGACACATAAATTAACAAACAAATTAATTACTTGATATTCCCAGGAGGATGACAGCGCACATGAGAAGTTTGTAGAGCTAGCAAGAGCCTACGAGACACTCAAAGACCCTGACCTACGTAAACGTTACGACTTATATGGTGAAGAAGATAGTAGTAAGCAGAGAGGTCGCCAGTACCAAAGTTGGAGTTTCTACCATGATAACTTTGGGATTTATGATGATGATCCTGAGATCATAACTTTAGGAAGAGCAGAGTTTGGTAAGTATTGATGTAAATATGGTTGAGACTGAAAAGTAAATTACGTACTGTACAGTTTCAGATAAATGAAAGGTAACCATTTAAACATGTTGCTGCTTTGCGCACCTCAAATTATGTAGAAAAGATATTGTTACAGTACATCATATTCTTGTGTTTTTATGCGTGCTCAGGTGTAGCATTATGTATCAGGTGAGCTGCATTAGTCAGCAAGCCAAACATGCCGCGTGATTCACGTGAATATGATATGTAATAATATAGTTTCTATATAAAGTTTGAGGTACTGAAAAAAGCAGCAAGTTTAAATGGTTACCTTTCATTTGTCTGAACTGTACATATAACTTCAGCATTGTAATCCCCCCCCCCCCCCCCCCCCGCCCTTCCATTTTTTCTTTGAGAAAACAGCACTGTGTCTGGAATAAATAAATACAATAAATGAGGGATTTTAAACACAATATAATACCTCTTTTAAAGTATAATACAGTATACCTATTGTATATTTTTATTGTTATAGTAATAAAAAATAATAATACTGTAATAGGCTATGTACTAAAATAAAATTAAAAAAAAAAAAAAAAGCCTTAGTTCACGTCAAGTTCGCCTCATCTCATTCATTTGTATAAAATCACACTTTTTGTTTATCCTGTTATGTGATATACAGTTATTTGTTATACAGTAGCTTAAATTTTCCTCAAGATTAATAATGCAATAAGGTAAAGAAAAAATAGGTGTTACTGTTGTACAGGTGGTGTGGAAATAGGCACCAATTTTCCCCCCTTAGAAAACTACCATATAAAAGCTAGAAATTTTAAATAAAAGATACATTTTTTTAAGCCAATATTAATTGTGATAAAATAATAAAGTCTATTTTTTTAAATAAATATTTATGATTTGTTTTCAGAACAAAGTGTACACCAAGGAGACGATACGTGGTTCATCAACTTCTACTCCGCGATGTGTTCACATTGTCATGAGCTAGCGCCTGCGTGGCGTAGAGTGGCTAGGAGACTACAGGGTGTCATTAGAATTGCTGCGGTCAACTGTGAGGAGGACTGGGTGTTGTGTCGTAACGAGAGAGTCCAGTCTTACCCCACGCTTATCTACTATCCAACTGTAAGTCCTGCTTTTAGTTGTTTTAATAACTGGTACAGTTGGAGGCAAATGAGTCTAAACCCCACTTCTTCCATTTTCAATAAAGGTGAGTTTCTTATAACTCAGGTAAGATATCACCTTTGTTAAAAATGGAAGAAGAGGGTTTTTGAACAAGTAGACTCAAATAATAAAAGGTTATAATTTAAATTTGTTCCTTATTTGAGTGCCTCAAACTGTATGTGGAAACCATTGTCATTTTTTCCCCTTATTTTTCACATTCTTCCAAAAACAATATACCGGTACCAGTAATGTCCACTAGAGGTTGCCTCTTGCATTCAGGTGAGCTGCTAAGCCAGCAAGCCAAACACTGCTCATTCTGCACACTCGAGCAGATTGCTCTCTCAACTAAACCTCTCTCTTTAGAACACCAAACGCAACCGATCCTTTTTTTGTTTTGTTTTGTTTTGAAGCAGTGGAATATAAATAAAATATTGCTGCCTAGAGTTATTAGTTTGCTAAAATTACAAATCACAAAATCCATCATAAACATTAATTTACAGCATTTTTGTATTCACTTATACTAGCAGCTCACCTAAGTACAGCAGGTGACTTATATTGGACTTGTTGATTTTTTTTTTATTTTTTTTTTGAAAGGATGTGAATATATGGAGGTAAAAAATAATTTTCACATATAGCTAAAGGCATATGCAAATAATCGTTAAGTTTAAATTGTAACCATTTATTTTAAATTCACAATACTTATGCTGTCTATTGTTATCATGTTTCAGAGGGAGAGATATCGTGATGAGCGCTCAGAAGACGAGCTTGTTGACTTTGTACTGACAAGAGTTACTGCCCTAGTTCATGAGATATCCAGCTGGCCTGCAGGAGACAAATCTGATGCAAGAATACTCTTCTTCTCTGATCTGTCAGATGACGGACCAACCTCGGAGACGAGACTCAAGCTGGCTGCCATGCTTGTAAGTGTTAAGTAAATTTATGGTTTTCTTAGACCTAAAACTGACTGTGATGGTTAAAATAAAAGTTGTTATACTGTAACATTTTTTTTTTTTTTTTTTTTTGCACAGTGATGAAACAATGAGGAAGACTAATGATTTTTGGGACAGTATTTGAGCACATTTTTAGAAAGAGTATAATTAGTAGATTCTATTGACGTCAATATTTACCTTTATTACTTGAATTTCAGCGATTAATTAATGATTTAAAAGTGGCGGCCACGCCCCCAAGAAGCCTGTGCCGTTAGTCATTTGTTTGAATTTGCAGCGCAGTCTGATCTTCTTCTGCAAATTTGGCTACGAGAATTTAAAAATTCGCGTAAATTTTAAAATCTCGTATCCAAATTTGCAGAAGAAGATCAGACTCCGCTGCAAATTCAAACAAATGACTAATGGCACAGGCTTCTTAGGGGCGTGGCCGCCACTTTTAAATCATTAATTAATCGCTGAAATTCAAGTAATAAAGGTAAATATTGACGTCAATAGAATCTACTAATTATACTCTTTCTAAAAATGTGCTCAAATACTGTCCCAAAAATCATTAGTCTTCCTCATTATAATATTAAGAAATAAATCTTTCATTAGTCGCCATATTATTCAGAACTTTCTCTCTCTCTCTCTCTCTCTCTCTCTCTCTCTCTCTCTCTCTCTCTCTCTCTCTCTCTCAACTAATAGTTATGGATTTTTTTTTTTTTTTTTTTTTTTTTTTTTTAAGAAATGAAACTTTTAAATGTCCCTTAAAAATCATTAAAAATTCTTCTACAGCTTACAGAAAGGCGAAAAAAAATGCATACATGCATGAACAATTGATTTTGTGCAGATTACATAGTAACAAAAAATTAAATAAAAATATTGCTTAAGGAAAAAAACAATGTAGTTAAGGGAACTAATAAAAAGGTTATTGTTATTGTATTAGGAACACATAAATAGTAAAATTTTATTGGAAAGGTACATAGTAAAGTGAGCTTTAGCGGTCACATTTGAACCCAAAGCAACTGAGAAAATATTCAAACCTAGGCCAAAATAAATGTACACACAAAGGATAAATATGCAAGGAAATGGAGTAGCTACTAGCTACTCATAAATGTAAAATAAATTATGTAATGTACGCTACATTTACATAACATAACTGTTGCTGTATTTTAGAATTAAGAAAAAGACACACCTAAATAAACTGTACAACTTGATTATTATTCAATTTAGCATACATTATGTAATATTACTGATAAATTTGAAAGAAAAGGACAGGAAAAACCAGCAAAGGCCTTACCATAGTAAAGAGAGTTGCATAGTTTGGTGAAAATCTTGCTAGCACAGATATAAAAACTAACACATTGGAAATATCTTGGCAACAAACTACAAGAGAGGTGGGGTGTGTTATGCCTTCATCAGTCTTTACAGAGAAACTTTATAGTTTTTTTTTTTTTATTATTTTTTTATTTTTATAGATTCATAGTTTTACTCTGAGTCTGTAAGGAGGACTAAGGACTGATGAAGGCATAACACACTCCATCTCTCTTGGAGTTTCTTGCCGAAATATTTCCAATAATGCTGTTCATAAACCCTGTTCTCTCGCACCAAAAAATGTGCATTCCATTTGATTAACCATAGCTGATCGTCATTTTAGGAGCAAGGAACAGAGTTTACGAACAGCATTAATGACATTAATGTGTTAGTTTTTAAATCTGTGCTAGCAAGATTTTCACCAAATTATGGGACTCTCTTCATTATAGTAAGACCCTTGCTGGTTTCTCCTATCTTTTTCTTGTTTTGTTTCAAGTTGATCATAACTAAATGTTATGGCTTATTTTCCTTAATATATCTTATTGAATTAAATTACTGTATAAATAAATGTTAGTGAAATCATGATACCATGATTATTGTGTATGTATGTTTTTGTGTATCAGGTACTAATTATGATTATGCTTGCCAGGATGGACTTGCGTGGGTAGGACATATAGACTGTGAACGTCATGCTACCACATGTGATAAACTAGGAGCCAGCTCAGGAACTGCTCTATGGAAGTCAGGAACTGATTCATCACCTTCCTTCTTACCTGGTCTAGAGGCTCAGGAACTTTTGAACCAAGTTCTTACCTTGTTACCTGAGCCACCTTTGTTGAATGATGGAGATTTTGAGGTAAGAATTGTTGTTGGTCAGTAATAAGCTGAAGAAAATAATGATTGTCAAATGTTTTGACTATTTTAAATGTTAAGAAATGTTTCTTAAAAGGTTTCATGCAAGGAAGTTTTGAGGAAAGTGCGCTCCCACAAATTTATGCTTCCTGTGAAATAAGGGTTCATATCATAGGTGGTGCTACAACGATTCAAAAGTGCAAGATGTACTACATACGAGATAATGACACGCTCAACCAATTTGGGCCGCCGTGAAATTCAAAATGGATGTCTAATCTAATCACTGCCCGAGTTGAAGGTCACGTGATCAAAATAGACCAATCACAACTGCTCAAAGATTGTGATTGGTGTCCCTATCTTGTATTTAGTATATTGAAAAGTTAAAAAATTAGAACCAATTAGATCACGCTATGTTGCAACAACCCTCTCAGATCCTTTTTTGCACACGTAGCATAAATTTGTTGGAATGTGGTTTCTTCGTAAAATTCTTTGCCTTTTAAGTTGTTGTAACTTTGTTTATCTGTTGACATTCATCAAATTTACACACCATTTAGATGATACTTAAGACTTTCTTTTCCTTACTGTGTTATTTCGTTTTATGTCTAAACAAAGCCATGAATAATTTTTAATTCTGTAAGGACTTTTTGACAAACATCTGCCGTATGATATTCTGTATTTATACTCAACTCTGATCCATACCTGTGTTTCTAGGACATGTTGGCCAGTTTAGACCTGGAGGGCTCTTCACCTTGGCTCATATACTTTCACCTCGGCTCAGAGGAAAGTACGAGACTTGAGCTACGACAACTGCCAGCTAAGATACCTGGACTGAGACTGGGGCGTGTGGATTGTGCGAGAACGAGCAATCTATGTAATGAACTGCATATTCAGAGGTGACTTAATAGTCTTTAATAATTGTCACAGCATCCCTGTCAATTCAAGCACACTCTATAATCCAATTTTTTCCTAATCTGCCTGTGTTTTACTATCAAAAAAATTTTTTTTTTAATTATCATTTTTCACTCAGTAGGATTTTAATATTCTTCATTAAATTATTCCTTTTCTTTCTTATATGTTGTCTGTATTTATCTCACTATTTCACAACATTTGCCTCACCAGAATATTCCTGACTTGCAACTTAGTTTAGCTGTTTCAGCATGTGTGTCTGCATTTTTTTTTCCTTGCATCGTCAAGCAGCACAGCCTCGGGTATGAAACCCCAAGGCTTGGTTGCAAAAATCACTAGTGCTCTTCTAGGCTAACAAGTCCCAGTAAGGACAAAACAGCTGTCCATAGCTAGAGATGAGGTGCTGAAAAAGACAAGATGTGATATGCGCAATGCTCACGCTGTCTAAACCAATATGCAAGCCAAAATTCCCCTTTATTATGAACCGCGCTTTCTACAGAACAATATGAGCTTCCAGTTCATTTATCAATTTCTTTTGGCGTGATTTACAAATTTTCACTACCACAGCATCTCTGTTAGTGTAAGCTTATTAGTTATTATTATCTCCCATTCCCCAATTTTTCCTAATCTATGTTTTACAATCATATCTTTTTAGTATGTACCTATTATTATTTTTACATAGTCCAATTTTTCATTAATATTTTTAGTTCTGTATATCGATGCTTACGCATCAAAGTAAACAAACTACACTTTATAAATTTGGTTCAAAATGACCGATCTACATTTTTCAAATTCAAAGTTATCCCATATAGTTCTCCTGTTAAAATGCATAGAAGCGCCAAACGTAGATCATACACTTTGAGTGAAATTTGTAAAGTGTAGTTCATTCACTTTTATTGGTAAACATTGATATATAATAACATATTTACTGCTTACAGATATCCAGTATACGCTGTCTTTAAGCCAGGAGGTTCCTATGAACTCCACCATGGACGTAGCTCTGCTTCGGATGTCGCCCAGTTTGCACGTGAAAGTGCCAACTCTCTCCACGTCACTACACTAACTCCAAATCAGTTCTCCAACACCGGTCCAGTATCCACAGAACCCATGTTAATAGATTTCTTTGCACCCTGGTGTCCTCCATGTCTAAGATTGCTTCCTGAGTTACGACGTGCCAGTCAACAGTTTGGTCCAGCAGTCAGTATCGGTACCGTAGATTGTACTGTACACTCCATGTTATGTAGAGAAATGGGGATTAGTTCATACCCGACTACGAGATTGTATAATGGATCAAAAGTTGAGAATTTTGCTGGTGATCATAAAGCTGAAAGTATCATTGAATTTTTAGAAGATATGGTTAATCCTTTAGGTAAGTCGTGTGATTTTTAATTTTTATTTTTATTAGCGTTTGGGGAAAAAAGAAAAAGAAGCATTTAAAAAGACAATTTATAAATTAAAAATTATACTTAATTTTTGTAAACTTGAATTTATTTCCTGCAAGAAAGTATTTTTACAGATGCATAGTTTGAAATATTAAATACAGTACATTAAAAACGTAGAGCACCTTGAACAAAAAAGTTGTGTATTATCCTAACAAACCTGAAAATCAATGTTGATTTGGCCGGAGTCATTGATTTCTAGTTTATTTTCCATTCACAAAATGACACTGGCGTTCACTGACGTCACAGCACTACAGTTTACGCGCGCGTAAAACAAGCGAGCTCTGACGTTAGTCGCGTTAGTTACCGCCAGTGTAAATTTTGTAAATCTAAAATAAATTAGAAATCAATGACTCCGGCCATATCAACGTTGATATTTAGGTTTGTTAGGATAATACACAGCTTTTTTGTTCAAGGTGTTCTACGCCTTTAAATACCGGGGTGAAGTTAAAGCTCCAATCATGTGCAAGCTTTCATTTTTCCCTATCTCGCTAGACACAGAGCACTTTGAAAGCAGGGCAGGTCTGTGATTGGCTTTCAATTTCACCCTGCGTTTTCAAGTTCACCCCGGTTGACTGTAGCCCTGTCTGCAATGGAAAAGCCTTTATAATTATTATTTACGTAAATAATGCTAATAATGTAATGTGCCTATGTTACAGTGATAGAGCTGACAGATGATAATTACTACAACACTGTGGGCAAGAAAGAAGAAGATGAGATCTGGCTGGTGGAATATTTTGCTCCTTGGTGTAGACCTTGTCAGCAACTTCAGCCCCAGTGGAGGAAACTGGCAAAGGTAATTAGTCAACTGTACAACTTTTTTTTATTACAGTAATTATTTTATTTTTTTATAAATGGGATATACAGTATGCGTATACCTTTCCTCCGTATAAGAAATGTGAAACAAAAACTTAAGTAAAGCTTCATTTAATATCTTTTAATTTTGTTTTTCACCTTTTTTTTTTTTTTTTTTCACTTTTTTTTTCTGCTTTAGTTAGAGAGTAAATAACTTTTGAAATTTTGGCCAATTTACTTCACTTGAGGGTACAGTATTGCTTCTGCTTCATAGAGTGATTGATTGATTGATTGATTGATTGATTGATTGATTGATTGATTGATATTTGTTTGATATTGACAGATGCTACAAGAGATTCCAACAATCAAGATTGGTTCTGTCAATTGTGAGACTCAGGCATATTTATGTCAAGAACAAGGAGTCAGATCTTACCCCACAATCAGAATCTACCCCACTGGCTCTAAGGGACTGTCTCAAGTAGGGTAAGTACCATCTTTCATATTATAAATTAAACCTTTCTCTTGATGGTAAAAATAAAATTTATTTAAGGAAAAAAACATCATGGTTAGGACCAATAATAAAGAAAGGGATAAAATTACCAGCAAAGGCCTAGTGTTAGTCATAAACCCTGTTTTCTTGCACCAAAAAATGCGCATTCCATTTGAATAACCAAAGGTGATTGTCATTTTAAGAGCAGAGAAGATGGTTTACGAACAACATTCTTACCATAGTAAAAGTTCTATGGAGAGGTTGAGTCTTACTTGGCACAGAGTTTTAGGTATAAAAAGCTTCATAACTGATGCATTATCAATCAAAGAAGAGATTTACTTAAGCACATCACAGATTAGTATGAAGTCTTTTACTGTGATGTGCTTGTGTGATGTATCTCTTTGATTAATAATGTCATTAATATATGACGAAAGGTATCAGTTATTAACATTTTTATAGTTTCAACTCTTTGTCACAAGAGACCCTGACCCATGGATATATAAACAGGAATGGAAGCTCTTGTTGAAAAAACGACCCCTTAATGATGTAATTCAAATTTTTGCCGCAACAATGCAAGAATACAAAATGACATATAAAAGTGGCGCTGTTATCTAGGGGAATTTTTTTAATTTTCCCCCAGATCGCAGCGTCACTTAAATTTTACATGTTGATTGTTGCGTTGAATATTTCGAACTACATCATTAAGGGAATGTTTTTAAGATAGGGCAATAATACAGAAGCTCACCAGCATGCCCTGACCTCTCCATACATCTTCTATTATGGTCAGACCCTTGCTGGTATATCTATCCTTTTCTTTATTATTTTCTATTACAGTATACTCTCGACTTTGTGAAATCACAAGGGACCAAAAAAAAAAAAAAAAAAAAAAAAAAAAAAAAAAAAAAAAAAAAGGCAATTCCACAAAATTTAATTTTACAAAACCGAGAGCTTTAACAGTGCAATACTTATATTGAAGTCTGCTGCGGACTCAACTGAGCACTTTATAAATTTGAGAACTTCACAGATTTAACTTCACAAAGTTGAGAGTTTACTGTAGGCTATAATTGTATTTTTAATTTTCTAACATCATATATATCAACCATGAGGGGTTTTGTCATTTTTATATCCTTCCCCTTAATACAATTTGCATGTATTTAACACCACTCTATTCTCCCAACTCACCAGATACTACAGTGGAATGCAGCGAGACGCTCACTCACTACGTCACTGGGTGATGAACTTCATCCCTAGCTTGGTGACAACTCTCAGTGAAGAAATGTTTGATGCTCAAGTTAGGGGTAGTAAACAGCCCTGGATCATTGATTTCTACGCACCTTGGTGCGGACATTGTCTCGTCTTTGCCCCTGAGTTTGAAATAGCTGCCAGGGTGAGTTATAAACAAATCTTCTCTCATCATTATTAGAGGAAACCAGTGTTGGTCTTGCCATAGTAAAGAATTCTTAGTTCAGGTGTAGTACAGTCATAATTAACATTATATAGCATTGACCTGTGTATTGATTTGTATATAAGTTAGGAGCTTCAGTAGCCAGTTTAATGAAATCCTAGTGAAGAGCTGATTTTATTGAACTGGCTACTGAAGATGTTTGCTTGTATACAAATCAATATACATTCAATATTGATTGATTCAGTAGCTCCATGAAACCAACTCTTCTATTGAACTGGCTACTGAAGCTTTTAACTTGTAAACAAATCAATGAATGGATAGAAGCTAGCAGCCATTAGCCAGTTTAATGTACGTAATTCAGGTGATGAGCTGATTTTATTGAACAAGTCATGGAAGCTTCTAACTTGAAAACAAATTAATATTGATGCTAGCAGCTTTAGTAGCCAGTTCTATGAAATATGCTCATCACTAGGATTGCATACATTGAATTGGCTACTAATTCTCATAGCTTACACAAATCAATAAAATCAATATTTATTTATGCTAGGAGCTTCAATAGCCAGTTCAATGTAATTCTAGTGACAAACTGCTTTCATTGAACTGGTTACTGAAGCTGCTAGCTAAAATTGATTATTCTGAATTGTATACCAGATAGAAGCTTCAGTAGCCAGTTCCATGAAATCAGCTCGTTACCAGGATTCCATTAAACTGGTTACTAAAGCTCATAACTTATCACAAATCAAAATAAATATTAATTACAATTCTTAATTAATTGTCTTAATGTTTCAGAAACTCTCTGGTATGAAGGTACAGGCTGGTAAAGTAGATTGCCAGGCTTACAGAGACTTCTGTCAACACCTTGGTATCAGAGGTTACCCGACAATCAGATTTTTCTCCGGAGCTGCGTCAGATAGCGAGCAAGGTGTAGAGTTAGGTAGTCAATCTGCCGAGAGTATTGTAGATCTGGTACAGTCTTTGTTACCAGAACAAAATAGTAAACATGATGAACTGTGATCTGAATTGTAAAATTATCTAGTGTTAGGGAGATGGCTTAAGTTATATGTTTATGCATGATAAAAAAAAGGAGAGAAAATCAGCAAAGGTATTTACCATAGTGAAGAGATGCTTGGTGAAAATCTTGATAATCATATAATGGGATTGCTTTTGGCACTTAACTACAAGAGAAATGTTTGTGCCTTTGTCTGTCCATATATAGACTCTGAGAGAAACTATGAATTATGGCTATTGCTGGTGTTTAATACCTAAGATTTTATTAAAGGGGGGAGGGGTGATTAAATCACTGATGGTCAACTGAATCTGATTTTCTTTTTATATATTTTGTGATTTTATTAAATCGACAGTTTTCTGATACATTTTTTAATCGTTTTTTAAATTTATGAAAACTAGATTTTTTTTTTTTTTTGACATTTTTTTACATATCAACCTCAATAGCTTTCTTCCTCATATTTACATTTTTGAAATTTATTTTAATATGTATTTATTAAGTATTTTTCCTGCCATATTTTGTAGCATATAAATTAGTTACAAAGAAAACTTAATTTTCTTGTGCCATAAAAGTTACTTCATTTAGGCCAATTTCTACAAGTAACCATAATGAGGGAATACTGAGATTTTTAACCTTAAAATTTCTATATGAATTTGTGTACCAATTAAATATCATAATATGCATCATCTTTAGTAAGGCCAATCAGAAAAAAACAGCCACTAACAACTTTTCATTCTAGGATAAATTAAAAGAAGAAGGAAAATACTTTTCTTCATGTAAATAAATTTAAAATATGTTTCAGTAGCTTTAATTTCAAAGTTTAATTCATTTTTAAACCATTAATCAAATTAAAAAACCTAAGTATGTATTTTAAAATTGCTGAATTGAAATAATAATAGGTAGTAATAATAATAACAAACAAAGAAAAAACGGAAAAAAAAATATATATATATAACGACTTTCCTAATTTTAGATCATTGCTTTAAAAGCCATCTCCCTCTCTCAGTTACTATAATTTATTTTTACATTAATTAGTAAGTAAGTACAATTAGTAATCAAATAAATGACAAAAAAAGATCTTATAACATTATGTATTTTAAGTAGGCCTATAAAATATTTTAAATGATATTTGTAAAATTGACGTCGTTTGTATTTAAAAACATGACAGAAAAAATCACGCGATTTAAAAATAATGCATTTTTTTGAATGACAAATACGTAGATGCAATATTTACAAATATCATTGCTAAAATGTTAAAAAGACAATTTTAATTTATTATAACGTACTTCAAGCACATTACTTAAACGACATTCTTCATGCTTAATTAACTAGATTGCATAAATCATAAGATGGGACCTTCAAAACTATTATAAATTTGACACAAAATCCACTTGTATAGGGTGACATATGAAATGTGCTTTGACGCCATACTGGAGTAATGAATAGCATTGCTCAGCATAGGATAAACGTGATTTTTGGTTATTTTCATGGGAAAATCAGTAAAAAAAGTTGTTATCATTTTTCTTGCATACTTGAAAGCCTAATTCAACTTGTTAATGCTCTCAAAAATATTGCTTAGTATTTTTAAACTGGCAAAATATGTCATTTTCCCATACTGGCTCATGTTATTTAGTGCTCACATATGGCGTCAACTTTTATATAAATGCAACCACCCTATAGAAATACAGTAAAATGCAAAATATGCAACTAATGATGTTATGGTGATACAATAAAAAAGCACAGCTTTCATTCTTTATAGTTATTAGAGCTAAAAACCCTTTGAAATTGACATTGAATTTTGATTTTGATGAAAATTAGCATCAGTTTCAGAGGTCCTATTTTGTGTTTAATGATTTTAAAAGGAACAAGTGTTGTTAGGCTTAAAGCATGCCTAAATATTTATATATTTTTAGTTTATTTTTGACGAGAGATATTTTAACTGTTCACCCATGTTGCGTTATAGAGACACTCTTTGGGTCTAAGATTTAGGTCTTGTTTTAGGTCATATTTTTAATAATGTGAATTTGACCTAAATAACGACTTAAAACTTGTAATAATGGATTTTACCAGTGATTTTTATTTATTATTATTATTATTTTTTTTTTTGAGAAAACAAAGTGACTAAAGTATAAGTATATGTATGCTAAAGTATAAGAAATTAGGAGACTTGTGATTGGTTCATGGCTAAACTCCATTAAACAGTTAAAACTACTGAATTTAAGCCTTATTCTAGCCTTATTTTAAGTTTTATATCATTTTTTTTCTTTCTAATTTAGTCATTTTATTGTTTTTTGAAATATTATAGCTTTGCATAACATCTTATATTTAAACTATTTACTTACCAAATAATGCAGCTAACTTTCAAAATTAAAATATATAATTTGACTGTATAAATGCATAAAGTATTATTTTAAAAAATATACATAAAAAAATCGGCATAATATTAATATGCTTTAAATATAATTAATTGCACAAAAAATCGTGCTACAATTCATGACGTGCAGTAAAATTTTTAAATTGTTGCAAATTTATATATATATATATATATATATATATATATATATATATATATTTTTTTTTTTTTTTTTTTTTTTTTGCAACAGTTATATTGCAAGTCGTGATATATATTTAAAATTAATAAACACGGAAAGTAGAGACAGCCAAGTTAATTATGTTGTACAGCAAAGTTACTTTTCACTATCAACGTGATAAAGCTCCACTGCAAGGTAACTATTTCATACATAGCAGTAGAGGTCCAACAACGTAATATTATGTTGTACAACAGAATTAGGTTCTAAGATTGAAAGCGGTAAAAAAAAAAAAAATGCATGTTCTTAAAGAGCCCTTTAATTTTTTTTTTCTAGAATTTTTAAAGCACTGACAGTAATTTTAATTATTTTTTGAAGTTACAACGAGAGGTGCTATAAAAATCTGCGGCCAACACTTATATAATATGGATTTACAAATTATCACTTTTCAAAATTGCTTAAAAAAAAAAAAAAAAAAAAGTAAAACTATCAAAATATTATGCATTTATTTATTTATTTTTTTTTTTAATTTGAGAACCTAATTTGTAAAATCTCTTTTTCCTTGAATAGGCTCACAAATACATTATATATTGCAATGTTAATTAGTAAATTAAATCAAAACATAATTTTATCAATTTTGTTTAAAAATATATATTATAATATTATTTTGCACAACTTACACATCACAAAATGCAACAATTTTTTTTCTTTACATTAAAAAAAAAAAAAAAATACTACATATTATACCACAAAAGCTCCATTCCTCTAATTAACTACTGTAACTATAAACAATAAACACAAAAACAAATAATAATAAAAAAAGCTTCGTTTTTTTTTTATTCAAATCACAAGGTTTAAACTCAAATCTCTGTGAAACTGTAATTTAAAATTAAAGTATCAAATAATTAAATCTTGTTTTTACTACTAATTTTCAATGGACCATTTCTAAACCCTCAAAATATTATTGTTGAAAAAAATGTGGCATATTGTAATAGAGATTTCAGCTAATTTTAATGGGGAAAAGTAGATTTTTAATGACAAGATTTTTAGGCTATTTTGTGCACATTTTTGTACTATTTGTACATGTACAAATTTAATAGAACATTTTGTTTTTTTCATATTATGCATTTTTTTTTTATTATTTTTATTTTTATTTCTAATTGGAAATTTAGCCACAAGTAAGTTTTTTTTTCTTTCATTTAGTGAGGATTTTATGAATGGTTTTTTGAAATGTCTGCCTTTTATAATTATTATTTGTATTCCAGTGCCCTATAACGTTCCTTTATTGATTTATATTTGTGAAATTTAAAATGTAGCCAAATTTTTCAAGCTATAACTCAACTGTAGTGCCAATAACCTTAGAATAATCAGTATTTCTTACATATACTATTTTTCCTTCCTATTTTTGTTATACTAATAAAATTTTATATTCGTATTTTAATTTTCTCACATTACATAAAATAAAAGTGAAAAAGTGTCTTTCTCTCTATCTATCTCAATTTTGTAATGGTATATTATGAAATTAGTTCATAGTTATTATTAACAATAAAACCAATAGATGATTTGTAAAAACTTGAGGTTTGTTTTATTTCCTTTGTGTAGTTTACGTGTAGTTATGTTATAGTAAAGTAGTGGGGGGGGGGGGGGGGTTTGATGACTATCTGGATATTGGTAATAGTAATTGTACTATAGTTATATCTTTTTTTTTTCTTTTTTTTTTTAATTACCTTACACTATTTACCTTACCTTATTTTAGGGTTTTGAAATTTTAGCGCATAAAAGATGATTAAAATGTTTTTCGTGTAAAAAATTCAAAATTCTCAAAAATGAGGTGAAACGTTTTATGTATTATATAATTAAAAAAAAAAAGCAAACACCTGCCGATAATTGCGGCAAGCATGCCGATAACTATTATACAATAATTACCGTAATAATTAAAAGATATTCTGGCCTTCGTTATAAAGTTAACATAAAATGAAGCTTTCAAAATAAAGGGGTTTAAAGTTGAGGTTAGGAAATTTTCATTAAAATTGAAACTCTGGATTGACTAAAAAAGTGAGTAAGTAAATATTTTTAGAACTTAGATTTTGCAAAAAGAAATATATAGGCCTATAATTACATAAATGATATACAGATAATTTTCGAATGATTGCTGGCAACATATAACATGTAAAACACCCAATTTTCAAATTTTTTCCTTGTATTTTTTTTAACCTTATGAATATGGTCATATAATATATAATTCAGTGGGTCAGAAGTGTGCACTCAAATAATGTTTAATCTGATAAACTCAAACGTTATGTACTTTTACTGTTTTTCTTCAAAAGAAATAATATTGCCATGGGATAAATATTTTTAGGTCCCACTGCTTTTCTCGCGTCATCTGCGTGCTCTTCTGTAACAATTCTCATTTACAAAGGTACACAGTACAACTTGCCTTTCCCCCTTCATTTTTGGTGCCAATATTGAAAACTTTTTTTAATGCTAAAACTCGACAGTGTTTCGAAACAATTTTTAATTAATTTTATCAAAAACATTGATAATAAGTTATTTAAGTACATTTTGATATATTTTATAAAGAAAAGGATAGGAGAAACTAGCAAGAGACCTTATAACATAGTGAAGAGAGTCCCATATATATAGTTCGGGGAAAAATCTTAACTGGCCTTTTTTTTTTTTTTTCTTTGCATGGGAGATATTGATAAAAAAAATAAAACACTAACAAATTGAAATACTTGGTGTTTTTTTATTATTACATCATCATAATTTATTAAACAACTTCTTTTTTTAATATGTAATTATTTTTTTTTTATACAATATTTATTATTTGAAATATTTTGGCACATTTTTTTTTTAATCTATAAAATAAACATGCATAGTAAAAACATCAAGAAAAAATGTAAGAAAAAACACAGGATATAAATGCACAATATATTTATTATTATTTATAAAAATTAATAAATTGTATATTTTAAATAATAGAAGAAAAAAAAGCATGTTTTTCCGCTTATAGTTAAATTTATTAAAGTAAAAATAGTATGTAGTGATATAGTAAAAAGATCTTGTATTATATTATAGTATTTATTTGTTTTTTGATATTTTAAAATTATTTCTGTGGATCTCTGAGAACAGAAGAAATAAGCCAGGCAGTGTAGTTTTATATGTTTGTATTTTATGACAAGAAGGCTCTTACTATTTATTATTTTCTATAACTTTTTTAGGCCGTTTGCAAAAAAAAAAAAAAAAAAAAAAAAATGTAGTGGCCAAATTAAATACAAATTTAAGTTTGTTTTTTTTACCATTATTATTATTTAAGAATAAAGTTACTAAAAATGCAATTAAGGAGAGAGATTCATAATTAATCGGGCAATCAACTATTTTAAAAAAATTATCGTCATAACTGGGCCTGTTTTTTTTTTTTTTTTTTTTTTTTTTTCATCTTTTTTTTTTTCTTTTTTTTTTCTTTCTTTCTTTTATGAAACTGATTTTTTTTTCAGTGGTAGTTGACTGAATAAGCGTTCGAATTAAATCCAATTTGATAGTTATAGAGGATCCAAAACTGCTTTATGTATGAACTCTTTCCTTAATAATTAATTTTGATAACTTATTATAAATAAAAAAAAAATGGTAATTTTAAAATTATTGTAATAATTTCTTTTTAATTGTAAAATGGAAATGATTTGTAATTTTTAATAATTTTCTTTTATTTGCAAATTTCTTTATAAATTAAAGTACTCTTCAGACGGTGCAATATTATCAATAAATTTTACTGCAAGTAATCATTAGAAACCATGCGACGTTTCCAAATATATGTAAAAGAAAATCCTTTGTGTGGATAGACCTTTAAATTACAATAGGGTCCTGCTCACATGTTGCAATATTTTTTATGTAGAATACATTTACATGTAATCATCATTAAACATTACAATTAGAAGCATACAATTTATTACAAAATTGAAAATATTGCACTGTTTGAAATTGTCTCTATACTTTATTAATAAATTTTATTTTTTTATTATAAATTTTTGAAAGAGCTGAAATATATCAAATTATACTAAACAAAAACCTTTAAACACATTAAAAAAATGAACACATTCTTTTTGCCAAAAAAATTTCATAACCTCCATTAATATTTACATTCATTACAGAAACTTTTTTTTTCTTTTCTTTTTAAAATAAATTATTTCCATTTAAAGTATGTATATTTATAATATATCAATATTCATATACAATATAATTAATATGAAACATTTTTATTTTACTTTATTTTATATAATTTTTTTTTCAATAGTTTTATAATATATATAGGCTTTTAATTTTTTTTTTAACATTTTATATTTAATTTGATTGGTAATATTTTTTTACTTAATATTTAATTAATATTAACAGGTAAAGGCATTTATACAAGAGATTGTTGTCTCGATAGTGGATTTAAAAAAATTGTCTTTAAATAAGTACGAAAATAAATGATTTAATTATAAAATTAATGTAAATAACAAAATTAAAATAATAATTACAAAAAAAAAATCTTTTTTTAATTTTTTTTTTAATTTTTTTTATTTATGATTGTTTTTAAACAATATATTTTTATTATAGCAATTAAATACAGTATATAATTATGTTGGTTACTTATGTATAAAATTTATTTACTGTTATGTTAATGCATACGTTTTGAATACACTTTTGAGTAACGCTGTTAAGAATACGCATTAAAAGAAATTCTACATAAAAAAAAAGTTTATATAATACAGATAGTAGATGCGAATATTCATATTATTTAAAGACAATTTTTGCCATCAACATTTCATAGCTTAATTATTATATTTCCTATTTTTAAAACTTAATTATGGTAAAACATTAAACATAAAATTAGAGCAAATTACAAAATGAATTATTGCATTTAACCAAAATATTATAATATGTAGTTTATAAAATTTTGGAATGCGAAATTTAAATTTATATAATAGATTTGAAAAGCTCGATTATTAATTTCTCGTATTTTATACATTTACGTGAAAAATAAATTAAGCATAAAAAGTATTACGTAATTTTGTATAGTATAATGAACCACTTGCAATGAACGAACTATTTCAAATAAATTTTAATACTCTTAATACATTTCTTATTAAAAATTGTTTTCACTTACACTTACACATAGCAAGTGGTCCATTGCTGCATTTTTTACAAAAAAAAATTAAGCCAGTGACTTTTTTTTTCTTTCCCCCCCCCCCCCCCCCCCCCCCCCCCCGACATTTTTAAAAGTTAGTCATTTTTTGTGAGCAACAAAAAGTTGTCATATTTTACTTTTTGTCGTGTCAATTTTTGTTTATAAGACAAAAAGTCTTCAAATGACGTCAAGGGCTTGATTTTAAAGTTTATAACATTTTATTGCCACAAAAAAAGAAAAACAAAAAACAAAAAAAAGTCAAACATTAGATAGACAAAATTACGTTGTTTTTTTATACATACAAATTTTTATGAAAAAAGTTAGAATAAAATTTAATTTTTATACTTATTCATTTTTCTTTTTTCAAGACAAATATTTCAAAACTGTTTAAATGATGTTGTTTTTTTTTAAAAAAGTTGACCGATACTCATGCAAAATATATTATAGTAACCGCACTTACAGTTGAAACAGCAATAATTATTACAATTACCATGAACGATAAACACAAAAGTCAAACAATTTTTAAAAATTTTATAGAGCAACACTTAATAATTATTGTAATTTTTTTTTTTTTAGAGAAATGATCAAGGCTAGATGAAGGGTTTATTTATTTTTTTCTTTATAAATATTTATTATTTTATTGAACTTTTTGCATCTCTCAGTAATATTTATTATTACTAACATAACTAAAACTTTTTTTACAAAAAAAAAAAAAAAAAAAAAAAAAAAAACGGCGTGGGGCGTTAAAAATATTGTTATACACGTACATTATGTAGTATTTTTTTTCTCCAACAAATTTAAACTAAATATAATTAAATTGTTTTAAAGTAAAAAAAAAAAAAAAAAAAAAAAAAAATTGTATTATGCAGTGACAATACAAAAATCTTATTCACAACTAAAAATTTCAATGTTATGAAAATAGGGATCTTAACACAATTTTATGAGAAATCATTGTTAACACTTTAGTTTTACACCAATTAAATTTTTAATGAAAAAAAATATTGCTTTTCAGAAAAAGAAATTGGTAAACCAATTTTTTTTTTTTTTTTTTTTTTTGTAAAATAAGTTTTAAGATTGTATATTATATTTTTTTAAGAGAGGTATTATAGGAGCTACCTTTACATATAATTATATATATTTTATTTATTTAATAAATACTTCACAAAAAGACGACTAAATCGATTTGAAAAAAATTTCCATATTTAGTCGCGTTAAACACAGCAGCAGTCGATTATATATTATTTAATTATAGAATTTTATTTTTTTTAGAAAAGTTTCTTTTTGTTGTTATTTATAAAGTATTTTTTGTTTTAATTTCAAGTCCAGAAATAGAAAAAAGAGAAGTCGAAAATTTGATTTATTTAAGAAAAAGATTACATTATATAGTTTTTTTTTTTTTTTAAACTCTAATTTTTAGAGAAATTTGTATAAGAGTTCCCTATTTCATAGAGTACAAGTATTTAAAATCTAAATTACAAACCATCTTTACAAGAATGATTTATTTGTATTAAATCACTATAAGATGAGATGGTAACCTAAAAATTACATATTTTTTATATATCTATATTTCTTTGATCATGGATCATACTTTTTTTTTTATAAATACAACTATTATTTTAAAATAATTTATATATATTATATTTATTATTATATATTATACTATGACTCGGATTAAAAATGGGGCAGTTTTAATTATATTAGATTAATTCTATAAAATAATATTTTTTTTTTAACTGTGCGTTATATATTAATAATTATAATATAGGGATTTTAGGTTGCCTTGGGGTTTATAAAACTGAATTTTAAATTATTCTATAAACTATAGTTTCAATCTCATTACGGTAACTTTTTATTTTTTTATTTATTAAATTTTTTTTTACCACATGGGCACAAATAAATACGTAATAATTATGCTAGCTCATTCTCAGCCACATTTATTCATTATAACATAATTTATGCTATATTATAACAATGTTGTATTTATGTTGCATAGCATAATTATTTATGCTATTAAAATTTAGAAATATTTATGCTATAATAACATAAATACAGCATAAATTACGTAATTTTTCTCATTCACATAATCTAATTTTAAATTAGTTTCCTTTATTTTAACTAGAACTGATGATTTGAAAAAGAAGAAAAAAAAAAGGTGAGGGTAAAATATGTGATCGTCCACTGTTATATATAAATATATATATATATATATATTTCTTTTTTACATTGGTTACTTTGGACTATATAATAGATCGAGGTTCACAAATATGTAACATTTATTATTGTTGTTTTTATCGCGTTATTTTTTGTTTGAAATTTTTACTTTCCTAAAAGTTTCACTGTTAATTTCAATAACTTTTTTATTTCACCTACACTGAATTTTTATCTGTGATGGTCTAACGCAATAAGTATTGATTTGACAGTAATCCTTATAGAGTAAAAGATGTGCGATCAAAATGGAGAGGGCTTCTATTATTTCTTATTATTTGGTCCTAAAATAAAAAGTTAATATTCTCTGCTGATCGCAAAATTTTTATTATAATACATATAATGTATTTTTTAAACAATTTTACTGGGTATTTCTAAGTCATTTAAAAAAATGAATATTTCACATATCCTTTAGTTTATTTAACCATGTATAATAGGTGATAAAATTATACAATGATATATAAGTATTACTGTGCGAAATTTTTTTATCACTGCTCGTATATTAAATAAATGAAAAAAACTTCTTTTAGCGTTTGCAATATAATCTGAAAAAAGTACGATCTAAATTAAATTAAAAGTATATCTCATTGTTTTGATAATCTTTTAATCTTATTTCACCGATAACACATTTTTTTAAGATCATCTGCTATCTCAAAGTAAACTGGACGATTCCTACACTTGGAGTGGCTTTCCATTTAAAGTCTATATTGTTAATATTGATTCATACTATAATACTTGTAATAAAATTATATTTATAAATTACTATTTTAATATTCTAAAAATTATATTTCAATTTAATTTTTATTGTTTATTATTCTATGAAATTTAATTATATTATTTTCTTATAAATATTTATTTTTTTTTTCCTAATTAAAATGCATCTTGTTCAACCCCTATATCAATAGTTTGAACTCTACTAGAATCTGTTGGTACATTTTCTAATTTACCTGGATTAGGTTCTGGCATAATAATACACATAAAATTTCTACCTGTAACTGAATCTTTAGGATGTATAGTAACAGGAGTAAAACTATCATTAGTATCTACGTACGCACATAATTTCCTATATACTTCTGGAAACTGTTTTCTTAAAGAAACCCCTCTTTGTCTTAACTGTCTCTGAATATTTGTTACTGCAATTTCTTTTTGTCTCGTTTTATTAGTAGAACTAAAATTTAATGGTGTTAAAATTAAAGTTTCAGGATTATCCATATCTCTAGTTATATTAATATTATCTTGTACTATTGTAGCTGTTACAACATGATTTCTATGTAATCTAAGTTTAGAACAACGTGTTATTAACTGTCTTTCCCATTTTACAGCTCCCGTACTTGGTATTTCTGATATTACACATACAGCAACGTATAATATAAGTCTAGTATCTGGATTATATGATTTACATAATCTTAATAATTCTTTATATTGTTCATTACCCATTTCTGTTGGTAATAAATCTGCCCATCGAACAAAATATGGGTCTCCAGGTAGTAAAGATTCGGTTACTGTTGATGATAGTACTGCATTTGTAAATCTTTCTGCTAATTCTGGACTTGAAAAAAATACTTTAACACATCCTCTACCATTTGCTAAATAACCACGTCTGGCTAATTTAGATAGTGCTTCGAGTGATGGTGAATGATCTTTACATGCTGATACTACTCGACGACATAAAGCACCAATACGTCCATGTAAACATGTCTTACGATGTCCTTTTTCCCAATGTGCTCTTCTACATTCTCTTGAACAATATATATGTGTATTACAATTATGACATGTTTTAAATGTACGTCTTGCTTCTGTTATTGTAGCTTCATGATTACATTTAGCATATCTACATTTAACCATACTTTCAGATGGTGCTGAATCTAATGAAACTTCTCGTAATGTTGTTGGTTCTAATTCAAAACTTACTCTTCTTGTTTTTTCATCACGTTTTTGTTGTTTTGTTAATGCTCCACTTGAATGACGTCTTGTTGTATCTGGTACATTAGTTGTTGTTGTTGTAGTGTTGGTTGCGTAATTAAATGGAGTTTCATCTTCAGTTGGTATGTTAGCTGAGTCTGGGAACAATAAATAAGAACATTTGTTAGATTTTTTTTTTTTTTTTTTTTTTTTTTTTTGTAAATAAATTGCTAATTCAGCAAACACAATATTCTGTGAATGTCCATATTGACAAGACGTGTGCTTGTATGTCACTCTGTGTTGTGGTCTTTAAAAGTAAAGTAGTTTTCTTTCTTTCTTTATTTATTTTCACAATCGGCGTAAGATTTTGCTCAAAGCTATGCTTTTTATATCAACATTTACATTGAAGAAGAACTTTTTTATTGCATATTCTAAAAGAGGGAATCGTCCTGATATGTGATTTTTTTTTAAAAAAAAATTGTAGTTCATCAGCATCAGCTATTTAAAAATTGCAATATGACGTCACGGTCGGTAACTTTTTGCATGAGCGTGCATACAAAAACTTTCTACCGTGACGTTTTTGCGATTTTTAAAAATTTAATAGAAAATACTTCACAAACTCAAAGGTACATTTCAAGAAGTTCAGGAAGATGCCCTCTTTTAGAATATGCAATAACATCAACCCTATTTTTTCTTATCTTTATTGAAATATACGCCAATCTTCTGTCCATTGTGAAACTTAATTTATTTATGCACTCGCCAGGTACAGGAAAAGTACGTTTGTCATGTACAGCTCTGGCCAAAAGTTCCCGAACGATTTGCATAGGCAACCCGCAACCATACTATGTTATCTTTATGAGAAAACGCAGCGGCCGCCGCTGCCCCGTTCGGGAACTTTTGGCCAGAGCTGTACACTCGTTTGCGATACTATATTTTATCATTCAAAAACTCAAGCTAAACTTGCAATGTTATGCACTTGATTTGAATTGTAAAATATATTATCTCAAATGTACTTTTCAAACACAAAAATTTACGTGACAAAATACTTGAACCGCAGCAGAGAGTGACATAAAACCATGACCGCAGGTCATGTACTGTACTGTACATTGCACAATTAAAATATATATATTATTTTATACTGGACATATAAATGACTAAAGAACTTATTGAATTTGCTGAATATTAATTAAAATTAATAAAATGAATATAATATTATAGAATTAATTTAGAAATTTTATCTCAACTTCGAAAATATTTCAAACAATACCACCTCAATTTTTACTATAATTTATTTATTTACTTAAAAAAGCTTTCAAAAAAAGTTAATTAGTGAGTTTTAATTAATTATTAGTTATATTGGTAATAAAATTGACAGTGTAAAAGTGCATTTTTTTTAATGAAAATTTGAAATTGAGTTTTGATATATAATTTAATTAATTTTTAATAAATTTTAATTCTAAAATAATTGTAACTCACAATTTTTTAAACAATGATTGTATGCTATTTAAATATTTTATAATATCTATTACAAATAATGAATAAATTGATTACTTTGCCAGTCTTTTTCATTGCAAAATAAAATAAAGATAGAATAGAGAGAGAGAGAGAGAGAGAGAGAGAGAGAGAGAGAGAGAGAGAGAGAGAGAGAGGTGTATAAAAAATAACAATATAGAAATAAAATTAAACTTTCAATAAATTCAATATTTAAACTTTTTTAACTAAACAGAAATTGGAGACACTGCTTTGAGCAAGCAAAGTATATAATAATAAAACGTTCTACTAGCCTAATTATTACCTAATCATGTTGTATTTCTAAAAAGCATCAACAGATTACATAGTAATTACTAATTACATTAAGAAAACTATTACAAATAAACAGGAAAAATATTGTAATAGCTTCCTTTAGCAATTATTCTTAAAATATACAATGTAAAAGTGTTAATACATCAATTTCTTAAAATTTACAAGCAAAAAAAAAAAAAAAAAAAAAAAAAAATCTGCAATAAAGCATAACAAATGTTTCTATTTCGGAATTACATTTAAATAACTATGCTATGTACAACATATTATAGCTTGTATGCTATAGCATGGTTACTATAGCATATATCATGTTGTTTCAATTTATCTATATAGCATAATTATTACCATTACGTATTTATTTTTGTCCGAATATTAGAATTGATACATGATTTTGCTATAACACTTTTAGAATTATTATTTATTATACAATAATTTATAAAATAAAAGCGTTTTTATAAGACGTTATGCATGGAATAGAAATACTTTTTTATATTTTAATGCAATGAATATAAACAGGTGAATTATGAGATCGTATTGAAATTAGTAATATTAATTTCAAATTTTTAAATAGAACACTGAAGGAAAAAAAAAATATAATGAATGGATTTAAACTGACAGTTTAGCAATACTTAAAAATGTTGGCAAATAATTTTGTATTTTTGTCACGAATTTCACGTGTTTTCTAATGGAGGAATGCAGCTATAACTAGTTAGATTTTTTTTTTTTTTTTTTTCTGACATTTGCTGAAAATTTTACTGCATTGCATGACTGTATAGCTTATTGAGCCTATTTTTTTTAACTTAAATAAATTTGGTTGACATAAAAGTTTTATCTTTCATGAAAATAGGTTGAAATCAAAAGTTAAGTATTAGATTTAAGGCCCAAAAAGCTACATTAAAAATTTCAATTGTGAAATATTGTTCATAATAAAATTGTTATGTTGCTACAGATTTTGTAGCGTATAAATTGTACCGTTAATTTTTTATTATTAAAATTACATTTTACAAATGAATATTTTAAAAGCAAATATGGTATTTTACAATAGCCAACTACAAATTAGCTTAATCTCAAAATTACCTATAAAACTTGAAAAATTAATATTAATAATAATGAATGAAAATAATACTCACGCATATTATACGGTATTATTTATATATACTTGGTTAATTTCATGCAAAACGTCTTAAAATGGTGAAAAGCATTTAATGATAATAATAATAAAAAAAAAAATGATATTAATAATGTAGTGATCCATATATCTTTTGCAGGTGAATATGATTGTTTCCATGCTTTCAAAATTTTGTGCTGTGGGGGTTAAAAAATTAAAAAATTAGTAACATTTCATTAATATATTAAATATACATGCATATAATTATTATTTTCTTCTATCTGTAAAGAAAGGAAAGTATTTTCTAAGTTATCTGTCGTAACGCAAAATACTTCAAATGTTATGGTAGAAAATCGACATTGTTTCATGTAGTTTATAAAAATGGAAATAATTTTTTGGTAAAATAAGGTCATGTAAAAGATATTTTGTTGCATTTTCTGATAAGAGTTCCTTTTTTACTATCAATTTCATATTTCAGGTATTTTTCCTTTCTTTCTTTCCAGAAATTGGAATAAAGGTATACTGTATTTGCATATTCTTTTGAAATATATTAGAAAATTATATATTATGTTAAAAGTAATGTAAGCAGATTTTAACCACCTTGAGTCTTGAATTTATATATACATTACATATATATATATATATATATATATATATATATATATATATATATATATATATATATATATATATATATATATAATATATATGTGTATATATATATATATATATATATATATATATATATATATATATATATATATATATATATATAGTACTTTAAAAAAAGCTATATGTAATGATAAATTGAGCTCTTTCAGAAAATGCATTAAAAATATCTTAGGACCTAATTATTATGAAATATGTTAAATGTGCGTGTGCGATCTGTATTATTTTTTACTTTGTTTGTGACCCTTTGTACATCCTTGCGGTCATATTTGTGGTGGTAAATTTTTACTAGTCCAGTATAGGGAAAAAAAAAAAAAAAAACTTGTTAGAGTAAAATTGTTTGATTTAAATTAAATGTCTTCGTTCTAAATACAGTATTTACTTAAAAAAAAAAATAATAAAAAAAAAAAAACTTTAAGGCGTAGAACATGTTGGAAAAAAAAAAGTCTATTAATGTCATATCCTAAAATACCTGAAAATCAACCTTGATTTGACCGGAGTCATTGATTGAGTATGATAGGTATGCTAGAATATAACATGTCATTATAGACAAGTTTTGGTTCAATGTGTTCTGTGCCTTTTAAGTATGGTTTCCATAATGTTAAAGAATAAGCAATTAGGAGTCTTGATGACGTATCTACCGGTAATATGCATTGCAAAAACTCAATAATAGTAAAAAAAAAAAAAAAAAAAAAAAAAAAAAAAAAAAAAAAATAAAAAAAAAGGTAAATATAAATTAATATATTTTTCTTATGGAAACTATTTGGATGAGATATATAAAATTAAATTTTAAGTTGATTGATCCAGCCGATAAATTGAATACCTTTGCCGATTAAATTTAACGTTTTTGATCACATAATTAATAAAAAAAAAAAAGTAATAAAGATCGCAACGATTTAATGGAAGAGACTACGATACGATAAACAATGCCAATTTTATGTATATCAAAAATAACTACTTCAAATATACATTGTAGAAGCCAAGACCACAAATAAGGCGCAGCAACTTGATTAATTTTTTGTGATGCAAGGAAATTTTGATAATAACAGTGGAAGCAAGCAGTCTCCCCAACTTTATTTTACTTTTAGCCAAATTTTTGAAATTAGATCCCAAGATAATATGACAAATATTTTCTGAAAGAACTTGAATTTTTATTAATTTATATATATATATATATATATATATATATATTTTGCAAATATTGACAGTAATTTAAAAGCGTAGAACACCTTGAACACAAAAAAAAAAAAAAAAAAAAAAAAAAAAAAAAAAACTTTCCTAGTATTCTAATATACCTAAATATCAATGTTAATTTGGCCGGAATCATTGATTTCTACTTTATTTTCCATTTACAAAATTGCAGCTGCGGGTTTGTGACGTCACAGCTCACTAGTCCATCCGCGTGGAAACAGGCAAGCTGTGACGTCACAAACCCGCAGATGTCATTTTGTGAATGGTAAATAAATTAGAAATCAATGACTCCGGCCAAATCAACGTTGATATTTAGGTATGTTAGGATATTAGACATGTTTTTTTGTTCAAGGTGTTCTAAGCATTTAATTATTTATTAAAGTTACGATAAGAGGTGATAAAAATGAACTTAACAATATTTATAATATGTAAGTTCTTCCAAATAGGAGCTGCCAATTATCAAATTTCAAGATTACTTTTTGGTTTTATTTTTAATTATGTTCTTTCATAAAAAGAATATCAACATTTTAATCTTAGGATTGAATACATTTTAAAGTATTCATAAGGAATTCTTCAGCCATCATATTAAATCTGACTCAAACTTACTAAGTTCAATAGATTTGAAGAGTTAAGTCAGTTAAGTGTCAAAATATTAGATTTCATAATCAATTATATAATTGAACTATGGTTTAAATATTTATAAATATTTTTTTAAATATAATGTAAATATTATTAAAATTTGTTATTATTATTATTTTTTTAATATAAATATAATATATTTATTCTAAAATATAATAAAAAATTATTTAGGTTTCAATATAAAATAATTTTAATATTAAATATAATGGCTGAAAAATTGTGGTGTCTTAAATATAAAGGGGTTACAACAGATTACTTTAAAATTTAATTAGTATTTATTTATTATAGTTATATTGGACACCAAATTAAAGAAATATGAGTGACCTTAATTAGTATATTTGTGATTTTTTTCTGTCAGTGTTTTTTTTTTTAATTATCCCCCTCCCCCCAGTTTTTATGAAATGTAGATGATAAAATTTGGCATATAGTTTGATTTGATGAGTAAATAATGTTACAAAAATTTAATATGAAAAAATGTAAAAAAAAAAAAAATGTGTGTATAAAATGTATGTATGTATGTATGCATTATATTATAATAAAAAAAATCTTAAAAAGATTTAAGCATGTCTTTAAAAATACTCTTAAAAGATATAGATTTTACATTCCATGTCTTTTTGTGCAATTTTTGTGCTTGAAAAAGCTGATGTGGTGTTAAAGAGCTGTTTGTCCACCCCCCCCCCCCCCCCTTACCCAGTGATTTCAATCTCAGTTCTATTTCCCCCCTGATTTTCTATATAATACTGTATGTGTATTTAATTTGTGTGCTTGAAAAAGCTGATATGTTAAAATACTAGTGAAAGTGCCCCAATAAGTGATTTCAATCTCATCCTTATAGGTGTATAGAACACTTTGAACAAAAAAACATGCCTAATATCCTAACATACCTAAATATCGACATTGATTTAGATGGAGTCATTGATTTCTAATTTATTTTCCATTCACAAAATGGCAGATGCAGTTTTATGACATTACAGCTCGCCAGTTTTCGCACGCGTGGACTAGTAAGCTGTGACGTCATAAACCCGTAGCTGTCATTTCGTGAATTGAAAATAGATTAGAAATCAATGACACCGGCCAAATCAACGTTGATATTTAGGTTTGTTAGTCTATTATGTTGACACTTTTTGTTTTGTTTAAGATGTACTAATATATTCCACCCTGATATATATAGTGCTTTAAAAAAAGCTGTTATGTGTTCGTTATTTATTAAGATATAGGTTATTAAAATTTCACCCAGTAAGAATGACTGATAAAGCTGTACCCCCAATGTATGCCCGCTGCTGCAGCAGTTATTGTTGCCGTCGCTGAGTTGAACTGTAAGCCTGGTCTGACGTGATTGTTCCGAGCTGCGATCTGTAAGACGTGCTCCAAACGTTGACGCTGTAACTCGTACTCGCTGCTGTATCATAAATATATCATACATTTAAAATTAAAAGAAAATATTATTATTAAAATGGGTCATGGGACATTAATTTTGTTCGTAAACTCTGTTTTCTTGCACCAAAAAACGTGCATTTTATTTGAATAACCATGTTTGTCATTTTAGTAGCTCAGAAAACAGGTTTAATGAACAGCATTATTATTTTAAAGTGGGATTTAAAATTAAACAATATTTCACTGATATTTAAAAAAAAATTAATTATTATTATTTTTTTTATGTACGATTATGAGAGTATATTTTAAGATTGCAGCGTAATTTGGCTCATAAAAGAATTTTAGTGTAAATATAGAGGCGAGATTTTGAATGGTAAAATATATTACGCACTTTAGTGCATCCCATATAAATGCATTTATATCGGACCTGTGATTTTCATGTACACACACAACCATGATTAAATTTAACCATGATTAAATTTTTTATCATATTCAGTGTGATTATTTTGAATGGTAAAAATATTCAATCTGATGTGAACGTATAATTTACAAATGCACTAATAATATTTAAGAAAGTTTTTGTTTTTATATTACGACCTATGCCCTATGCCTATTATCATAGATTACTTCTAGATTATAGTCTCATTCATTAAAATATTGTTATATTTACTTCACTTATAACATTTAATAATGCAAAATTGTTGTTATTCTAAATTTATTTATATATATCACATTTGTAAACAAGAGATTTCCGTTTGTATTTTGATTAAACAATAAATATTTTTCTTAAAATTTAAAGGATAAACTTTATTTATCGCTAGTGTTTTTATTTCCGGTTCCTTTCCTTTCTTTTCACAATTTTTGGATAAAAAAAAAAGATAAAAAAAGAAAAGAAACTGCCTGTTTCTATTTATTTATTTCTAGGCTATTTATTTAGCTTTAAAGCTCAGAAAGTTGCCTAAATCTAAGGGGTTTTAATTTCAAATATAAATAGGCCTTTGAGTAGTAAAGGAAATGACTTAGAACGTAACCTCGTTGGGTCGACAGTGAAAATACCGTTCAAAATTATTAGAAAAATCATTATTTATAAATATATACACAAAATATGTCCCCCAACCAAAATTTGTAAATATTTGCATCTTTTACATGCTATAGTGTGCACAAAAAAAAAAAAAAAAAAAAAAAAAAAAAAAGTGAAAATAGAAAACATTTAAATTGTAACAAATTATCTTTACATATATTTATTGTGTACTAAACATAACAAGCTAGTTTTTTTTTATTATTATTATTAAGAAGTTTAATTTTTTTCATTTTATTTAAATACCATGGATAAACCACTAAAAATTATGATATATCCATAAAATATGAAAAAGTAACTATTATGGACCATTTCCAATTTTTTTCCTTTTCCTTTTTTTTTTTTTTTTTTTTTTTTTCTTTAAGTGTTGCTTATTATAGTGGTAGCAATGCGTCTCTTATACGAGAAAATCTTAATGATGAAGGTTTTCCCGCAATGAAAATCATTGATGACAAATTTTTGTATTGATCATAAGTAGAAAAATACATTAAAATTTTGAAAATAGCAAAAAGAATCTAATATTGAAATAAAAAAAGAATCATAAAGTTTTGAAAAAAATTAAAGCTCCTTTTTTAACTTTCAGGTAAAAGATTTAAAAAGTCTTCAAAATCTTATAAAAGTAAACATGACAAAAACAACAACTTATTTTTCATTGATTTTTGTGTGTAAAAGCTATACAAGATTTTCTAATTAAAGAAATATTCACTATCTGAAAGAGTGCATATTAATTTAATAACTTTTATCAGACTAAAACAATAATATTTAGATGCTAGATTTTTAACTATAAAAACGTCCCTGTACTTATAAAAATCGAACGTTCTCTAATGACGATGATGCTTTTTGTATATTTTATAACTTATAACTTATTTGTATAACTTATAGTTAAAACAGTTAAGTGATCAAATTCAATTATTCATAAGAAAAGTATATTCAGTAATTTTTTTTTTCAAAATTTGCATTAATAAGAGATAATACAACACATTTTTTGTTTTTTTTTTTTTTTTTTTTTTTTGCAAGTAAAACCAAGATTTTTATAAATATATGAGGTCTGTGTTTATTATCGATACAATTTTAAAACAAAAAAATATACCTACATTACATTGATTGTGCGTCAAAGCATGAGTGTACTTTAACTAGTAAATATTCAAACTGGTAAGGGCAAGTATGATGGGTACTTAATTAGCTAAATATTTTAGTATTATTCTCTGTAATGCATTTTTATTAGTATCCATTATACTAACTAGTACCCATGTACTGGTAGAGAGTAAATGTTTTAATTTTTAAATTATTGTTTTTAGGCATTAGAGTTTGATGTATATAAAAGTATAAACTTAAAATTAATATTGAGTATACCAGTTTAAACTTACTATCACTAAATTTTTTCAATCAGTGTTGTAGTATTCATATACTATGTTTTAATCTAAAGCATTTTAAATTTTTATCTCTCTTTTAAAAGTCATACTTTATATTAATTTGCTATTCGTAATTGGAAATTTATCTAATTTTGGAAATAATACGTAAAATAATATAGGCATAGAGTAAGTAATGTAGAGAAAGAAAGTGCTGAAATAAAGCGTGGAAAAGTTTTAAAAATAAAAATTAAAAAGTGGAAGTCATTAGGCTTGCATATTATAAATATAACTGATAAAAAAATAATTTAAAAAAATCGTAATTATAGTGGTTCTTTAATTTTCTGCATAATTGTAATTTCCATTGAATACATAATTACCTTTTAAAAGAACTCTAATTTTAATTGCAACTAGTAATAGTTTGAAATCTTGTTAATTTTGGACGAAAATAATAACATTCTATAGCCACATTCTGGTATTTAATACTTCTTTTATAGTTAAATATAAAACAAAAGCAATAATATAAATTTTAAAAATATAGAAATATTGATTTTTTTTTTTTTTTTTTTTTTTTTTTTTTTTTTTTACGGAGCAATGCATTTTATGGTGTATATTAATTCAATTTGAATGTAATAAAAAATTCAAGTGATCAAAAAAATTTAAAGGGTAATGTTTGCTCATTACAAAAGGTCTTAATAATATACACTTGTCTGTGGCATAAAATTGTTACACTTTCATGTTTCATGTAATATTTATATTAAGGATAAGTGTACAATACACTAGGAAAAAATTCTTACACTCAAGTCTCTTAGAACTTTTACATTTTATCTATCTTGGGTCCTTATTCATAGTTAATATATTAAACAATTTGATAAAAAAAAAAAAGTCATCCACTTCAAAATAAAATAATAAAAAAATATATAGATAAAAAAAAAGTAGAAGAATATAAAAAATAAATAAAAAAGAGCAGAAAAAAACATATAAAAAACTTACACTTGCATCCTACCTTCTTGCTGCTGCTGTGAATCCATTAAAGTAGTTGAATTTTTTCTTGATCCACCATCTCTATTTCCAGAACCAGAATTTAAATAATTCATAGAAGCTCCTGGACTTATAACAGGACTAGGAGATCTTGATGCAGGAGGTAATCCTAATAATGAATCTAATACATCTTCAATTGTTGCCGAAGTTGGTCGAGAATTCCCGAAATTTTCTAATAATTGTGTTAATTCATCTTGTAATTTAGGTTTATGTTTTAATACAGAATCTATTTCATCATTAGTTTCTGAATCAGATGCATTATCTAAATTTTCTCGACTACTATTAGTAAAATCTGTATCATCTATATTGAAATTTATTGAGGTTTCTGTAATACTTTCTATTCTAACTTCTTCTGCTGTGGGAAAAATATAAAAAAAGAGAAAGAAAAGTTTTTTTTTTAGTATTTTGAATAACAATTAATAGACAATTACTATTCTACACACATAAATTTCATTAAAAATAGAGGTCAGTTTTTTTTTTTTTTTTTTTTTTTTTTTTTTTTATACAAGAATTTCACAGATATTTTAGACCTATAACACTCAATGTTAATTAAAAAAATTTCTGTCCTTATTTCAATGAGTAATATAATTTTATCAGTATTAGGCTGACATAATAAGATTCAAAATAATATTAAATTAGCTAACAAATGACTATTAAAATCGAGACACAACTGACCTTTACCCTTAATAAAAATATCGAAAATTTCGTAAAGCATTTTTTTTTTCAAATTTTTATATAAAGTATTAGTATGCAAAATTAGAAATGAATTTAATTTTAGTAAACCAATTTGTTAAAATTTTAGTATTAATAAAATAAAAAATAAAAATGTTGTAAAATTATTAAAATAAATATTAGTAAATTCATTATATAAAATGTATTAATATTTTTAATTATAATTAATGAATAATAGTAAAAATATTTATAAATTTACTGTCATTCTGAAAAGATTTAAAGAGGTGACTTGTATGTATTGTTGGTGAGTGGAAAAATGTCATGGAAGTAGATGAGAATTTAGATCATTATTATTATTAAAATTACTGAAAAGGAATAATCTCGCTCTCGAAATTGTAAGCCTGTGTCAATATCTGGTCAATACAATATAAGTAAAAATTATGCAGTTAAATTAAAAAAGAAATTGCATAAATTATTTTCATGTAAAATTTGAAAATGTAGTAAAATTTTCGTTAGTTTACTCTTAAGCTAATTTTTGTTATGTTATAGTTACCATTGAATTTATAATAAATTCAATGTAGTTACTATGTAAAAAAAAAAAAAAAAAAAAAAAATGACATTACACTTTTCTTTCTTATAACCTTATTCTCCTCTCTTTTTTTTTTTTTTTTTTACTAGAATGCGTACAAAAAGTACACAAACAACATTTTAGTTTCGTCTTTATTCCACAGCATCAACTTTCCAAAACACAATGAATGATTTTTTTTTTTTATAGTTATTATTTATTTTATTTCTTTTTGGAAATTTGTATCTTTTTAAAATTTTACATGAAAATAAAATATAAATTCAAATTGAAAAAATTAATTTCTCTATTGGGTTAATATATTACATTCGATGCGGAGTTAGTCATGTTAAAATTTAAAACTCTCAAAAAGAGATCAACTCTCACTTACCAGAGTATGGTCAAATTTTTTGTCAATAAAAAGGGGGTTGGGGGGAATTTTATTATATAATAAAAAATCAAAACAGGTTTCTTGTAGCTAAAAAAAAAATAAACAAACAAAATTTCATGTAATTACTGCTATATGATAAATACTGTGATTACATGAATTATTTAATTAAAACAAACAAAATTATTCAAATTTTAACGGCATTTTGTTGTTTTTAGCCGTAATGTAATTTTTAAATTAGTAAAATTTTATTGGTTTTATTTATATTATTAAATAATTTAATTATTATAGATTATTATTTCTGTTCCTTTTTTTGAGAGGAAGTACAGTACTTTAAATTTTTAATTCTTTTAAAACGCCTAAATATAGACAACTTTTTCTGTATAGTAGCATAGCAGTTTGCATAACTTATAGACGCTAATTAAAACGCCATTTTATTTACGATAACTCATTCAATTGATTTAATAATAATGTAAAATTATAACTGTTTTCTTATATTGTCTCCCTAGTCAATATGTTTCATCTGAATTAGTCACAATCACAATAAGTGTCCTTTTACTGCTCTAACCCAAACCATAGTATAAATATATTATACTATATATGCCCAAACTAAAAAAATAAATATCTATCAATAGAATATAGGGTGTATGCGGATGACGTCATATTTTATGCACTTGGACGCCGTACTGGAGTACTGAATAACATTGCTCAGCATAAGACAAACTTCATTTTTGGCTATTTTCCTTGGGAAATACATTAATTTTTGTTGTTATTATTTTTCTCACATACTTGAGATAATAATTCAACCTATTAACATCATCAATGCTCAAAAATATTGCTTAGTATTTTTAAACTGGTAAAAATAGTTATTTCTCTATACCGGCCAATATATTGAGTTATCCAGCATGGCGTCGACAATCATGTAAAAGTTGACGCCATATGTGAGCACTAAATAACATAGGCCATAATGGAAAAATTACAAATTTTGCCAATTTAATAATACTTAGTTAGCAATATTTTTGAGAGCATGCGAGAAAAATAATAAGAATAAAATTTTAAAAACTTGCGAAAAACGACGTTTGTCCTATGTTGAGCAATCTTATTCAATGCTATTATAGCGTCGAAGTACATTAAATATGACACCATGAGCATACACCCTAACAAAACCTCTAATTTGTATAGATCTAAAATTTTAAGTATACACATTTATTTTGATGGGTCATTGAGTTGGTTTTTAAAAAACGTTGATATTTTATAAGAGATAACATTTCTTATGTTTGCTCAAAGCGCTATGTAAACAACTGTAACTTAATTTACACCCTAAAACAAAATATCTCACACAGTAAATACTTGAACAGGAAACATCATAAGTGTTGTTCGTAAACCCTGTTCTCTTGCACCAAAAAATGCGCATATTCCATTTGAATAACCAAAGGCGATCGTCATTTTAGGAGCAGAGAACAGGGTTTACGAATAGCATTATAACGTGCAAATAAGTTTAGACATTAATAGCTCTCATATACAAATCTGTATTGACTGCATATAAAAATTATTAAGTCATTTCAATAAATAGGTCCTAAGACGTAAAGTATTTACGTCTTTAATTTAAGACGTCTATTTAGACGTTTAATTTCTAGTCTAAGATGTGACTAATTTAAAATACTTCCAATATTTTGATTTTGATTTTTTTTTTTTTTTTTTTTTTTTGCCTAACCTTAAAAAAAAAAAAAAAAAAGTCTTTCAGAAAATATATTAATTTTTCTAATCTTACATGACCTAATTGCTCTCTCAGAGTGTGTGTAGCAAGGACACTTGCTGCTTTTGTGAACAATTCACTTGAAACATTTCATGTGTGTGCAATTATTCATTGTTGTTGTTTTTACCTATAATTTTGACATAATTTTCATTATTTTATTTTTCAAAGCATAAATTTCAACTAAAAAACACAAACAAAAAAAGAATAGCACTCAAAAATTAATTACATGCAAAAAGTAAAACAGTTAATAATGCTAATCTAAAGTACTAGGGAACTTAAAAGACATCCTGTACTAAAAAAAAAAAAAAAAAAAAAAAAAAAAAAAAAACTGATAAAGTGATAAACTGCAAGATGGGATCTTTATATAGACATTATCATATTTGAAGCTTCACAAACTGGGGAGAAAAATTGTCAAGTCTGCAATTGTTTAACAATTTCTACTGTAGACCTAGATTTCGTCAAGATATAATTTTCAAAGAATTGCATACTTCAAATTTATTTGATCCCCAGTTTGAGCAAGTTCATCCTCTTCAGTCCCAAGTAAAAAATACAGTGGATCAATTAATTCAAAGAAACATAAAAAATAAAACAAATCGAGTTAAAAAATTGGAAAATCGGACCAGAAAAAAGCCCTTGAATTTACGCGTTTGAACATAAAAGGTAAAGCTATTTTGAGCATAAAAGTGGGGGGTGAGAGGTTCATAACAAGAAAAAGTTTCTGATAAAAAGTTACATTTGTTTGGTCTTCCGAGAGCCTCACAAAAATGTAGTTATTACTTCCGACGTTACAGAAATAGTCAACAAAATATTTTAATAGTGATCCTGATCATCGTGTTCATAAACCTCCCGAAAACGTGATTTCAACATTTTAATTAATAATGCGCTGAGAGCAAAAGCCGTTTAAAGTGACCCCAAATCTACGTCACAGCTACAACTTGCTCTCACGATAGCTTGGCGCTAGCTGAAGTTACTCTTATCTTTGCATATTAAGTACAGTACATATCTGTAGCCGTAAAAATATTTTATATACTTAAAATATTACGTTAAGTAGCTAGAGCAAAAATAAGAGTAACTCGAGCTCGCGACAAACTAAAGTGAAATCTAGTTGTGACGTAGGTTCGGAGTCGTTAAAAGACTTTTCCACTCAGCGCGTTTATGATTAAAATTTTGAAATCGCATTTTCGGTTTGTCAACACGAGTATCAATATTAAAACAGCTATTGTTGCATACAAATTCTCTTTTTCAGTTACAAAAGTTGAGGATTTAATAATATTATAAGGTTTAATTCCAATCATCTACAACACAACTATGCATTCGTACATAATAATAATAAATTTGAGTGTTGTGATTAAAATAAATAAAAAATAAAACATAAATTTAATTAATTTTTATTATAATAAAATTATTTACAAAATAAAAAAGCATAACACATAAAAATTGCAAAATACAACTAAAATGAAATTATATAATTTTTTTTATTATTATTTAAAATTAAATACAAAATAATAAAACTAAAAAAAGTATTCATGCATAAAATATTATTAATTTGCTAAAAATTAAGTAAACAATAATGTATGATATTTTTAGTACAAATTATAAAGTGCATAATGTTGTTAATTAATAGACGATTTGCATTAGTACATTTGTCATTCTTATTTAAATCAATTCAATAATGATTTTCATGCAATAATGATTTTTTTAAAAAAATGCAAATCGTCAACAATTACATTTTTTATTGGTTCTTTTGAGTTGGTCAAATTATTTTTACCTTTTAAATTTTTAGACTACAATGAAAAAAAAAATCAATTTTATAACATTTCGCAAAGTAGAATGTTACTATTTTAACAAATAGGCAACTTTCATAATTTTTTTTAATAATGATATTAAGTATAAAAAAAACAAACTATGTTTGTAAGCATGGAAGTTCAGTGCCGAAAGATGGGTCAAAAAAATAAAACATGTAGCTGTTATATTCCTTATATGAACTTAAAAACGCATTTTTTTTTTTAAAAGTGATGTAACAATCAAAACACTTCTCTCTGAATTTCATAAGCATTACAATTTCTAGAAAAAATAATGATAATTTTATAACCTTAAAATAGCGTATTAGAAATTATAGAAAAATGTAAAAAAATAAATTAAATTAATGATAAGAGATAGTTTTATGCTAAATAGGAATAAGGAGTTCAAAATATGCTGAATTTTAACCCTTTCTTATAACTTTAGGCTTTAATACAATTTAATCTACAAATTTATTAACTAGGAAATGAGGAATTAGCTTCATTTTTAATTAAAAAAAAAAATCAATTTCATGAAATTACTTAATATTATTCATATTTCTATCATTTTCAAAGGCTGTTAGTTTAAAAACTTTAAAGTTTAAATGAAGCTAAAACCAACATTACTTTCGACTCATATTGATGTAAAATTTTAATAAAAATAACTTCTTAAAATCAAATAATTTTTTGTGTTAAATAAATAAATAAATTTGAAAATCCTCAATTTTTCATCTATAATTTCAAGACGAAAATGAAGAAATACAATTTCCTAACATACCATATTCTTCTTGAATATACTGAGAAAACAAATAGGTAGTGACTTTTTATATCAACAAAAAAAAAAAAAAAAAAAAAAAAGTAATACAAAAAAAAATACAAAATTAATTAGTCTTATTAAAATGATAATTTCAGGTGAAATATCTATCCAGGTAAAGCACTATTACCTGCATTGGTTACTGTCACTAGATATTTATTTTCTAAGTGTATTATATAATAATTATTCAAAATATTATTTTCAGGTAAATTTACCTGTTTATCATAATCACCTTAATTTAAAGAAGTTAAATCAATAAAATTAAACCAATAATTAAGTCCTACATCATAATTAATTCTAATATTAAATTGTAATTAAGCCTTAAAAGATCTTATATAGTTACAAAATACCTATTTAATAAACCTAAATGGGTACAAAAAATAGGCATTTTATTTAAGATGTTATTTTAAATCTAAGGGTATTATGGTACAAATTAGACTTTAATTATTAGACGCCATTTTGATGGTATCAAATACATTGGCAACATAGGGAAATACTTAATTTTCTCATTTTAACGAGAAAAATGCCTAATTCAAAAGTAGTTCTCTTTCGATAATAGCTATGGATAAATATACTAATTTTTAAAAATATGTTTTATTTTTGAAATTAATGAGAGTGGACGTTATTTTTCCTATGAGAGACAATGTATTAGCAATATGGCAACTTAGCGCAAGGATGTGCAATAGCTCTATACATAAAAGTAACTATTCTATTTGTCCTTCCTTATGATATTTTCTTCCTCATATTTTAAATCCCATTGATGCAGAATAGTCATATTAAAAAAAGTTACTTTTTTTCTTTTATATACAGTGGTAGAATAGGGTCCTATTTTATTCATATACAGAAAATAGTAAAACAGGGACATATTTCATTCCCATTTGTCATAGAATAGGGCTTTATTTTACTTTCATATGTCGTAGAATAGAGTCCTAATTTATTAACTTATATTGTAGAATAAGGTCCTATTCTCACACATGTAGTAAAATATGATCCTATTTGATTCCCACACGTTGTAAAATAGGGTCCTATCTCATGCCCATACATTACACAATAGCGTCCTACGTGACTCCCATATTATGTTGAAGAAATGAGGCCTATTTAATCCCCAAATGTTGTAGAATAGGGTCCTAGTTTACCCCCAAATGTTGTAGAATAAGGTCCTATAATATAGGGTATCCTATACGATGTGGTATAAGGTAGGGACACTTAGGCAGCACGAATAGTATATAGTGCTACGCCTATGTCTAATTATCCTACGCTTAACCATATCCAGCTCAACGCCTATAAAAACAACAACAGATGTTTGAAATTATTAATTATTCGAAATTCCCATCTACTAAAAAACTAGAAAACTACCATTTTTGCAAATGAATACTCAATTAAATTTAAAAAGTTTAATACTGAAAATTTGGTTATTACAATATTCCCATTATAGTACTAATTTACAATAATGAAATAATCAATAATTAAAAGTTATATATTCTTATATCATTACAAAAATTGGCAATAATGCTACTTATCTATTAAAATTTCAAAACTATCCATCACCATTTCTGATACTACACCGCAATAAATCAATATTTAAAAAAAAACTGCGTAACAGCTTGATACAAAGTTTCACAATATTCAAAGTTTAATACAATCAACGGTTATGACGTCACTGAACGAAGACAAACTAACAATAAAAACGTAACTGACGTCACAAGCGTTATAATAACATTGAAATAAAAGTCAAACGTTGCCGTTATCATTTTATCTAGATATTAGTCCTAACACTTGTGACGTCACTTACGATTTTATCGTTATAATCTTAACCCATAGTGACGTCATAACCATTAATTCTACACTAAAAACATTGCAAAAATTTGTAACAATTTTTCAACACTTTTTTTTTATTTAAAGTTTATAACTGATAAAAAATATTAATCCAGAAATTATTATAATTCAAACTTTGCGTGTTAAAATTAACTTGAAACAAAATCACTCGACACCCCCCAAGTTGTTTAAAAATTTACATACCTTATACCCTATATTTCCATATAAAATAAAGTCCCTTTATACTTCATTAGGTATAGTGTTGGATATTTATCAATATTTATTTATGTTTTACATTTTTCTTATCCAATTATAATAACAACTTATGAAAGACGGGCAAATAATTATTTATTCCTGATTTTTGGATAATTTATAAACTGTCTAACACGCTAGTATTATAATCAAGATACACTTATATGCACGCATAGAAAATTGTAGCGGATTTCTATCTGTTTAAGTTACATTTTCCGGAGTTATTTATGTGAAAATTATTCAATTATTTTCAAGGAAAAAAAATCTAATTTTAAAATTATATTTTCGTTTTTATTTTAAGGGAATCAGTTGATCATAAAAAGTTACGGTTATATGGTCCTGATTTTTTGAATAGAAGTAAATTAGTATGTTGAGGAACTGAATAAAATACGTAAAAAATTGTGGAGTTACCATGAATTTTTTTTAAAAATGAAATTTTGAACATTTTATTTCTTCAATTGCTATCAATAACTACTTGATCGCTGCGAAAACTTTAAATTTTTAAGTGCTAGATAAGAATACATTTCAAAATGATATTGATTTTAATTCAATAGACGATTTACAGTAGAAATATTTTCAATGCTACAAAACTTCAATGCTACTCGTCATATATATTTTTTTCTATTTTACTCAAAAGAACCATAAAATTTATCAAAATATGAAATTTAATTAAATTTAAAATATTAATTATATATTATGTTAATTATATGTATTAATAAATGATATATAATGATTGATTAGTGAATATATGAAATACAATTAATAATAAAAATGATAAAAGTAAACAAAATGAATCGATTGATTTATTTTTACCAATAAATAATTAACTTTATTTTATTCCAATTAAAATTATACTTTTTTAATCTAATTCTTTTTAAATATTTCGACTCATTTTGTTTCTTTAATAAAATGAATTATACTAAATTAATTACAAAAACAAAAACTAATTACAACATTTTTATCAAAACAACAACAAAAAAATAAAAAGACACCACAAAAAAAAAAAATCAAAATAATTTTTGGGCAATCCCATGCATAAAAATTCTACACACAAAAAATTACAAAAATAAAATAATGAATAATAATAATTATTGCTAATTTTTTATTATTTAAAAAAAACATTGTTTAATATTGTCATATAGCAGTATATATATTTTTTTCTATTTTTTCTTCTTAATTTTATTTTTAACTTTAATATATTTACATTATTATTGCTAATTTTTATACATTGTTTGAATAAAGTAAATAATTGCACTATTTATGATAAATACACTAGTTTCATAATAAAATCTTTCATTATGCTATTCTCCGAACTATTTAAATTCACTTGTTAAAAAGGTCCATTATAATATGTTAACCAATATTAAATTGCACCTTAATGTCAAGTGACTTTTTATTTGAAAATCTGATATTTTCAATGGTTAAACCACAATAATGAAAATTTTAATTATAAAAGTAGTGTATTAGTTGCCATGTGTTACTTTTTACCATAATAGTAATTTAATAATCTTATTTTTAAATGCATATATTTGAAAAAAATATAATTTTTCAAATTAATATAAAATAAGATTTTCAAATTAGTAAAAAAATAAAAAATTTACACATTTTTAGAATATAAAATAATAAGAAAACAAAAATAAAATTATTGCTAAAAATTTCTATACATAAAAATTGACATTAAGGGCGTTTTTATTATAAAATCCTTACGAACTATAACCCTTATTGTATATTAACTTATGTAACATAGTTTTCATCATTTTTCTTTTCTTTTTAAAAAAAAAGCACCTTAAAGGTACCCTAGTTTTAAATGCATAGTAAAGCACCCTTTTTTTATATACACTAAAAAAACAGATATGTAGCTCATACAATTTTTAAGTTAAATCATGACCAAATCATTCAGTAAAAAGTTTAATCTTATAAAAATGATAACTACAGGTAAAGTAGCTATCCAGGTAGTGTATCATTACCTGCATTAGAAAATAACACTAGATATTTGTTTCCTTAGTGTAGGGTAAAAATGATGTACACTAAAACAAAAATCATTTGAAATTTATCATTTAAATTTAGCGCTTATTTATTAGGCGCTAAATTTAAATAATAACATTTATAAACTTAATTCAGTGTACTATATTACTATATGTTAATATACATATAACCCCTTATATAATATAATATAAAAAATTACAATTCTATGTTATGCTAATAAAAACTCACCGTTTTGGTGAATAGTAGTAGCACCATTGGTATGTCTAATATCCATGAACGCATGTCCAGACTGAAGTTTTTCAGCAGGGTACCCATTAGTAGAGTCCGAGTCACCAATATGTGGAGTTTGTGGGGAGTCGAGTGGACGACTACCGACAAATGAACTTTCAACCCAGACCCTTGATTTACTTCCACGTGGGGAAGGTGAACGATCAGCTATATCGGCAGGTCTTGCAGTATTTGCCGGGGAAAGATTTTTCTCTGTGACGTAGTGAACGATAGCACTGGTTACTTCTTTTATACTTGAGCGTACCTGCTGTAACAAAGCATATCAAATGTTTCAAATTATTAAAATGAATGGACATAAACAAATACGTAACAATAGGGGTTATTAGTGAGGTGCAAGGAAAAACTTTTGGTCGGCTTAATTTTTTAATCCTACAGAATTATGCACATCATTTTTTTTTTTTTTTTTTGAAAACTGAAGCTGCATGCAAGGTGTATCTTGGCTGCATGGAACTATTTAAAATAAGGATAAGACACACTTTTACGTGCATAAAGGTAATAGAAATGCAAAGATGATTTCAATAACGATAACCTCCATTAACGTGCTACTTATATTCAAAATCTTGTTTTTACCAATTGGTTTTATTATTATTATTATTATTGTTGTTATTATTTTTTTGCTGCATATACTATAACAATAATTGTATACACTTAAAAAGCAAAATAATGTATATAAATAAAAAAACGATTTAATATAATAAAATGTTAAACAAATAAATGATAAATAACAACTTCTTTTTTTCCAATACGAGTCTTATTTTAACTCTATAAACTATAATATTCTGTAATAAAATAATAAATAATATTACAAAAAATTTAAAGAATATTTCTACATTAGTTACCTGTATTATACTTTTTCATACTTTTAGCAACATTTATTCACTAGAGACCACATAATTTATGTTTTACTGCATAATAATTATGTTATATTTTATAGTAGTCAAATTTTGAATTTTAGAGACGATGCAGTTTCAGATATTGTAAATTATCAAAAACACATTTCGTGAGTCTTTCCAATTTTTGAGAAAACTACTACACCGATTTCGGACAAATATAATTGAGAATACTATATATTATACTTTTATACGTGTTTTGAGCAATAGAAAATTTTAAAGAATTTTTTAAACCGATAACCGCCGATAACCTACCTCGATTAAATTTTACTTTACGACTCATATTATGTATATATGTACTAGTAATATTATGTATACTGTATTATTATCTTAAGTAAACAAGCCGATAAGGTTTATACCTTGGCGTGTAAATTGTAAACAATTTTTGATCAATAAAAAAAAATAGTTTCAATTATTCATTTTCTTCTTTTTTTTTTTTAAGAGTCTTAATATCAGATATCAACACGATCTACACAGTTAACTAAGCTTGAAGCTGGCTTATCCTTAAATGAAAGAGAGTTGAAGAAATTTTTTTAAATTATTTTACACCATGTTGTTGTATATTTTATTTATAGATTTAAAAAAATATTATAATAACTACATATAAAATTTTATAATACTTTATGTATATGTAATGTACAATTAATATTACTAAAGAAAATAAATTAATTAAAAATGTAATTTTTAAATTAATATATAACATATATTAAGTATATTTTTATATACATATAAATTAATCAATATAATAAAATAATATATTAAGATTTTCTTTTTTCCTTAAAACAACAGTTTTGTTGACGTCACGCTTACCTCGTTCATTTCTGCTTGTTGTGTTGTAGGTGGGGGTTGTATATTTACAGCTGGGGGTAGGGGTGGTTTGGTCACCATGTTGGCTGCTAGCCTCTCTGCAGGGGTGCGGTAATGTGTCGGGGTGGAAGACAAAAGCTTCTCTTGAGACCTGAAATTATGTTTTTTAATTTTAGTACAGTACAATAAATGTTATGACAATGAAATAAATAACTTCTAAAAGAAAAATATAAATAAATAAAAAAATATAAATTAAAAAAATAAATTAATATAAAAAAAAGCCTAAGTCTTAAAAACAATTTTTAAAATAAAATTTGCCGAGTAATTATTATTGGATATGGCAAAAATGATTCAGAATAAGATTATCGTAACTTTTTCTATATCTTGCTAATAGAGTTAACGTCTTGAGATTCCCGGAAACCAAAATTTGATTTTTTGGGCACTCAAAATCTAAGACTAAAGCACGCTAGTATATATAGCTAGCTTTGATAAACTTAATCTTGGTAATTTTTGCCTAAAACCAATAAAATAAGCTAAGCAGCATTTATTAAAAAAACAAAACAACAACAATGATTTTGTGAGACTTAAAAACATGTGAAATTGTTTCTTATATTCCTCTTCTTTTGTAATTATTATTTCCTTAATTCTAATCACAACACACACTCATATTTTAACTGAATATTGAATGCACGTTTTGCATTAGATATATTTATGTTGCAAAATTATAAAATTCGTTTCTTTCTTTTCTTTTCTTTTTTTTTTTAATTAAAAAAGGATTGAAGTAAACAATAGGGTGTATGCATTCATGTTAAAGTCAACGCCATGTTGGATCACTCAATAACACATTTTAGCATTTTCAAAATACTAAGCAATATTTATTTTTGATATAGCATTAGTATCTCAAGTATGTATAAGAAAAATAATATTAACAAACAATGAAACTATTTCCCAAAGAAAACTCATAATCTAAGTTTTTCCTATGCTTAGCAATTAATTTTTTCCAGTATGGCGTCCAAGCGCATTAACCTTTTATGATCAATAAATGAGCAATAATGAAATAAATAATGGTCAACAGTAAACATTTTATCAGTATTGTAGCAAGCAGCCAATGGCAAACGACAGTAAAAAAAAAAAAAAAAAAAAAAAAAAAAAAAACTGAAAATATTGAATATATTACAGCACTCATTAACGCCATAAAAGTGTACGTGTAGTAAAAATGAAAATTAGTCACACTATTTTAATCAATTTATCCTTTCATTTGAATCCATTCAATATTATTTCAGTTTATAAACCATTGGAACCATCTTAGCTTATTTAATGAAATCAAAATTACTGAAATGAACCTACGATCAGTGTTTAATTTAAAGCCATAGACCACATAAAACATCATGTGCTTTTTAATGAATAAACATGAAATGGGATCTTCAAAACTGATGACAATTGTTAGCAGAATATTAATGTAGCCCCACGAGAGAGCGTGAAAAAACTGTAAAGTTTGCAATTTGCGTGAAAATTCATGTTTATGACGTCAGAAACATGCAAAAATTAGTATGAAAATGTTGTGCGGGCTGCATAAAGCGAATTATCTGATCACTGCTACGGGGCTACTGTTGGGTTTTGATACAAACTAATGTTATTTATGTAGATCCCATCAGGTGTTTTGTGATATAAATGCTTAAAACGTTCTATTCCTTTAATGGTACACGTGTAAAATTATTTGTCTAATTTGTTAAGTATCTGTCAAAAAGTAAATAAATAAATATTTATTTTAGTTTATTGAAAAATTTATCAAAATTATAATATACTTATTTTTTTAGTATATAAATAAGTTACTTATTTATATACTAAAAAATTATAATATTTAAAATATTAATATAATTTTGTAAGATAATTTAAAACATTTAAAAAAAAAATTAAACTAAAGAAATATACATTAAAGTAAATTGTTATCATTTTAATAATAAATTTTAAAAAACCAACTATAGTCCAGGAGGTATATGTTTTGAGCTCCAACAAGCTCAGAACTTATTGAATTTTTGATATGTTGTAGAACCTATAAATGCGTACCCCAGAAAAAAAGTACCACCCTGCAACCCTTGTGCTTAATCCGCCATCTTGGAAAAAGGGTGAAAAAAGGGTGTTTCCCTATTTTCCTTATTGCTTTCTTTCTACGTGTGGTACAAAAAAAGTAAAAATATGTTCTTAAAGCTGAATAAATTTACTATCGATTGACATGTAGAACATTTTTATGAAATTTTAATTAACGGAAATATTAAATGAAAAGCAAAAAAGGGTTAAAATAAATTGTTCAAAAGGGCTTAAATATGCATGAAATCTGGTTGGTACAAAAATTTACTTCAAATAAAAGTTGTAGCAAATATTATCAGCATTCTAAAACTGTTTTTAATTTACAAGTGGGATAATTAGAAGTGCAACAGGAGCAAGTTAAAGGTAGCGCGGTAGGGTCAGGACGGCACTTCCGCCCCAGTCTTATACATATGCCGCGCGCAGCGTGGAGTCTTTATGTTAAGGGAGCATAAGGCCTAATATCGCGTAACACGCACCTACTGCAAGAAATGCTCTTATATAAAACTAAATAAAAGCTATATACACAAAGAAAAAAAAAACTTTATTTGTATATTTGTATTTATTTTAATGTATTATTGTGATTTGTGTATATTTATTTATAGAGAAATATGTAAAAAATCTCAATTTAACCACTGTTAATTATGGTATTAGAAAAAATAATTACGCACTTATTGTTAGTGCAGGTATTGTTTATGAATAATTTTATAAATTTTCGTCACTTATTTTACGAAGAAATTTAATTATTGAAAAATTCACCATCGTATATCAGAGGATCAAAACGTTTATTTTTTATTCCCTCAACAAAGTTTTGATGTGGACGCAAGTTATATTTATTTACTTTACCACTGTTAGATTTGCATGCGAAATGAAATAAAATACAAATTTAAAATTACATATCTGTCTACTTAAAAAAATATATATATATTTATAATATATGTGTCATAATAAAAGACACCGAATTGAAAAATATACCCAGTCTGCCTGGTTGCATTTGCTATAATAATAATAATAAATATAATATAGAGATTAGATGGTATTATGTTTTGATCTCCATAAAACGTGTTTATTGTCATTATGATTATATTTTTTATAATTATTAATTGTTTCACATTTCGACTATTTGAATGTACTTTGCTTTTGCGTTTTAAAGATATAATACTATATTATAGTAAATAGGCATGAATTAACCAGAAAACAGACAGAGAAAATAGTTAAATACATTGACCAACAGTTTAAAGCGCAGCCAAAATATAATTTTCCCAATTAAATATTCTAGGAGAAAACCATTTATAATATAATAATATTTGCATATAATAAATATATTAAATTCATAGTTTAAAAAATTAGCAAATTTGTATTTTAATGACTTTTTTGTGTGCATATAATGGTACAATATCTTTGCGCACATTATTTTACTTCAGATTAAAGGTTTCTTTGGCCGCTAACTTAACCCTACAATAAATTACTTTTTTTTTCATTATAGTATTGAACTCCTAATGTACGTACATGCATATTTATTAAATATATATAAATTATCAATAAAAGAAATGCATACAGTTCAAGAGAATATTACCCAGTTTTAAAGATAAATTAATAAGTCGGTAGCATAAAAACATACTGTTTTGTCCTTTATAAGTAAGTGTATTAAAATTCTTTAAAACTTAACAAAATTGCCAATGTTTGAAACTAAATGAAATAAAAAGATTTATTATATGCAAATATTATAAATGGTTTTCTCCTAGAATATTTAATTGGGAAAATTATATTTTGGCTGCGCTTTAAACTGTTGGTCAATGTATTTAACTATTTTCTCTGTCTGTTTTCTGGTTAATTCATGCCTATTTACTATAATATACTAGTATTATATCTTTAAAACGCAAAAGCAAAGTACATTCAAATAGTCGAAATGAGAAACAATTAATAATTATAAAAAATATAATCATAATGACAATAAACACGTCTTTTATTATGACACATATATTATAAATATATATTTTTTTTTTTAAGTAGACAGATATGTAATTTTAAATTTGTATTTTATTTCATTTCGCATGCAAATCTAACAGTGGTAAAGTAAATAAATATAACTTGCGTCCACATCAAAACTTTGTTGAGGGAATAAAAAATAAACGTTTTGATCCTCTGATATACGATGGTGAATTTTTCAATAATTAAATTTCTTCGTAAAATAAGTGACGAAAATTTATAAAATTATTCATAAACAATACCTGCACTAACAATAAGTGCGTAATTATTTTTTCTAATACCATAATTAACAGTGGTTAAATTGAGATTTTTTACATATTTCTCTATAAATAAATATACACAAATCACAATAATACATTAAAATAAATACAAATATACAAATAAAGTTTTTTTTTTCTTTGTGTATATAGCTTTTATTTAGTTTTATATAAGAGCATTTCTTGCAGTAGGTGCGTGTTACGCGATATTAGGCCTTATGCTCCCTTAACATAAAGACTCCACGCTGCGCGCGGCATATGTATAAGACTGGGGCGGAAGTGCCGTCCTGACCCTACCGCGCTACCTTTAACTTGCTCCTGTTGCACTTCTAATTATCCCACTTGTAAATTAAAAACAGTTTTAGAATGCTGATAATATTTGCTACAACTTTTATTTGAAGTAAATTTTTGTACCAACCAGATTTCATGCATATTTAAGCCCTTTTGAACAATTTATTTTAACCCTTTTTTGCTTTTCATTTAATATTTCCGTTAATTAAAATTTCATAAAAATGTTCTACATGTCAATCGATAGTAAATTTATTCAGCTTTAAGAACATATTTTTACTTTTTTTGTACCACACGTAGAAAGAAAGCAATAAGGAAAATAGGGAAACACCCTTTTTTCACCCTTTTTCCAAGATGGCGGATTAAGCACAAGGGTTGCAGGGTGGTACTTTTTTTCTGGGGTACGCATTTATAGGTTCTACAACATATCAAAAATTCAATAAGTTCTGAGCTTGTTGGACCTCCCAATGATATTTTTGCGCACACCGTCTGGACTACTAAAAAAGCCTCTACAAAGACAATGTGGATATGATAATTGAGAATTAGTTCAACCAAATATTGAAACTACTTTGCAGTTATGAAAATTCAAATTAAATATTGTAAGCGAGTCTGTAACTGGGCTAAAATAAATACCCTTTATTTTATTTTTTTGAGCCTTCTTTTAGTTAAAATGATTTTTGTCTTAAGATTTTTTATAAAAATTGTCTGTTTTGAATGTATATTTAAAACAATAAGGAGATATTTTATACAATCATCCTATATTAGTTTATATGGAAAACAATAATATATAATAGTAGTCATGCTTACCTCCATCCTAGATACGGTTGTCTATAATGAAAACTCGATCTAGTCGACCCACTAGGTGAAGTATTAGCTGAAGTAGGTCCTGAATGTAATCTAGAAGTTGACCATCTTGAGAAAGGTGCATATGAGAATGATAATCTCTCTTGTGGGCTAGGACTGATGATAGGACTCGGACTTGCCGTACTACCCTCTCTATGTTGTTGAGTCTTAGTCCTTAGACATGGACTTTGTTGTAATGAAGATAGAGATGTTGTTTTTGAACTGAGTCCTTGCCAACCTCCTGGTTTAGTACCACTTCCTGATCTTTTTAATAAGAAAGATCCTGATGTTGGAGTATGATGTTGTGTTGAATTTTTATACCAATCTGGAACGTTCAATCTTTGTAAAGAACGTTGAACACGAAGTTCATGTTCTGACAGTTGACGTTCTGATACTTTTCGAAGTTCATTTTCTGGAGGCTGTAACATAAAAAAGAACAAAAAATTGTGATTAAAATATGAGTAATAATAGAGATTAGCAGAAATGACAAATTCATTGAAAAAATTATTGCTTCTAAATTATAAATATCTATAGTATTCGATATGTAAATATCTCCGGACTCAGTACAATAGTTTTCTCAAAAAAAAAAAAAAAAAAAAAAAAAAAAAAAGTGCTTCCACAACGTTTAAAGGGCTGTTAAAAAAAGACGCATAAAGTTGCGTATATAAGAATTCAAATATTATTGATTGTTGTATCTTTACGTATAAGAGCTATGTGAATTTAAGCAACATTTTGAATAACCAAAGTTGATCGCCGTCATTTTAGGAGCACAGAACAGGGTTTACGAACAGCAATTTAATACTTCACATAATCATGTATTTACTTAATAGTATTTGTGTTAAATAAGGAAATAATTTGCTGCGAAAAGATATTTAAAAGTTGGTGTTGCCAACTTTATAAGTCCGGCCAATCTTGCTATTTTATATTATCCTAATTATCAGATTTCCCATATTTCACAATTAGTCTCTACATATATTGGATTAGAATTTCTTTACTTGTTTAAGTAATGAAGTTTTTACAAACCTGTGATATGCAATTAATAGTGCAATCAATTCAATTGTGGGTTATTGCAATTATAATAAAACCTCGTCTGATTTTTGCAATAAATAAAGGAAATAAAGCACTAATTGTTTAAACAAATAGATTATTAAATAAAGTATATAAATAAATAAATTGTCAAACAATCAAAAAGAAAATAATGAACTAAATTATTATTAATTAAAAAATATTTTTAAAACTCCAATAAGCTATAATTTAAATTAGTTTTTATTTTTTATTTCCTTTAAGAATTTTCAAGTAATAAACTTACAAAGAGGCAAAGTTTTTCTTGTTATAAATACGGCACAATGAGACAACAATGTTAAGACAGACATACAAGAATGTCACCTACTTGGCCTTTGTTCAACAATAGAAAAAACAACAAAAAATACTTTTGGCGACTTCCCATTTAAATTAAGTCACAGTTTATAATTGTCCGAATGTACATAAAACAAAAAATCAAAGAGATTTTTTTTGTGTGTACAAATTGATTATGTACATGGTTTTCAATTAACGTTTTAGCTTTGTGATATATCTGTTGTTTTTAAAATTAAATTCATTGATTTTTATCTTTTTAAAATTATTTTCTTTGAAACTTTTTTTTTTTTTTTTTTTTATATAAATAACTTTTAAAGTCTTTATAAAAAAAAATGAAATTTTGTTAATATGATTATACAATGTAAGTGGATAAATTTTACTTTGAAAGAAACTAACAAGATCACTGCCTTCCAAAGAACGTAATTTATGCTATATACACGGAAAGAATAAATTACGTAATTTATTGCCGCAATTATTTCACTATAGCATAAATGATGCTAAATTAGCACTACATAAAAATTTTGCTGTACCATAATATAATATTTATGCTTTATAATAGTTATGATGTATAGCATGGATTATGCTGATCAAATTGTGCTGAAAATGTGATAGCATAAATTCTCACGTATTTATTTTGATCCTTACATTGTATGTTATTATAGCATAAATAATGCACATAAGAATAGCATAACAAATTATGCCATTCAAATTATATTGAAGCCATACATAGCTAATTATTATTTTTAAATATTTTAGGTTCAATTAAGATAAAAGTATAAGCATATAATATAGCATGTGTAGTATAGCATAAATTGTGTTAAAATGAACAAATATGATATAGCATAAATATTGTTTATTGCAACCTGCAAGGTCTTTATATTACAGAATAATATCGTAAAGTAGAATGGTGTTTATAAACCACCCTAAAATAAGTAGAGAGAGAGAGAGAGAGAGAGAGAGAGAGAGAGAGAGAGTCAGAGAGAGAGAGAGAGAATTCAAAGAAAATAAAAGTATACGTACGTAAATAAAGCTGAAAATAATATAATATAAAATATAAAAATAGCCTTTACGTACTGTAGTTAAATTGCATGTAATAATTACTCTATTTTAAAGAAGGTATTTAATAATTGAAATAATTACGTTGCTCCGTACAGAATATAACGTAAGGACAAAAATGTAGGACAAAACAAAGTATACAAAACAATCAATATTGTAATTATGTATAAAACTGTCACATGCAAACGGATATTTTCTCCCTATACTTAAATATAATTATTACGCTAGAATTTCCACTAATTTTTTTCTCACAATCGATTACGTTAATAATATGTGGTTTTTACATATACATGGTGATTTAAGATAAAAATATAAAATTATAAAAATAGCTTCTATTGATGTTAAAAAAAAATGTAAGCCTTGGCTACTTTTATTTCATAAATCTAGTACACAATGAGAAAATAAAAAAATTTAGGGGGTTATTTTATTGCATATTCCAAAAGAGAGTATTAATCTGAAACGATCTATGAGCAAATTTCTAATTTTTTATTTTATTTTTAAAATTTTCAATATGACGTCACTTTCGGAAATTTTTTATTGCACGCTCATGCTTAAGTTATCAATCGTGAGATTATCGCGATTTTTTATAATTAATTATAAAAATAGTTAATGCGATTAATGAGTTAATTAAAATTAATGAAATGTTTTAAAAGTTTTCAATACCAATTCCCTCCATTAACATATTGCTTATTATATTTTACAATAATAGCATAAAGTTTACATTGTAACATAAATAAAACTTATTAAATAATTATTTTGTGATAAAAAAGTTGTTTTAAAATTATATTGAAAGTATTGTATTTTATTTTTAAACATTTTAAAAATATAAATTTATAAATTAATTTTCAAAGTAAATATTTCCACATAATTTATAACTTTTTAATAATAGTTTAAAATTATATTTTATATATTGTATTGAAATCTTCTATTAGTAGAAGCAGTGCTGCCTTTGCAGAATAGATGCTGTACTTCCAGGCTATTATAATTAAATTATCAGTTTTACTAGAAATGTATTAAATCAAATCTTGAATGTGTATTCCCAATAAAGATTACTTTGTAGCTTAGTAACTATAAATTTTAAATATAATATTTAAGACCAAATTACTCGAACTTTCAACATTTTAAATCAATTTTAGTTAACATACACTATTGGTGGAAATCACATAATTATTCAATGTCATTATAACTTGAAGCTGCAGTAATTAATTATTACAATTTAAAACAATGCTATATATCACAAAGTAATTGCAACGTCCACCCTGCCTAAATTTATAGTTTCCACGGTTTCTTTAGGATGGCGAATACTGGTCTATGTATAGTTAGACCGTATTCGTCCAGTGTGTTTATAGTTTCCATTGTTTACAATGATAAGACAATGTTTTGACAGGATTATGATAAAATATAGCACAAAAACAGAATATAGCAAAAAAAAAATGCACCTCAAATAAATTAATGTGTCTTAAAAGTGCATATCCCGGTTTTCTCATTATGATCAACAATAATAAGAAACAAATATATATGCGTCATAATATATTTATCAACTTTTCATACTTATATACAATAACTGTAAAAATTCTTTTTATTATTATTTATATACTAAAAAAGCGTCTATGGTGGCAAAATATTGCAACAATAAAAATTATAACAGTAAAAATTCGTGTATTACTCGTATATAAATAAAATATACTTACCAAAGATACAACGATGCTATAAATAAGTACTCCATTTAGTTTAATACAAATCGATTGTTTTGTCATTTTTGTATCCCTTATTTGCACATTGTTGTTAACAATATCACAGTTTATGTATACCATTGTTCTATCTAATGTATTGTTTTAATATATACACAAAAATATAGTTATATATTTTGTTATTGATCACTATGATGTCACTATTGGGTAGATACTACACGACGTTATAAAACTAAAAAGTATATAATAATTATAAAACTCAAATTTTTTATTGCACTATCTGAAAGAGCTCGATTTTTCATTAATTTAAGCGATTTTTTCAGATATTTTGGAGCATTGGAACTATTTTAATTATTTTTTTAAAAGTTACTGGTGAGAAGTGATATACAAAAGGAAGTCGCTTTTAAAGTCAATAAGATGTGCAATGACTTTTTTAAAAATTACTTAAAAATTAATATTAAATTAATTTAAAAATTCTAAAATAAAGATATAATTTAATTTATGAGAAAATTTTTAATGTTTAATTTTTATGGAAAAATAATAACATCAATGCATTTTATATGAGAGCCATTAATTTCATTAAATTTTTGCAAATGGGAATTTTAATTTTGGTATTTTTGTTAAAAAAATTGTTTTAATAGCTTTTAGATTAAATGTTACCACTTATATTTTAAAAACGCTATATTGTTGGTGCAAAAATACATAGGCAGCATAAGTAAAAAAAATCTAGTTTTCTTATTGAAATAAAAAACTAAACTTTTTTATATTTTTTGTAATTATTATCATTTTCTTGGTACCAAATAAACGACTTGCTTTAGAGATTTTGTTATTGTGCAAACTTATTAAGTATTTTATTCAAAAATCGTCTCTATACTAATAGAAAATGAATTTTGCCACTTTAATTTTTTTGCATAACAATGGGAAAAATAATAGTGCAAGTCACCAATTAATCTCAAGAAATTGAGAAAAATTATAAATTTCAAAATTCTAAAATGAAAATAAAATAACCGTCTTTTCTCCTATGACGTTTACACTGCACACAAATGTGGCGACTAAGCGTAAATACACGAATTTTTTAACATTTCATTAATTTTAACCTTTTTTCACTATCACTATTTACTTGAAATTTGCGTAAATTTAAATGGAAATCTGTTAATAACAAATTACTAACTTGGAGTATAAAAATTGATATATTTAATTTAAAATATCATTAAATCAAACTCTATAATACATATATACGACCACACTACTTTAAGTATTTTCTAACACTGAACTGGACATAAGAAAGAACGAACTCAAAAATAAGAATGAAAATCTTCAACCTATTGTGTTACAAAGCGTCGTTTCTCACGATATAAACTTTTTACTTTTTTTTTTTTTTTAAATTTCACAGACAATTATAAAGTATTATATTTTTTGATCTCACTATTTCTATATATTAAAGTTTTGTATAGCACTAAAAAAAAAAAAAAAATGGAAAAAAAAATGACCATATAATACAATTTAGTAGAATTCACACTGCAATTTTTTGTTATTAACATTAAAGGCAAAAAATAATAAATTATTAAAATTATAAAAATTTATTGTACTAGTATATATTACTTTTTGTAACAGTTAAATATAAAAACATATTTTAAGATTTATAATAAATAAAAGTATTAATTATAAATATAATTAATAGAATATTATTTATTTATTTTACTATATTTATTTGTTTTTTATTTTATATAATAATATAAATAGCCACTTAAATCTATGTTGGTTTGAATAAATAAATGCATCAATATAACAATAGTTGCTGTGGGACAAATCGCATTGTATCGCAACAATCAATTCGGATATACGTAGGTCTTTATATAAACGGCATAACATTAAAAATAAAGTTATTATTAAAGCATCATTGGCAAATATTTCTGAATTAACATTATAAACATATGACTATATAAATGACTATAATTTTAAAATTGTCGGCCTCATTGCACTAACTTTCTCATAAACATTGCTTAAAAATGTGTCCCCCAAAATGCCAAAAGAGACCAAATTTTAGTCTGACAAAGCTTTTCCCGCGAACCTCACCGATAAACTCCATTATAATTAAGCTCTCTCAGAATATGTAATAAAAACTATTTAGGCCTAATTCTGCATACACTAACATAAAAATATGACAACAAAAACACTCACACATGCACTGGAAACCACTTTGAAAGATGTACTGCCACCAGGTAGAATAAAAGTATGCATAGTAGAGAGAGAGTGAAAGAGGGAGGGTGGGGGGTGTATATATAGTGATCACGTGGTTTGACACGAGAGGGTTTGTTGTTATCATGTAAGATCAGTACCTTGAGTTTTCATAATTAGATTGTTGCACGTCACCATAGCCTCTAAACATCGTGCTCTGTATGATGATATTTTTTCTGAACTTAATTTTTTTTAATTATTTTTAATTATTTATAGAGATACAGTATGATTTGAATTATTATTTTATCAAAATATAAGTTTTTTTCTTCTTAAATTCATAAAGTCAAGAGTTAATTCACTTTTTTTCTCTCTTTTTTTTTTTTAGGCTATATAAATTATAATTAATATAGCAAACGATGATATAAAAATTTTAAGACCCGAACTATATACGTATTGCATGAGAGTTTTAATGGAGGTTATCGGCTTAAAAAATGCTCTAAAAATTTCTATGGCTTATAACACGTAATAAGTATGTCTAGTATTTCTCATATAAATATCTCCGGAATTGGTGGAGTAGTTTTCACAAAAATTGCAAAAAATGTGTTTTTTTAACCCCATAAGCGTAATGTTAAATTAGGGGACCCTTAGTCTCCGCGCTAAACCGATAAGCTTCATTGCAAAATATTGAAATACTGTACAAATTTATTAATTATTATTATTATTGGCCTTTTAAAATTTTTATAGCTATACAGTATATTGTTATTTTATTACAATTCTTTTGTAAAAACTCGTAATAAATGTGTAATTTACCTTTGTTTTTAATATTATATATATATATATTTTTTTTTTTTTGTAATTTATATTTTAAGTCTATAATTTAAAAATTTACCAAATCAATACTTATATTACTATACAGTATCTAAATTTTAACAACCAATTATAAATAGAATACTAATTAACAGCAGATTATTTATCCCATAGATATGAAATTTTAATATTTTTTACATCCTCTCAAATGAAAACAAAATATTCTTGCTCATACTAACAGTATATCAAGTAAACAAGATTAACTATAGAAAAAATATCAATAATTATCAATTACTCAGATAATTCCCAAGTTAAACATTAATCAATTAAGACATACGTATAACGTGTGACATTTTCAGTTATAAGAACTGTGTGATTGATGGCTATGAACTAGCTGTGACATACCCTCGTATATTTGTCAACACAAATCTATTTTAAAAACTATTTTAAGACTAATTTTAGATTATAATAAGCTTGACTTCTGCTGATATGCCACATATTTCCTTTACAAAATATGTTTTGGTAAAAGGAATATTAATACTCAATAAATGCTCTAAGCCAAAAAAAAAAAAAAAAAAAAAAAAAAAAAAAAATTAAAATCTACCTTGAAATGTTTACATCTTAAACAAATAATTTCAAAACATAATTATTTTTAAAATATTTTTAGAAACAATTTGCTATAGTATTTATAATTTTGTATAAAAAATGAAGTAATTCACATCCTATCGACTAAAATGAACAAACTATCATGATTGGCAGGAAATTATTATTACTTTACCTTTCGTAAAAAAAAATAATTAAAATTTTTTACAGTTCTCCGAGAAAAATCATTTCTAACACAAAAAAATGTGAGCTCTTTTAGAATATGCAGTAAAATTTAATATGGACCTATATACCTATAAAGCTTAAACTCTTTACATACCAGAATATGACACTTAAATGAAAATGATAAATTGATAATATGTTGAATCAACATGGACAAAATTAATACGTAATTATGCTATAATAAAACGTAGCATTTTTTATGCAATAACATTCATAATTTATGCAAATTGTATGCATAGCAAAATAGTTATGATGATCAGTATAATTACTTATATGTTCCAAAATAGCAACTTTAGCGCTCTTAAATATAATAAATTTTTAATGTAGCATAAATTACGTAAAAAGATTTTTTCCATGCATAGTTCCTAAACTTATAATTTTAGATAAATGTGTTAAATTTGTAATAATAACACTTTTATATACAAAACCTCCATAAGAAAAAAGAAAATTATATAAAATATTTATCAATAGTACTCTTATATAATTAAATAATTGCACTTAATAAAATATATTTTTACTATAAAACTAATACCTATAAAAACTTATATAGCACTGCACAGTATAATACAAAAAGTATAGAAGCATTCGTTGCAAAAGTCAAAGTCAAACTGAAACCTTTCACGTAAGCACCAAGTATAAAATAAGAAATATCAAAAGCTTTGACAAAGCGCAGTCAGCTGATTTCCAATAAATAATTAAATCATCAATATATAAAAATATAGTAATCTTTGTATTAAGGGTAAGAATCATAACTCCCATATTACTTAAATTCAACAAGAAATTATATCAAATTTAATATCATTTGAAAGCCTATTATATGTTGACTAATAGTTATAAAAATTGCAGAGTAGTTTACCATGGATATACGAAAGAAAAATTGTGTTTAAATTAACATACGCCATATGGGAATAAAATTTTAAACCTCTGTAACTCATATTTTTTAATGGTGACTATAAATTATTTTTTTATATTTTATTTACTATCGGTTCAAGTTAGCATTATGTTACAAATAATCTCTAATTAACGGTTATTTTTTTCTTCGTATTATTTTCACCTTAAACTCGTTAGAGAATAACATTTCCAGAAATATATACAATTCCCTTTGGTATAATATCTACTTTTGTCTAATCTATAAATATAAAACTTACGATAACAGAGAAAAATATTATTAAAATAAGAATTATCATATTTTATCTATTTGTATTGATTAAATTTATTGATAATAATAACTTTATGTAATATTAAATGAGTTTTATTTAACATTTAAATTACAAAAATATTATTTCTAAAAAATTGATTTTTTTATATTTTATTATAAAATTTAATGTTATAAATATTTCTATATTGATATCTTCTTAGTTATAGTTAAAAAGCATTTCAAGATTTATTTATAAGTTTATATGATATAATTTAAGTAAATATCATACTTACTATGCATTTATAAAATAACGACAATAATGAAAGCGGTTCAACAAAAGTAATAGAAATTACTACTATATTGGTGACATCGGCGTTTGAAACTGAAATTTTTATGAATTTAGTTTACGTATTTTTTACGTATTTCAACAACAACAAAATCGTCAGAAGTGTTTAATTTTTAACTTTATTTTCATGTATTATTGTAATTATATGAAAAGACCATTCATAATAAATATAAATGTAATATAATACGACACATATGGGGTGATGTTACTATAGTTTCAAACAAAATAATATTATACACTGGAGGGAGGGAGGACATTTTTATTTTTATATCAACATCGATTTTTTATATCAGTGACATAATTATAGATTTATTTTAACATACTTAAATGTCAGGGGAAATTTATTAATGGATTTAATTATGAGGAAATAAATTGTGTTTTATAATGATTTTTATCCGAGTATGTTCGTGTTTTAGAGAAGAGAGAGAGAGAGAGAGAGAGACAGCAGAGAGAGTACACGGACAAAAATAAATACGTAATAATTATGCTAGCTCAATACTGCAAAAATTATGCTTAAAAAACACCATTATATTGTTTTTTACATCATATGACTATATACTGGATATCATAATAGTGAAGATGTTCATCATAATTATTATACATAATATGTTATTATACATAATGGCAACATTTGTGCTCTATACATGGGAAAGAATGAATTACGTAATTTATGCTGTATTTATGTCAATAGGGTGTATCCACATGACGTCATATTTAAAGCACTTGGAGGCCATACTGGAGTATAGTGAATAACATTGCTGAGCATAGGACAAACCTCGTTTTAGGAATTTTCTTTTAAAAAATCTGTTAATTTTTTGTTATATTGTTCTTAGTTTTCTCACATACTTGAGATACTAATTCAATATATTTATAGCATCAATGCTCTCAAAAATATTGCATAATGTTTTTAAACTGGCAAAAAGAGTTATTTTCCTTTGCCACCCCTGTTATTTAGTTATCCAACATGGCGTCGACTTTAACATGAATGCATAGACCCTATAGAACAGCCATAATGTGGAACAACTGTTTTGAGGCCGACTATACGTGATTTAGCTCACATCCGCTTCCGTTTCTACTTCCTACGCATGCGCAGAACGTCGAAATGGAAGCGGGTGTGAGCAAAATCGCGTATAGTCGGCCTCAAAACAGTTGTTCCTTTATCAGTCAATACTATTACCAAAACAAGAAGAGAGATTATTATAATCGGATGCACCCTCTTTTATCCGATTCTATTCAAGTTATAGAAATAAAATACGTAAAACACGTATTTAGTTCAATATGATGACCTGTAAAATTTTGGTGTTTATCTGGGGAGAATTGTTTCAGAAAAGGGGGTGCATCTGGTTGTAAAAATCTCTATTATTTTGGCAAGGATGTATCGCATCTTGTATTGAACATTTTGTGCTAATAATGGGCTAGTAAAATATTATGCAATTATTTTTTTATCTGTGCAAAATAGTTATCATTGAAATTATTCAATTTAGAATAAATTGTGTTATTTAATTCTTACGTGGAGAGAGAGAGAGAGAGAGAGAGAGAGAGAGAGAGAGAGAGAGAGAGAGAGAGAACAGAAGGTCACATGAATGCATTTGTCATATAATCCACATCCATGCAATGTAAATCATGCAATATATAATTACAGTAAGAGGTCGAGTCTCGTAAATTAAAATTCAACCCCCATCCATTTTTTTTAAAAGACATTTGAAGGTCAATATGGTAACGACTACCTACTCGTGACCAACAGATAAGGGAGAAAAAAATGACCGCGCTTGATAGTATACACACTTTGCATATAGCATTTTTGCACCAGGTTTTAATATATTTGTTTACATTTTAATTTAACTGCTTAAAAATTAGCGTCGAGATGTCAAAGATTCTTAAGTTTGTGTACTTTAGAGACATTTTAGCCAGACTTGAACTCTTTTCTAATTGTTTACTGATGTTCGCTTGACTTTTTTCAAAAGATATTGATTTGTGATTATAAATCATTGATTTTTTTTTTTTTTTTTTGTCGTTAAATAATTTTTTTCCCACATTAATTTTGAAGATTTCTTATGATACAGGGAGATATTCGTCAAACCACCTACAGGTCACCTATAAAGGCTGCGTAGGAATCTGATGACCCTATTGAAATTCTAAGAAAATAGTTAAGTATTCTAAGGCAAAAAGTGACTTCAACAAATTGCACCCAAAAATAATACCATTAAGCAAAAAAAAAAAAAAAAAAAAAAAAAAAAATTGAATTAGTGTGACAAAATTTTTAGCCTTACAACCCCACTGCATTCATGAAGAAGGAGAAGAAAAAAAGAAAGACCGATAGAATTGTCAATACTGTTTACTTTGAAACAATTTACTAAAAGAAATAATGTTAAAGAAGATCTGATATAATATGTATTGAACTAAGTTTTGATAGCAAAAACACATATTTTATAAAGATTATATATATGAGAAAAAGTTGAAGAAAAAAGAAGAGAAAAAAATTAGATTGTGCAAGCTAAAAGTAAATAAAAATTTGTAAGAATATTATTTATTATCAATATATAAATCAATGAATTTCCTGTACAAATATACCGTATAGTGTTTTTAAATCACTGATTCTGAATCTTTTATTCATACAATGTTTTGTATATATAAATACACGGTAAATATAAAAAATTGTTTCCTTTTAAAAATGAACCTAAACATCCGCTAATGCAGAAAAAAAAAGAAAAAAAAGTACAGTCATAGTCAAAATGAAATGCTATTTAGTATTTATGCTTCAATGTGATAGACTAATTTCAATTTGAATAAAAATGAATAGTGCAATAAAATTACTTGCATTAGAATTTCTTTCTATTCGTTTTTCCGCAGTTTTTTTTTTTTTTTTTTCATGGAAAAACGTATATGAGCTTAGCAGAACATCTTTTAATATTATATATGTTATAAGGGGGGAGAGGGAATCAGTTTAAGCTTATGAAATTTTATTCATATTTAATTAATTTTTACTTATGCAAAATAATTAACTCAACTCGTTTCAGAGCTATGCAAGTATTTAGAACCTGCTTCAATTTTTCACAGACCAAATTAACATTCAAATTGCAACCATTATATAACTATTAAAGAATATTTTCAACCCATACTCGAAGATTTTAATGATCTTGCGACAGTATAATTTAATTCAATAGTGTACGTACAATTAAATATATAAATTAAAACTATAATTAAATATATAAAAGGTATACTTTTACTTTTAATTATTAAATAAAGAAATTTAAAAAGATAACAATAATTACTAATTTTTTAATAAAAACAAAATGTTCATGTTTATTTTTACACTTGTTTTTTTTTAAATATATATTTATTTAATTATACATATTCTAATTTTCTCAAGATTTTTTTGCTTTTATTATACTGTCAAATAAAGAGAGAGAGAGAGAGAGAGAGAGAGAGAGAGAGAGAGAGAGAGAGAAATAATAATAATAAAATGAAACCTTTGTAGCGTAAATTATCAAAGGCAATTTTAAAAATTTGAGTAATAATCAAATCGTGAAAAAAAAAATCAAGTTACAAGTTTTAGACCAAAGTCTTCAAATGAATGAACCTTATATTGTATTTTATTTCAAGATGCCTGTATATGTACTGTACAGCATTGCAAATATAATATAAAGCAGCACTTGCTATCAGCTGTAAATAAATCGATATGATGAGTCGCTCCTTGACTATACTATACCATTGCTTTAGTTATATACATAGTGGAGAATAGAATAGAGAAAATTTCTGCATGAATATTATTGACATCCAAGTTGACCCAAATAACACCAATTCCATTCCGAGTTCCTTGCTTCGCATATAACTACACTTAAAAAATAAAAGTATGCTAACAACTTACAAATATTTATATTGTTAGAATATATAATAAAAACTAAAAAAAGTAAATATATAATCGCAAATAACAAGATGAGAGATTATTGCAATAGAGATTTTTGATTTAGCGCGCGGGGAAACGAGGGGCAACATAAGGGTCCCCTAATTTAACATTACGCTTAACACTTTTTGTTTTCTTTTGAATTTGGGTTAACTATAGATGTTGCTTTAAAATTTTGTATAAGTCGCTACCAAATGCGATAATTTTTAAGGACAGTAGAGCCCTGCAAAGTCATTGAAATTAACATTGCTAGCATGGAAATATCTTCTCTATCACCACTACGTTAAGGGGCAAAATGCAACCTTCACAACTTCGGCTGGTCAATATGCTATCTATCAATGAGAAAACGCAGCGGCTGCCGATGCCCCGTTCGAGAACTATTGTCCAGAGTTGTACATACATCAAAGCTTATGAGGGCATGTTTCAAAAAATATTCAAACTGGTCAATGTAAGTACCGTATAACGTAATAAGGCGTATCTTGATGAAACATGTATTTGATGTAATGTGAATTTTAATACAATAAAGCCTATTTTGAATGGAATTTAGTAATACACTGAACATCATATTATAGTGCACTTCATCAACCTATCTCCATTTAACAAGTGCAAGTAGACTCTGTATATTCCATTCATTAGTATCAATGCACTGGCAGTATAAGCAAATATTTTAAAAGTTTTTTATATTTTAATTATTTTAGGTTCTAACCATTTTATACATAAGAGTTTGATGCATAAACATAATTGTAGAGACAAATGCATAAAATATTTAATAGTTTAGTTGTCAAAATTAGCCATTAGTACTTTATTTTCTTTGTGTATCTCCATTTTTATTATTATATTTCACAAAGAGGGTGAATTTTACGTAACAAAACTAAAAATAAAACATTTTGTTCGCAAGTTCCGATGTTCTGTGAATACTAAAGCATTGAACTTGAAACTTTCTATATTATTAAATAATCATATTGTCATTTTTTAACATGGTTATTTCACTGAAATTTTATACTTTTATTTACACAAGTTAAGAAATTATTTATCAAATATATTAATTTTAAAATTTAATCATAGACGGTTTTAAAGGGTTGTATTTCTCATGAAATTTAAATACTTGTTTTATCTTTTGATGGCATTCGATGTATTATTATTATTATTTTTTTCAATTTGTTTAAAAATTCACTTAAAAATCTTGCAATGCTAAAGAATAAAATAGATAAGAAGTGATCCCCGTCGTTTTTCAGTGTTTTGATTTTTTTTTTTTTTTTTTTTTTGTACACTTTACTACCAACGACAGGAATTGCTAATGTAATGACATATAGGGGTCTGTGTTATTCTGTATGACAACATTTTCTGTCATACTATCTGTCGCATGATTGACTTGATCACTTATGATCGGTTGAAAAATTGACTTTGAAATCAGAGCATAAATGTGATTTAGAGAGACTGAGAGAAATGGCAAGATAAACAGAGAGAGAGAGAGAGAGTTAAAGAGAGACTGAGATAGGGACAGACAGACAGACAGACAGACAGACAGACAGCAGAGAAAGTGTGTGTATGTCTATGTGCAGTGTGTGTGTGTGTGTGTGTGTGTGTGTGTGTGTGTGTGTGTGTGTGTGTGTGTGTGTGTGTGTGTGTGTGTGTGTGTGTGTGTGTGTGTGTGTGTGTGTGTGTGTGTGTGTGTGTGAGAGAGAGACGTAAAAGATTCTTGAACTCGTGCCATTAGCTATCGCAAATAGAGGGAAAAGGTTGAACAGTAAATAATTACACACTAGCTCTGTACACAGATAAGAAATTACTAAATAAATAATATGTTTCATTGCCATGTGATACGTATACGAAAAAAATAAAAATAAAGCTTATATTGCACGTTATTACCCAAATATCATTGCAATAATTATGGCTTAAAGTACAAAGATCGAAAGTCAAAGATTTTTAGGTTAAATTGGGATCAAAAGAATGTTTTATTGCATATTTTGATAGAGCTTTTTATATCACATATATATAATATATATATATATATATATATATTATATATATATATAATGATTGTTCACATTTAAACAAATTTTTTGTTCTATTTCGTATTATAAAGTAAAACGTTCTAAGGATTTTCAAATGATATACCATAAGAATATTCACAAAATTTATATAGAAAACATGTAATAAATATCAAATAGATAATGAATCAAACAATTTTTTTTTTCATAAATCATCATGAATTTTACAACTTCAACTAAATGAGAGAAAAATGATTTTATTTATAAAAATACTTGTAATTAATATGTGATAATTTATTATATAAATATAAAGCAAAAAAATAAAATGTATAATAATTAAAATAATATTTTTGTTACTCTTAATTTAATTTTTATTAAAAATATTATTTAAAATTAAAATATAATTTTGAAATATAATACACATATAATAAAAAATATATCAATAATGTTATTAATTTAATTATATAGCAACAATTTAAGTAAAATTCACACTTCAAGATATATTCGAATTTTAATTATACTTTATCGCACGTTAGTTTACAAAATAAATTTAAAACATTGAATGGAAAACAATATTGTGTGTGTATTTTTAAAACGATTAAAATAATTTACATAATATGATAGTAAGCTCTGATAAATGATAATTATTAGTTCATTTGATCAATAATTACGCTACGAGATAGGATCATTGAAATTAAAGGTAAATAATTAATAAATTATTTACAACTGACTGATAACAGTCATGGAATGCATTTATCATGTGTATTATAGTTTTATATCATATTTACTTGCGTATATACTTTAATTATTAAAACATATATATAGTGTAATCGATAGAGCATCAGTATTTATAAATTTAATCTAAATAAAAAGTTTACTATAACTAAAATTTACGAAAAAAAAAATCACTTTACAAATTGTCACCATAATTATCAGATCACAATAAAATCTATAATAAATAACACGATCTTTTTTTTTTTTTTTTTTTTTTTCATGTTTGTTTTTTGCACTATCAAATTGTTTTATATTTGCAAGACTGAAATAAATCTTAAATTAACCGTATGGTACTGATGTATAATATTCCAATAGACCTTTTATTTATACAAGTAAAATTTAATACAAAAATAAAAAAATAAAAAATAAAAAAAGATAAACATTATACTACTAAAGAAAAAGTAGATATTTTTATAATGTAATATAGTAATTACAGTATGAAAGAGATTCATCTATTACATTAAAATATCATATAGAGACATTATAACACAAACGTGCTAAAATATTTACAAAAAAGAAGAAAAAAAAGAAGGTAAATCCATAAAGTTGGCATTACATTTCACTTGAACGGGGCGTTTCTTTTTACTATATTTTAATGTGTAAATCGTGCGATCTTGGGGCAAAAGTGATAAAGTTGATATCTGTAATCAATGAAGGTTATCAGTTGAAAATGTCAAGGCTATGTATATATTTGTACGGGAAAGAGATAGTTTTAATTTAAGTATAGTTAATCAGCAAGTATTGGAATTAAAATATATACTTACTTAGTTTACTTAACACCCCCCCCCCCCCCCATTATATATTATAAAGCTTGTAAAGCTTTTTAATGTATGTATTTTTTTTAAACGCTTAAAAGTGTCTAGTATTCCTCATTACATATTTTTTAGGCTTAATGCAGTAGTCTTCTGTAAACATTGTTTATAAACGAATCTATATGATATATTTATAATATAAATTATTTCATTTAGCGTTTATATAAATGTAATAGGAAACTATATATTCTATATTATGTTTCAGTTTTTTTTTTTTTTTTATTTTTTTTTTTTGCATCACGCTGATGCACTATTACTTTATTATTTATTGTATGTTACTAATATTTTAATGTCTTCGAATATATATTTTGATTAATTTGTTTTAATGAATTATAACGATTGTTATAAAGTAAAATAAAATCTAAAAAATATATATAAATTTTATAATTAATCATTAATCATCATGATTCATGACATATGTAATGAAAGATGAAATTTAATAATTTATCATAATTATTTGATAATTTTTAAGAAGTAAATATTTAGTCAACATATTTTGTTTGTATTTTATATTGAAAAAGAATTATCATGAATCGTAACAAAATCTCTAGTGACTTCCAAGTAAAAAATAATTAAATTATATAGCAAAGCAATTTCAATTATATATTTAACTTCATTTTAATGAAATTATGTGAGTAAATAGATAACTAAGAATTTTATACATAATGAATTTGTATTTCTACGCTTTGTATGAGAAAACGAATAGAACAAACCTCCTTTTATATAGAAATCAATATTTTTACATCGTTTTCTCTGATTTTAACATAACTCATTAAAATCTCAATAGTTGATGAATAATAATAGAATTATCATATATAATTGGAGGGAAAAAAATCTATATACGTTCAGAGTTATTTTTAGCTCATATATATGGCATCGAAGCGAAACTTCAAAACAATGAAAATATAAATTTTATTATTGAAAGATTTTTTTTTCTCATCAAACTGATCGTTGTATATTATATACGAACTTACTTTGGAATAAAAATTATAGTTGTAAATATATTGCAATAAAGAAATGGATCAATTTGATTTCCAGCCCGAGGCAAAAATGCAGTAATCACAATCACTATTTTAATCTATGCTAAAAAAAAAATGTTAAAATTAATATACGCCTTGAATAAGAGGCAAGGTTAAATAAATGATAAAATATTATAAACCTTCTTATCTTTTATATAATATTTAATTTGAGGGTTATAAAAATATTTTGTTAATGTTGCGAAATAGAACATGCGCACGGTTTATAATTATACTTTGCAAAAGATTACATACACCTAAAAAACAAACTAGTACAGACTAGTAGTTTAATATTACGTTTTCAAATATGCGAGAAAAATAACAACAAAATTAATTGATCGTATAAAGAAAATAGCCAAAAACAACATTTTGCTTAATGCTGAGCAATGTTATTCAATGTTCCAGTATTGACAGATAAAGTAGCAACTGTTTTGAAGCTGACTATAAGCAATTTAGCTCATATCCGCTTCCATTTCGTTTTACTGCGCATGCGTAGTAAGGAGAAACGGAAGCGGATATGAGCTTGTTACTTTGTCGAAGCGCATTCAGTATGACGTCATACGCATACATCCTATATAGTGAAAATTGATACAATTTGCATAATATGCAGAATATTATTCTAATATTTTAGTTACAGCAGTACCCATTTATCACCATCGACACTGTTTTTGAATATTTTGTGAAATAGTGAAATAAATACACTTTAACGCACAATCATTGCAATAATTTTAATTTACGCTCTTAACATCCGTGCGAGTAAATATTTGTTTTCTAAGTATATATAGCAAAAGCAATAATGTGAATTAAAATACAGTTATAAAATTATCTCATGAAGTTTTTATATAATCGATTTATTGTAGACATTAATCAATAATAATTATTGGTAATTATAATTTAGATCGTGAGAAATATAATTATATTAATATATAAAATACTGTATTATATAATTTCACATAGCTATTCAGGCTTGTATTGAACTTATATTAAATTGCATATTCTTTCACTTGTAATATAGTTTTAGATTTTTAAGTTGTATAGAATTAATGATTATTAAATTGACGAGAGACGTAAATAATGATGTAACACACAAAAGTTAGGGTTACTGTAACTTATACCTACATTGCAAGCAATCAAGTATTTAAATTTACAATTTATAGGAAAAAAAAATTACATTACTTGCATTATTATTAACTTTAAATCTCTATATATTATAAACTACCCGATTTTATACATTTTATTTTTAATAAAGTAAATATTGTAATTTCGTCAAGTTGAGTGAATATAATATTTCTATACTGATAAAATTAACTTTTATATAGAAAGGTCCTCTTTTAATTACTACATTAATCCATTGAAAAAAAACTTTTCAATATTAGCTTGAAATATTAAGCCTGAAACGGAAAATGAATCAATTTAGAAATAAATTTTTTAAGTAAAAATTATAATATAATAAAAAGTTAAATAAAATTATTAAGAAATATTTATAATAAAATTTGACAAAAAATTATTATTAATAAAATATACAAATTAAATTAATATAATGTTTTTTAATATTAATAATCAAATTTTGCATTATACAATTTTTAAAATAATGCTATAACTTGATAAATTATGGAATGAAAATAAGTTAATAAAATCCATTACTTACAGTAGGTATTGCAGAAGTACTATATCGGCGTAATCTCATTTTTAATTTACTTTTAATAAAATATATATAGATATAATAATAATCACGATTTATATTAAAATAATGGTAGACACAAAACTACTATTAACACAGTAATAATAATGTAGAAACAACTGGATGAGATTTTATTTAAGAAATGAATTAACATTCTCAAATCACGGCGAGCTGAACCATACGACTGCCAGCTGCATACTGACCGAATACTTCTCTTATTGACCATTGTTGTTGTTGATCATGCATCATTTAACTAAGCAATAATCACAATTTCTAGAAGAAAACTTATATGAAGAAAAATATCGTACTAGAGAAGTCACCTGGGTAAAACCATTTTCCGTTTGCTAATTGCCTTTTTTTTTTTTTTAACGAATTTGTTTGTCACATTCAAGGTTTTAAGCCATCACCTTGCATTATTATTTTTCATTTCTTTCGTTGTTTGGGTGACAATATTTTATTTTTCCATAATAAATGCATTGATGGAGTTAATATTTTGATCGCTAAATTTGCAAAAATTAGTTGAATTATAAATCAAGCCTTGAATTCAATTTATGCTAGCGTGTTCTTTTTACAAGATTTAGATTAAATGCGAATTCATTGAAAATTACTTATAAAACAGTAAAAGTAAACTATTTTTATTATAATATACTGTATCACAAAATAATATTATTTTGAATGTATTCCTATATTTATAGAAATGTGCTGATACAGTATATCTAAATTTAAAATATCTTTATTTTCAGTCTCCTACAATCTAAATGCAATATAATGCAGAAGTATACAAATATCCACCACTAGACTACGATAACACTGATGTAATTTGCAAACGTATATAATCATAAATGTAATGTCATATGTATCAATTAGAAAATTAATTAATTAATTATGATTTTATTTATTTTAACTCAATTTTAGCATCATTTTATTTATATAAATATAGACTTATAATAATATAAATAATTTTATAGTAAATAATGGTTTCAAAAAGCAATACAAAGTTGTGTAGTTAAAAAATAATTGTTTTTTAATTTTTTAAATTGGCATTATTTATGCTGATACATTACGTTAAAATAATATAATATTACAAAACTTCTTTCCTGAAACGCAAATGTTAAATTTATTGTATAAAATACACTACAAAATAATATTTAATTGCTATGCAACGTACTGTACAGTACGTTAACATAAATTATTATAAAATTAGAGTGAATTTGCAAAACAGCATTTAGTGATGAAAAATAACTTTGCTGTTTGATATAGAACACGTGGAAACCCAAATATTTGCACATGATCGACTTTTTACGGGTTATATTTATGGAAAAAATCGGTTTAAAAAATTCTTAAAAAACTACTATGTCTTTAAACACGTAAAAGTATGTGTAGTATTTCTCATTTAAATTTCTCCAAAATCGGTGGAGTAGTTTTCTCAAAAATCTCAAAAAACGTGTTTTTCCCCATAAGCGTAATGTTAAATTAGGGGACCCTTAGCTTCCCCGCATCTCCCCGCGTGCTAAACCGATAACCTCCATTATTTATACTTTTAGAAATATTGAGATGAGAGTATTTTTGATGCCATCATTTAGTCTAATCCTATATCTTGCGGTTATCCAAAATTTCAATTTCTAGCTTAATTAATTGAGCAAGATAATATTTGTTTACAGTTTTAATTAACACGTCTAGCAATTGGGACCTGACAACAACTAGGGTTTTACCATACAATAATTACGACATATACCGTACGTGATGCTGTAAAGCTTCCATAAAATTCTCAATAAAATTATTATATAAAGCTGTGAAACGTACTTTCAGGATAAATAAATTTTGAAAGTGCACTATAGTGTGTAAGTGTTTGAAATGCACTCATAAAATTAAAATAATAATTAAAATAATATATACTTACAAGAGTTAAAAAGTGGATTCCAGTTTCACTACCAGTTCTATGTCTCATAATTAAAGCCATATTAATATAAAATATGTATATACTCGTAACTATTAGCTATATAAACACAACCGAACTGTATGAACTCAAAAACGCAACTGTGCTCTCTCTCTAAAAACTGATACTTATAAAATTCTCTCTCTTTTCTCTGTATGCTACTGCTATGTTTTGCAGGTGTTATTAGGAGGGGAGGGGAGGACAGAGTACATAAATTCCTACGTAGGGGAGGAAGGAAGGCAGGTATAGTGAACTTGACTTTTCATCCCCCTTTGTTACACTTAAAATATGACCTTCAGTTTTTAAGAAATATAAAATAATATATCATTCATTTTTCTATAAAGTTACTATTGAAAATAGCTTTTTTATTTTATATTATAATTAAAATATTAATTTTAATAATTTGGTTTTATGATTATTTGTTATTAAAATTATAAATAATTTTTAAAAACATTTTAACTAATAATATTTTACTGGATATTTAAAATTTAAAATATTAAATTTATAAATATTATTATTTGTCAGAAAATAACTAAGGCAAGTTAGACTTTAATAAACAGTGACTATTGACCACGATACATCAATGCTATGGCTATATCTCCATGCATAAGTACTTCAATATAAAACCTACATAATGTGTAATTATTATGTTCTCTATTGATGATTTTAACTCTATGTAATGTAATTGTACAGCAATGTTGCATAAATTACGTTTTTTGTGTGTCATGGCAAATGCCGGACTGTGTATTTAAGACCGTGACCAACGTTTGAGTACGCTTTACATATAGCATCTGTAACTATAGCATGTGATTTATGACAAAATAATTATGCCCATTTTTTAAAACCTATTTTTTTTTTGCAACATATTTTGTGTTATCATGCTCTAAACTATGTTTATCTTTAATTTGGCAGCTTAATAAAAACACGCCATCTCATGCAGTACACATATTACGTAATCACTGATAAGTGTTATCACAAATACACTCTATATACATATGTATGTATATACACTTCATATATAAAAAATACACAAACATGTGATAACGAAATGTCTTTTAATAAACTAGAAAAAAAAAAAAAGAAAGTTTAAATGTTTTTTCTGATGGGAATTTTCACATCAAGTGTATTATTTTATAATACAGTATTACATATATAAAAATTAGAACATCGGTTGTATTGTCTTTTAATAGTGTGCTGATATAGCTAATCTATTTTCGTATCTAATTTGCATAATATTAGTAATGTATTTCATTGATATGAGGATCGATGATAAAAGTAGTTGCACTTTTTTTTTTTTTTTTTTTTGCATAACAGATTTTAATTAATAAATTTAAATATAGGTTGAGTTTTATATAAGCGCATTTTTTCAATACTAGTTTTATCTTTTTACGCTTAGGGCTTACAAAAATAAAATTAATTTGTCTGTAGACGGGAATATTAAAATATCGACTTTTTGTAATTTGAACAAAGTTTTTTATTGAATATCATCGCAGAATGACGATGTCATGGTAAGACAGAAGTCACGGAGATTGCATACTCTCTCTCTCTCTCTCTCTCGCTTCTTTATTTTGGTGAAAATTAGCGCCACTTAAAGAGGTCTCATTTTGTGTTTAATAATTTAAAAGGCCATATTGCCCCATATTTATATAGACTTATAAAAGTATATGACTTTTAATATCCGTGCAAAACAAGAATCAGATTTTTTTTTCTGTATTAATAAACAACGCAATAACAAGCACTTTCAGACTGAAAAACAAAGATGTATGGTAAAGTATTCATTAAATTAAATATACGTAAATAAACAGTTGTCACATACAAAAAGTAATTCATTATGCATGATGTGAGTATAAGACAACGCTCTTTATTATTGTCTGCTATTAGTATGTAATATGTATTTTTTTTTATTCATTGCAGCTTAGACATTTATAATGTAAGTGAAGTTAAAGAAGTTTTTGTTCATAAAGACTGGAAATGAACTGACCGATGATTTGACTCAAAAGTTTTTTTTTTTTTTTTTTTTTTTTTTTTTTTTTTTTGAAAGACATTAAAATTTATTGGTCGAATCACCACCCAATTTTTACTCCATCACTATATTTCGTATACAGATATAGAAGGCTGTATAGAAGATACTAATTAGTTTTTTTATCCAATCTTTCCATGATCACAATCCTAAATAAATGACACGCCAAGAAAGCAAGAGAGATAAAATTCATTCTAGTAAAGAAATATATTTAAAAATAGACAAATAAACTATAATATTAAAATAGTTACAAAAAAGTAAGCAAATAATTAATATTATTGCAGGTGAGTAACAACAATGTTGTAGAAATTATATTATTGTTAAGTTAGGTCAAGTATTTAATACATGTCATACCCTTGTCAAAATCTTTGAATGAACGTGTATAAAAGCATGTATCTGTCATTCATTAAAATATGTATAGCATATTAAGTGCCAATTAAAAAATTGGAAGTATTGTATACTTTTGGTTTATTAGTTGTTTACGATTTTTTTTTTTTTTTTTTTTTTTTTTTTGAGAAAAACACAAAACACGTACACAATACATTCAATTTTTCAATTTATATAAATAACTTTTAATGAAGCAAAAAAAAAAAAAAAAAAAAATTCCATTAAGATAAATGTCATAAAAATATATTAATGTTTTGCAAAGATTTTTTTTTCTTTTCAATTCTTTCTAATATTGATGATAAAATTTAAAGTAAATTGAAATAATTTCTTTGCATAAAAAAAGCAAAAAAATACATCAATAACAGAATACACAATAACTTGATTTAATTAGTACGTGTAACCAATAATAATTGCATGAGTATTGGGCACTCATGTAAAATTTTCTATGTCCTTAAACTTTGCGAGTCATTATTTGAATAGAGTTTAATGCGTAGACGTATAGATATATATTTTAATTAAATGGAGTCCGAAAGTAAAAATTTTGGAAGTATTTCTTCTGTAATATACATTATCTGATTTGATATGTGATTAGTAATTATGTTCAATTTAATAATTCTATCCTTGACATTTAATTAAATAAATCAATTATACTTATATAGCATTTAAAAAAAAACTATTTATTTGTTAAATAATTTTTATAAAGTTGTACTAGTTATGTGATTTGAAAAATATTAATATATTTTATATTTTTTGAAATAAAAATACAAAATTAAAAAAAAAAAAAAAAAAAAATACCCATTCTGTTTATTATAATAATATTAACTTTAAATAGTATTTCATTATTTTGAAATGAAGTTATAACATTTTTATTTTATCGTCTGTATAAAGTACTTTAAAGTTTAAAGCTTATATAGTCATTAAATAAATAAATACTGTATATTATTTTATTTAAAAAAAATAATTTATTATTATTATAATGTTACTTTGAAAAGTGGTAATTTATTTGTTATTGGTAAGCACATGTTAAAAAGCTTTAGAGTTCCTTACGAATTTTCTATTCTTATAGGCATTGCAAGACCTTTTTTGAGCGTTTTCTTGAGAAACCTACTGCACTGAGAGGTCTGAAATATATTTAAATAAAAGACACTATATAACAAAATTTTAAAGGGCTCCTGGCCTCAAAAATTAAATCAAACAAGTAAAAATCATGAGATGTAACCATACATACACATATTATATCTCTCAACCCTTCTGTATAGCCTCACCAACTAGGGTTGAAAAACTGTAAAGTGGGCAACTTTAGGAATTCATGACGTCATCAATTCCGGGTCTACAATAGAAATTGTAGCACGGATTGCCTACTTTACAAGTTTTCTCTCTAATTTGTAAGAGTACTGAAGGGTTAAGACACAAAATATGTGTATAATAGTCCTATCTCATCATTTATCATTAAGAGGAAATTTATTTTTGAGGCCAGGGGCTCTTTAAGTATTTGTTATCACTGATAGCCTCTCAATTAAATGTATAACAAATTGCAATTAATATACATGAACAATCATAAAAAAAATTGTTATAATAATAAAATTTCATGCTTAATAAAACATTAAAAAACGCCCACAAAAACAAGAAATAATAAGGTATACATATATATGGCAACATGGCAATAGGAAATGAATGTCACTTGACGTGATGAACAATGAATACTTAATTGAGAAGAGCTTCTCATCTCTCCCTTATAATAATAAAAATAAAAGGGGGCGTGTCACACAATGATTTATAATAATATGCATTAAGCACGGTGTTATATAGAGTTACAATATCAAGGAATTTCTATAAGAGGTTTAATGTCTGTGTGGAAGGATATATTGGATATTTTATAAATTACATGTCTTTTTTTTAAAATTATTATAACCCAAAAAATATATAATTTTGAAAACTCGAAGAAAGTTTTTATTAATAAAAGATAATGATACTATAATACTGTAGAATAATATTGAAAAATATGCTTTGAAATGAAGAAAAAAAGTAACTTTAAATACTGTACTATGGGTTTTATTAATACCGCAACAATACATAATATAATAATTATGCTTATAGTTATACGCAATATTTTATACTATATAGTGTTGATTATAATATACTAAAATAACAATGTAGTTAAGATGTTCAACATAATTATACTGTATGTACCTAAAATATTATTATATACTAAATCGCAATTATGTGCTCTAGAAATTATTAAATGCAGCGCGAATATATTATATTATTTCTTTTATTATTTTTTGAGCAAATATTGGTTAAAAAGAAGCTTATTTTTATATTATAATTTTAAAGCACGTAAAATTGAGTCTGATAAATTTTTATGGCCTCAGCTCTTTTCTTAATTTAAAAAATCTATTATATATAAAAAAACAATAATAATAAAAGTCCCACAGACTATATATAGGAAATAGGAAATATAAGCAGGCCCATTTCCCCCATTTTTCAGGGATTGGCTATATATAATATAGCACGACAAACCGGTAAGTCCTATTACTATATATGAACTCAAAATTCCATATCATCAGCAATTACAAAATGATGATATTTGCGAGGAAAAACAGCAAGACTGAAATTTCCAATTCATTTATTCAAAAGAAACCATATATATATTAGTGCATGCATGGAAATTTATATATAATGTTGTTATATAGGTTACTTTGCATATTTAAACTTCCCCCTCCTCCCAATAATAATAATTGAGTAGTCCCATATTAAAAAAAAAATATTAGGTATACGATCCTAATTTTTTCATGTTTATTCTGGTGAATAAAATGTAATATAGTGTTTAAACAAACAATAATTATATGAATTCAAAGCCACTGAGCTACGCCTCTTTCCGATAATAAATAATTATATGAATTATTTTTTTAAACAATATTTTTTAACTATGTTTATTGCAGTTAAAAACAAAAAGATGGACTCGTAATAAAGTCACATTTTTACATGTTTTAAGCTAATAAAATATTATGACACTAAACATTTCACCGGTGTATAAAGTTAAAAATAAAGCAATGCAGTATAATAATAAAAACAAATATTTTATTACCCGGCGCCGTCTTTAAATAAAATATTCAATAATTTTTTTAACATATTAATTTATAGACTTACATTCATCTGCAATCACGCAGCTCATAAAAAAATAAAGAGTTTATATAAATGCCAATAAGTTAATTATATATTTTATTATGATTTCCTCTTCTTTATAGATATTTTTACTATTTAATTAATTACGAACATTTTAAATTAATATAATTTCTATACAGTATTCAATTGATAAATTAGGTTATTATAATAATCTAGTTAAGATATTTTTTATTGAATGAATGCGACATCTATAGAATTATGAATGAAGCTGTTTGTTCAGTTTATCGTTTTGATTTACGGTGTTGGAACAATAATCGTAATTTTATTTTCTTTAATGGATATTCGTTTTTTAATAACTTTGGAATTGCAATTCTAAATTCATGCTTACATGTGGTGCAATAATTTCATGTTTATGTATATGTATGCTTTCATTTATCATTATAGCATAAATTTTGTTAAATTGAAATAGCATAAATTTATATGAAATGGGGAAAAAAAAAATTAATTATGAGCTCCTTTTCAGAAACATTTTTTTGTAATATGCATTATTACATTATAAGCTCTATACTTTAATTATGTAATATAGTAATATTATGCATAAATACATTATTATAGGATATATAAGTAATTATTCATGCTATTAATATTTAGCAATATTTATGCTCTAATAACAATATAAAAGCAGCATAAATCATGAAATTTATTCTGTTTGTGCGGATGATAATATTTGTGAATTTATTTTCATTATCATGCACGCATTTTTTAAATATCTGTAAATTAATTATCATAAAATTGATCTAGCAATCAATATCACAGCTAAATTTGTCCGTCTATAGAAAAGTACTTTATAAATTAAAATTATGCTTTCATATGGTATACAGACAGAAAAAAACAAACAAAACCTAAGAAAATCAATTTATTGGGAAATTGTAGATAATGCAAATAAAATTAATACACGAAATGGGATCTTCAAAACTGATGACAATTTTTAACAGAATGTTATTGCAGCCCTATACGAGAGAGCATGAAAATGCTGTAAAGTATGCAATTTGCGTGAAAATTCATGTTTATGACGTCAGAAACATGCAAAAATTAGTATGAAAATGTTGTGCGTGTTGCATAAATCGAATTTTCTGATCATTGCTACGGGGCTACTGATGGGTTTTGAGACAAACAAAAGTTATTTATGTAAATCCCATCAAGTGTTTTGTGATATAAATGCTTATGTTTTTCTCCGGTCTATGCCTTATATATTAGTAAATTTTAATATATTTAAAATTATTATATTATAGTCATTGTAGTCGAACCTATTTATTAAAGTTTGCGTTCTCTCCGTGTTAGATATTGTTTGATGTCATAATTTGCATAATAGGAAGCTTTGCTGACGTCACATTATCATGTCAATCATGTGAGCTGGATGTGGACTATTTCGCTTCTACCCATAACGAGTGATCTAATACACATATGTGCAGCATAGTGTAAAATACGTCATTTATCAATTTAAAATATTTAAATGTCCCTTGCAACAAAATCGGGAACAATAAACAATATTTATTGAAATTACAATTTATTTTTAAAATGAAAATATTGTTGTTGATTTTTCTATTGGTTTTAAAGTACGATAAAGTACACAGTATATTATACTGTTTTAAAAGTTGTCTATGTCTATATTGATTTACGGTACCCATGTATTCATAATATATATGGAGTCTTTAAATTACTTTCGCATGTGTACGTACAGTGAAAACAAAAAATAATCATAATTTTAAAAAATATGTTCCTAATTCCTAATCCTTCACTTAAATTTTGTCGTAAAAGTTAAAGGATTTGAAATGTTAAGTATTTAAATTTGGCAGATATAGCCATGAGCTAATCTCTCTCTCTCTCTCTCTCTCTCTCTCTCTCTCTCTCTCTCTCTCTCTCTCTCTCTCTCTCTCTCTGTCTCTCTCTGTTCATTATTCATTTAATTGTGATGAAGTACGTATGAAAAAAAAGTTATTGTATTTATTGTATATATCCAGAAAATGCAATAATATATAATTATATTTTGCAAGTTCCAAAAACAATTTTACTTGGGGACTCTGGAACATCGTATATTGATTCATGACCTACAATTTGTAGCATAATATATTGTAAGTTTTAAAATTTGAATGCGCCTCATCATAATTAAAAATATAAAAAAATAAAACTTCCTACGTAAAAATGAATAAATGAATAAAATATTGAGCTCGTACATAAAAAGATTTAATATATTGTAATTATTTTTTAAACTTGGGACATAATAGAGAAAAAAAAATAATAAAACTTTCCAATACATTAAAAAAAACTCGGTTTAAATCTAAAAATATGACAGTACATGCAATAGCTGATGTATACAATACATCATAGCTTGAATTGTGATGCTCACCCAAAAGGTCACGGCAAAGAAAAGTGATTTAATTGTCTTCGCACCACACACACATAAATATTTTTGGCTCAAGCTCAAAATCTCTTTGACTATAATTCTAGGTCACAAAAGGACTATATAACTTTTGATTTATCACCATTTTATTGACCCCAATATAAAAGTAAGTACTTTAGTGTCAAATATAGAGTACCTAAATTATTATTACGATCTTAAAGTTTATTAGATTATAGAGTACTATCAAAGTTTTTTGTGATGAGCGATTTAATATTAACACTTTATTTAGACACGCATAAAGAAGAGACTGGGTGTTAATCTAAGTGTTAATCACATGTTTGTTTGTTTTTTTATTTTTTTATGAATTATAAATCGATCTTGTTGCGAAAAAAAGGTTTATCTCGTATTTTGTCAGGGGAAGCAAAAGGCCTATCTCGTTTTTTGTCAGTGGAAGCAAAAGTACTATCTCGTTCCTGAACGTTATGCTGGAGATGGCGCTCGAGATAGACCTTTTGCTTCCACTGACAAAAAACGAGATAGGCCTTTTGCTTCCCCTGACAAAATACGAGATAGACATTTTTTTTTCGCAACAAGATCGAAATGTCGTTATGTTACCAGTTATTGATACTGAATATTGTTGTTTAAATTTGTAATTTAAGTTTGGCAATATCAATGCTTGTTGTAACATGTACACAATGTTGCTATATATGAACAGCCTGCTGGGTTAATAAGATATTTCTATATATTATGTATGTTGCCTCAACTAGAATGTTTTACATCATAGTTAATTTTCAACACTAATGAAATAGATCTACAGTATACTGCAAGATAACTATATTATATTTCATAACGCAGTATAGAAGTCCAAACACAAAATTTTATAATGTACTATCGGAAAGCTTCGTTACTGATTTTTTTTTCTCCAATGACGTTATATTTAAGGGTTGTATGTAGATAGCTATTTAGAATCTCAAAATCTAAAAAAGAAAACTTCAAATCTTTATGAATAATCTATTTTATAAAGGAAACATGTGACTATAATATACCAAATACGATGCGGGTCTCATGGGACTAAAACTTCAAATAATCATAATAATTTAAAATCTAACATTATGACCCCCCCCCCCCCAAATTTTTGCAAATCTTATCGTAACGTATCACTGTGTAAAATTTTAGAATTTTCTTGTTTTGTAACTTTTTTTTTAACCCAACCTCGCATAGTACTGTATAGTTGATTTCCCGCATTGAAGCCCCAAATCTTGATTCATAACATAATAATACTGCCATCAAACTTTTCATCATTTTAAAGCTTATTGTATCAGCTAACTTTTAAAACAATTGCAGGTTAATACTGACAATAATTGTAATAAATAAGTTCATAAAACATTATTGATCTAAAATTTCTAATTAGAAATATATTTGGGTTAAAAAAACAAACAAATGATTTACTTTATATGTTTAAACTGTCATGATCTCTCTTTATAGAGATAGAGTATATAATATGGTTGATAGAAATAGGTTTATTCATGAAGTTTAGTTTCCTTAAAATGTGTATAACTTTCAATTTCCAAGCAATCGCAAATTTATTTATATACTGTCGATAGATAACATAATTTCATGTCTCAAAGCTATACACACATAACATTATTGATAATTCGTTTCTTAAATTTGTGACAAACAAATATTTATAAATAATTTTAAAAATAATTATTATAAAAATAATATAATTTAAAAATGTTAAAATTATTATTATTTTATTTCTTAACTAAATTATTATATTAATATTATAAATGATAATAGTTATTACTTACTGTAAAGATTTTTTTTGGATTAAGTATTGTAGAAATATAGGAAATATACTGACCTGAAACAGAAAAATATATACAAATTAATATTTATATAATTTAAGCAAAATAAATATGAAGAAAAAATAATATTTTTAAAGTTTTTCCCCAGGATCAGAAATATTACTGAATATATTATAAATATTCGTATATATAAAGGTGTAAGTCAAATTGGTATTTAAGGCCTAAATCTGGCACCCTTTTAAAATTGATTTACTCATTCATATTTATTAAAAACTATTTTTGATTGAATTAATGTATGATTGATTTTTCTATACATTTCTTTCTTTACTTATTTTTTATTTTATTATTTTATTTATAAATTTTTACTCAAATTTAACTCAACTCCACCCTTTCTTTTGTAGTTTTACGGTACATTTAAACCTCTTAACGCTAAGAAATGCACGAACACTTTAAAATACATATGGATGACAAAAAAAAATATTAAAAAAAATAAAAAAATGAGGAGAATGTCAGAGCATTTAAAAAAAAACTCTCTCTCTCACTTGATGGTATTTTATTTCTATTTTAGGAATGAGTCGAGAAAGAGAGAAGTCGTTGGTAATGTTTTCACAGCTCTGTTACAACAAAATATTTGTGTTTCTATTCCTCTTAGGTAATCTCTAACTTAGTGTAAGTAAAACTTTAAGATCAAAAGAGTACGATAACATACAAACTATAATATATTTGTAGGAATTTAAAATTTGTATATTATATTTAACATGAAAATCTAGTTTGTAATTTAATATGTACTTAAATTAATATTATTTAAATTTTATATAAATATATTTTTTTAGTATTATTATTACTTATTATTATATTAATTAATCGATGGTTAATTTATCTAGCAACTCGTAACACGGTTTCATCTACCCGAACTCTGTTTTATAACGAATATTAAAAGTGATCAGGATCCAAGCATCATGTCACTTTTCTTATAATAAATTACATTAATTTAAATGTTAATATCTATAACGTCTTTAAAAATATACGTATATATACTTTACCAAACTTCATTAAATTCTATGAAAATTATTTTGAAATTATATTATGTGAATTTTATGTTTGCATTATGCTTCATATTTTATGCTATAGAACTGTTGTATATTCAATGCAAAGTGACCTCTAATTATGGTAGGTCAAATTAAAAGGGGGTGTTTTTTTTTATTTATCAGCGCATCAGTCTAGCAGTGTAATCTATAAAAATATCAAATTAAATTGACAAAATATGTTGATAAATTATGTTAACAATTTTTAAAAGTCAGGAATTGTTTTTAATTTTATACAATGATTTTTGTAGAGCTTTAATGACGATTTTTATTGTGATTGACATGAACTTTGTACAATATGAGAAAAAAAAATTATTATTAATGGTTTTAGTGGAAATTTATACTGATTTTGTTTGCTGTATTTTTTAAAAAACATATAAAATATACATATTTTAAATTCAATTGTTATTCTATTAAATTAAATAACCATTAAATTTCAATCAAATTATAAAAGATAAGAATTAAAAGGGTTATAAGGATTTTAACTTTATAATTAAGGAAAAATAAGGTTGAGAAACGAGGTAAATTGTGGTAGTGCGCAATATCAGTTGTTGATATAAAAAGGTATAGACAATGTAATTTATGTATGCACGGAGATAAAGATAATTTAAGACGTCATCAAAAAATATGTAAAATAATAATAATAAATTATAATATTTTTTTTTTCTAACTTTGAAGTCAAATTTTGAACAGGAGATTTTATACAGTGAACATACGTGAGCTTTTTTAAATATGAATCTTCTAAAAGTTTTTTTCCCTTAGTAACAATTCAGATAATAATTTATTCAAATGGACTTCAATTTTTTCCTCTCTCTCTCTCTCTCTCTCTCTCTCTCTCTCTCTCTCTCTCTCTCTCTCTCTCTCTCTCTCTCTCTCTCTAAAAACAAAAAAAGATAAGATAAATCCAAATTAAGACGCACGCACAGCTTGACTTCCGGCTCATCTGACTCATCCTATATGTTTTTTTACTGACCACCACTGCGTACTCACTAATGAAATGCTTCTCTGTTATTTCATCTTCTGCTTATCTTTCACTCTCCCAGCATCTTTATAATTACTACATGTTACAATATACTGCTCTGTAATGAACTTACTTTAAATGTTTGTATTTAGTCGGTGCAAGACTCATATCTTTAATTTTCAAATTGTCACCCAATTTTTTATATTATTTAAGAGAGTAGGTTACCGAACTTGTATTTCAAAAACTAGAAGTGTTTTGGGTCTAAATTTGGTGTCATTGTGTAGCTAAGGGTCACACTTAGCCGTGATAAAATTTTCATGGTGTTTCACCATCCCGAAAAAAAGAAAAAACATTATCGAAATTTGCATTGTACGTTATGGGCTTAAAATTTCAAAAAATCATAAAAAATAAATTTGCACGGTGACCCCCCTTAAATTTTTATGTATTTGAAATTATCTTAAGCTGAAGTATCATTGTGCAAAATGTCAGATTTTTGCGACTAGAAAAGATTGAGTCCAATGGTCGACGTCGGTCCCCTACTCCCTTAAAAGTCTATTTAAAACTATAATATTATGTTTGTGGATGATAATCAAGGTCCATATATAAGAGGTTAGATGCTCCGGGAAAAGTTTTGGCCAAGGTCGCGCATCTTAAAGGAATTCCCAAAAGACGTCATATCACCACTGTAAACTTTTTTCATCTTATCAGTGACGTAACTGATGAACGGCATCGTATTGGCTTAGAACCAAGTACAATCCATCGCAAAATGAAATCGAGTGCGCTAGTTTTGTGCTGCGCTCAACCTCGTTCTTATATGGACCTTGTATGGCAACAACTAAAAAAAGAATTTCAAGGAGAAAAGCGCAGTGCCACAAATTATGGGCTACCTGTTCACAATGGGTTAGAATGGGTTTCCTATATACGTTATATACCTATATACGACTAATCAAAAGCGCGGAAAAATTTATAAAAAAAAAAAAAAAAAAAATCGCGTAATATAGATTACTATATAGGTCATCTAAAGAGAATATCACTATTCATTTTTCTGTTGTATTTTATTTTATTTTATCCTGGAAGTTATATTTTGTTGCCCATTTCTTCAATGTAATTTTGACCCGCAATACACGTCTCCAGCTGACCAGTACTTTTCAGCGGAAATCCTCTTTGGATCACATAAGTTATCTACTTACATTAGCCTGGAGTAGATATATATTGAAATACTACAATATTATAGCTGCATTTATTAAAGATGTCCACTCTCGTTTAACATTGAAAAATATCGTGCTTTACCTGACTAATATAGGTAACTGAAAGTTGGCAGTGGTAAAGGTAAAGTAATAAGGGTTAAGATTTTTTTCAGTGTAGTTGTTACCATTGACTTTTAAATTACGATTCTTAAATAAATAGTCCTTTAATTAAAAAATGCCCTATATATATTTTAATCAAACTCAATACTTATAACTAAGCTTGTACAATTGACCTTGTTTCATTTTTTTTTTTTTTTTTTTTTAGTTGAAAAACCGCAGACATCTCATTTCACTACCCACACACATACAAAACATACATATATACACATAGTATATAGAAAGAAGAAAATATATATCGCAAAAGTTTAAAATTAACCCTTGCGTCGTATATAGTAACCACAGTATATAATATGCTGATTCAGTCAAGACCAGGGAAAGAAACAGAGCTTGTACAAAACTTGGCATTCGTACTTCAATTTATGTCTTCGTAATTGCATTAGTAGACAGAGAGAGAGAGAGAGAGAGAGAGAGAGAGAGAGAGAGAGAGAGAGAGAGAATAGTATACCCTCATTGAGGAAATCTCATAGTAAATTTACACTGGAAAAAAAATACTAAAATATTTTCTAATAATGAGGAAGAATATTACATATATTTTATAAAAAAATGGACAATTTATTTTTATTTCATATTCTAAAAGAGAACGTTATCCTGCATCGATTAAAAATTTCCTTTTTTTTTTTCTTTGAGTTTAAGTATTTTTAATTAATTTCTGAAAATCGAAAAGTAACGTCAAAGGTGGCATAGGAAAAAGCTACCAAACATGACGTCATTTCGTGACTTTTAAAAAATAATTAAAATTACTTAATACTAAAATATTATAGAAATTCACAAATCAATTGATTCAAGACAATATACTTTTTAGAATATGAACTAAAATTGTCCCCTAAATATTTTTGGTGTTCCCCATCTCATTAGTAACCGATTACGATTAGTTTTTTTTTTATTGGTAATTCATCATTAATCAATGAATTAATCTATCAATCAATTAAATATAAAATTAATAACTCCTGAGTAGCATTAAAATTTGTATAATCATATTTCAAACCTCTACATTATAAATGAAATTGTCCATATATATATATATATATATATATATATATATATATATATATATATATATATATATATATATATATATATATATATATTATATTATACTATGATTACTCAATGTTTTACAAAATGTAAAAAAGATACGAATATATTATAATGCAAAGTTTGCAACAAACAAAAAAGGGTTCAAATGCAAGTTATTTATTAGAAATAAATTTGAATTTGATGACTTTTTATTTTATTTACAAAACTGAAAGTTTTTTTCCCTCCCGAAACTTAGTTTATGTACACAATATACATATTGTAACATAAATTGTACCAAACGGTTTATACTGCGTACAGTAGGGAGCAGATAAAATGTTAACAAAGGAAATATAGCTCCACAAAATTACAATAGCAAGGTGTGTCTACTTCTGCATTCTCCGCCTTCTCAGGCTAGTTGTCATTGCAGTGGTCAACGACATAAATATAAGCACACCTCCTTGACTATGCACATCTTCTCTCTCTCTCTCTCTCTCTCTCTATCAGAATCAGAGTATTATGCTTGCTTGCTGCCGACCAGCCGTCTGGAGCACGCACCACGTCTCTCTCTCTCACTCTCAGAATAAATAATACGCTTGCCTGCTTGTCCAACGTGCACCATCTCTCTCTTTCTATGATATCGCTTACTATTGTATTTTTTCTGGAGAAAAAGCAAACAAGTTTAGAGGAAGCATATTATAATAAATATTTTGTTTGAACGAGAAATTAGAGAGAGAACAACACACGGCAGGTCTAGCAGGCAGGTTTAATAATTTGGTTCTTAAAGAAAGCAAGAGAGAGAGAGAGAGAGAGAGAGAGAGAGAGAGAGAGAGAGAGAGAGAGAGAGAGAGATATGCACCAGACGCGTGTTCGGCGAGCAAGCACCAGCAAGCACTGATTCTTAAAAAAGAGAGAGAAGGTGTGCATAGTCAAGTAGGTGTGCGTATATTTATGTCATTGGCCACTGCAATCACAACCAGTCTGAGAAGGCGGAGAAATGCAGCAACAGACACCCTTTGCTATTGTAATTTCGTGGACCAATAGTATCTCTTTAACAATTTTTAAGCTCTGTACTGTACAGTACAGAGCAGCAAAAATGTTAACAAAGGATATGCCGCTCCAATGAGGTATCTGGACAGAAATTGTCATCACTACAGCAAGGTGTGTCCACTGCCGCAATTCACCGCCTTCTTGTGCAGTCACTTGTCTATAAAACAACCAAAAGATGCATGCCTCCTGGATGGGCAGTCTCGTGCACACCTTCTCTCTCTTTTTGTTCTCGCTGCCTGTATCGAGAAAATATCATACACAAACAAACTGAAGACAGCAAAAAATCAACTCCACCTCTCTCGCTCTCCTAGTTGATCGTGTTGTGCGCGCACACTCACGCACTGTTTTTCCTATAATATAGTATTGGTATGAATTTTAGACAGAGAGAACGAGAGAGAGAGAGAGAGAGAGAGAGAGAGAGAGAGAGAGCGAGAGAGGTGGAGTTGTTATTTTGCTGTCTTCAGTTTGTTTGTGTATGATATTTTCTCGATACAGGCAGCGAGAACAAAAAGAGAGAGAAGGTGTGCACGAGACTGCCCATCCAGGAGGCATGCATCTTTTGGTTGTTTTATAGACAAGTGACTGCACAAGAAGGCGTTGAATTGCGGCAGTGGACACACCTTGCTGTAGTGATGACAATTTCTGTCCAGATACCTCATTGGAGCGGCATATCCTTTGTTAACATTTTTGCTGCTCTGTACTGTACATATACAAAAGCTATAAAATTGTTTGAGCTCCTGCAGAATCGATATCCATCTCATGTATAGAGTAAGAAGATGAGAGAAGAGTGATATGAATTGATGTCTATACTGAAGTATCGCACATACCATGTGAAATATCAAGGGTGAAATATTGAAGATAAAATCATCCTTTAGTGTGTGTGTGTGTGTGAGAGAGAGAGAGAGAGAGAGAGAGAGAGAGAGAGAGAGAGAGAGAGAGAGAGAGAGAGAGAGAGAGAGAGAGAGAGAATTGTATCTAATTTGTCACTTTTAAATATTACAAATGGATCTTGTTGTATTAAAGATATTAATGTTTCTTTTTATATAATATAAGGATCATATAAGCTTTTGCTTTAATAAGTTGTAACATTAATATTTTTTATATATAATTTGAAAATCAAAAATGGTATAACAATTTAACTATTGCAGGACTCGCGACCAAATAAGCACATTATGTATAATATGAATGGTATATATATATATATATATATATATATATATATATATATATATATATATATATATATATATATATATATATATATATATAAAATAATAGAAATATTTTTAACAAAAGCAGCGTACAGAATAATTTTAAATTAATAGTTTTCATACGTAAACTGTAATACTAAATTTTATAAATAATTTGCTTATATGTTTCGTTTCGTTTTTTTTTTTTCTTTTTTTTTTTCCTTGCGTTATTTATTTAACGTTACTGATTTCAACTGTAGTAAGTAGTTAAGGGTAGTATATAGATAGCTTGTATCTCAAAATCTAAAAAAAAAATAAAAAAAAACTTGGAAACTTTATGATGCCGTTTAAAAGTTAATAGTAACAGCTATACCTATAATAAAATTATCAGAACCCGTGACCATCAGAGATAAGAGAGAAAATAACTATCCAAATTAACATATTATCATGGACTCTTATGGGACTAAAACTTCAAAAAATCATAATTCAAAATCTAGCATGGTGACCCCCAAATTTCTTACATTTTTGAAGATACCATATCCTAACGTATATCACTGCAACATTTTAGATTTTTCTTTCGTAACGATTTTATATTCAAAACCCGCTATGAATTTCATTCACTAACAAAGTAAGTGAGGTGTGAGGAATCAATATCATGTACTAAATATTTGCATTATTAACATACCTGTAGCAGCAATACTAAAATATTTATAAATAAGTTTTTAAATTATAAAAAAAAATTAAATTCAATACATTGTTAATTTTAATTTTAAAAAAAAACTTGAATTTCAATTCATATAAAAAAAGAATAACTTGTTGTTTACCTTAACTTTTTTTTTTAATAACAAAATATATTTTATACATTTTTTATATTTTTTTTATTATTGCACAAATTCATAATTGTAAATAAAACACAGGGTATATACAAATAAAGATAACATCTAATATAATATGACAATTATATTTTGTTAAAAAACCAATTATGCACGTTTATTTTTTACTACAATCTTCCAGTGACTCCCTCATTTTACTTAGTAGAAGATAGTTACCTGAGTTTAACAAGTAACCGGAAGTATGTCGGTTAACTAAAACACTGGCCAGCTTCCGGCCACCTTTTTACTACAGTGGTAAGACTCTACCTTTTACAAAGTTAAAGTGACCGTCCAGGCTTAACAACATGCCCTTTTAATTTATTAAACACAAAATGGGACACGCAAAAGCTTAGAATTTTTACTATTATTCAAATGTGACCCCGCAAGAGAGTGCCAAAAAATTGTAAAGTAGGCAAAATGCACACATTTTGAACATTTCTGACGTCAGGATTGTTTACATTCAATAGAAAAGTTCAGCGGGGTTGCATAAGCTGAAAATATGATTATACATTTAGGGCGTCAAAATAAGATTCTTGTACAAAATAATTGAATTTTTGAAAATCCTTTTTTGTTTTAATAAATTAAAAATGCATGTTGTATGGTCTGGACGATTCCTTTCATCGAGTGAACGCAGCTTTAATACGGCTATAGCGGAATACGAGTATACATCGATAGCTACTTCACACGTAGTTATCTTTTTTATTCAGAAATTTACGTTTACACGGAAGCCTTCTTTATAGTCCGAACCTTAAAGAGATACTGCCCTAAAAAAAATCAATTATAAATTATGATGGGATTATTATAAATTGAATACACATTTTATGTCCTTCAGCCTTAAGGTTGTAGAGTACCGACCTTATATCTCAAAAACTAGAACGTGTTTTGGGTGTAAATTTCATGTCATTGTGGAGCTAAGGATTACACCTAGCCGTCATAAAAATTTCAAGATGTTTGACCGTCCCGAAAAAAAGGAAAAAATTATTGAAATGAACATTGGGCCTTATGGGCTTAAAATTTCAAAAAATTATATAAAATTAATTTGCACTGTAACCCCCAAAATTTTTATATATTTGAAATTGTCTCAAACTGAAGTATCATTATGCAAAATTTCAGATTTTTTTGACGAGAAAAGTTTGAGTCTAATGGCCGACGTCGGTACCCTACTCCCTTAACCCTTACCTTTCAGTACTCACAAACGGGCGAGAAAATTTGTAAAGTAGGCAACCCACGATAAAATTTAAATTGTAGACCCGGAATTCATGACATAATAAATATCTTAAGTTGCTTACTTTACAGGGTTTTTTAGCTCAGTTTGTGAGGGCACATAATAGTTGATGCAGAAATAATATGTGTATGAATATGAATGATGGTATAGGTATATATACTATTGCATAAATTTAGTAATTTTACGTTTGTTATTGAATTTTTTTGAAGGCAGTATTCCTTTAAAGTCCTTGTCAACTTACTTTTTTATATTTTAGAATACTAAATTGATAATTAACATAATTTATTATCCATGAATTAGACACCAACTCGTTGATTTTGTATTTATTTTCATTTTAGCGGTTATTTCACACATCTGACGTCACAATGTACCGATGGGGTCGTGATAGGGGTAAAGAACTTGAGGAAGGGGCTTAAATTTATCACGTGACCAGAGGGTTGACTGTGATTGGTGGTGGTACATTATGACGTCAGATACGTGAAATAACCGTCAAAAAGAAAATAAATACAAAATCAACGTGTTGGTGTCTAATTCATGGATAATAAGGTATGATAATTATCAATCTAAGTATTCTAAATGATAAAAAAGTAAGAAGACAACGGGCTTTAAGATTGTATTTTATTACATCACTACACACGCTATTTTCTTAGTGTAATTTCCTCAAAGATATTAGTAGTAAAAATTTTAAAAATATATTTCTGTCAATGATACATTACTATAAAAAAAAAGCAGTAATTTGATATCGATTTCTATCAATACTGATCAAAGTGATTAAGTTTCAGCACTCCTATCTCGCTCGACAAGCAATATATTTTATTTTATTATATAAACAAGTTTTATATCGACGCCCTCATCCACCTTACTTTCTTTCATCACTGCAATATTTTATATTTCTATTAGTATAATATCATTTTACATGTGGAATTAATTTTTATTACTATTTTATAGTATTAAAAAAATGTTTATAGTATAGATAATTATATTATTAAGTAAATAAAATATTGTATTAATTATTTTATATTAATAATATTTTATAATAAAAATTTAATTATTTTTAACATTTTTTTTATATATTTATATATAAAAACTTAAGTTAATTAATTAATTAAAACTTACTTAATGACATAACACGTATTAACAAGGAGTCTTTTGAATTAAGAATGTGATTTGCAAGGAATGCAAACTGCAAACTATAGAAGTCAATGTAGGTATTAAAGTTGGTAATGATGTGGAGAAGCAGTGAAAATATTAGAAATTAAAATTATGATTTGAAATCGGGTAGAACAAACTACGTATATCGTTACTTACATATTCAATTATGCTCTCTAAAGTATAGTAAAGCTCTTTTGGGCTGCCCCCCCCCCCCCCCCCCCCAATATTCATTGGTTGATCTAATTTTTTGAGTCGATAAAAATAAGTCACTGTTGAACTTTTTTTTTTGTGAAGTCTTGTTCATTTTTATCATATAGGTTTTAAACGAAGAAAAAACAATGATCAACCATACATAATAATCGACGTAAACACGTAGTGACGTCATGATCAGATGTTCTTAACAAATAAAAATATCGAAGCTAGCTCAATATGTGTGTGTAGTTTTCAGAACAAACTATTATGAATGAGTGTTCAGTTTGTATGCGATATCAGCTTGGTATCCTAGCTACTCCCTTTAAATGTAAGAGTGATATTTTTTTCTATCAGTGTTCATAGAGATATTATGGCAATGAAGACTATACAAGTTTTTATTGATTTTTCTTCTTCTTCTTCTTGTATTATGGTGCTCTACTCAAATATATTTGTATTTTGTATAATCCAGGGGAAGAGTAGAGAGGCGCCAGAAAACTTCGTTTGTCGCAACATTAAGCATCACAAAAGTCTCTCTCTCTATGTCTCATTCAATAACCACAAGACAAACTATCATACTATATGGAAATTTGTAGTTCACTGAGAAAAAAAGTTAAAGACGGAAAAAAATAATTTGTATTTCTTGTTGCATTGCTAAACAGACTATTTAGAATACAATATAACAAATGAACATTGCTTATTAGTTTGAAATTACATTAAAAGAAGTAAATCAATTTACAGAATATAAATTTCTATAATAGTTTTAAAGGTACGAATTGTGCTTACAAGATCGATCAATAAATCAATAGAGGAAATTGATAATTATTATGCCGTGAGAAAAATGTTGAAATTTTCACATTTAACGTACAAAAGCTGCAATTTAAAAGCTTAATAATAATGAAAACAAAATTAAGAATTTTTTATTTAATTATATAATTGAAAAAAAATCTTCAATTTTTTTTTAATACAATTATTACACAGAGCTTCTTATATTTTATATTTAATAATAATAATAAATTTATTTATTAAATATAATACAATATTTTTAATTATTTGAGAATTCAATGTTGTATTGAATTATACTACATTGAGATTATTAATTAGTTATAAATTGTATACTTTTATTTTTATAATTATTTGTGATTTGCTGTTATCATAACTACCTCAAATTATAAGACTTAATAAATTGATAATAATATAAAGTTAAGATAAGAAAATAAAGCAGATTAAAAATTTTATATTTAGCGATCTCTCAATAAACTGTATAGAAATGTTTAATTTGACTAGTGAAAAACGTTTGATGTATGTGATGGGGAAATTCTTTGCAAAAAGGAAGCTGTTGCTTACTCTCAACTTCGAGCTTATAAAAGTTTTTATTTTTAGCTTCATCTCATCTCCACATTTGCCTCAACATCTTTGCCTGTATACACTGAGAGAATAAAATGTTTAATGAGAATATATAGGTATATAACACGTTAAAAAAAAAGCTTGTGTAATGACAGGTAATAACATACCTGAAAATCAACGTTGATTTTGTCGGAGTCATTGATTTCTAATTTATTTACCATTTACGAAATGGCGGATGCGGAATATGACGTCACAGCTCACTAGTTCACGCGCGCGTTAAACAAGAAAGCTGTGACGTCTTATTTTGCATCTGCTATATAAATTAGAAATTAATGACTTCGGCCAAATCAGCGTTGATTTTCAGGTATGGTAGGATATTAGATATTACATATCATTTGATAAGTTTTTTGTTCAACGTGTTCTATGCCTTTAAAGTTTGTATATATTATGTAAGTACAACAGAATATACATAAAAGAGTAGTCTCTATATCATATTATGTAAAACTATTATGATGTGCAATATGTGATTTAATATATCATATATCAATATTTCCTGCTCAAGTGTTTATTATGAGAAATAGGGTGTATGCTGTTATACATAATGTTTTAAAGCATACGTATAGTGTTCAGTGTGTTAAATTAGACTCCATGTTCGATCACTCAATAACATTGGCCGGTATAGAAAAATGACTAATTTTGCCATATTGTTTAAAATTTTTTGAGAAAAAAAAAGTTTAATACGCGAGAAAAATAATAAAACAAATTATTAACCGATTTTCCAATGAAAATAGTAAATAGCCAAAAATGACGTTTGTCATATATTCTAAACAATGTTGTTCATTGATTCAATATGGCGTCGAAGCGCATATAGTATGACGTCATAGGTAACACCCTATAGGTATAAATTAAGTAACAGTGGACTATAGAGTGCTTAAAAATAGCATCTATGAGCTGTATAATAAAGACTTATGTTTTCTCAAAACTATTACTCGTTCTTTGATGTCCCACAAACCATATTCTAAACAATTCTATCATATAAGACACTAGAGTTTTGTTTCTCAGTGTAGTCTAGATATTCGTGGCATTGATGAAATCTTTTAGCCCGCGTCTGGAATTTGTAGTAAATTCTCAACATTTTAGCATCAATCAACGAAAAACGTCAATTTATATTTAACATAAATATTCCAGCAGTTATAATTTTAAACTTGAATTATTAAAAAAAAAAAACGCATTTAAAATTTTTGCACACTAAAAAAAAACATATAGCGTGGAATAAAGTACATTATTTTTTTTATTATGCAATGCATAAGTATGCAGTCACTGCGGGGTATAAAATTTACTTGATTGTATATTAGAAATACTATAAGATAAATTAGCTTTATTGAATATGCTACTAGAACTTAATTTGTTATTAATTTTATTTCAAATTTTCAGATTTTCAGAAATAGATAAACAATTTTTAACGCAATTTGGAAGGTGACATATTTGCACTTATTGGCTTGTAATAAAACTATCTTAAAATATAGTATTTGCAGGCAATTTTTATCCCTTTTTCTTTAAAAAAAAAAAAAAAAAAAAAAAAAAAAAAAAAAAAAGATTTGTATGATACTATAACCTATAAGTTATAAAATAATTTAATTACATTTTCTAAAAGATCGATTTTTTTTTTTTTTTTTTTTTTCAGGTTTACGAATTATTTGGGCAATAAAGTATAACATTTTAACTTTAGTCTTGGTAGGCATTCTAACTTTCAATAAATGTTTGGTACACTACTTTTGGATGTAATATTATAGAAGCAGAAAATAATTTTCAAAACTTTTTATGCATAATTATAGACATTACAAATTAATTTCAACATTTTATAAAACGTATGTACAGTAAAATAATGTTACATTAAAATAATTCATAATAAATATAAATTTTAAATTAAAAAAAAAAAAAAAAAATACATGGTAAATACGTGAAAAAATATATTAAAATATTTATTATTATTATTTAAAATGTGAAAGGGAGGCGGGATAGTCAAAAAGATTTAGGTCATACAACAAGTTAGATAGATAGATTGTTTAGAAAATATTATACTCTTTACTATAATAAACGAAAGTTCAATGGTCCTGAATGAAGTTTACGTAATTTTTTTTTTCTCTGCGTGATTTAGATTGAATAATATGTAAATAACAACAGAGAGATAGAATGAAAGTTTCTTGTATATACATCCAGGTGTACGAGAGATTTTTTACTTTGTTTAGATTTTAAGGATTGGTATTTATGTTTATTTTTTTATTTTTATGGTTTTAATTATAATTAGCCAAAAAAAATATATTTTTCATTTTTATTAGTCAGTAATGGCAATTACTGTTTGAAAAATTAAAATAAAAATAGCGTAAATATTCCCAATAATATATATATTTTTATTTTATTATAGTTTTAGTTGTAATTATATAAATAGTCTTTTTTAAATTAAAGGTATTTTGAGAAAAGTTTTCTCAGTAAAATGGCAATCGGAAGCATAAAAAAAAAAATGTTATTCTATGTGTATTAAAAATATTGTCAATAAAAAAGTGTGTAGATAAATATATTTATTATTAATAATTATTATATTATTACTTCTTAATTTATAACTTATTCAAGGTGTCATTAATATTGAACAACGCTAAATAAAAAATTCAATTATATTTTTATTAAAAAAATTCTTTGTGTTTTATTTATAATTACTGATGAAAACATAATCCCATATTTTTTGGCAGTATTTTAATTACCATCTTTACCAGAGTAATAGAAGGAGTATTAACACTCGCATTTACAAAGTAACAGCGACAGGTTGTTTTCATTTTTATTAAGAGACACCCAGTTTATAGGCAAAATATAAATTATAATATGAACATTTATCGGGCAGCTTTAAAAAATTCCACTGTCATTCAACAACTATTATTTACATTCTTACTTCAAAGCAAAAACCTACAATATTTTTACAAGTATGGGTTGTAAGTACAATAAGTACGTGCAATAAATTTAAAATAATGAAATTTGATGTCAAAAACTGATAACAAAAATGAAAGATATTTATAATAATAGTTTGAAAGACTTAAAAATAATAGGTATGAACGTATGAATATAATAGAGAGATGCACCCTTTTTATTATAATTATATAAAATATGATTATATTATAGTAACCGGAAATAAAAATATAAACCCGGAAATGACGACAATAACACATTGTTTGTGACGTCATATAATAAAAGTAATTTTTGTTTATGTTATTGAAGTGCGAGGGATTTTAAACTGGAGGCGTAACAATAGAAATTATCTCATCTCATACGAATTATTATTACACCGCATTTGCCTACTCATGCTATATAGAGTTTACATATGGGAAATTTGAATATTGTATACTAAAGTACTAAGGTATAAATATTTATTGCAATTTGTTGTAAGAGCTCCATTTTTTTATTAATTTTTAGGCGATTTTTGTTGATGTCATGGATCTCTGAAAGTGTATTATTTATTATTATCATTACAACGTTCACACCGTGATAAAAAAATCTTCTGCCAATATTACTATGATAACTTTGATAACACTGTAAAATAGGTTGTCAATGTGCAAAATTTTAAAATTGCATTGAAAGTGATAAAATTATGTAAAAGCTTAATTAATAATTAATAATAATAATAAATAATATAAAAAAGTACTGGCAAACTTTTTTTTTTTCTTTTTTCAAAAATATATTTTTTTTATGAAGCTAAGTAAATATATCGCTTCATTTGCAATTTGAGACACTATATTTATAACTTTTGCTGTTTAATAACAATTACTGTAACAATCAATATTTTTCTTTTCTTTTCATTAACATAAAATAATTAAGGAGAGAGAGAGAGAGAGAGAGAGAGAGAGAGAGAGAGAGAGAGATCATTAAAAACGATCAGCTGATCATATAATTTGACTATAGTTGACTACAATACTTTCATGATATCATGCTACTATGTATACCTGATTTTTTTATTATTATTATTATTATTTTTTTGCACGCATGAAAACCAGAAGTATAAATTATGAGTTGTCAACCTACAGAATTGAGAATTACGCAGATTTAAAACTTTAAGGTTCAATGTTAATTTTATTTAGACCTAATTTCAAAAAGGTTGTTCGTAAACTTGTTCCTTTGCCTGAAAAAAAAATGCGCAATTGCATTTAAAAATCATTGAGTGACTTTTTTTTACGTTCTGGAGCAAAAAGAAAAAAAAAAAAAACGGCTTATCGAACATTTACCTTAAAATTTAATTTGTTTACGCCCTAAATAAAGCATACCTGTAGCATTGTAAGTATTAAAAGTTTTTATTTGATATAGAGTGTACTTAATGCGGTTTATATATAGAAGAAAATAACTTGATATTTTATTCATGGATATATACATTGAGTATAGTATAACCACACTTTGCGGCAAACCTCAAAGTCTTATTATATTATGATATACAAAACAAAATATTGATGACATTAAAAACAAGAGAAAATTAATTGTATCTATTTCTCATGTTCTGATTTATATTAACAGATCTTTAAGCATATAATAAATTATACGGCAAAAAAAAAAAAAAAAAAAAAAAAATCAAAAATCAAAAATTAATTATTGTCATTGAATTTCAGTAAAGGTGCATTTCTAAGATGTACATAATATAATAATTCCATCATATTAAAAGACAAAAAATTAGTATTTTTTTTTTATTATATTTTTTATTCATTTTTTTTTGCTATCTATAAATGGCTTTAACATGCCAAGGCAGTAATATACCGATATTTACATTAATAGATTTAAAAGCTAGAAAAATATATTTAAAAATGATAATATTAAAATTCTATAATTATAAATAAAACAAATATACAAATACTATTCTAAATAACATTATTTTTATTTTTTATTATTTTTATAAATTTATATAAGTATTTCTCATTAAAATTAACATTGTATGAATGTATAAACTGTATAAATTACTTATTATTCTGTTGATTGAATTGAGAGCGTAAATTTTTGGTTCACGATATTTGAAACTTGAAAATTATATTAAAAAAAAAAAAATTCTATAGTAGTATAATAAAAAATTAAATAGTTTATAGACTACTTATTTCTCGAAACAGCACCTGTAATTCGCTAGAGTATATACGTATACCACGCCGATAACATCCATTAAAATACGATCGACGTTTCAAAATCTCGACGGTATATTCAATTGTTATAATAATGAAATGAAAATAAGCCACTGCACGAAATATTAAAATGAACATCACATATTTAAAAATATACGGAAGCGTCGGTGTATTCAAATTAGTTACTAAGAATAATCCTATTGTCGCATTGTGACTATATTTTATGGTCTATACTTCATATAATACGTAATACAATATGGTGGTTTTATATATATAGCGATCATTTGAATATTGGTGTGAGAGTAAAATACATCATTTTATTATTTTGGCTTGAAATATGAAAAAAATATGCTTCTATAATTTTCGATTTGTCGATGTGTCATTTATGTTTGTCTTCTTCATCTTTTTGACTCTTTCATATTAAGTATAATGTGGACTTGCTATCTGTTGCTGAATAAAAAACTAATTTGAATTTGTTCTTCATTTTCATTTTTTCTTTGATTCATTGCAATCAAATTTAGTTATATAAAAAAAAAAAAAAAAAAAAAAAAAAAAAAACTGTGAAGCAAAAAACTTATTTGTTATAATGGTCCCCTAATTTCATATCTATTAACAATATGGTACTATATTTTTTTTAGCGTTTTAAACTTTTATTTATTATTATTATTTTTTTTTGAAACACTAACTGCACCGAAGCTAGTGAACTTTAAATTAGGAATATTCCACACTTTTACATGTTATAAAGCTTTTAAAATAATTCCATCACATCTATTAATTTTAAATATTAAGTGACTACCCGAATATACTTACAATGAATCGATTTTTTCCCATTATTAAACAAAAGTTTAAAAAATTCCGTAACTTTTCCCGCAACTAAATATTAAAAATTTAAAAACAATAAAATAGTAAACGATATAAGATACATTGTAAATAACGATGTTTTGATGCTTCTTTTATAATATATCACCTTAAGGCCTTTTGTGTAACTTTTTGTTCTTGTATTCTCTTATTTACATTTACTTCTTTTACTGCAGTAAACACGACAAACTCGTGACGTCATCACAGCAAATATTTACTTTGAAAGTAAAATGTACAAAGATCTGCATATAAAATATAAAAATATGCGAGTTTTATCCACTGATGAAAATAAATACATAAAATAATTATGCTTACTCATTTTCGTTATTTTCAGCACAATGTGTTTCAAAGTTTCAATACAACATAATCTATATGATTATATTTCATAATAACCATGTTAGAGTAAGTAGCATAAATATTATGGTGTATACAACATAATTATTTATGCTGTTCCAATTAAGCATCGTTTGAGATGTAATGACATAAATTCAGCATAAATTACGTAATTTATACTTTCCATGTATTAAAGAAATTGTATTTTATTAAGTTTTGAGATTATTTTAAATAATTTTTGTATTTTTTGATACGTACAGTTAGAAGGCGCACAAATATATTGAAATTCAAAAGTTGGCCTCAACACTTTTTTTATGTTATTCGAAAGCTATTGATAAAAGTAACAAATATACCTCTGCAGTAAAAATCAGGCCCTAAACATCAGATAAGGGAGGAATATAATTAAAATACACATGCGGGGTCCAATGGGAGTCATATGTCTTAATGTAAAGAAGCCTGGATGAAAGAAATAAGGTTATTTATGCTGCTGATGTCATAATAGCTTTTTATTTGCTATTTGCTATTTATTTAATATTTAATCTATACTACTGTATGCATATGCAATGTAAATTTTCTTATGCTGTGCTCTGCATAAATATTACTCAATATAGCATAATTTATAAATTGTTTAGATTTTTGTTTTTCTGGAAGTGAGCTAGCGCGTGATTATATTTACGCTTTATTTTGCCCGCAAATATATCACTGCAAAACAAAAAGAGAGAGAGAGAGACTTCCTTACTTTTCACAACACTTTATATGTCAAAACACCACAGAACTTCAGTTTCAACCTTCAAGAATAATTTACATTATACAATAAAACAGAAACTGATAAAACAAAACCACTTCATATAATTTATTTAATTTGTTACGTAGCCCCCCTCGCTATATGCTTAGCAATATCATAAATTGTTACTAACAACGTAAAGTGGATGAATATAAATATATTTTTATTTTATGAATGATGTAAGTTATTTTTATTTATAACTTATTCTCTTCACTTTGTTTCATAATAACTTGATGTGTGCTCAATTTACGACGTAATTTTTTAACAAATTCTAATTGTTATTGAGGTCGAGTTTATTATTGTTGTTTTTTAATCCAAATTATATTGAATGGCTTGAATGATGATAAAATATTATGGAATTATAGCTAAAAGTTGGAGACAGAAAAAAGACAAACAGACACGAATAAAAAAAAAAAGTTTATAAATTAATAAAATTACATTAAAATATTTTTAAAACTATTATTTAAAATTATACTTTGATATATTATTTATTTATGTTTTAGTTTAAATTAATTTTATTTTTAATAATTTTAAATAAATTTAAATTTAAGAATCAGTTAAGAATACAGAAATAATTAGGTCTAATGCATTTTGAATTTCAAGTCGCTCAGAATGTATCAGTCATATGAGGAAAGGTAGGAATCGTGGATTAATATTTGGATAGTTATAAAACATTAATAATTGGATAGACAAATTATACGATACGTTAAGATTATATAGTTAACACAAATTATTGTAGAAAAATTATACAATTTTTAATTAAATTATATAACTTTTTGTTATTTCATAATTAAAGATAGCAAATTATAATATAATGTATATGATATTAATAATTTTAGAGATCTACAGTATCGGGCAGTCATAGAAAATAGTTTATTTGTGAAGAAGTACCTTTTCTTCTTTTGTTTTTGTTTTTTTGTTTTTGGCCTTACAAAAACATTTCAATTACTCCCAATATTATCATGAATCATATATCATGCTATACGTATGTTGAAATTTTGCTTAATTTTTTTTTGTTCCATAGACGTATTGAAGACTAAAAATATAAACAACTATACTATATGATCCACACAAACACATGTGTTTTTTTTTTTTAACTATATTAGTTTAGCTATAGCGCCCCTTCATGACCTATATCCGGCTATATACCATACCATGCATATGAGTACAGTACTAACGAAGATATTAACAACCTACCACACCCCTGGATCATAATGTATAAGGTTTATTATAGTGTTAAAATTATATATGAATATAGACCTTATGATTAAGTGTTAAATATCGACATGTGTTATTTATATAGGGGTTTTTACGTGTGCAAGATTTTTTTTTTTTTTTTTTTTTTGCTTCGTATTTTTCTAGTGATTTTTAATTATTTTTCTTTTAGAAGTTTATTCATCTAGGTTTATACATAATGTTTTAGATAAAGAATATATCTCAAACTTTCATTCATGAAATTGATTTTTTTTTTTTTTGTTTTTTTTTGTTGTTGCAAGTATTACTGTAATGTTCTACCGTATTCTACACATCCACTGTGTTTTTTCGATGATACAAATATTATCAGATTTAATGATCTCTATTTATAATATTGTTCATGAAGAATTAAATTTCTATTCGACTTGTATACAAAAAAGTCTACTTTTCATTAATATTCCATAACATGTAACAACGATTCGAAAAATTAATTCATTTTCATATTATATAGCATCAATAAATTAGCATTATTATAAAACATAAAATTTGATGGTTACCAATAACCAAATTTCGTGATGGTATTTTATTTGTAAAATTTATTAAACAAACTATTTTTTATTATGTATTAAATAATATAAAATATATATAAATTCAAGTAATATTATATAAAATTAAAAACTTGATAAAACTAAATTCAGCAAATAAAAAGTTTTATATTAATTTTATTGGTAATCTCAATTGATAGTCAATAATAATAATAATTAAAATCTAATACCTTAAAAAAAAAGCTTAAAAATACTTAAAAATATTGATTAACATATTTCCAGCCTCGGTTCAGGAAAAAAAAAAAAAGAGGTCCTGCTGCAGTTGATATAGGAAATTAAGGAATCCTGTAAGCTTTTCCAGCGTACCTCATCAAAAACCATCTAAAAATTAAAAAATAATAATAATAAAATAACAATAATAGAAACTAATACTAAAGACAGGTATAATACACCCTGTAAATTGCAATAGATGAATATTAACCTAAAACAGGTATTGCTATATACTATACAATAAGACCTAATGCAGATAAAACCTCACTTAGGTGAGACACACCTTTATCGTATATTTGGTATGCTTAATTCACTTGCGTTTTAGCTAGAGCTGTGGAAATCGCTAAAAATTTCGAAACCGGATAATCGTTTTTATTTTTTGACGGTTCGATTAAATCGATAAAAAACAAAACGATTCGATTTTTAATTTTGTCGGTTTTTTTCAGTTACTATTTTTATTTAGACTTTAAAAATCGGTTTAGGAAATTCGATTTTTACCGTTTAAAAATAAAAAAATCGATTCATTTGTTATGAAAAATCGAATATTAAAATAAACCGAAAATAACCATTGATTTTTATATTTATTATTATTTGCTTGAAATCGTTAGGTTTGCATTTCTTTAATACAATTTTTCTATTATGATATTCAGTTTTATATTTAAACACTGGTTCCATATAGTAAAAAAAAAAAAAAAAAAAAATAACATACATATATTTTTTTTTTTTTTTTTTTTTTGAACCCCATTAAAAATTTCGAAACATAACTTACCATTCACACAATTTTTTTGTTTCCATTATTTTAAAAATTATTCTTGTTTAATTTATGCAACTATACATACATTTGATTGTAAAGTATACATTCAAATTAGTTACCTGTGCAAAATGAAGATCTAAAAAATGCGTATAGAACACAGTATATTATTATGGACTTTTCTATAGAAGGGAGGGGAAGCTAGGCTATTGTACTTTTCTTGTACTGTTTAAAAAGTTTTGGAGTAGAGGTATAGGTAAAAAAAAGACAACAAAATTAAGGAGTGGTTGGTCAGTTCGTCCGTACAAGCTGCATGATCATAGAATTGTCATCCTGCTCTTCTTATTGCTCTCTCTCTCTCTCTCTTTTTTTTCATTAATATAAGTAAAAAAAAGTATTTAAAAGGAAAGAAAGAAATGAAAGCTTTTTTTTACGTTTAGGAAAGAAAAATATACACAAACGCGCCTACTATCAACTTATTAGCAGAAAATAAACAATGCATATAATAAAGTTGCATTATAAAAAAGTTATTACATTTTTTCTATATCATTATCTATATGAATGAATGAATGAATGAATGAATGAATGAATGAATGAATGAATGAATGAATGAATGAATGAATGAATGAATGAATGAATGAATGAATGAATGAATGAATGAATGAATGAATGAATGAATGAATGAATTTGAGAGAGAGAAAGAAAGAAAGAAAGAAAGAAAGAAAGAAAGAAAGAAAGAAAGAAAGAAAGAAAGAAAGAAGTATTTTATATAAAGTACTTCTTTTCAATCATTCATTCATTCATTCATTCATTCATTCATTCATTCATTCATTCATTCATTCATTCATTCATTCTTTCATTCATTCATTCCGTTTTTTTTTTTTCTACGGTTATTAAAGACAACGTTTAAAAAATATATAATATAGGTAAATTTTTTGATAAAACCTAAAATATGTATTTATTAAAATGTTGTATTAAATATAGTTAACTATAGGGTCTATAATTATGTTAAAGTCGACGCCATGTTGGATAACTCAATGACATGGGTGGCATAGAAATATAAATCATTTTGCCAGTTTAAAGCCAGCAGTATGCAATATTTTTGAGAGCTTATTGTTGTAAATATATATGTTGAACTAGTATCTCAAGTATGTAAGAAAAATGACAATAACAAAAAATAAACCGATTTACCAAAGAAAAGGGGCTTAAATGTAGTTAGTCCTACGCATAGCAATGTTATTCAATACTCCAGTATGACCTCCAAGTGCATTATATATGACGTCATCCGCATACACCCTATATGTAAAGTTGCTAAAAAAAATCTCCCTTTTTAATGATATGTTAAATAACCATATAAAATAAATAATTTCTATATTGTAAAATATAACAAATAATTATTTTCCGATCAAGTTGTTGAATTCGCATATAAAACTAAAATCATTTTTACATGCAAAGTCTATATTTTTTTTTTATATAAATACTTTATTTCTTTTACAAACGTCAGGTTTACAATTGATGTACAGAGGTAAAAAAAAAGGAAAAGGTATAAATGACAGTGGGGTTGAAAGGGATTTTCAATCCCTCAGGCGTTCAGCTGGTTGTGTTTTGCTTTGTGAAGGAAGGTGTGCAAAACATCACGGTGCAAAATTTTTTTTTGGAGGTAGAATTTTAAAACTATGATTTTTGCTCCTCAAATTTAAAATTTCATTATAACTTATAACTACCTTTATTTGATTATAAATGGTTTCATTTTAACTTTTTTAATACTTTTAAATACTAGAGTTTTTTTTTGTAATTTAAAAAAAAATCACACAAAAATACTAATAATGATCAAATATTTATAAATATATCTGTTTACAATTTAAAAATTATAAGACTGCATTTTTTTATTCTACTTAATATTCTCTCAAAAAGAGATGAGTACCTTAATAAATAAGCTTACCGAGAACAAGAACTTTAAATTTGACAGTAAGATTTCAATAAATAAAAAAAAATGAATTTCTGACTTACATTTTTGTCGTAACAAATTTTTATTTTCATATTCATATACAGCAGTATTTTCTACTTCATTTTATATTCAAATTGATGTTTGTATCATTGAATTAGATTTAAGAAAGACTGTTTTGCATACATGCAAAAATGGGTATTTTCCGTGTTTCATACAAATTGCAGTAAAATTTAACCAATATATTTGACATCAGCATAAAATTTGCATTTAGGAATAGTTTTTCACGATTCAAAATTTTAAAATCGCGATCGAAACGCCCCTTTTTAATAATTGATAAATTTCTAAAAAACTATACGTTGCATCAAAAACTTGTAATAACAAGAAATGTGTAGAATTATATAATACACTTTGTGTATAATTTTTAGGTCATCTGAATAATGTTTTTGACAATTTGACAATGCTTTGAAAATTTTTAAACATGGAGAAATTTTAAAAGTTAAGTAAAACATCATAATAAAAACATTGCACTTTTAAAATTCCTCTGTTTAAAAATTTTCAAAGCATTGTCAAATTCTCAAAAACATTTCAGATGACTTAAAATTTATACACAAAGTGTATTATATAATTCTACACATTTCTTGTCATTACAAGTTTTTGATGCAACGTATAGTTTTTTAGAAATTCATCAATTATTAAAAAGGGGCGTTTCGCGATTTTAAAATTTTGAATCGTGAAAAACTATTCCTAAATGCAAATTGTATGCTGATGTCAAATATATTGGTTAAATTTTACTGCAATTTGTATGAAACACGGAAAATATCCATTTTTGCATGTATGCAAAACAGTTTTTCTTAAATCTAATTCAATGATACAAACATCAATTTGAATTCAAAATGAAGTAGAAAATACTGCTGTATATGAATATCAAAATAAAAATTTGTTACGACAAAAATGTAAGTCAGAAATTCCTTTTTTTTTTTTTTTTTTTATTTATTCAAATCTTACTGTCATTTAAAGTTCTTGTTCTCGGCAAGCTAATTTATTTAAGTAATCTCGTTTTGAGAGTATTTTAAAGAAACATAAAAAATGCATTCTTTAAATGCAAATTATAAAAACATGTTTTGCATATAACAATATTTTAGTACGATATTTTACGTAACATAGGAATAAAAAAAAAAATGATATTTGAAAGTGTTAGAATATAATATATATTTTTTCCCGTCTACCTTCTCCCCAATACCTCATAATCCTCATATACCTGATGCACTCTTTCAGAGATCTCAATGTAAAAGTCGATGCAGTATTGTACAGTACCTCTACTCATACATTTGCGTTTTATTTTAGGTGAGGGATTATTTGCTACCTGACCAGAAGACCCTCATTACTTTATGCATGAATTAATATTGAGAACTCAAAGAAACAATTACATTGAATCAAAATTATTACAGTTGGTTTGTTAATGAAAATCCAAAAATATATCTTTTTTTATCGTCATTCTAGCATCATTTTTAATATTTAATGAAAATAATTTTGAAGTCTTTGCTTGCCTTTTTTCTTGAAAATGACGCTAGAACGACAATAAATATATAGGTGTATGCGTGGATTAAAAAAAAAGAAAAAAACATGGATGCATTTTAACTCACTTCAACTTTTCCTAGTACAGTAATTGTAGATATAAAAGCTTACATAAGTCGTATAGTCAGGTAATCATACGCTTTTCAACTTTTTGGTTGCTAAAATATGTTTTCACCTGCACCCACCGATACAAAATCAAAATACCAAGTTACTTTTTATGTAAAATTCAACCTTTTTTTAGTGACACGTACAAATAGTATTTCAGTAAAATATATAGTAAATAATTAATAATATAAAAAAAAAATAATAATAACTTTAAAAAAATAATGTATTAATAAAATAGCAAGAAAACCAGGGTATCTTTAAATTATAATATACTCAAAAGAAAATGTTTAGAATCCATTTACCGTATAGTATAGTTGTTGTATATAGTTGTGAAAATAATAGACGGGATAGTTGAGGCCCGAGGGATCGTCAATGGTATAAAGAACAGGGGAAAAAAAAGAACATGAGGTATATGTCCAGAATCTTGTCATTTTTTTTTTATTTTTTATTTTTTTTTTTTTTTGCACCTGCAGTCTTGCACTGCCCGATAAGAGGAGTCTAAATCTATAAAAGTCAACTTCCATAAAAAAAAATTGTCATTGCGAGCGAACAAACATAATATAATAAAATTTTAAAATTTGTTTGGGAAAATATAAGCTGCGTGTTTACAATTAAATTATAATATGAATGAATATATATATATAATATTTATTACATATATATATATATATATATATATATATAATACATATAAATTATAATTATATTATATTATTCACACACACACACACACGAACACACACACACGAACACACACACAATAACTTAATATTGTTAAATTATTGATCTAAAATGACTTTTATTCTTTGATTTTTTTTTTAAATCGATTTTTTTAAAGGGTATTTTTTTTTAAAAAAATCGAATTATTTTGACGGTTTTTATATATAAGAAATAAGATTAATCGATTTTTTTTAATTTAAGGTTTTTCGGAATTTTAAATCGTTAATATGCAATTCGATTTTTAATTTTCGATTTTCGGTTTTATGCAATATCTCGAAACCGGTTTTCTTATTTCATGAAACCGGTTTTCAAAATAAACCGGATTAAATCCACAGCTCTAGTTTTAGCTATTATTGTATATATATCAATCTGTTCCAGCAGTGTTCCAGGCTGAATATGCTAACCTATTGATTTTCACAGCATTTATAAGCCTTTCTTTAGTATATTTTTTTTCCCGTGTACGTTAAAAAAAATTGCAACGTGTGAACAGATCATTAATATATATATATTTCAGTCGCGTGTCCAAATTAATCTCTCTCTCTCTCTCTCTCTTTCTCATTATAATATCACTTTGGCACAAATTTAGATAAACACGTAACAAAAAACTTTACTATGTTAAACATACTTGAAATTTATTACTACTAATTAAAATAACTTCATCATGATATTTTATACAAACAATAACATATGATTATGTCATTCTTCGCAAACTAAGTTTCTTAAATATTATACTACGCAGCTTCATTTAGTATCTTATAATGTTATTTATATTAAAACCATATCTTTCTTTATTCTTTCCTTTTATGGTATGCTTTATGATTTTTATCTTGTTATAATAAATAATAACAAAAATATTGTGTAATAAATATAAGGAAAAAATGTAAAAGTATTTCGTGATCATCAGAAACTGCAGAGAGGAAAAAAATATTGATATTAATATATAACATGAGACGTTATTGCAGTAAAATATAAATAATAATAATAATTTAACATTTAAACATAACTCATGACTCATTTATAGCGAAAATTAATTCTATAAATATAAATAAGGAAGACTGCGCAAGAAAAATTTGAGAGGTAATTTTATTTCATATTCTAAAAGAGAACATGAATCGATTGATATGCGAATTTCAAATTTTTTAGTACAATAAGTATTTTTTGAAATTTTAAAATGACGTCACGGGGGTGCTAACTTCTGCATCTGGGCATAGGAAAAGTTGTCACCCGTTGCTACTTTCAAAAATTGATTAAAAATACTTAATGAACTCAAAAATTCACATAACTAGCGATTCAGAACAATTTCCTCTTTTAGAATATGCAAAAAAATAACCCTTTTAATGTTTTTAATCTTCCTCAATACTCGTATAAGTAATTTATGTATGTCAATTATTTATAAATATGCTAGTTGTTTTGGTGTACAGTAGAATTATTATTCAAAAATTAAACTGCTATGATTGCTAAAATCGAGCTTTAGCATATTAATATTACATTACGTATTTATTTTTATCTTTGTGTACCTACAGTATTTTTAAATGATGCAGTAGCTTACAAACACATGACAAAAACCCCACTCTAAGCCTCCCAGTTACAAAACTCATACACACTTTTATATTTAGCATTACGTACGTACATTACATAGAGCATTTTTATCATTTAAAAAATAATGTCATATACACATTGGAATGTTAACCTATAGTCAATGTTAAAAAAATTAGACCCTTCTTTAGTAATTCAATATTAGTTTATGTTGTCCTATAGTTTTAACACTGAATATAGATAAGGTATTTGTTTATCTTGTATTTAATTAATAATTCTTGACAAATAACGCGTAGTAGGTTAACTGTATATAAGTATCGCCTCACTTTATATATATAGTTATAAATACTTTAGGTTTGAACTTTACTGTAAAAACGTTTAGTGGGATAGGTATATAATTATAATTTTGTGTAAACTATAATATTTTTGCAGACTTTAATTAAAATATAGAAAATTTATAATTTATATTATTTATTATTTGCAAAACAAACGAAAGGAAAGGTGCCTAAACAAAAGGAAAAAATAAAACGTATTAATTATTCTCTGAATTTCCGCAACATTTGTTTTATATATACAAACATATATAGTGTAAGCTATAATCTATACTGAATAATAAATATGAAGTTACTTGTTCATAAATATTATGATGTGTAGCATTGAATTGTTATTGTAATCCTGTTACGATGTAGAAAACATTATTTAAAAATGCCATATGACTTAAATGCAGCATCAATTACTTATTTTTTTTTCTTTCTGTGAGCGTACTTTAATTTTAAAGTTTATTTCTAAAGTTCAAAGCATCAAAATTTGAAACCTTTTTTTTTTTTAAAGTCATCCAAGAGTCAATAGGTTTATTCGTAAACACTTTATTATTATTATTATTTTTTGTATTTCAAAACATGAAAATATAAAAATTACTTATGTATAACTGCTTTTTAAATGGGATTGCGCATTTGAGGGGGGAGGGGGAGGTATCAGCTATAAATATGAACAAGACAAGTATAATGATAACTATGGTTTTTCATTTTCTGAGCCATTATAGAAAAGATGGTATAATAATTTGAAATAAACATGTGGAGCAGTACAGCTATGTCGCGTATATTGTTTTCTTTCTATATTGTATATTTTTCTTTATTATATTATCTTTTTGCTAATCAATATAAAATCTACAGATTTTATATTGATGTCATTTTTAGTTTCAAAAAGCTTTTAGTTTTATTGTTGTTTTGTTTCTCTTTGCATTTTTGCACACGTGCATTTGAGAAGATGCTTTTGCCTCCCCAACCCTTTGGTCTGGTCATATAAAATGTGCGCGACGCCTGCTTTGTCGGTGGCTGTCGCCACTAAGTCAAAGGCGCCGCACTCGCCTAGCTTGGACCAGGGTGGCTGCAAAAGCATCTTCCCTTACAACAAAAGGAAGGTTCAACAGCCTGGTAGCGTCCCCACGCCACGACCTGGTATATAAACCCAGGGTTCCTTCCCTCTGTACTCAGTTTTTGTCACATGTTTTGAGAGTGCACATCTCTCTAGTTCGCGGTTCAAGTCCGTGTTTTACACATAATAGTCAATATTATGTATTATTTCAATATAGTGATATATTTAATATATTATATGCGTGAGTGCATATACATCAATTAAGTGATATTTGGTATAAGTATTGGTAAAATCATATGTTTCTTTTACCTGTATAAAAGGTATAATAATACATTTTCATGTGGTAATAATAATCAAAGGTATGGATCCGTAATTGTGTTTGTTGTTATTTAAAACTTAACCAACTCCCTTAAAACCAATAATAATCAATAATATTAAGTAATAATATTTAACTATACATATTAATTTTATATTCTATAATATTTCTGATTTACCTAACTATTTAGGTAATAATATATTTAATTAATCTATTTATTTAATAATAAAAAGAGTCTCAATATTCTAATTTTTCTAGGTATGCAAATTAGCTAGCCATTAATTTATATCATTTGCATATCATTAAGTTTACTAAATATTCTTATTTTAAATCTAATCATGAGCAAAATCCCTGAACTGCTACAGATGGCGTCCAACTAGTGGGCAGTGGGTGCCATGCTTCAGATGGCCCCCAACGGTGCTATTAAGTATTTTACTTGATAGTAATCCCATTTCATTAAATTAATTAATTGCTTAATTATTGGTTTTTGAGGGTGTTTTTTGTTTACAAAAACACAATTTAAAAAAATATGATCCATTTTTAAATAATAATATTATTTGCACCATTTTTATCTATTATTTAGATACGTAATTTATCAATCATATGAACGTATCAATTAATTAAAATGGTTTTTCCTTTATTTATTTATTAAAAAGTGGCAATTTATTCAAATAAAAGTTTATTTAAAAGTAAATATGTCTAACGAGCGAGCGCAAAAGCGTGGCTCGGACATTGCAAGTTTTCCGGTATAGTTTTGCCGGTATGCCGGTAACGTGGCTGCTGCGTGAGCGCTCTCGCTCACTCACAACATACATCCACCCGCGCGGTACATCCATCTCGCCTGCCTTGCACAAGCGAGCAGAGAAAGAAAAGAGAAAAAAATTCTCCACCTGTTTCTAATGTGTTTTCTATACACATTTACCGCGAAACTAGGGGCATAACTTTGTCTTATTTTGCAATAATATTTTGCTATTTATTCAATAATTTTAATAATTATTTTGCAATTTTATTAAATATTTTGCATTAAATATTTTATTAATATTTTGATTTAACAAATAAAGATTTTATTTCAATGTTATTAGTAAATATAATATAAAACAAAAGCAAGTAAAAAATTATTATTTTATTAAATATTTTGCATTCAAAAAATGCACCGTATATTGTTTTAATATAACAACATATTATATATTTTAATGTCATTCAAACAAAATATATTCATAATATGAAACGGAAGCAAGTCAAATTTTAATATTTTAACAATTTTGCCAATCAAAATTAATACAATTTTGGCATTTAAATAAAAAAGTAACTTTTTTAGTAATTTTATATGGCAATATTTACTAACTTTTTACGGTTCTAACGTAAATAATTTGTATTATTAAAATAATACACAAAAATATTTCTGTAAATTATTTGTTTTTGTGCTTCTTACCGGTTGATTCTAGCATAAATTATCGATCTTTTTATTGCCAAGTAACCGTATTTGCTTGCGATAGTAAGACGGCATAAATTGTCGCAGCGGCAATACAGGCTAAAGGCATTTTTCTGTCAAAAGACAGCTGATCAATTTTATGTCACTTGACATAATTTTATAATAATGCTAATCATCCCGGTATGGCAGTAAAACAATAAAGGCAACAGAATCTTGCTTTTACGCAAATTTATTATATTAAAATTATTTTTAATAAAAAAATTGTGCATATTTTAACGTTGCATTTCTTATATAATATAAAATGTTGGTACCAACTATCAAATAAATGCGTTTCAAATGCATGGAGCATTGCTTCTGTATTGTGGTTTTACCACTAAATTATACAATACATTGTATTGTTTTACGCATTTTCATATTTTAAAATAAATGCAACATGCACACTATCTTAATTGCAATTCTAATTCAATTACAATTTAATTTGTAAAATGTGTCAAATTGCCTTTTAACTTAAGCATTAAGTCAATGCAATTTTAAGCAATTTTTTAAACATTATTCTCATTGCAATTTTTATGCAATTATTTCTTGCTATTTTATTGTAACTTGCTTAGTACTCATATTGTTTTTACAATATTTCATATCAAAGCAATTTTTTATGCAATAATCTTATTGCAATTTTCGTGCAATAATTTCTTGTTTATTTTATTATGACTTTGCTTAATGCTCATATTGTTTTTTAACAATATAACAAAGTATCTTTATAATGTCTCAAATATTTGAGCGAAAAATACGCTAAAGATGGCATAAATCTACACAAAAGTTTGAATTTTAATATTTATTATAAATCATTATGCTCAATAGCAATAATAATAATAAAACAAAAGTTTTATAATTTTTTATATAAAATAAACTATAATCCATTTTAAATAATATTAATTATGCAAAATGCATACTTAAAACCCCGGTAGGGGCAAGTTCATTTTATAATAGTAAAAGCATTTTACTTTAATAAAGCCACAAGTAAATCATAAAATTTACACATTATTTGGTGCGAATATCATTATCAATTCTTTTACCACATTGATTTTACCAATTACCAAAATTGAAAATGAACGTAATTATTTCAAGGTCACGTGATAAAGTGAAAGTGATTTTCACTTCCCCCCATTTTTTCACAGTAAGATAAAAATCTTACCATATGGGCAATATAGTGATCAATGCATATTGCTAGTGGAATACAAAAGCAATGCATTGAAATTATTGAAATATAACACCATCATAGTAACAGCAAGGACTATTACGTCTATGAATGGTTTACATATTTTTATTTTATCAATTTTTTAATATTGATTTATTAATTTAATCATTGTACTTTTTTTTCCTTGCATTTTGCTATTTTAAACAAAAACAAGTAAAGTAAAAATCAAAGTAATTTTAACTTTATTATAAATAAAAGCAATTTTATTTATTTATTTTTTTTGCATTTTTTAATTTGCATTAAATAATAATAATTTTGAAGTACATTAAGTACAATGATTAAAGCTCAAAACGAATATTTATTTTGAATTATATAATTTTAATAAATTATTTGCGTACAAATAGTATCGCAATATTTGTAAATTATTGTTATTTTTTCCCTTCCGTCTCAGGTTTCCATGGTTCCCTGAGATGTAACGGCGAATGCCGGGAAGGCTAATTAATATATATTTTTCCATGGTTTTTGCAAAAAAACAAACGATCCATACATATTTCAAATAATCAATTACATGTTATTTGTGCATGAATTATTTTGATAATTTATTTTGCATGATTTTTTATTTAATTATTATTTACATTTATTTACTTGATGTATATTATTTTAATTTTTAACAAAAAAAAAAAAAAAAAAAAAAAAAAAAAAAAATCCCACATGCTATATATTATATTATATTGTATGTTTTGTTGTTACATTATATTCATATTTCTTAATTATCTTATCAATTAAATTTTAAATTCAGTAATTGTATGATTACTAATATAGCGGCATAGGTACTCCTTTCCTAATAAGTTTCTCGTGTAACTTTTACACGTGATACTTATTAAGGGGCATTTGGAGCAGTACAGCTATGTCGCGTATATTGTTTTCTTTCTATATTGTATATTTTTCTTTATTATATTATCTTTTTGCTAATCAATATAAAATCTACAGATTTTATATTGATGTCATTTTTAGTTTCAAAAAGCTTTTAGTTTTATTGTTGTTTTGTTTCTCTTTGCATTTTTGCACACGTGCATTTGAGAAGATGCTTTTGCCTCCCCAACCCTTTGGTCTGGTCATATAAAATGTGCGCGACGCCTGCTTTGTCGGTGGCTGTCGCCACTAAGTCAAAGGCGCCGCACTCGCCTAGCTTGGACCAGGGTGGCTGCAAAAGCATCTTCCCTTACAACAAAAGGAAGGTTCAACAGCCTGGTAGCGTCCCCACGCCACGACCTGGTATATAAACCCAGGGTTCCTTCCCTCTGTACTCAGTTTTTGTCACATGTTTTGAGAGTGCACATCTCTCTAGTTCGCGGTTCAAGTCCGTGTTTTACACATAATAGTCAATATTATGTATTATTTCAATATAGTGATATATTTAATATATTATATGCGTGAGTGCATATACATCAATTAAGTGATATTTGGTATAAGTATTGGTAAAATCATATGTTTCTTTTACCTGTATAAAAGGTATAATAATACATTTTCATGTGGTAATAATAATCAAAGGTATGGATCCGTAATTGTGTTTGTTGTTATTTAAAACTTAACCAACTCCCTTAAAACCAATAATAATCAATAATATTAAGTAATAATATTTAACTATACATATTAATTTTATATTCTATAATATTTCTGATTTACCTAACTATTTAGGTAATAATATATTTAATTAATCTATTTATTTAATAATAAAAAGAGTCTCAATATTCTAATTTTTCTAGGTATGCAAATTAGCTAGCCATTAATTTATATCATTTGCATATCATTAAGTTTACTAAATATTCTTATTTTAAATCTAATCATGAGCAAAATCCCTGAACTGCTACACATGATACCAGGCTATGGAAGTATTTTTTTTTTTTTTTGAAGATTCTAAAATTTGTTAAAATTTGAAGTAATGTATATAATTACATTTTTTATTTTTTGCTGTCTCTTTTCTTTTTCAAATCACCCGAATGCACAATACCCAATACCTATATTTTTCAACAAAATATTTCCTATATAATATATTATGCTTTATTATAAGTACGGTATTTATTTTTTCTACTTCATGAACTTTCACTGTTAATTGAAACTTTATCCCATATAAGAAGTTTTTTTTATGTGGTTTGATATTATAGAGAGAAGATAAAAAAGTTCAGAGAATATTGCAAGCAAAAACAAGAAAGATATCTTATTTCAAAATTAGTTAGCTTACACACATACTCGAGTGTATACTATTGGTGAAAACACTATAACACTATATAGCTGCAGTGTATATAATTGATTTTCTGCTATCAGTATATCATATCAGCACTATGTATTCACTATAGCTAAGAGAGAGGTCTGTACTGGCAATAAGGATTAAAAAAAATTGTTTAGAGAACTTTTTTTCCCCCTGCAAAGCGGTATTTTGGCCCAATAAACCCAGATATGTATAAAAGTAAAATGTATGAGTTATATCACCATGCAATTTGTTTTCCTGGAAATTTAAGCTCATAAGAATGTATTTGATGTCAACCATCTATTATTTTTTAAGTCCTGAATTCACAACTTCTACTTTTTTTTTTTTTTTTTCTTCAATGTTGGGGATGTGGCCCACTTATATAGTTTATTAAATTTTTTATCAATGTTTTCTTCTTTTTTATATTATTATTTTTATTAATTGGAAAAACAAATGATTTGACTCTATATCACACTTGGTTTGCAGCAAATAATAATAATAATAAAAATAGAGTAGTCGTGATTTTAATTGTTAACTATTCCTGGAATCTTTTTATAAGTAGAAACTAACACAAAACATTTTAAAATTAATATAAACCAAAAACTTGAAAGCAATCTTTTTATGTATTTCAATATTTATTATATAGTATATTATTTATATATAATTATATTTTATATATATATATATATAAAATACTTTCATGTTAATTGTAATTTAGATCAATCTTATTGTTCTTATATAGGCACAAATAATTTTGCAAATTTGATGATTCTTATCACGTAAAGAGAGTATAATACTAAAGACTTGTTTGTAAACTATAACTGCAAAAAAAAAAAAAAAAAAAAAAAAAAAGTCTTATATATGCATTTAAAAAGCATTAGTTGATCATCAAATTTTCGTGTTCTGCAGTAGGCTTATTCTGTAACTTCATAACGACAGAGATTATTAGATTTCTAATGCAAATTTATCTTCGTAACTAAATAATAATAATAATAAAGGAAGAAGAAGATTTAGCCCTGTGGTGACTAAAAACAACATTTACGAAGAAACCTTTATATTATACTGCATCAAGTAAAAAGTTAATATCGTATTTTGCAACAGCATTGTATGCCAATGTGTGTATCTATCTATCTCTATATATAGAGGAGAAGAAGGTAATTTATAAGAGCAACTTTTATCGTCTAATTTAACGGAAATTTAATTTCAATCTCCGTAGGAGTGAAATCAAAATTTAATCGAATTTTAACCTCTTCTCTCTCTCTCTCTCTCTCTCTCTCTCTCTCTCTCTCTCTCTCTCTCTCTCCCTTCCCTCTCTCCTATTTTGATTGCGTGTGATATATATAGGTTAATAAATTACATCAATGCCAAATCATCTTTTTTTGACATTAATTGGTATTTTTAATTGCTATTAATTAGGTCAGTATATTTTTACTTGAAAATTATGTAAAATAAAGTAACTAATTTTGTAAACTAATAATTATTTAATTTTTAATGTTATTTAAAAATATTACGTTATTTAATTATTATTTTTTTATTTATTATAATTATTTCAATTTAATTTTTTATTTAAATAATGCTGTAGCTCTGATATGTTATGGTTATGTATAACTCATTTCAACGCATTTTATATTTGTATAGTGTTGTGTGTCTAAATAATTTGAGGGTTGTAAATAGATGGCTTCTATCTCAGAATTTTAAAAGTGAACTTCATAAGTTTAAGATTCCATTTGAAGGTTAATTGCAACAGCTACTTATGATATAATTTTCAGAACCCGTCACTATCAGACAAGAAAGAAAATAATTATTGAAATTAAGTATACCATATGAGCCCATGTTAATTTTAATAATTATTTTCTCTCTTATCGATGGACACACGGGTTCTGCAAATTTTATCATATGTATCATAGCTGTTTCTATTAGCTTTCAAATGGCATCATAAAGTTTGGAAGTTTTCTAAACATTGAAAATAAATATTTAACGCTTAAAAAAAACGTAAAAAACTTATAAAATAATGTTTGATAAAAGTTTAAAAAACCAGCAATACATAAAATATAAAATGAAAGTAAATTTAAAGAGACAAGTATTTTATGCAAATCAGGTTGTGATTTAAATTTTAAATATACTCGCAAAAAAAAAAAAAAAAAAAAATCTTTAAACTTTTTGTGAATAGTATAATTTTATATACAGTATAAAAATTCAAACTGTAAATTTATTTAAACATCTAGTTTTTCTTTCCTTTATATTTTTAATAATAATTGCAATATAATCATTTTTATATATTAAAAAGTATTATCTTTTAATAGTAAATAAATGATGTTAAAAAATCACTATTAAAAAAAATTCACCCTTTCTCTTTAAAAATACACGTTTTTATTATTATTATTTTTTTTTTTTTACTCTATTTTTAACTTCATGTTTTCCTTTAGTTTCTTTATAATGTACAGACAGTAATATTTTCCAATATTATCTATATAATGGCAATACCATGCATATAACTTAAGTGAAAATTCTCATATTAATGTATATTTATAACACAATAGAGTCAAATTTCATATCATAAAGACTGTACATATGCCCCTTTTTTTACATAAAACTTCTCCCTATCCATACAATTAGTATAGAAAAATCTATAAATATATAAAACCACGACCAACACCCTTATCTTTTATTTTATCTATTTCATATAACATTATAAATGTTTTAAATACCTCAATTAAAAACATTTTTAAAAACATATATACAAAACATATCCCTAGATATCAGGGGACAAAAAAAAAAAGAATATAAAAAAAAAGTCTGCCTTACCTGTATAGAAGCCTTGTTTTCTTCATCTAATAAAAATTCCATAGATTTAGCTCTCGGTTCTTGACCCTGATTAGTATTCAGGGTGGTCGAAGTCTTATCAGCTTCATAATCATGATTTAAATCTATTTCAACAACATTTAACATCATACCTAAATTAACTAAACTGCTTGCTTTCTGCTTATTTTCAGTACCATTTCTTGATGTATTATTATCGATTTTTTGATTCCAAATTTCACCACTATGTTCGTCGTTCTTATCCATGAGTTGAGTTCCTGCAGTAGCATTACTAGTAGTAGTATTATTTGCTTCAATATTTGCTGGTGATACAGTTTGAGTTTGCGCAGCAATATTATCATTTTCTTTTTTCTTACCAACTACACCAAATAATCTACTTTTAGATGGACCAACAGTTGGTAATGGTGGTTTTTGAATTTTTGGTGATTTTTTTGGTGAATTTGGTGATAAACTTTGATCTAAATTAGATAATTCTTCTGCTACTTTTTGTACAGAATCAAAAGCATCATTTTCTAATGAATTATCTAAATTTTCTTCACTTTTTGATATACCTTTCTGTTTTTTATTTTTACGAAATGAAAATCTTTGAAAGAAATTTCCAAATTTTGTTGATTTATTTTTTGGTGAAGATTCAGGTGTTAATGGTATTCCACCAACCTGTACTTTTTTTTGTATAATTTCTTCAGTTATTTCAGTTGGTGGATTTAAATTTCTTGCTGCCATTGTTAATCCTTTGTTTGCTAATAACAGACTAGGAGCGCTATTATATATTGTAGTTGATTTTGAATTAGGTTCAATTATATTAATTGATAATTCTTGAATTGATTCATTTAAATTATTTGATTTCTCTAATTCATTACTTTTATTTTCATCAATTAAAATATCAGTTTTATTTGAATCAATACGATCTTTTTTTGAATTATTTATTAATTCAGTAATATTAGTTCTTAAATCATTATTTATATTTCTATTATTTGTATCAGTTTTATTTGAATTAGAATTTGAATTCAAATTTTCAACTTTAATACTTACAATTTTAATTGTTGTATATTTTTCTGGTGATTTTTTAATTATAGTTTCAACTATTTTTGGTTTTGAACTACAATCTTCTTCTTTTTGTTGATGAATTTCAGCTTTAACTTCAGTTATATTAGCTTTTTGTGATTGTGATAATAATTTTGAATTACAACATTCAATATTATTTGAATTAAATTCAAATTGTTCTGGTATTAGATCCACATTTTTTGTATTAATAATTGATGAATTATTATCATTTGATTTTAATAATTCTGTACTATTAATAATATCTTGAACCCAATTTGAATTTAAATTTTGTATTAAATCTGGTTCTATTTTTGTATTATCAATACCACTTATATTATTAATTAAATCTATTGGTGTATTTTCATTATTTGTATCGTTTATTGATGAATTTTCACTATCACTAGCACTACTATTACTGCTGCTTAGCTCACTTATATGTTCTTGTATACTCGGGAGAGAGTGAATACTAACTGTTGCGTTCTCTATCACTTCTCTACGCTCACTGCCGACGCTGCTAATGTTTGACTCATGTTGAATATGTGGAAGGCCCCAACCCACAATACCATCATCCAACATATGAACGTTACTATCTATTTTTAACTTTTCTTCTTCTTCTTCTTCTTTAACTTCCTTTGCTTGTATCTTAGCATCTTCTACTAGTAGTACATTTTTATTAATACTTGTAAAATTATCTGAAAATTCATATAAATTTGAACATATTTCTAAGTTATCATTAAAAATAACTTTATTTTCTTCTAATATTGGTGTAAATTCATTTTGTAATGTAATATTATTTGATGGTGGTGATAATTTTATTTCACCAAAACCAGAATCTTCACTTAAATTTTCACTACTACGTAATGTATTTATATTAATTGGTTTTAGATCAGGAACAATATCATTTTCTTCTGATAATATTGTATTATTTTCTAAGCTATTACTAAATTTAATAGGTCTTACTGCATGTAATAAACTATCAAAACTTCTATATGATCTTAATCGATTTTGTCTTAAATTATTTGTAAGTTTATTTCTATCTAAGAAATAAGTTTCTGAATCAGAATCTGATGATGATGATGATGATGATGTTTCTTCAGTATCAGAATTAGAAGTTGAATTTTCTTCTAAACTATCTTTAATTATTGATTTTGATTCATCATCATCTTCTTCTTCTTCTTCATCAATATGTAATGATCTTTTTTGTTGTTCTAATGAATCAAAACTAAATGATGAGAATGATGGTGGTTCTGATTCTGTTAAGAATGGTTTATGTGTAGCACTAGTTCTGAATACAGGTATTGGGGTAACTTCTACTTTATCTTCACTACTTATTTCTTCTTCAGCTATTTCTTGTTCTAATGATTCAAATTGTATTAAAGAACTTGATCTTGACAGAGATGATTCGTCCTCATCACTTACCAATCTTGCTCGTAATGCTGATGGTAAAAGTTCACGTCTTCGACGTTTTTTAGGAACTTCAACATCACGTTCTGATTCACTACCGCTGTCATCTGGAATCATAGAGATTTAGGAAAAATTATAGAAACAAAAGTTGAAATATTTATTTATTCGTTTGTTTGTTTGTTTATTTATTGTCATTATTATTTTTGTTACACATTTCTAATATTGAGCTTGAATTTTTATTTATTTACTAATTGGAAATTATTTTACATTTTTAGAGCCCTCCCCCCTTTTTTTTTTGAAGTTTTCAAAAAAGTTAATAGAAATTACCTCCTTTAACGAGATAGTTCAATTTAAAGTGCGCGTAATAAACTTTTATTATCTCTGTCTTATCTTTATTTATCTTACAAAATGCTCTAATTTTTTTGTATCATGATAAATTTAGCTTATTTATTATCTTTTTTATTTTTAAATGAAGATAACTATGATGAAAAACAAAATTAGCCAATAACGAATAAGGAGCGATTGAAAAAAAAAATTATAATAAAAAAGAGCAAATAAAAGTGTACTTTATATAATTTATTCTTCGTGTTTATGTTCGATATTTATTGAATCTATATCGCAGGCATAAAAATTATATATGAAAAAAAAAAAAAACGTTTTATTGAAAATATATTATAGGTAGGTACTGTATACTATAAAATGTATAGTTAAATCTACTTAAAATTGTAATTAAATATTTTTTTTTTTTAAAAATGTATTATTTAAAATATTATGTAGTCATTCAATTTGTACTTCCTATTTTCAATATTGAATAATTTCAATTAGGAACTACTAGCACTAGCAATAGGAATTTAATGGTATTGTCGTGTCGTGTATGTAAGATAGAGTATCTAACTCTAAAGTGATAAACCAAATAAAGTAACGTATGTTTTTTCAACTTAAAAAAAAAAAAAAAAAAAAAAATCATAAATAATTAATATTATAGATCGTAAAAAAACAAAGATATGAAAGATAACATATTTTATATATTTATTACAGTTTCATAACTTCAATTAATTGCCATCGGTTTTATTGTTATATACGTATATTTTTTTTTTTCCCCAACATTGGATACATATATTTTTTTATGATTTTTCTTTAAAGTCGCATCAAAAAGTAATTTTTTTAAAGTCACATTATGTACTTATGAATTTCTGGGTTTAGCTTGGCGAATATCGTTTGTGCTCACCTTTAAAACAAGGTAGTTTTATGTTTTATCACAATTTTTCAAATTATTTGATAATAATAATTCTGATTTTTTATTTAATTTTATTCTAAAGATTTGACATGACAATAATTCATACCTGGACTAATATGAATAACGGAAGTGACGTCATCATTTTCAGTGTCCGAGTCATCAGTAGTTTCAGGTTCAGAACTATCTTCCTCTAAATCATCGCTTTCTTCTTCAAAAATTGTCTCCAAGACAAGAAATGCAGAAGAGCCGCTACAATTTGAAATATTCCCGCTATCTTCAGCACCATCTGTGAACAAAATAAAAAAAAACTTATTAATATATTTACATGTTTTAGCCACCTACTGGTTAATAGTAATACTAAATAAAGAATTTTGATGAAAAATGAATACAGTGCTACCATCTAAAGATGATCATACGAAGCTAGATAGGAATTTACTCCCGCAATGTGGTTAAGATTATGTATTGTAGTGTCACCTAGTGGGCTTTTTTTTTTTTTTTTTTTTTTTTTTTTTTTTGCAGAAGAGTTTACGGTCAAATTGCATGTGGCATTGAAATTTTTTTAGGTGAACGCATATCCGCGTTATTAATTTTTTTCAATGCTCAATATAGTTTGCAGTCTGGATGTTGAAATAACATTTTAATATGTTTATAATTATCTTTTTTTTTTTTTTTTTTTTTTTTTTTGGGTAACATGAAAACGGAAAGTGTGGGAAGCATAAAGTTTTAGTGTTAATAATAATTATATTAAAAAATAGCTTCAATTTTTTAACAATTTTTTTTAAAGAGTAAAAATTAAATAAAAAATATATTAAATTGAAAAAAAAAAAATTATTGTGACTGAAAATGAGGAGCAATTTGATTTTAATTTATAAAAACAGAGCAGTTGCTTTTATCATTATTATTATTACACAGTTATAAAATCATCCTTTAATCATAATACAAAATTTTAAATACATAAATGAAATATTTTTTTTTTATGTATCTGATGGTCACAGAGATCTTGAAATTTTCATCATAAGTAATTGTTATTTTTTACTATCGATTAGTGATCAATGATCGAAAAAAGAATAGAAGATGAACTTTTTGAAATTTAGAGACCCGAGGTATTTAAACTATACTTTAGTAATAACCCTTAAATTTAAATCATTTTTGAACTGATAAAAATAAACACGTATAATAATTATACAAGTTCGATATGCAGTAATATTTATGTATTAACATAAATTTATGCTATTGTATAGCGATTATACGATATAGCATAATAATATACTTAAATGCTCATGTTATTATAAAATAGCACTATTTGTGCTCCAAAGAATATAGTAATTATTCAAAGCAGCATTAATTAAGTTGCTTTTTTTCTCTGTACGTGTGTGTATGTGTATCATAACACTTGTAATGTTCAGTATACTTTATTACAAAATAGCAACATTTGTGTTCAATAATAGAGATATAGTATACTTATTCAAAATCAAAATTAAAAAAAATATATAAGAAAATACACTATAGTCAAACCTTTAAAAATAAAAATCTTCTTGTTATCCCATATTTCCTGAATGAATGCAATATACTATAAAGAATAAAAAAAAGAAAGTTAAATTCATATACTATTTGATACTACAGCATAGCAATAACAAAAATTATCAGTAATTATTATGATTTTGCTACGATTTCCCTCGCGGATGATCGCTCTCATTGTTGTACTAAATACTATATAATATAAAATATCAACTGCATTGTATTGTTGCAACTTTATTGGAAAACAATGTAGGCGAGGGGCTTTTAAGAAAGTAATTGTTGACATTTAAATGAAAGAAAGAAAAAAAATCCTTTCATTTTTTCTGGTGTTATATACTTTTACTTTAATATTTTTATCTTTACGTTAAGATCTTGAAAATTATATAATTAACAACTGGGGTGATTATTTATGTTTTTGTTTTTTTATTTATTATTATTATATTTTCTTTAAGAATTGCACTATATGACTTGAATGTTTAATTTTATATCTTTAATCTATGAGTAATACAAAATAGTACTTTATAAATTAATTTAAAAGTTATTGATAGATTGAATAATAGATTTATTTAGTCATTTATTCATTAATGTATCAATGTATTCATTTCATTCTTTGGTTTTTAGGCACAAAAAAAAAAAAAAAAAAAAAAAAAAACTTCTAATGTGAAAATTTAAATTTAAAGTTAATATAACAAATAAACGTTTTATGTTAAAAAATTCCAATAATTTTATTTTTTTAAAGTGCACTGCAGGGGGTCAATACAAAAAATAATAATAATACTATAATTATCTTATGAAGAATATAAAATTATATTTAACTTTATATATTTTTATTTTTCAATATTATAATAACAATAATTAACTTGTTTTTAATTAAACATGTTTTTATATGAATTTTCTTTTTCTATTTATTTATAAAAAATTTAAAAAAATAACTAATAAGTTAAATAGTCACACAATCTCTGTATTATTCTGGGTTACTATAGTAATGATAAGATATACAGACTGCGTTTAATCAAATTTCTCGAGTTGTGAATGTATTGAGTGGAAAATAATTACATGATAAAATTTTATGTGCATGTATATTTAGTACCGTCGAAACTCTACTGTATTGTGAAATAGAAAGAAATATAATTTAGTAAATTAAATACTTCGTTGCATTGTATTTATAACTTTTTAGTTATTTGTATTAATCTTTGAGTTATCATATCTTCTTTTTTTTTTATTGTAAATTTAGTTAAATTTCTTGATAATAATTTTGATTTTGAGAGACATTAATAGAGGTTAACGGTGACGAAAAATTATTAAAATTTTCAATTAAGGTTTAAAATACTTAAAAGCATGTCACTCATAAAAATATTTCTGGCCTCGGGGTAGTATAGTAGTAGTTTTCTGAAAGAGAGAGAGAGAGAGAGAGAGAGAGAGAGAGAGAGAGAGAGAGAGAGAGAGAGAGAGAGAGAGAGAGAGAGAGAGAAGTGACTAAAATGCTAAGATATGAAATTAGGGAATTTTGTTTCATGCACTTCACCGATAATCTCTTGATTGACCATGAAATTGATTTTAAGCTGCATATTTAAAGTTTCTAAATTACAATTTTCAAAATTATTTTCTGCCTTTAATTTTATATATAGAGGTCAAAGGTTCCATCCACAGATTTTGATTGACTGCTTTTTTAAATTTAATATCATTGCATATTTTGAATAAAATTGTTATTGTGTGTCAGGTAACACCATAGTATAGTCAAATTTAGAGGTATAGAGGTTACAATTATAAAATAAAAACAAAAAGTTAAAGTCGAGAAAGTAAAATTTATAAAACTACTGGATTTTAAATTTTTGTATCGTCGTACCTAAAATTTGGTTTCCTTAAAATCAAGTTCAAATTCATGACGTTTTTCATTGAGTAGAACTTTTGTGATTTTCTTTCTAAAAGTTCTATAGATTTCTTTAAAACCATTTTCTCATTAATTTTAGAATCCTCTTCTTGCATTTTTTTTATTTTAAAACATAATTTACATGAGTTTGTAAACTCTTTATACTATAAATATGGGACTGTACTGTAGACTTTATATACAAAAGAAAAATACGAAGTTCTCATGTTTCTTTTTTATAATTTTATTTTATTTAGTTTTTTTTTTTTTTTTTTTTTTTTTTTTAATATGTAAGTTTGATTTGAATTTTAGGGTCAAGCATTGCCACTATAGATCCTCCCGTAATAGTTTTCTGTAACTAATAATGGGGGAATTCATATATTTTAAGAAAATATAGAAAAGCGAATCTAAATTATTAGATAATGCCTGTGACCCAAAATATATAACTTTTATTTTATAACATACAATTACATTGTTTTTTCATCGTTGACAATTATCATTACAACATTTATATATATAAATCATGTTTGAATGAATATCCATTTTAAATTCATGTTCATCGATGGAGGGGGCATATGTGGATTTATTATTTATAATATAGATTACAATGTATGGACAATTATATTTATAACTTTTTAAATACAAAATTAAAATAGATTAAAAATATAAATTATTAATTTATATTGTGGATTATATTTTTATAAGGTTATTTTTCTTTATAATATTTTTATTTTGCATAATAAGCAATCAAATGAATGAATTATTATAAAAAAAAATAATAATCAAATCGAAAGATTGACATTCTTTAATTGCATATTCCAGTATTGTTAAAGCGATTCAATATTTTACGATGTCTTTTTACAGCAATAAAAAAATAAAAACAAAAGTTTGAAAAAGTCACTGCGCGATATTAAAAGTGACTAAATGCAAGGAGCGGCTAAGGTGAATCACTGTGACTAAAAAAACAGAGAGAGAGAGAGAGAGAGACGCACAGCATAACACAACACAGGTGCACGTTCTTATTTAGAGTTACTATATTTTAATCACGTCGTCAGTGATTCGTGACCCTACATCACTGTGTCACGTGAAACTATTTAGACATCTGCACGTGACTATATATTAACATAATTTTATTTTTACATTAAAAAAATTGAGTACAAGATAATTTTCTGCATATTTAACATAGTACAGAATTTAATATTTCTGATTAAACTGCTGTTATTTTGTTTCATTTTAAGGAAATATTTCACAGACCAAAAAATATGAAATTAATAATTTTCAGATGTAAGTCATCATAATATAATAGTATAGGGTGTATGCTCATGACGTCATGGAGCAATGAATAACATTAATCAGCTCAGGACAAATGTGAATGGTTTTAGCTATTTTCTTTAAAAAATATATATTTTTGTTGTTGTTACTATTATTCTCGCCTACTTAAAATTCTAATTCAACCTGTCACATCAATACGCTCTCAAAAATATTGTCAATAAACTGGAAATATGTATTATTTTCCCATATCAGTCCATGTTATTTAGTGTTCACATATGGCTTTAACTTTTATATAAATGCAACCATACTTATATACGAAGTGCATTAATTGTGCGTCCAAATGAGTGCATTATTTTCAAAAAATAAACTGGTTTAGGAAGGCTATAGTGTCGGTGGAAGTATGATGTATATCAGTGATATACATGATATTCCATGATGACATTGCACAACATTCGGGAGGTGCATGATTGACGTGATTGCACCGACCAGCCTGCATATGTAGACGTTTCCACGGTTTCTCTATGTTGTCATGGCAAATGCCGGGCTGTGTACTTAGGCCGTGGCTGACCCGTGTGTGCTTTTCCATTGATTGGAAAGTCTTTACCTATCGATAAGACAATGTCTTGACTGAGACTGCTGTAAGTGCTGTAGCACGATAACACAATATGTCCAAATATTATATCAGGTTAATACTATATATTTAAACATATTATATTATAGTGTATGCTCTGCACTAAGTTTCACTAGTACCCATGCACTAACTATACTAGCCTCTACTAACTTTGTTTTCGCAATGGTCAATATAGCTTACCTTTTTTTAAAATACATGAACCAATAATAGGCATAGTGAGAAAATTTTAAAAAGTTTCCATATTAATTTCCTACATTTTAAAGCAAGTTTGTATATGTCATAACACAATTAGATGCTTAATGTTAAGAGAGGAATAACACACCCTATTTATTATTATATTATATATCAACTAATTATTGCATTTCACTAGACTAAAATCCATCTATATACCTCACTGCAAATGTCGTAATAAATTCGATTTCTAAATTTTGTATTTTGTATAATTTATTAAACTAAGTCATTTAATCATGTAAGCATTACTAATAACATTATTTATTAAAAGAAATTCTATATTAAATATTAAAACTTATAAATTAAAATAATATAAAGCATTTTTTTTAATTATACTGTATAACATGTCGTAATAAAATTTAATATAAATATTAATTGAAAATAAAATTAATAATTTATTTTTTATTTACTAACAAATAACAGTATATTTGGACTTGCACCCATTGGTATATTGCATATAATTAGACCATGTTCTTATATAATTGCTAAAGCATAATACATACTTGTGACATTCATCGTAACGCCTTAATGAGAAAATATAAAAACAGTTATTAAACATCCCCCGCATTATGACGCGTTTTTTATAATATATTGTTTTGTTTGCAATTTTTGCTTAGCAACACGTAGCACACAATATACTGTAACATACAATGTAAAACAAGTCACCTTTTTTCTCTGTCTCTATTGCTCTTATCACTCTCCATTTATAATGTGCTTTCTCTCTCTCTCTCTCTCTCTCTCTCTCTCTCTCTCTCTCTCTCTCTCTCTCTCTCTCTCTCTCTCTCTCTCTCTCTCTCTCTCTCTCTCTCTCTCTCTCTCTCTCTCTCTCTCTCTCTCTCTCTCTCTGTGTTGTGTGTGTGTGTGTGTGTGTGTGTGTGTGTGTGTGTGTGTGTGTGTGTGTGTGTGTGTGTGTGTGTGTGTGTGTGTGTGTGTGTGTGTGTGTATGACTGTATTATACTGTGTGTGTCCTTTTGCTATATTATATTCTATCTCTTACTCTCTCACATTCACTGTCTCTCTCCCTCCCACCCCTTCTGTCTATCTGTCTGTCTCATAATACACTTACTCAGCTAGAAAGAACACCTCTCTCACTCTCTCTGTTTCTCTCTCTCTCTCTCTCTCTCTCTCTCTCTCTCTCTCTCTCTCTCTCTCTCTCTCTCTCTCTCTCTCTCTCTCTCTCTCTTGTGATCTTTGAACTTGCTTACATTACAGTTTACATCGAGTCATATTTCTTCATGGAAAAAATTACATGATATATTGCAACTGTTTGCTTTTTAGCTTTTGCAAACATGAAGCCAACAATATAAAAACAACATTATATATAACAATAAAGAAGCGAGAAAAATGTACACCCAATTTTTTTTTTCTTTTTTGGTACGCATGAAGTAGAAAAATATTTTGTTGTGTATACATTTCTTTTAAACACAACTTTTCTCTCTCTCTCTCTCTCTCTCTCTCTCTCTCTCTCTCTGTATTCTAAAAAAAATGCATAAACAACTCACTCTGCCCATTTCAAATGGAAATTCTCTGTTCAATAAACAATTATTTAAGACTAATAAAATATTCATGCCTAACATGACATATATATGTATCATGCATGTATCATGTATGTATCTCAGGGGTGGATCCAAGGGGGGGGGGGCGGTCGACCCCCCCCCCCCCAAACTGTTCAAAATACACTTAACACCACTGACATAACCACCAACAATCCGCCCCCCCCCCCCACTATTAACATTGCATTACAGGGGAAAAAGTAATTCAAAGATTTTAATAGAGTTTTAGAGTAATTCAGACATTTTTTGGAATAAATTTCTTAGATATACAAAGCTTTTTAAGATTTATATTTTTCCGCTGAAAAAATAACGTTACTGTTCAAGTGTTTTTCAACTAGTTACTATAGATTGTACTAAAGATTTCTGTTTATGTAACTGAACAATTTGTAAAATTTATGCTTTCCTTGTATAGGGAATCGACCCGCTGTAAAAATATGGGTTAGATCCGTCCTTGATATTTTGCAATTTTTATGTGGTTAGATGCTGAAAACTAGTTCATAAAAAAAAAAAAAAAAAAAAAAAAAAAGTATTCTTGACAATGTAATTTGTTTAAAAACAATATTATTATAGTGACAAGTTCAAGCTCTCTTACAACAATATAAATTATTACACTAACAACAATGTGATGTAAATATAAGCACAGTGCAGTGATAATAACGGGGCTCACTCTGATAACAATACCTTATAAATTGTTGTGTTCCACTCAGTGCTTGTGTCAACAATTATTTCTAAAAGTTACCCTCCATTTCAACTTCCTTCCGCTTATAGTTTAACATAATTTTACATTCAATTTTACATACAGAAAAAAATATTTAACTGTATGTGTGTGTATATAGTTTATTGTAATTATTAACAATGCAATAATTATTTACGTTTAAATTTTTAAATTTTGGCTTTTTTTTTCCTTCCAAAAAAAAAAAAAAAAAAAAACTAAAAAATAATTATAAAAATTAACAAAAAAAAACTTACAAAAATCTTAAATTAATTTTGCAATATGGTTAAATATCAATGATTCGTATAATTATTTTAAAATAAGTACCTTCAAAGAAAAAAACAAACATAAATTCTGCTGATGTTTAGCAAATGCGTCGTTTTATGCATTGTTTTTAAGATTGCGCTTCGACGCCACATTTGATCAATAAATAACTCTGACATACGCACACTTTTTTTATTTTTCAACTTAAAATACTTTATTATGAATGAAATGTTATAAAAATAATGTTATAGGAAAATAATGTATTTATAGAAGTATTGAAAGAGTCCAAAAATGACATTTGTTCTATAATGCTGAGTAATGCATGTTTCTGCTTATATGGCACTCGCGCAATTTTATGCAACCATAATATGCATATGCATATAATGCAATCATAAATGCATCATAATATTTTAGTGTTGAACATAGAAGTTTTTTTTTTTCTAAAGCAAATTGTAATACATTAAAAAAAAAACGTAACGTGTAAATCTGACATTATGCACAAAAAAAAATGCTTATAAGGATAAGAAAACAAGGGTCCTCATAATTTTTTCACCCCAACAATTTTTGCAGATAAAAACACACTATATAATAACTGCCTATTAATAATAAATGAGAACCAATATGGCTACCACAATACAGTTGTTGTATTATACAAAATCGTCATATTAAATAAGAAGCGTTGAAGCATGAGATTTTGCAGTAAAACTTATTGAACTAAGACGAAAAGTACGACCCACAAAAACTACGTGAAGCATCACAATCACTGCACTTGTGACATTTAACACTGCTATAGCAAAGTTCTCTGTTTGAAGTTTTGTTTTATACTTCTAGTATAGCTTTGCTTTGCCACGCTTCCTGTTACGTTGAATATATAATTCATATTCGTTTTATAGTCCCGGATTTGATACTTTGCTTTGCCTATATAATTTATCTATTGATCTGTATGTTCATTGAGTTAATTATTTATTTATCAATATATTTACTGATTTGCTTGTTAGCTTCTTGATTTATTGATTGATTGATTGGCTGATTGATTGATTGATTGATTGATTGATTAGTGTTCTCTATCACCAGGGTCGGATTAACTAGTTTATAGAAACCAGTGGGCAATTTAGACAAATTACACCCATTTTTGAAGGTGAAACCTATCTTACAAGGGCCAAAGAGGGTGAAACTGCCATTCAAGGAGCCATGAAAAACCCAAGAAACTCGATCTAGTTGGCATTTATACCTATACTCTTAAAGCCCATCCAACCCTGCATATTATATCGTGTAAGAATAGTTATGGTATAATTTCTTAGTTATAAATTTTAATTTTGTTAACAAAATGATAACAATAAACTAAAAATAATATTTATGTTACAGATGGTTGAAGAAGTTATAGCTCTTGTTCATCAAGGCATGGCATGTACTGTACACTTGAACGAATTGTTATAATATTATTTGTATTTAGACTGTAATGAGAATGTACTTGAGTTTTTCATTGCAAGTACTACACAGAGAGGGGAATGACTTTTTCATTTAACTGCTTTTTTATCTGTGTGTTTGTTCTTAGCGTACATTAAAATTTATGAGTGAATTATTCAATAATTTATTTATATCTTATTATATACACTAAAATACACGTGTGTTGTGAACAAGTAATTTTTAACTTAAAGGCATAGACCAGAAGAAAACATAAGCATTTATATCACAAAATACTCGACGGGACTTACATAAATAACTTTAGTTTCTCTCAAAACCCAAGTATAGCTCCGTAGTGATCAAAAAATTTCAATTTATGCAACTCGCACAAAATTTTAAACTAATTTTTGCATGTTTCTGACGTCAGAAACATGAATAGTCCTGCAAATTGCATACTTTACAATATTTTCACACTCTCTCGTGGAGCTACATTAACATTCTGGTAAAAATTGTCATCAGTTTTGAAGATCTCATTTCGTGTTTATTCATTATAAAGCACATGTTGTTTTATGTGGTCTATGGCTTTAAATCTTGACCATATATGAGCACAAAGGTAAATCTTATAAAATGATAATTATACAGATGAAGTAGTTATCTAGGTAGTAGAAAGGTCAATCATATATAAAAATGATAGTTACAGGTGAAAAAGTAGCTATCCAGGTAGTACAAAGGTAAATCTTATAAAAATTTGATAACTACAGGTGACGTAGCTATCCAGGTAGATCAACAATCGTTCACTAAAAGTCAGTATTAGGTCCTATGATTTATAAGACAAAGTTGAATTTTCTGAGAAATAAATCAATTTAAGGAGAAAACTATAACAGTTATGAAATGAAATAAGAAATGAGTAGAAATATCATCAACACTCTCACCACAGTAGAAGTTCTATGGAGAGGTCGAGGTCGAGCAAAAAGTTTATTTAGTTATATAACTTATAATGTTTATATATAACTGATATATATATATATATATATATATATATATATATATATATATATATATATATATATATATATATTATGATAAACACTATTCTGTATATAATGCTAATATGTAATGTTATATAAACATTAAAAGTTATTACTCTGTGCCACGTGAGACCTCGACCTCTCTATAGAACTTCTACTGTGGTAAGCCAAGCGCTGGCTTTCTTTGGCATTATCTAAGTAAGAATAATTTTTAAATTTTAGTATTATTTTTTCAAGTTGTAGCTTTGAAATAATTTTTTTTTTTTTTTTTTTTTTTTGTAATTATAAAGATAGATGCTATAAATAACTGTAACATGGATATACCATTAAGTCAAAAGGATGTGCAAAATTATAAATTTTAAAATTACCAAAAAAAAATTAATAAATAAAAAAATAAAAAACTTGCATAATTATTATTATTAAATTTTTTTTTTAACTTGATCAGAATATATGCAATAAAATTTTATATATCTAGATTTGATTAATGATAACATATCTTACGAAATTTTTAATATACATTAAATAATATACAGCATAAATGACGCTAAATTTCAAATTTGTAATAACATTATACTGCATATAAAGCATATTATTTATTTTGCTGATTAACATAATTATTATTCAATATAGCATTATTTATGAAGTTATAAATGAACGTTGCTGAAATAGAACAAGTAAATCTAACCGTGGACCTGAATGGATCACTTGCAATAAACATTTTTAATTGTTGTAACATGTATTTATGATAAAGATTCTTCCATAAGAAATGCATTAAAGCCCTTGTCAACTTACTTTTTTATCATTTAGAATACTAGATTGATAATTACCATACCTTATTATCCATGAATTAGACACCAACTCATTGATTTTGTATTTGTTTTCATTTTCACGGTTATATCACGTATCTGACGTCATAATGTACCACCGCCAATCACAGTCACCGCTCTGGTCACGTGATAAATTTCACCCCCTCCCTTAAGTTCTTTATCCCTATCACGGCCCCATCGGTACATTGTGACGTCAGATACGTGAAATAACCGCTAAAATAAAAATAAATGAAAATAAATACAAAATCAACGTGGTGGTGTCTAGCTCATGGATAATAAGGTATGGAAATTATCAATCTAGTATTCTAAATGATAAATAAGTAAGTTGACAAGGGCTTTAAGAATGTTTCAATCTATTTTAAAAAGTTCTTTCATTGAAAGTGGTCCATTAGATAAACAAATTAAGATACTAGATATTTATTTTCTAAGTGTATATAGTATTAAATTTTTAAATTGTTAAAACCAAAGCATGGATTATAAATTTTACGATCGGTACAAAACAGGATTGTAAAGAGAGAGAGAGAGAGAAAGAGAGAAAAAAAAGCACAATAGTTGTATCTGTTTTCACGAGTCGTTAGTTCGCTACTTCAGCCCACCTAAATTTTAAAACTTTTACATAAAACTCGATATATATAGCTGTAAAATAAATTGCAGATAGTTTTATTACTATTTTTTATTTTAAAAAACATTGCTTATAATATTTGAACAATTTATTTTTTATATATCATTTATTTTATGATTCTTTTTCTTTAATTTTTACAGTATTTATTAATATTTTATAATCATTATAAATACAGTTTTTTTTTCAGTATAATATATTGTTTAATTAACGCTAAAAATATACTTTGCGGTAATTTTTCTAGTTTCTTTTTCTTTAAATAAAGATAGTTAAAGGTATTCTACAAAAAGAACGATAAATCAGGATATGGGATCATATTCATACATTTATTCTGTCATTTACTTAGATCATTTGCATACATATTTGCACAGGAATTCTTTAAAAATGAGAAGTGAATTATGCGCTATAATTTAAAAAATATTTCTCTTTCTTTTCTTTTTCCTTTTCGGGTCCAGGAATTTTTATCATAGTTGTGTTACCGATGGTTTTTAAATTAAAAACAATTAGGACCAGTTTTTATATTTGAGAGATATGAGCCATCTAATGACAACCCTTGAAACCTTTTGAGGCTGAATAATTTTTAATAAAATTTGAAATAAAACACGTATCTATAGCTTCATTACATTAGCTTGTTCTGTAAAGTATATTGAATCTCATTAACAGTGATTGGCTGCCCAACAAAATAAGACTCATTCATTGGTTGATCTTGTTTTTTGAGCCGATAAAAGTGAGTCGCATGTTGAGCATGGAACTTTTTTTTTATGAAGTTTCGTTCATTCTTATCAAGTTCAAAGTTCTAAACGAAGAAATAACAATGATTAACCATATATAAACGTAGTAAACAGGTAATGACGTCATGATCAGATGTTTTTAACTAAGGAAAAATTTCGAAGCTGGCTCAAGAGTTGTGTGTAGTTTATAGAAAAAGCTAAAATGTAAATCAAGGCAGATGGACATACATAAATTCTGATTTTCAGTAAACATTTGATGCACTACCTGGTTAGCTATTTTACCTGAAGTTACCTTTCATATTATTTGCCTTCTTTGTACTACCTGGGTAGCTACTTCACCTGTTTGTCATTTTTATAATATTTAACTTTGGACTACCTGGATAGCTACTGCATCTCTAATTATCATTTTTATAAAATTTATCTTTGCACTCATAACTGCTTTGTTCACTCATCTCATATCATAGCTCGTGACATAACCTAAATCCTGACTTAAATTTTGCCCAATGCAATAAAATTCTTCAAGATACTTTAAAAAAATTACTTAACATTTTAATATAAATCCGGCGCAATGAACTTAAAAAAAATTGTAGATACAAACAATGGCACTTGAAAAGAAAAAAATAATACATGAAAATTTTAATCAATAAAATATCAATAATTTATAGAAAGTAAATTTGAGGGTAGATATGATCTTGTACACGATTTTCGTGATGGCAAATATAAAATATTATTTTGAGAGTGAAAGTATAGTAAGAAAATTTTATAGAGGTAAATTTAGATCAAATAATTCATATTTTTATATTTGATTATATTTAGTGATATATTATTTTTACTTATTTTGATTTAGATATAGATATAGATTTTTTTTTTTTTTTTTTTTTTTTGTGAGCACATAAGTTTTGTTTTTTAATATTTTTTAAAATTTATATAATTATACGTGACACAATAAAATATAGATCGAATAATTCATATTTTATAATTTTATGTTTGATTACATTTATTGATAGCATTGTAAAAATATCACTTTGCAAAATTAAATTAATTTTTTTTAACAACTTGTTTGAAAAATAAAGTTAATTATTAACAAAAAAACACTATAACAAGAAGTCTCTCTCTCTCTCTCTCTCTCTCTCTCTCTCTCTCTCTCTCTCTCTCTCTCTCTCTCTCTCTCTCTCTCTCTCTCTCTCTCTCTCTCTCTCTCTCTCTCTCTCTCTCTCTCTCTCTCTCTCTCTCTCTCTCCTTAAAAATTAAAATATCCTTCAATCTTTGGAAGTTATAAAAACATATGTTCAAACTTACATATTTTTCACACGAAAAAAAAAAAAAAAAAAAAAAAAACTACAACAGTTACTCACTTTTGTATAGCATAATATTTTGTTGTTTGGACGTCTTAAAAAATATTAACCTTGCAAGTGAAGGTTAGTTATGAAAAGTTACTATACTATACAGCATAACTTTGCAGTTATAAATTTAACCATTTATGTACATTATGTAAATTATAAGATTTAGCAAAAAACAAAAACAAAAAAACATCAAATCAAATTTAAAATAGTTTATATTCCAGTATCCTCAAAGGCAGCAAAAAAAGCTGCTTCAAAAAAGTTTGAAAATATATTTTAAAATATATTTCAGATAGCAGACTGGCGGGTGTATAATTATTGATATTTGACCTATCAACTTTTTATACAGTAGTTTCATAAATACATTTTTTAAAACTTCTTTCCGTGTATACATAATAAAAACACATCAGAAATTACAAAGTTAATTTTTGCAATGCAGATGCAATTGAAATTATAACATTATTAATAATGACAGATATAGAATATTATACATTACATAGTTAATATATTTAATATAAAATAAGTTACAGTAACGGTAGTTGTGACGTCACTAAGGTATGATGTCATGGTCCGGAGCTCGATGCTTGTCATGACCAAGAAAATATATTTTAGTAGGCGTAACCTGATCGTACATCACTGGTCATATCTATTACAACACTGCTTTTGTTCATGGACCAAAATATATGTATGTATAATAATTATATACTAGCACAATTACAACAATACCTATATAATTTATTCATTACATTATATTTATTATTACGTATATATATATACGTATGATTTGTTGGTGGTGGTTGCATTCATGTAAAAGTTGACTCCATATGTGAGCACTAAATAACATGGACTGGTATGGGAAAATGGCATATTCTGCCAGTTTAAATATAGACCTCATGCACATCTTTGCGCTTTGTCGCCATATTTGTGGTAACCTAATGCATTGTCCAGCATAGAGAAAACATAATTTCTCTTAATTTTTTTTAAATAAAAAGAGCTTATTTCAACTGAATGAAATTTTCTCATATTCTTCGAGCTTGTTAGGAGCTAGAAATAAGGCTTTGATTGTGGTTTGAATAAGCTTCTTTTACTATTAAAAAAAATTAAAAATGAAATTTTTCCTATGCTCTGGCAATAGGATTCCTATGACCAACAAAATGGCGGCTCTTAAATATGAGTGCAATCGGTCTATAATTAGCAAATTTTTTTGAGAGCTGCAGTGATACTGTTAACAGGTTAATTCAATTATGTTTTCAAGTATGCGATAAAAATATAATAATACTGTAATGCATAACAATAAACTAATTTTCCAAAGAAATGTATGCCAAAAACCACGTTTGTCATATTCATTGCTCCAGTATATTATCAAAGCGCATTCAGTATGACGTCATACATATACACCCTATAGAAAAACTTTTGCAAAACCAAGAAATTTAAACAACGCATACTAGATACACCTTTAATTAATTCCTGACCATCAAAATGGCATTTCTTGAGTGCAACCGCGTTCTATATTATGTTGCTGAAAATGAGCTATAATAGTATAATTATGTATAAGTTGTCATAACGTCATAACGTGTAGTTTTCATTATAAATAGGTAAATACATTTTGTCCACATAAACTTGATGCTCCAATATAACACGTAATGCAGGATCCGCATAGCCATAGGTACACATTCATTTAATCAATATAAACTTCCAACAACATAGAAACTGTATACAATTATATTTAAAAAAAAAAAAAAAAAAAAAAAAAACTTAATTATTCTTGCGTAAATATATATATTTAATAATTAAAATAACGGATGATTAACAATTAAAATTATAAAATACGGAAAAATCTATGATATTAATTTCCAACTAAATGGATACAATTTTATATATAATGATAATTAATTATAATTGTTGTAAAATAATTAATGTTCTAAAAAATAACTAACAAAATTTTATTTGCAGTTACATATTTATATTGTTTTTAGTTTATAACAGTTATATTTAGTATTATATACTCTTTTTTTTTTTACATTTAATTAAAGTTAAATAATAGTTTGTATATAATTCATTGTTTTAAAATGTACTACTTTTAGGTACTCCAGTCCAGAGAGAATTATTAGATTGTTTCACATTAGCAAAAAAAAAAAAAAAAAAAAAAAAAAAAAAACGAGACGCACTCTGGAAATTATAACTTTTTTAAATAAAAGTATTTTTTAGCTTTTCAAAATTTTGCATCAACCTTTGTGTAATATAATGTAGCTTAAAAAAAATGCTATAGCAATTAAAAATGATTTTGAACATTATTTTAAAAAAAAATTATAATTTTTTTATATTTGTAAATATAGTTTTGTTTGAAAATGTTCTTAAATATTTTATTATTTTATTTATTTATTATTTAAAAAATAATTCATTAACTTAAAAAAATAGCTTATTTACATAAACTCAAAATGCATTTTAAATTGAAGTTGAATAATAAATATCTTAGCCATCTTATTGAAAGTAGGATACCGTCCTAAAATCTCAAAAACTGGAAGTGTTTTGGGTCTAAATTTGATGCTACTGTGTAGTGTTGTGTAGCTAAGGGTCACATCTAAACGTGATAAAAATTTCCTAATGATTGACCGTCCCGAAAAGAAGAAGAAGAAAAAAAAAAAAGAAATTATCATTGGGCTTTATGGCCTAAAATTTCAACAAATCAAATAAAATTAATTTGCACGGTGACCCCCTCAAAATTTTTATATATTTGAAATTGTCTCAAGCTGAAGTATCATTGTGCAAAATTTCAGATTTTTTTGACGAGAAAAGTTTGAGTCTAATGGCCGACGTCTGTCCCCTACTCCCTTAAGTTTGTTTATCACTATAAATAGAAATTATAACTTATAAGCAGCTTTGGTTGTCTCTTTCGCACTAAAAATTATGTAATTATGTGTTATGCAATACATATACTTTACACACTAATTCAAATCTTCTATAAGAGCATTATTGATAACATATACACGGAGAGAATTACCCGAGTTGAAATATCACAAGTTCGAATCAACTCAAGATTTTGAATAATCAAATGATATAATAACTGAAACTTTAGTTGGTTTCACTCAAGTTTCAGTTATGACGATTAAAAAACTTGAGTTTGGTTCGCACTTCAGTTATTTCAACTCGGGTAATTCTCTCCGTGTGGCGTGTACTGAAAGATTTTAGTATTTTTAACATCTTAAAACTTGCAAATTGAGTTATTTTCCTATGCCAGCCCATATTATTGAATGATCCATCATGGCGTCAATGCACCCTCTATACATATATTATAAAAATTTACTGCGCTGTTGTATATGACAATACAATGAATTTGGTGACTTAAATTAACGCAATGCTAATACATATTATAAAATACATTATTTCGATATGACTTAATACATCATTTTTACATCGCAGCGTGTGTACAGTACATTATTAATATATAGTTTGCGATATCTTATAAAGAATAAGGAGCCAAAGTTTACAACATAAGAACTGTGGATCAATACAATTCATGTTTTAGTCTTTTTTTACGCAGTTTTGCTTTGCAATAGTATATTTAAAATTGCTTTCTTTCTATATGTGTGTTTATTTATTCTGGTTTCTTTTTTGTTATTATATAATAATAGCGCAGATTTGAAGAATAAAAAATGAATGAATGATTGAATCGATAATAAAATAAAAATATATTAAATCTCACAAACAAATATTTTAAAAAACGAAAAAAAAAAGTATATAATAAACAAAATATTTACATTTTAGGGAGTAGGGTACCGACCTTATATCTAAAAAAAACTAGTTTGGGTCTAAATTTGGTGTCATTGTGTAGCTAAGGGTCACACCTAGCCGTGATAAAAATTTCATGATATTTATCCGTCCCGAAAAATAGAAAAAAGTTATTGAAATGAACATTAGGCCTTATGGGCTTAAATTTAAAAAAAAAAAAGAAAAAATTATGTAAAATTAATTTGCACAGTGACCCCCGAAAATTTTTATATATTTGAAATTGTTACAAGCTGAAGTATCATTGTGCAAAATTTCAGATTTTTTTGACGAGAAAAGTTTGAGTCTAATGGCTGACGTCGGTCCCCTACTCCATTACAAATAAACATTTTAGCCTTTTTTTTTTATTGCTGTTTGTATTTTTTGTTTCATATATTTTTTGATCAAAATTTCTCTTTTCTTTGTTATTTGCCTCATATTCTTATATTTCATACGTGGAATCTTCAACAATATCAACTACGTAAGCAAAATTCTAAGAAATCTATTTTTAGACTGCAGTATATTGATGAGATATCTTAAGTTACAAATTTGATTTTTTTAGCCTTCATTGACTTTGAGAGTTTTAATAATAGCTATACCTCCTTATATTTGGTTTTATAATTAGTTTCTTGTTGAAATCTAAAAATAGTTTGTATATTTTTGTAATATAATATTTAAAAATACAATCATCTTTTTTATTAATTTTTATTAGAATTATTATATAAATTGCAGTTAAATGATAGAAGTGTAGAAAAGTTATTTCAATATTAAGGACTAGACGTAGAGAATAATATTGAATCAACCTAAAATGTGTCAATTTAAAGTTATAATATCAGTAAACGTTCACTAACACGGAAAAAAAAAACCTAATACATGATGCATAATGGCAAAATAGCATAAATGTTGCTATACGATATAAAGGTCTATACATTCATGTAAAAGTCAACGCCATGCTGGATAACTCAATAACATGGGTGGCATAGGAAAATAATTCATTTTGCCAGTTAAAAACCATTATGCAGTATTTTTGAGAGCATTTTGATGCTGTAAATATGTTGTATTAGTATCTCAAGTATGTGAGAACAATAACCAAAAAATTAACCGATTTCCCAAAGAAAATTGACTTAAATGAAGTTTTTCCTATGCTGAGCAATGTTATTCACTACTCCAGTATGGCCTCGAAGCGCAATAAATATGACGTCATCCGCATACACCCTAATTACGTAGTAAAACTTACTATTTAATGCTATATAACATAGTTACTATGCAGTATAGCATAGATTATGCTGCATGGAACTAATTGTGCTGAAAATGAGCAAGCATAATTATTACGTAGTTATTTTTGATTGGTGATTTTATTATTATACAACTGTTATCAGGTAATGGTGATTAAGTGATTAACTTAGGGGCGTGAAGGAAAAACTTAATAGACTCTTATACTAATCTCTATCATTGCAGAACCATATTATTAACATATTGCAAAGAAAACTACTACTTTGAGACTGAAAATATCAAAATAAGGGACACTTTTGCTTCTTTTGTTTTAAAGCCATAGACCAAATAAAACAACATGTGCTTTTTAACGAATAAAAACGAAATGGGATCTTCAAAACTGTTGACAATTTTTACCAGAATGTTAATGTTCAATTTCAATGTCAATTTCAAAGGGTTTTTTATTGTCAAACATTATACATAATACATGGTAGCCCCACGAGAGAACGTGAAAAAACTGTAAAGTATGCACTTCGCGCTACGATTCATGTTTATGACGACAGAAACATGCAAAAATTAGTATGAAAATGTTGTGCGGGTTGCATAAATCGAAATTTTCTGATCACTGCTACGAAGCTACAGTTGGGTTTTGAGACAAACTAAAACTATTTAAGTCGCATCAAGTGTTTTGTGATATAAATGCTTATGTTTTTCTCTGGTCTATTCCTATAGGGTGTATGCAGATGACGTCATATTTATTGCGCTTGGAGGCCATACTGGAGTAGTGACTAACATTGCTCAGCATAGGACAAACTTCATTTAAGCCAAGTTTCTTTGGAAAATCGGTTACTTTTTTGTTCATGTTATTTTTCTTACATACTTGAGATACTAATTCAACATATTTACAGCATCAATGCTCTCAAAAATATTGCATAGTGGTTTTAAACTGGCAAAATGACTTATTTTCCTATGCCACCCATGTTATTGAGTTATCCAACATGGCGTCGACTTTAACATGAATGCATAGACCCTATATATAAGCACTGCTACAAAAAGTTTTAAAAAATAAAAAGTAAGCATCAACGATAACAGCCATTAAATTGCTCTTTTTCTGTTTTGTTTGAAACATTTCATTTAAGTTTGTGTTTTGTTTTTTAATATAATATTTTTTTTCAACTTTAAATTTTTATTTAATCAGCGAAACATTCAAATTTTAGCTTAAGAGTGCTATTTTATTGTTAAATATATGGATCGAAGTAGACGCTTCAATAAATGACTGCACATTATTTTCTTTAATGTCAAAGTCTTATTGAGATTAAGTTGTATATTTTCACACCAAGCACATATTTCTGCATAATAAAACAAAAAAAGTCTACTTAGAAACAATGCATTGCTATCTAAATGAGAACGTTTAGAGTTTGATATCTTTTAATTAACATGAGAAATTAATTAATTAAAAAAGTATGCCATTCTTTTTACTTTACATCAACATGCAGTGTCTATTGTTGAATGAAGCAAATCACACGATTTCTTATTTATGTTGGGTAGTTTGTGTTAAAAAAAAAATAATAAAATAAAAAATTTTCATATGAAAATTTTTACTTCAACTATGAACTATAAAATACTGTGTACTAAGGGTGTATGCGGATGACGTCATATTTAATGCGCTTGGAGGCCATACTGGAGTAGTGAACAACATAGCTGAGCATAGGACAAACTTCGTTTTATATAGGCAATTTTCTTTGGGAAATCTGTTGATTTTTTGTTATTGTTATTTTTCACACATATGTACTTGAGATACTAATTCAACATATTTACAGCACCAATGCTCTAATAAAAATTGCATAGTGTTTTTAAATTGGCAAAATAAGTTATTTTCCTATGCCACCCATGTTATTGAGTAATCTAACATGGCGTCGACTTTAACATAAATGCATAGACCCTACATTACTTTTTTTTTTTTTTTTTTAATGCTAAAATATATGAGTAATATATTAAATGCATTTTTTATTTATAAAAAACTATTAATACGAGTAATAATACGAGTAATAATTGTTAAAACTTTAAATTACCTGTATCCAATAAAATAAATAATAAATTTAAACGTTCATAAATTTCTCAAATGATTAATAAAAATAAAATAGATTTATTGAGAAAGAAATTTGTATAGACATAACAGACAAAGTCACAAAAACGTTGATGCAATTGCTCTAAATAAGAAGTCGAAGCTCATCGAGTTAATTATCCATAAATAGGATATAAATAGAAAAAAAAAACAGTTTTAAATTATGATTACTTAGAAATATCCTAGTGCAATGATGCATAATATGGTACTATGCAGTTCGTAATATGCATGTAAAACTTACTGATGTTCTTGTTTGCGTAACCAAAATAGTTATTCAACTTCAAATTTAGTCAATATAGCAGACATTTTTCCCAAATTAGTACTGGGGCACTATTAAGTAATTATAAACTTGTATTTTATTTATTAATAATAATACTAATAAAAAGTAAAAAAACAAACTATTATTTATATTCAAAATATTATATATTATATAAATTAAAGATTTAAAAAAAAGTATCTTTTTAGCATAATATATTTAAAATAATATTACATAATAAATTCTTAGAACGGAATGTAAAAAAATCTTCATATTATAACGGGTGTTTTAATTACACTTTGTATAAAAAAAATATATTTCTGCATATAATATTTCATAAAAAAATGTGAAGATCTGCGATATTAGAGACGTAACTGTATAAGTAATAGTAAGCTTATGAAGATAACACTTTGGGTTTGAAGCCTGCATATTTTACATTAGAGAGTTTCCAATATCATTAGAATTTGATCGGTCTATGCATATCAAACTTCATTATCTTTTCAATAAAAAAATACAAGTTGCTGAAAAAGTTCATGTTTTATAACACAGTTGCTTATTATAGCTCATTCTATAAACTACATTCAACTCTTGAGCCAGCTTCAAAAATTTCCTTTGTTAAAAACATCTGATCATGACGTCATTACCTGTTTACTACGTTTATAATATGTATGGGTGCAGGGGTGTAGTGGAGGCAGGGCGTGCCAGGGCGCCGCCCTGGGTCGTGAAATTTTGTATGCTTTGCGCCCTGCCTCGTGAGAATTGAAAAAGGCGCTATGAGGCGCTCCATAAGATCCAGAGTGACATAAAAACATAGCCATAGGTCATGAGCATTGACAAATTTGAGACCTACTAAAGTATACTGAATATTGATATGACAAGAAAACTTAGGTTTCCTATGGAATTTAATAGCTTTTTTACTATATATATGTATAGAATTATTACTGGTCACCAATCAAATCATATTGGATAACGTCGGGAACCCCCCCCCCCCCCCTCCCATAATTTCCTATCTTTAAAATTTGCAGGACTTCGGCAATTTTTTCTAGTTTGAAATGGTATACACACCTTGCATTATAATTTTTTATCATTGTTGCAAACTTGGTGATTAAATTTACTTTATCCATTTAAAAAAATATATAGTACACTAATTCAATCCCTAAATTGGTTAAAAAAAAAAAAAAAAAAAATGACTGGGCTGCGAAATTTAAATGACGAATACTATAGCTACACATTTACATGTTTTTAGACTAATAATAAAAATATAAAAAAATGTCCAAAAAATTTCACCTGTAACATTAAGCATTAAATTCTCATGGATGGTATTAGAAAATATAATAAAATTTTATTATATCACATATTTTGCAGTATCTGTTACAAATATACAGTACATATAGCGCACGTTTTTTTTTTTTGTATATAATGTACTTATATAAACTATAGCAGATGAGAAATGACCCAATAGTGTTTTATTAACAGTAACAAAAAAAAAAGATGTGCACGATTTTATATATAATCTAACTCTATATAACTGTACTATAGCATCGTCAAATTATACTCTCGTTATATATTGTACTGTACGTTATACATACATTCAATGTAAGAAATAAATTAGATTTGCTCTGACGTTATATTCACTTATTTGGTCAATATACACTAAGAGAAAATTACATTAGTTTAGCTTGTGGTTAAAACTGGAAAATGATGAGCTGCAGAGAGTTAAAATTTAACTATATTGAATATACAGTATATGTAGGGGGGAAAAAACAAAAACGAATGAATGAATGAATGAAGGAACGAACTAACTAAGAAACGAAGTCAATCAATCAATCAATCAATCAATCAATCAATCAATCAATCAATCAATCAATCAATCAATCAATCAATCAATCAATCAATCAATCAATCAATCAATCAATCAATCAATCAATCAATCAATCAATCGATCAATATCAATAAGGAAAAATCAGTTATATGTTAAATAGAATATGGTGATATTCAAAAAAGAGAAAACCACAAAATATATTTTATGTGGATGCATAATATTTTTACAAACATTTTATTTTCATATTATAATAATTAATAATTTTTTGAAATTTTATTTGTTTAAATTTAATATTTTTTCTACGATTCTCGATATTGACTAGTCTTGAAATTAATATTGTTATAAAGTAACTGTTACCATTGATATTTAATTAACATAAAGATGAAGATATAAGAACGGGTGGACCTTAAATTTTAGAAATACCAATTACCACTCCTCTAAAAGTAACTAAATAAAATTATTCTCTTACAAACTATATTTAGCATTAATTATTCAAATTGAGAATATAATCCATATTACTCACTTTTGACAATTTACATCATTATTTATTATTAATTACTATTTTTTCAGTGTATTAAAAATAAAACTCTCTATAGAGAAAAATATATATAAAAAAATGATAATAAACCACAGAAAACACAAATAATAATAGAGAAAATATTTTGTTTGATAGCTTTGTGTGGTTATTTATTTTCTTTCTTTACGTATATTTTAATAATCAAATATATAGCATTCTTCATTCTTCTCTCTCTCTCTCTCTCTCTTAGTTTGTTCTACACTCAGTAAACGAATGTTTAGAGTTTAGAGAGAAACCATACGAAATGCACTGATTATGCATGAGTGCATTTTTCCTTACATATACAATGTATGCGGATGACGTCATATTTATTGCGCTTCGAGGCCATAATCGGACAAACTTCATTTAAGCCAATTTTCTTTGGGAAATTGGTAAATTTTTTATTATTGTTATTTTTTTCAAATACTTGAGATACTAATTCAACATATTTACAGCATCAATACTCTCAAAAATATTGCATTTGTTTTTAAACTAGCAAAATGATTTTTTTTTCTTATGCCACCCATGTTATTGAGTTATCCAACATGGCGTCGACTTTAACATGAATGCATACACCCTATATAGACTGGTAGAGTCTATAGTATCGATGCAAGTATTCATGTATATGACGAGCACAGAATCTATGATGACGAGTACTGTACCAGTGATAAATGGGTACTATACACCTAAACATAGTGCATGCTTTGTACCGCATCTTTCAGAAGGTGCTCACATATATGGCGTTGACTTTTATATGAATTCAAAGGGTTTATGCATGCATTCATGATATAAAGTCAACGCCATGTTGGATAACTAAATACATGAAAAATAAATCATTTCGTCAGTTTAAAAACACCAAACGATATTTTTTTTTAGAGCAGTGATGCTGTTAATAACAGGTTGAATTAGTATCTCAAGTATATGAGAAAAATAATAATAATAAAATTGACCTATTTCCCAAATAAAATAGAAAAAAACAAAGTTTGTCTTATGCTGAACAATGTTATTCATTACTCTAGTATGCGTCCAAGTGCATTAAATATGACGTCATCTGCATACACCCTATATATACTTTGAAGCTTTTGATCAGGCAAGATATAAAAATGAATTTAATATAACATAAAATTTGCTAACAACAGACGTTCAAATTTTGGAGATAGAACCTTAATACACGCGTGTTTGAATAATATATTGATATATATATATATATATATATATATATATATATATATATATATATATATATATATATATATATATATATATATATATATATATATATATATATATATATATATTTGATTTTATGTATTTATAGTTTATTGCCTCAATAAAAAAAAAATTATTTGAAATATTTGCTAAGGTTTATTAATGCAATAAAATATTGTGAGGATTGCAGAGAGAGCAATTATTTTTTATTGTATATCCCAGCTGACTTATCTAGGATTAAAAGCAATTAACTTATATTATAGTATTTTGCATGTTGAGCCTTTTATGAATGTATTATAATTACTGTAAATATTAATGGGGGACAAAATCTAGAATTTTAAATAAAATAAATGTTAATATTTTATATACTGCATAAAGTGATAATTAGGAATTTATTTCTGAAAATTTGTCGCCAATATTCAACAACATACTGTATATCAGAATTTTACAATATCTTTAAAACAAATAAAAAATTATTTTTATTTAATTTTATTTTTATATATAATAAAATAAATCAATTTTGAAAGAAGAAAATAAAATAATAATAAAAGACAAATATTGCCGTTTACTTATAACTAAAGATATGTGTGATCAATTTTGTTACAAAAATAAATTAGTTAACCCCTAATTTTTTATATCAAAAAATTTAATTGGGCTTTAATATTTTCATACCTAATTATTGCATGGTAAACTCTTAAATTTGATCACTTTTTTTTATACTATTTGTAAAATTCTGCATGCATTCTTATATTCATTTATTTGCAATTACTTTGCACAGTAAATTGTTAAATAGCATCTTTTTTGAAATAGGAATAGTTATTTTCCTGCACAAAGTTACAACAACAAGAAAAAAAAATTCTGTAAATGCACCTTTATTTATTGTTAAAAAAAAAAAAAAAAATAAATAAAATCTGACTTCACAATTTTTATCTAAATCACCTCAATGTCCCATTTTTTTCATATCTATAAGAAATTATCATTTTTTTATTTCTTCTCTCTCTCTCTCTTTCTCAGACAACAATGCACCGACATTGACAATGCACGTACGCTATGGGGCCACCTTGAGACTTGCCTTATAAACGATATCAACAACAACAACAATGAGAACTAACAACAATACGTTCACTGACGATATTAATACTATAATCATAAAAATAGTTTTTCCTGATTGTAAATGTGTCCTTCACTTATATATATCTGCTCCTTTTAACTCATTTTCATAAAGAATTTTACCACACGGAGAAAAAAAATATACAAATAAAAGTTACCGATATATAGTAACAAAAAAAAAAAAAAAAAGTTCCGAACTATATACAACTATAAGAGGGACCGGATTTTCAGTTGCAAATGTCTGCTTGCGCCTGCAAAAACAGCAGTTACTTTTCCTGCTGCACACCTTATTATCAATTTGTAAAATATTTCCTATATACCTGTAGTTTACCTCAAACTACCTGGATTGAACCAACATTTATAAATATTTAGTAAATTGTTGTGCGGTACGAGGAGCAACCAAACTTGCAGGTGCAAGCAGACATTTGCAACTGAAAATCCGGTCCCTAAATATAAGTCTATGTAAGGAACATAATATTGATTTACTATAGGTACCGGTACTTTTGTTCAAATTGCAATAGGTAAACATTAATCTGGAATAGGTATTGTTAACTAATTAATAGGTATTGCATAGGTATTATAGGTTGTCAATGGAGAGTATCGCTTTAGCGCGTGGGTAGGCGCGGGGAAAGATAAGGGAAAAAACAAAAAGGCATTTTTTTTTTTTTTTTTTTTTTTTGCGATTATTGAGAAAACTACTCCGCCGATTTCAGAAAAATTTAAATGAGATATACTAGATATATTTTTACGTGTTTTAAACCATATAAAGTTTTTGAGAATTTTTTAAACCTATAACCTCCATATAGGTATATTATCATATTACCCATAGCAGTATTTATTTAAGATGTCCACTCATTACTCATTTAACATTGTAAAAGGTATGACCTTATCTGATTTTAACAGGTAACCGGAAGTTGGTCATGAGTAAAATTCATGGGTAAATATAGGGGTGTAATTCAGGTGTTACAATTTTATTGTAGTATGTTTTACCTGTATTAGGTTTAATTGTATTATATCATTATCATGCAATACCTGTTTCAGGCTAATGTTTATCCATTGCACTTTACATAATTATTTTACGTGGTATCTGGCATTAGTATAAAATTAATATGGTTTTATTATTATTATTTTTTTTTATTAATTTTTTTTATCTTTTTTAATTAATTATTTCAATACACAGTAATCATACAAAATACAAAGTTTATGCTAAGTTTATCAACAAGTATCGAATTCTGAAAATAGAAAATTGCAATATTCTTCTTAATCTGGTGATATAACGTAAAACTTTCAAACATATTCGAAAGATTTCAATAATGTTATGTTAAATAAAAATAATATATTTATTATTGAAATTTTAATAAATTATAATGTAAATTATTAGGGATGCATACAAATTTTGAGTATAAGGTTTATTTTTAAAGCTAATGTTTTAATTTCTAAATTTAAAAAGTTAACTTTATTTCTTGTGTTATTTTAAAGACATTGATATAAAACAATTACTTATATATATGAAACTATTCAAATAAAAAAAAAAATTTAAAAAAAAAATCAGGTCTTGTGACTATCTAAATGAGAGCAAATTTATATGTCAAAATTTACATAATAGAGACTTATGGGATGAAAAAAAAATAATAATAATAATTCAAATCTTTTTAAACTGACCCTTCTTTGCCCTTAGTAAAATCCCCTCATAATATCATATACCTCTTAGGGCTACAGCGTAAAAGCTGTTGAGCGAGAGAGAGAGAGAGAGAGAGAGAGAGAGAAATTGTGAACAAATTTACGATCTAGCGAAAAAAAATGAAGCCTACCATCTACTGGAATTTCTTTAAAAAGAAAAATTAGTTTTCAGTCTCTTTCTTTCATCGGCTCAAAAGAATGATATTTCTAATCTAAAATTGCAATCGCTGATGTTGCCAATAATTAAAAAAAATATATAATTTACAATGGAAGAGAATTCAATAATATGTTGAGCTAGATTGTACTTGTGCAGTGTAATCATGCATAGTATTGTACTGCACAGTTATGGGCGTTCCCATCTTACTTTTTATACTTTGCAGCTTTGCATGAGAAATAATATTTCCTGAATATTTATAATCCTTTCTTTTTCTCCCTAAGTTAGCCATGCGATCATAATATAAACTGAAAAGTGAAGTACTATACATTCTACATAAGCTCTCGTCTTACGTAGTATAGGTATCTGTACTCAATTTCAGTTTCTTATAAAGACATACTTATAAGGTCTAAAAACATGCAAGCTCTTTTAAATTATTTAAGGGAGTAGGGTATCTAAAAACTAGAAGTGTTTTTGGTCTAAATTTTGTGTCATTGTATAGCTAAGGGTCACACCTAGCCGTGATAAAAATTTCATGATTTTTGACCGTCCCGATTTTTTTTTTTTTTTTTTTTTTTTAAATGACATATGGGCTTAAAATTTCAAAAAATCATATAAAATTAATTTGCACGGTGACCCCCCATATATTTGAAATTGTCTCAAGCTCAAGTATCATTGTGCAAAATTTCAGATTTTTTTGACGAGAAAAGTTTGAGTCTATAATGGCCGATGTCGGTCCCCTACTCTCTTAACACAAAATATCATATGAAACTGAGAAATTTTGAATTAGAATTTTTGAAAATTTGGACCTCCAAAATTGGTACTTATTGTCACCAAGATTCAAATGAAGTCATGAAAGCACGAGAGAGAGAGAGAGAGAGAGAGAGAGAGAGAGCTAAATAATAGTAAAGGGTGTTGCAAGCTATGTGTTTTTAACATCATACTGCGACCGGATCTCCTTAATTGTAATATTATTTTACTATTTATATATTTACTTTTTATTTTAGTCCCTATTTACAGAAGGTGCTTGTGCTGGGATGATATTCAATAGAAAATGATTTATGTAAGTTGCATATTATATAATGTTGATTTTTTCTATGACGGCGAGGTCGATTTTCAAGTCCCATCAATCGTAACAATAATAATAATAACAAAGTTGTTAAACATAATTTCAAAAAATTAGACTGAATGATTACTATTTAATAATAAATAAAATTATTTTATTATTATTTTAATGATTTAAGATTTTATATGACATTTAAATGTTCAAGATAACAAACTATACTAATTTAATTTTGAGGATGATCAGATGAGAAAGAAATACAAAGTATTTAATTCATGTGGATTTCAGCATCTAATAGCTACTTTAGGTGGTTATGCATTCATTTACAATCACTATTTCTTTATCATCTTCCAAAGTTGCGACAATCAAACTTATTCCGGACTTTTTCAAATAAATAATACTATACAAATTATATTATTAATATTTATTTTAATTAAAAAATATTTAAAATAAATTTACAAAATTATAAAAATGTTTTTATGAATGTTTGAAAATACCAAAACATGACGTGGCTTTGAGAAAATAATAATAAAAAAAATATTATTACAAATTTGGTTTATAAATAAATTAAAAAAAAAAAAGAGATTAATTGATACATAATTTTTTTATTATATAAATTATATAAACCCTATATTATAGCAGGTATATCCGTGCTTAAATGTATCTAAATTTTAGAATTTCAAAATAATTATCTTATACTTTTGTTATATTATTCAGCATGATAATTATTCAGTTCCAATACTAAGTACTAAGTACTGTATTATTATTATATAGTTTTTTATGTATATTGCAAAATTCGATCTTACATATCAGTTTATTAATTTTTGTTCGTATAAAAAAGATACAGATACAGTTAATCCATGCTATACAGTATATCATGATTTAGTTTTTTCATACGATGCTCTAGAAATATTAAAATATTACGGTATCCTTCATTGTGTAACTAATTACATGCATAATTTATTATACAGTACTTTGCAGTACATTTTTTCTAATAAAACTGATTTTTTGCATTATTTTTTAAATGATACTTTTTTTTTTTTTTTTTTTTTTTTTTTTTTACTTAAAATAAATATAAATTTACATAATATTACGTATATAGGTACAGTCAAGGGGTGGTATACAGATACACCATTAAACACTTATACTCGCCTGCCATTTTCTGTCATACTAAAATAGGCACATGTATCGTCAGTATATAATATTATGGGGTCGTTTAAACAGCTTACCTGCAAAAAAATCAAGAAACATAAAATTAGAATAAAATTACAATCATCCACACGCAATATGAACACATGCAATACAATAGAGGTTACTGGCGTAGCATGCTATATAGCAAATCAAAGGTTGGCGGAGAAAAATGTCTTTGCTTTATTTTCTATCCTTTATCATTTCCCATTGCATTTTTTTAAAACTCTTATTATTATTTGTTTCATGAAAAATTGTATACTGCAATGAGGTATGAAATTTTTAAATAGAAAAGTGTATATTTGTTACGTGTTTTAAGCAAATAAAAAAGTATTCCCATATAATTTGTTTTTCACTGGTCAACTATTATTTGGAACTGAATAAAAATATGCAGTATAAAAAATCAAGTTTCCTTTCAATATTTCGTTAGTTTAACTTTCAGTATTACATAATACAAGAGCGGTAAAATGTATATTATATTAGAATAACTACTCGTAATCAAAATTTGAAAAGAATTTACTAATATAATAAAAACTTCATTTTGTGAAAAAAAGAAATAATGCAAATAATTATAAGTTCTCCTTCGATTTTCATACAGATCAGCAGAATTATCATACATAAAAATTATTATTGTACCACACATTTTGTTTAAAAGTTGATATTTGAGATTATATACTCACATCAATGATTATATAATGCTGAAATATTTATTACGAACTTCTTAGTAGTTAAATTGAGTTCCAGTTGATTATCTTAATAGAACACAATGAGTAAATATTGAATCTGTTATCACTATAATGATACTTTCTCAATAAACTAACTCATGACATTTGATGTCCCGCATCTTTAGTAATATTTACAAACTTATTATAATATAAAATATTTTACCATTTAAATTCAGTACCTGTTTTTCTCATAAGAATGTTATTGGAAATTTAGAGCGAATTATTGAATGATAAAATACACAAAAATCAAGCATAATCGTTTTTTATATAAACTCTCAATACATATAACATAATACATAGACAAAAATGTTTTTTTTTATGCGTGCATGTTGAAAAATAAAATAAATAGGGAGTTGAGATGGAAAAAAAAGGGCAAAATATTATTTAATATTAACATTAATTACTTAAGAAATAAAAAAGTGGATTACGTAAAATAATAATGCCGGAATAAAATTATGATAGAAATAGACATGGAACATGCATACAATTTTTATAAAAGCTCTACTTTACTGTATACATAATGTTATGCATAAATATTGAATGCAATCACTATATCCCCCTAGCTGATAAGTGATAACATATTATAGCGTGTCATGCAGGTACCCCCCTCCCCCCTAATGATGTCATGTGGTCACCTTACCACCTGTCCTATCTTATACCCTAAAAGCACCTGCTCCCCCTACAATTTCCGGTTTCAATGTCATTTTCATAAATTTTTTTAACATATAAAACATAATAAAGTATGAATTTCAAAAATATATATATATCTATATATAATGATATACTGTATTATGAATTTAATATATTTTATTAAAGGTTCTTTTTAGAATCATTGTTTGTATATGTAAAATAAATTTTACTTTTTTATGATGTTTTACGAACTAGAAAGAACTAGTATTGATATGAGATTTTAATTACCTTTGGTTACTACATCAATAAAAAAATGTTCAAGAAAAATATTTATAAACCAAATAAAATAATAATATTTTTTTTATAACATTTATTTATTTGTCTTTAAAAAAGATTTTATTAAACTTTACAAATTTATTAATATTTTTTTAAAAAACAATATTTTATAACTTATGTAAAATTTTGTAAAAAAACTGTTTTAATAATTTTTTATTTGACCTTTTCATGCATAGAATAACAAACTAAATGTCAATATCCCACATGCTTGTCTGATGCTTTTCTCACAGAATTTATTGAATTTGAATGAATGGTTCATAAAATTGTCAATGTAATGCGAAATATAAAAAGATGTGAAGGAACGATCAACTTAAATAAAATTAGCAATTGTTCAGATAAAGTAAATTAAAGTTATTTTATATTAAAATCATTAAGCATTAGTAAGTTTACTAAAGCTGAAGTTAAATTGAATACAATTAAGTTTAGAAGGCAGAAAAATCTCATTTCTTACACCGCATAAGATAACTTTAATTATGGAAAAAATGTGGAGAGTTACTATACAAAATTTTAAATACTCTTAAAGGGTTGTATTGGGTTGTATATAGATGGCTTTTATCTAAATTTTTTTTAAATTTTAAAAGAAAACTTCAAAAGTTTATAATGCCATTTGAAAGTTAATTGTAACAGCTATGTATCTATGATAAAATTTTCAGAACCCGTGACTATCAGATAAGAGAGAAAATAAGTATTGATATTAACATGGATCTTATGGGATTAAAACTTCAGAAAATCATAATTTAAAATATAGCATGGTGACCTTTCATTTTTTTTTTTTTTTTTTTTTTTTTTTTTTTTTTTTTTTTTTTTGCATTTTTACATTTTTAAGATACCATATCCTAATGTATCGCTGTGCAAAATTTCAGATATTTCTTTCTTTACAATTTTTTAGTCAAATCCCGATTTCCCGCCTTAACTCCATGGTAATTCCATGATATATCTCTCTTTTATCTGATCTGCTTGGTATTGAAATGTGTTCTAAAAATGGTTGTTCCGACTGAGGGGTTTATACTTATATATAAATATTAGATTTATTAAAATATAAAATTTCTACTTCTTGAAAAGAGCTACTTGTTTGAAGAAAAAAATTAATAGCATTTTATACATTTTTTGTAAAATTATTTTGCGTTTAGCGATTCTGTGTTCTAACAAAAAACTAAAGATTTAATAATGTTGGTGAATCACCATCATAATAAATAACTATTTAAAAAAAAAACTACTGCTGTTAAACTATTAGAGAAATTTAAATGACGCATTATAGACTGTCTTTTTTACACGTTTTAAACTTATTTTTATTCACCTGAAATATTCATTATAGTATTCAATGCATTATATATAGTATTGTATATGAAATACAATACGTTTAATAAATTGACAATATTTAAATAATAATAATAATAATAATATTAAAAAAAAACGTGATATTTTTTTTTCTCTTACTAAAGTAATTTGTATGATATTAAAATATTGACCACAAAAACCTCAAAGTTACTTCATATAATAATGAGAAATTGTGTGGGTATATTACTTTCATTCTACAAGTTTGTATAAGTTGGTATTACAGCATAAAATTGATAGTAAAATACTCAATTATGTAATATTATTGATTTTTGTTGTAGAACTTCAATACTTTCAATTTTTTTTTCGTTCTTTATAAAATATTATATATAGAGTAAAAATACTGAAATCAATTCTTTTTTTTATATATATTAGTTGTAAAATTTTAAATTTCAAATAATTGTTGTTTATTTTTTAATGCTGATGTATTTTACATATAGGGTGGTTGAATACTTAGAAAAGTCGACGCCATATGTGAGCACTAAATTACATGGGTCTGTATGGGAAAACGATACATTTTACCAATTTAAAAATACTTGTAAGCAATATTTTTAAGAGCGTTGATTCTGTAAACAGGTTGAATTAGTTTTTCAAGAATGCGAGACAAATAAAAAGAATAATAACAACACAAATATAACTAATTTTCCAAAGAAAATAGCCTTAAAAAGAAACAATTTTTTTCTCTATATGTTGAGCAATGTAATTCAATGTTTTAGTATGGCATCAAAGCGCACTCAATATGACGTCATGCATATACGCCCTATAAAAAGATGGGAAGAAAATGAATTTTTACTTTTTAACTTCTAAAATTATACCTATCATACTTTGGTACATTTCTATAAACAAAATTTCTTTAACACACAATATTTGTAATTCGTAAAGGTACTCTCTTAAAGGTATAGACAACATAAATACATAAGCATTTACATCACAAAACACTTGATGGGATTTACATAAATAACATCAATTGGTCTCAAAACCCAAATGTAGCGATGTGGCAGTGATCAGAAAATTTCGATTTTTGCAACCCACACAACATTTTCATACTATAGTTTTTGCCTGTTTCTGACGTCATAAACAGAAATATTCCCGCAAATTGCATACTTTAAAGTATTTTCACGCTCTCTTGTGGGGCGACATTTTTCTTTCTGGTAAAAATTATCATCACTTTTTTAGATCTCATTTTGTGTTTAATGATTAAAAAGAACATGTTTCACATTTTCTATGCCATTAATATTTGTGATTTGCGAGTGTTAAAATGTATCAATACTTGACAACATAGTTAGATTTTTCTTACAGTGTAACAATATATGAAATATTATATATGTAATGCTTTGTTTTGTCAGATGAACAACATAATTACTACTCATCATGCATGCATGCGCACCATCCGTAACATTTCATCTCTCTCTGTATGAACTTGTTAAATTATATAGTAAATATCTGAAGCGAATCATGACTACACAGAAAAAAAAAAGAATAACAATATAATATTATTAAAACACTGAAAAAAATAGCATAACTAATGGCAGGCAAATAAATTGCAATAGGTATAAATATTAGCCTGGGATTGGTTTAAAAAATATAATATTGTCTAATGGAGATTATCGGTTTAGCGCGCGGGGAGACGTGCATGGGAAAAGCTAAAGGTCCCCTAATTTAACATTGAGGAAAAACACTTTTATTTTGTGATTTTTGAGAAAACCACTCCACCGATTTCGGAGCAATTGTAATGAAAAAAGCTAGAGATATATTTACGTCTTTTAAGCCATAGAAATTGGTTAAGAATTTTTTAAACCGATATAACCTTCATCTAGTTCAAATGTAAGACATATCTTTATAGTAGAATATTTTACATACAAATGCGCATTAGTTATAATTATTGTAGCATATCTACCTATATTCCAGTAGGCTAATATTCATCTGTATTTCCAATTTATTAGTTATTATATAGTATAAGTCTACCATTAGTACATAGTACTATTTATAGTTTTTTTTTTTAGTGTGCATAGAAATCTGATTATGGAAATGAACCGAGTAGCATATTTATAAATACGTTAAAAATATATAATTATGCTATATAATTTTTTATGAACCTTTATTGATAACAACACAACAACACTATAGAAATTAGAAATAATTTTATTGACCCAGGTTGTTCAAACCAATATTATACATCTTACAACAAGCATCGGTCTTGTCAACCTTAAATTAAGGGGGGGGGGGGGGGATGCAATAAAAGGTAAATACATAAACATTCAAATCAACAAAATAATGAAAGAAAAAGCAACAGCAATAATTTCATATATATATAGGCAACCGCACTGGTCTTAATTTCAGTATACATAATAGAAATTCTGGCAAACAGCACTATTACTAAAATAAGCTAAATTTTCGAGTGGGAGGTGTACATTAATGCATCAAAATTGTCAATTCTACTATTATTCTTTTTGAATTAATTTTTTTTAAAAGTAAATTAGCAAACAATGTATCATTATTTATATATCTTAATATGGAAGGTAGGTAATCAGAAATCTTAGCTGGTGTAGTAAAGGACTTCTATTTCAAAACGTTTTGAGTGATGTTTTTAGGTATACTGAAACATATTTTTGCTATACTGCATAATAGGCAATTTACATTACATACAAATTGTTTTATGAAATAAAATCAAATATAAGGAGAACTTTAAAAAACAAAACAAAACAATGCTATATAGTGACATAAAAGGAACCTAAAATACGTATTTTTTTTTTCTTTCTGTGAATAGATGATAAAAACAAAACTGTCATACACATTAATACATGCATTATGCAGATAAATATTACTTTATTAATAAAACTATTTTTACATTATAGGGCCGTAAAAGTTTTATTTGCACTTTAAACCTATATAATATAGAATTTTAAAATGTCTTGCCTATAAGGTATTACTTTAAGAATATTAAAAAAAAAATTCCCTCTGTTTTGGAATTCCAATAAAAATAATATTTGAGTAATACCGCAATTTTTTTTAAAAATTTATATTAATTTTTAATTTTTAATATTAATGTTTAATATATTAAAATAAAATAGAAATTATTTGTTTTAAAATAATATAATTTTGATTATTATTTAATTTATATTTAAAAAAAAAAAGAGTTAATAAATATAATTAATCTTTCATCATTGTCAAATGCGATCAAACTTTAATTAAACACATATCACTTTCACATTCTTTTCTGTGAATATGAAATACCGAAACTGGTATAATTAGGAATCATATAAGAAAATAAGATAAATATTTAAAACATTTTAATAAATTTGCTTTGAAAAACATTAATGCATAACATCAGTTTATAACAAATTAATCTTTAACACTATAAATACGTCGAAATCAATGTTCTTATTAAGGGTTCTCTATAAGGGTCTATGCATTCATGTTAAAGTCGACGCCATGTTGGATCACACAATAAGATGGTTGGCATAGGAAAACAACTCATTTGGCCAGTTTAAAAACACTATGCAATATTTTTGACAGCATTGATTCTGTAAATATAATGAATTAGTATATCAAAAAAAAAAAAAAAAAAAAGTATGTGATAAAAATAACAAAATAACACAAAAATTAAACGATCTTCCAAAGAAAATTGTCTAAAACGAGGTTTTTCCTATGTTGAGCAATGTTTTTTCAAGATGTAGTATCTTGGTTATTCACTACTCCAGTATGGCCTCCAAGCGCATTAAATATAACGTCATGCGCATACACCCTTATGACTGACATGACGTCTTCGGAATATTATACTGAATAATATTATAAATATTATAATGTTACAAAGTACAGTATATAAAAAGTTATTTTCAATTAAATAAATTTAACTTGCATATCTATTATAATTGTAAATATTAACTTTGCCAATAGTCCAAAACACTTGTAACTATTTGTTCTTATATAATCTGCTTTGGCCAGTAGAGTTTAATATTTTCTTATATGTAAATTGTGCAGATATCTATATAGTATTATTATTATATAAGGGTTTTATAAGGGCTGTAAAAATATTATTTGCAACTTAAACCTTATAGTATTTAGAAGATTATCTTGATTATGGTTTCATTAAAAAAAAAATTATAATTATTTTTTTTCTAACAGATATTTAAGAATTGTAATAATAAATTTTAATATTAAAAGGTTTTTATTTATTGTTATCCTAGTTTTAAAAGCTTAATAACTTTAAAACTAAAATTTTAAAATTAGGTATTTATTTTATTTTCAATATTAAAATAAAATATAACATCAATTATTTATTATTAAAAATGTATTTATAATTATTATTTTTGTAATAATATTTTTACTTTAAAATAAACATTTATAAATAATTAAATGAAGTATAAAAAGCGCAGAGGTTGTCTTAACCCATGCATCATATCGAAGTATGACTCACCTTTTCAACAGTACTTATCTGTTACTCGTAAGTCGCTTGGTGGCAGCAAAGTTATATTTAATATGATTTAATAATTATGATTTATAAATGATAACGTTCGTATCTGATATGCAGCTAATAAATTTGAATAGGATGATTCTTAATTTCGTAAATTCAAATTATACAAAATATTTTGAATAATTGATTACACTGAAATAATCTTATTTTAATTATAATATCTAATATTTGCTACTTTCAATGGGCAATAATGCAACTTTTAGTTGCCCTGCTGGAAATGTTTGTACTGCCTGCTTCGTAAAAAGTGACACAAATTGTTTGCATAAACCATTACAAATTCTAATTCTTTTTACCTTATCATAACATCACAGTAGAGGGATAGTATTTATCATACAAACTTAAATACTGTGTTATGTATATGTACACTCCTCCCGAATAAATCTGACCGAAGCGTTAATCTCTCCAAATGTTAAATAGTGGGGGCTTTAACACAAGCGGTCAAAATTATTCGGGAGCAGTGACAAATATGACCCGCACCATTTCGTACAAACCCGCAAGTACACCTATACTCACCTACAGGGTTTCGGAAGCTTCGGAGTGCTTAAAATACAGTTGAAAAACTGTCAGTACCTCACTGAGGTTTTGTCAAAGCATCATATTATAATAATAAAAAAAAAAAAAAAAATTTATAAACTTAAATTTGGTTTATCAACGAAAATTATTTTTATTGAACGATGATAACTGCGTATAACCATTACTTTTATTTGCAGCAAAGAGAATAAATTACATAATTTATTTTATATTTATTCATGTCATTATATAGCATAAATGTTGCTAAATGCATTAAGCATAAACAAAATCATGCTGCACAATATAATATTTCAACAATATAACGTAGTTGCTATGCAGCATATAGCATAAATTATGTTGTTATATGACGAATAAATGATGCTGCATTAAAATTAAGCTGTATAGCATAATTAATACGTATTGATTCGTATTTATTTTTGGCTTACAGTGCAGCTGTGAAACTTATATTTATAATGATCAAAATCTGGAGTTATTTGACCTCTGCGACCTCTACCCTTAATTAAAAATAGCATTCATCGATCGAATGTAATTTGTTTAACATTCTTCTACTTCCCCCATCAACCCTCTTTTTTTTTCCTTCTTTTTCATGTTTTAAGTTGGTTCGTAATTATTTTTATAGACTTAAAAGTATTTTAACTTTAACATTTTAAACTCAAAATAATGTCAACTATTTTGAAAGCATGTTTAATGGAGCTTATAGACACAAAAAAATAAGAAGTAAAACTTTAAATTTTTTTATTATTATAAAATGATAATTGACATATTATTATTATTTTAATTATGATTTATTTTTAAATTTATGAAATTATCCGTAATTTTAAACAAAATCAATATCAAAAAGTCTTCTACACATTGTAAAAAAAAAAAAAAAAAAAAAAAAGAGCAAGAAGTTCATGTTATTTTTTATATAACCTTATTTTTTTCCCCGTGTAATTGTTTGCATAATTATGTATGCTAAAATTAAGAACGGAAAATACATTATCTTTTTTAACATACAAAAAAAAAAAAAAAAAAAAAAAAAAGGAAAAAAATATTTGGAGCGAGAATTAAGGATGAGCTGCGCTATTAGATTTAAGATAAATGTTTATGAATTAAAAATATAACAATAATGTAATAAATTATAAAAGAATGAAGCTTATAAATATTTGGGTTTGTTTTGAATTTGATTAACTTATATAAATTAATCATGTCAGAAATATGCACGTAAATGGTTGCAATATTAATAATAATTATAGATATTAAGAGATATCAAATAAAATCATTTATTTCTTAATAAATATCAATTTGATTACTTTAGTAAGGCAATTAGTCAGGCATGCTATAATATAAGTTTTATATTTGTCTTACTTACGAAGTAATCTTTATCCAATGTGCATTAACAAGCGACAAGCGAGTTTTATATAGTCAATAAGACGTAAATTTAATTTAGTTTTTAACTTTGTTAACACATTGAAAATATCTATATCATACTGTATTATGCAAAGCACTGATTAGCGAAATATTTAAACAAATGTTAGTATTTAATAAGTTATATCATAAATTTCATTAGGACATAAATTTAATAAATAAAACTTTAATAATAACATAAAATTAAAAATATACATAAAGCATTTAATTATTTGTATTATTATAATAATAAGTAAAAATTACGTCATTAAAAAAAATTAAATACATATTTTTCCAAACGTAAAATAAACCATGTAACTCAATCTACATTTTTTATTCTATATTTTAAAAGACATTGGTGTATGTTCCCCTCTATAGATATTTAAGACCTTACTTAAGTTCTAATAGACTGAAGACGTATTTAGCAGCTTAACACGATGAAAGGTAAGAAGAAGAAGAAAGAGAGAAAAAAAATTCAAGCCTTACATTTTTTTTTCTCTAGCGAGATATAAAAGATAATGCTTGCTCGAAATGTCTAGCGAGAAAAAGACGCTCACTCTTTCGTTGATTGCGCCTTTGTTTACCTCCTTGGTGGGGGAGGTGAAGCGGGGAGGGGGGGGGGGGGGGGGGAGCATGTGAAGTGGTGGGTAGGTAGGGTCATTGGGCTGAAAAGTAACATCACCTACAAAACAGTTTTCTTAGAAGATTTTATATTATATAGTGAGAGGTGAAGCAAGAATTTTATATTACATTTTTGTAGTTTAAAATATAGTTCTTGAATTTCTTAAAATAATTAAGAAAATTTTATGCAATTTTATATAGAAGTTTTTTATAAATTAATTATTTTAAGGTGTAAAAAATTATGACAACCTTTATTATCATTATTAGATTAATTAAAACAAATGCGATAGCTTCTCGCGTCAAAATAAAGCTTTCACACTTTACAAATTTCCAAAAAATTAACGATTAATAGTTGCAGCCACCGCTATGTAAAACAAGTGTGTGATGCTCCAAGTAGCCTTCAATTTGTCAAGTGTAGATCCCTTTTTTTTTTTTTTTTTTAATTAAATATTTGTAAAGTGTATAAGCTTCATTTAAATAGTATTTTAGACTAATATTTCGACATATTTTGATAATATTAGTAGAATTGATATTTTGATGAACACCTTTTTTACTCCATTTAAGCTTATTTTAGTAAAAGTGATTTGATTTGAATTTGGATTTATTAACTGTCATAAATACAATGTGCTTGTGCCTTGTGCTTATTATTTCATTGTTTGTTTTTTTATATTTGTTTTGTTGAATTAAATGTTATGTATTTATTAGTAGTATATTATCAATTATTATTATTTTTTTATTTAATTTAAGATGACAAGACCAATGCTTGTTGCAACATGAATAATGTTGCTACTGGGTCAATAAAAATATTTCAGTTTGAGGCAAATATGAGCACTTTTTTTTAGTGTTTACTTGTATTTCTTACTTAAATTTTTCTGACTACGGTTTCTAAAATTTATTATTTTACAACGAGAATAAAATATGATTATTTTTGAGCGAGAATATTAATATGAAGGAAGACGTATAAAAAAATAATAACAAATTTCCTTGTTTCTCCATCACTCGATCACGTATAATACTTGCTTGCTATCTCGTTCTCCTGACATATATATTTTGTAATAAGCACATAATATCAATTTAACGAGCTATACGAAGAAAAAAAAAATTTCAATCTATAATAATAAATAATATTTTTCTAGACATTTCATTTTGATTAAAAACGTTTTTTATAGAATATGTGTATCACGAAATCTGATTAAAGTCAATCACGGGAATTGAACTTTTTTTTTTTTTTTTTTTTTTTACACTGAAAGAATGCATTATCTAGAAAAGTAATAAAAATATATTTATTGGGCCAAGCAGTTTATATAGTAACATTAAAAAGTTACAATTAGAGCGAAGGGTGTATGCGTATGACGTCATACTGAATGCGCTTTGACGCCATACTGCAGCAATCAATAACATTTCTCACCATAGAGAAAACATCATTTTTGGCTATTTTCTTCGGAAACTTAATTAAAAAAAATTATTGTTTGTCTCGCATACTTGGAAACCTTACTTGAGATACTAATTCAACTCATTAAAACCATCAATACCTACAAAAACATTGCTATAATAAGTCTTTTTAAACTGATGGCAAAACGTGTTATTTACCCATCCCTCTACCCATATTATTTAGTAGTCCAATATGGCATAAATTATATGAATACAACCATCTTATAATTTATAATAACTGTTACAGAGAATAAATGTTATGTTGTACAGCATAATTCTTTATGTTGTTCAAATTTAAAATATTATTTTGCTATTTTAACATAAATGAAGCATAAATTACTTAATTTCTTATCTGTGAAAAAAAAAGAAAAAAAAAAAAAGCACATAAGTTTATGATTTGTAACATTGACTTTCTCAGTAATTTAAAACATAATTATACTTTGATATAAAATATTCTGATATATGACCATATAGCTTCAAATTTTCCACCTACAAACAATATATAATTATCATGTTAAAGTTAATTGGCAAAATTATTAAATTACCTTGACACTTTCATTCTACAAAATATTTTAACGGTGTCAATTGTTTTATATATTTTGATCGTGAGAATAATATAAAAAATATTCAGACTTGTTGTCAAAGTCATTTTATTTATATATATTTGAAAGAAGAAAGTATTATTATTATTGAACTGTTCTATGGGAATCTCACAATATTGTTTCTCTCTGATTGCCTTTTGTTTTTATATTATATAGAAATTTAAGTTTATATTGAAGTAATTATCATGTAGTTTGTAGTAAGTACTTAGAATTTAAATTATTGTGATCATGATTTTTTTTTCAACAATTAAGAAAATACATAATTTAATGTTAACTGGATGTATGAAATATTATTTGTTTTCTTCTTTAAGTAAGCAAGTTTTAATTTTCTTCGTGATAAATTATTTTTATTGTTTGTTTATTTAATAATAAAATTTTCAATTTTAAGAATTCTTTTCCCTAATAAGTAAACGACATGATTATCTATTACGGATTTTTCTAGCTTTACGTTGCAAGTAACAAATTAATTGGTTTTAATTCATATATTCAGCTTCAATTAACAAATTTATAAATAAAATATTTAAAATATCTAATAAAAAAAATTACAAATATGATTAATTATTATTATTTTTTAATATTAATATTTGTATTGAAAAGTATTAAAATATATAAAATACTAGTTGAAAAAATATATAAAAAATAAAACTTGAACAGCCCTCAAAAATAAAACTGCACTGAAAGTTTATTCTTTTTACTATAAGTATAAACACCAATTCTATAGATGCTATAAATATGAAGAATCACATATTTCCTCTTTCCTTGTATACTACAGTACAACATATTAATCAAAAACCAACATAGACGTTTGATTTATTAATGGAGATTCGTTCTATTAACGTTATACACTGCGTGAAAGCACAACTTGACAATACAAACTTTAGGTTAAAACACGACCAAGTAATATAATATTATTACACAGAAAAAAAAAATCATTTACTAAATTTAAAGATGTAAATACTATTATATATATAGGGTGTATGCGGATAATGTCATATTTATTGCGCTTGCAGGCCATACTGGAGTAGTGCTTAACATTGCTCAGCATAGGACAAACTTCATTTAAGGCAATTTTCTTTGCGAAAACTAATACTGCATTAGTTTTTGAAAAAAATGAATAGTTAATAGAGTCCTATTGTATACTTCGAAGTGTTTAAATTTTTTTTTTTTAAATACATTGCCACTTACGCTAGAAGCATTATTTTAGCATTATGTATAATTTCAGCTTTATATATACTTAAAACAATTGCCTTTAGTACTCGCAAACAGTATAATTATTAAGCTTGTATATTAAAATTATATAGTACTTCAAATTTACTAAAGTAGCATATTTTCTATGACATAAATTAATCATAAATCACCTAATTTCTTCATAGTTCTCGTCCAGAAATGTATTTTCACTATAGATAATGTTCTTTCAGTGTATCTACTACAAATACAAATTTGATTTACAATATATTATACTTACAGATTCGTTCTAATAACGTTAGAAAACAACAGTAAACGAAAAAAAAAAAAAAAAAAAGTTAATAAATTAATTTAATTTGTTCAATGAAGCAGCGCCTAGCTCTCTTAGGTATTAAAATAACCAAGTCACGATTATATATATATGAGAATACAATTAAATTAGGAAAACAATTGAGTTCTCTCTCTGTCTTTCTTTTCATTCCCCCATATTATATAGAGATGTACAATAATACTTCCTTTATTTTATTTTACTGAGGGGTCATAAACAATTTATCATAATAAAAACAAAGGGATTAGTGAAAATAATTATTCTCTCTTTTTCTTTTGATTCCCTAAGGCATAAATTTATCATATTATATAGTAAAATTTTAATCTACTAATGTAGAAACTATTTCAATTGTGATAATAGTTTTAACATTGTTCAAAATATATAGAAAAGATTAAAACGTATCAAAGGGACATTTTTTTCCTAGGGTGGGGTCATATTTTCCAAATTTTAAATTGATTACTTTTTTATATATATAAATCTGATAGTCAATTTTTACAATTATCTAAGGTAAAAAATGTCATCAAGCAGGCTTTACGAGACAAATTTCTTTATTGTATATTTTAAGTATTATTATTATATACTTATATAATTAATTGTGTAATACTAATAATAATTGTTAATAATTATATTTTATGATGTTAATATGTATCTATATGTATTTATAAATGAAAGATTTGAAAACAAATTTTCTGTGCACCTATTTTGTATTTATAATCAAGAAATTTAAAAATATAATCATAGTATTTGCGTTAGTAAACAGTAAAATGAAATAATAGTAATAACTCTCAATAGCTAAATATAATGCAATCACTTTATTAACATCCAATTCATCGGTATCGATCAAATACATCATCTATCCAATCATAGACGACTCTAATAAACTTTTCCAGGCAACGGCAATTTAATGCGCCATATATACATAACAAACATAACTGTATTTATAATAATTAAAAATAAAATTATAAAATTATTTACAAAGCTATAATTTTATTATAAAATAGTTTGCTAATAAATTATATAAAAATAAAATAAAATAAAAAATTAATTTTTATTTATTACAAAGTATAATATTATATTCTTTATGATGAATTAAAATTTACGCAAATTAACTTAAATATATACTTAATCTAAGTATAAGGACGGTGCCATAAATTTAAGACCCTGTTTTGAGCAACGCCTCCCTAGAAGACCCTTTCGTCATTTTTGCGTTCGTCTTCTGCAAATTTCGTGCGTTAAAATTTGCAGAAAATGAACGGAAAAATGACAAAAGGGTCTTCTTAGGGGGCGTGGAGGACACTTTTTATAGGGTCTATGCATTCATGTTAAAGTCGACGCCATGTTGGATAACTCAATAACATGGGTGGCATAGGACAATAAATCATTTTGCCAGTTTAAAACCACTATGCAATATTTTTGAAAGCATTGATGTTGTAAATATGTTGAATTAGTATCTCAAGTATGTGAGAAAAATAGCAATAACAAAAAATGAACCAATTTCCCAAAGAAAATTGGCTTAAATGAAGTTTTTCCTATGCTGAGCAATGTTATTCACTACTCCAGTATGGCCTCCAAGCGCAATAAATATGACGTCATCCGCATACACCCTATATAGAGGTGAATTAATTACTGAAATGTAATTATAATGGTAAATATTGATTTCAATATAGAATGTATTATTTATACTCTTTCTAAAAATGTGCTCAAAATAGGGTCTGAACTTTATGGAAACTTCCTCATTTTTTTAAAATATTAAGATTTTTGTTTTTTACCACATAGACAGTTTATAATTTTTTTTTTTTTTTTTTTTTTTATGTATAAGCAGCATTTTAAATAAATAAATGTCTTTATTTATGACGAGAGTATAGGACAAAACTGTCGTTTCTTACCCCTGACCCTGCCCTGACCATTGAAAAAGATACATATATGGGGTTCATAATGGTTACATGATGTCTGATACACATTTAATATCTTGTAAAAAAATAAACCAATATAATATCCAGGGTAAGTACTATAATCCTGCTATATACCCTTATTTTTTTAAATTTTACCACTGCCCAGCTTCCGCAGTTACCTTAAACTCAGGTAAGGCGTAAGGGCAAATAAGGCTCAACCTTTTACAATGTTAAATTAATATGGGCATCTTAAATAATTAAATACAGCTACAGTAGGATCTAAACTGTGGTTGACAGGTAAGTGGAAGTTATCCAGTGGTACAACAGTTAAAGAATAGGGGTAAAGTTAAATACATTTTACAACAAGTGCTGTTCTTTTTAAACATAATTCGATGTATAGTATTTAAGTTTTAACATGAAATAAGTATTCTCTCTCTCTCCCCCCCCCCCCCCCAGTCTGTATATAATTGTATATCTTTCTAAAAATCTCTCAAAATCAATGTCAAAAAAACCTACATCTCAAAATTACCCACAATTTTCAATATAAAGCTACTCTATATAATATAAAACTACCCAACATGACTATACCTCCAATTATATAGCTACTCTATACTATAATAATAATAATATAAAGAGGTACATCGCCCTCTGAAAGCAAAGCACGCGTTGAAGCATGAAACACGTTTCTATACTCTCGAGTCGAATGAACGGAAAACGCATGCAATATATAAAGTAGTATTATTATAATAAGCTTAACCATATTTAGAACATTTTTTTAAATTTAATACTTCATTGCGTGTTAATAGAAAAATTATTTATAAAACTGTTATTTAAAAAAAAATGTCTAGGAGTTCTTTTGTTTTCATTCTATTAATTTAATAATCAAAGTTAATTAATTAAGTGCAATGTTGCCACATTTAACTTAGATTACTTTGTTTAGGAATATATTTTTAGTATTGGATGATTTTAATCAGAGAGAGAGAGAGAGAGAGAGAGAGAGAGAGATTGTACAATTCATGTTTATGAAATTTAGTCTCTATTGCATTATTTTGTTTACTATTTTTAAATTAAAGTTCACTATATTTAAAAAAAAACATTTTTTTTTTAATATATATATTTTTTTTTTGATTTATTTGTTTTTATTATTTAATTATTTATATTTATTGTACTTAATATTTGTTGGTATACCATTTAATATATAAATACATAATAAAATAATATGCTATATATATATAACTTATTAGCCATAAGTTTCAAATTGTACTTGATGTATATTAATTTATTGTCACTTAAGTTTTCTTGATGATAGACTACAGAGACAGATTTTATAGTTTAAGTCTCGGTAGTAATTACAAATTGTTAAATTTGATTAATTAAAAAAAAATTAAGGGATTAGGGTACCGACCTTATATCTCAAAAACTAGAAATGTTTTGGGTCTAAATTTGGTGTCATTGTGTAGCTAATTGTCACACCTATAGCCGTGATAAAAATTTCATGATGTTTGACCGCCTCGCAAAAAAGAAAAAAATATATTGAAATATAACATTAAGCCTTATGGGCTTAAAGTTTCAAAAATTCATATAAAATTGATTTGCCCAGTGACCCCCCAAAATTTTTATATATTTGAAATTGTCTCAAGCTGAAGTATCATTGTGCAAAAATTCAGCTTTTTTTGACAAGAAAAGTTTGAGTCTAATGGCCGACGTCGGTCCCCTACTCCCTAAATGTAGCTTGTATTTGCCTCATTTAAATCTTCCTGACTATAGTATGTATGTACACATGATGTATTATTACGGTTTTCTTAACAAAAAAACGCTACAAACATTATCCCACAACAGATTGTATGCGCATGACGTCATACTGAATACGCTTCAACGCCATACTGTAGCAATGAATAATATTACTCAGCATAGGACAAACGAGGTTTTTGCTATTTTCTTTTGAAAAATTAGTTTGTTTTTTTCGCTCATATTTTAAAACCTAATTCAACCTAATAGCAGCAAATATTGCGAAATAAAATGAATTTTTTAAATGGCAAAGTGTTATTTTCCCAAACCAGCTCATTTGTTATTTAGTGCTCACATATGGCGTCGACTATTATATCAATACGCAACCACCCTATAAAGAGTAAATATTTTAAATATTAAAACTCTACCATAGTGAATCGTAAATACGTTTATAGATACCCATATATTAGAATTTGATATAGAAACATGAACTTTAAAAGAAAATATAAGAACTATTTAATATAAACTATTATTCACTATTTCACTATACAAGTTTGTTTTTCAAGTGTATGTATTTAACAATCAACAAAAACGTTAGATAAACATTCTTTCAGTGTACGCAATTAAATCACCTCCTAGATAAATTCAACTACTAAAAAATCCACATTAAAAAAACAAAATAATATAAAATAAAATAAAAAGAATATAGATTAGAAACAGGTCTAAAACGGAAGTGCTATATGTGATACCCTTGACCCTCTGCTTGTCTGTGTGAAGTGAGGCGTGTTATACATTACACGTATAGACAAAGTGGCACATGGTCACTATACTATACATATTATAATGTCAGGCAGAAGATAACAAAAACGATTCATCTATTTTTACATTAAATTGTAATTATATATAGTCTATATTTTATCTCTGATTGTTCATTTGAGTTCAAGAATTTTTAATTGCAACAAGGTTTTCTAAAAAGCTTAGATTATTAATGTCCTCGTGAATTTCTTGAAAATTGCAAAAAAAAAAAAAAAAAAAAAAAAAAATCTAGAATTTTAGATATATTTTTAGTTATAATATAACATTTATTTTTTAATATTTTTTCATTATTACTTTTTGAGAAATGTTATTTTATACAATCTTTTATTTGAAATGAAGTCTATAATCAGTTGATTGTTTTTTTAACAAGTAAAAGTTTGTCTAGTGTTTGTCATTTACATTGCTCCGCAATCAAATGAAGTAGTTTTCTCAAAAATTGCAAAAAAAAAAAAAAAAAAAAATGTTTTATGTTAAATTTGGGTATTCCCTGTACGCTATACCGATAAGCTCCATGCAATGAAATTAAGTATATGAAATTTTATTGAAAAATAGTGGTCCAAATTCTAATTTTATATTTTGTTATAATAATGGTATATTTGTACTTAAATGATAAGCCAAATATGTTAACGTTCTAGGGCACCACCACACAAAATTTTGCATCACAAATTTTTGAAATTTTACTGTCTATCTATCTGTCTGTCTATTTTACTCTCGTATCTGATAGTGTCAGGACCTGAAATTTTTATCATAGAGCTGTTACCATTGACTTTCAAATGGCATAAATAATAGGGGGTGGGGTGGGGGGAGTCCCTTGAATTTTAGAAATAATATGAACTTTCTAAATAAAACCCTAACTTTAAAAAGTCCAACTTTAACCTATTTCTCTCTCTCTCTCTCTCTCTCTCTCTCTCTCTCTCTCATAGTCAGTAAATCGCTACAAATTAAAAAAAAAACAAAAAACATCCGCTTAACAAAGCGAAGCGATCTTTTGTTTATATTTACATATCCATAACAAGTAAATCCAATTATTAACATCCATAAAGCTTATTTTTCTATCTTTATAACATATCATAATAGACTATACATGATAATAATAATATAGTGTAATGACTTTAGAGTTGATTTTATTCTTTATTTTAATTAAATATCCGCCCTTCAATACATCATAACTGGTATACATACATAGAGCTCTCTTATATGTCTATTTATATTATTTAAATTAAATGACATTGAAATTATTCATGTTAAATTGGTATATTGTGTGCAAAAGACTATAATATGGTTGTCATTAAAATATATTTTCAAATAACATGAATCAGTAATGAGTATAGAAATAAATTTTATTACGCAGTACGCGGAGAAAAGTAAAGTAAATATGCTAGACTAATTTCAGAAACATATCTAATATTTAATCATAACACAAATGGCAAAAAAAAAAAAATAATAATAATAATATTAATAATAATTATACTATAGACCGGTTGCACTCATATTTAAGAGCTGCCATTTTGTTGGTCAGGAATACATAGGCCAGCATAGTAAAAACGTTATTTTTTTTTTTTTTATTAACAAAAGAAGCTTCAAACCTCAATCAAAGCCTATTAAGCTCGAAGAATACGAGAAAATTTTGTTCATTTGAAATGAACTCTTTTTATGTAAAAAATTAGGAGAAATTATGTTTCCCCTATGCTGGACCATGCATTAGGCACCACAAACATGGCGACAAAGCGCAAGGATGTGCAAGGGGTCTATAATAGCTATTTGATTACTGTTAACTATGTTGAGTGATATATATATTTGCGATCTTTTGTGTTTTTTATTCCAAGCACTGGATCGTAATCTTGGGAATCACGTGACGTAAGAAATTACCTAAAACGTAAGTTAATGTGATCATCACTAAAAAAAAAAAAAAAAAAAAAAAAAAAAAAAAAAAAAACTCAAAATTTACGTTTTAACCAACGCCCTAAAGTAATAAGTACGTATGAAAACAAAGAGCCCTCTCTCTCTCTCTCTCTCTCTCTCTCTCTCTTTGATAATACATTACTTGAAGGCGTTGGTACTTATTATAATAATAATAATAATAGATTACCGTATTTGTATATACCAAATATAAATATATACATTTGCTAATTTGGTATTGCTATATACGTTTGTGACGTCACTGTTCTACACTTATATCTTTAATTACTGTAAGTTTTAAGTACACACGATTATCATTACCATTTAAATTCAGTGCATATTATTATTCTCATAAGAATATCATTGTAAATTTAGTGCAAGTTTCTGAATGTTAAAATATATTATCACAATTTAGTGTACATTATAATAAGAAGAAAACTTTTAAAGTAGGCAATTCGCTTTTACAATTTCTATATCGTAGACCTGGAGTTTATGACGTCATGAATTCTATAAAGTTGCTTACTTTACAATCTTTGTTTGTGAGGGTGTAAAGTAAAAGGGTTAAAACCCTTGTCAACTTACTTTTTTATCATTTAAAATACTAGATTAAAAATTACCACACCTTATTATCCATGAATTAGACACCAACACGTTGATTTTGTATTTATTTTCATTTATTTTTATTTTGACAGTTATTTCACGTATCTGACGTCACGATGTACCACCGCCAATCACAGTCACCGCTCTGGTCACGTGATAAATTTAAGCCCCTCCCTTAAGTTCTTTGCCCCTATCACGACCCCATCGATACATTGTGACGTCATATGCGTAAAATAACCGCTAGAATAAAAATAAATGAAAATAAATACAAAATCAACGTGTTGGTGTCTAATTCATGGATAATAAGGTATGGTAATTATCTAATTATCAATCTAGTATTCTAAATGATAAAAAAAGTAAGTTGACGAGGGCTTTAAGGGATGACGTAAAATTATTTGTGTATAATAGTCCCATTTTTTTTTTTTTTTTTTTTTTTTTTTTTTAAGCAGGAAAACTTTGAAAGTATATGACGCGTAAATTTGACGCGCGTCGACGGATAAACAAAGTTGGAACAATGTAAACAAACGGAGACGTTTACATGTAAATTTCAAAAACAATGTGAACGGCTCCATTTGTTTACATTGTTTCAACTTTTTGTCCGTCGACGTGCGTTACATTTACGCGTCATATATGTGAATAATACCTTAAGTGTTTGTCTTAAGAAGGCTTGAATCTGAAATATTTAAAAGTTATCCCCCTACTTTGAAATTTTATTTAAAAGTCAATGTCACTCATAACAAACCATTACCTATAGTAAAAATTTCAAGACCCGTGACCATCAGATAAAAGAAGAAAAAAGAAGACGCGTGAAAAAAAAAAAAGTTCTGCATGTTAAATACTGTACGTTTACTTACATACTGCACTTGAATTAAATCAATGAATTCAAATTGACAATGGACAACTTGAATTAAAAAACTTTCATTGTTCACTTTTTTTTAACTTATTGTTTTCTTATGCGGAAAAAAAGTAACACCACTATTGAAATTTTTACAAGTACAATAATACCTTTTTTTTTAGATAAATTTTTACATTTGAGTGCACGAGTTAGTTTATTTCAATTAAGTCAATTATTAATCGTGCTTAAGTCTGACCTACCTACAATAAGAAGGAAAAAGAAGATATTCAGTTAGAAAGGCAGATGTATGAAACAAATTAGTGCATAGCGACCAATTACTCGAATAATATTACTTTAACTTAAAAATTATTATAATATTTTAAATTTTTACTCTTTTTTATTTTATTTTTTATCATTTTTTTTTTATCAGGATTCTTATAAAGAAGGTTTGTATAATATAATATAAATAATATATCTCTAAAGTAGTGTTGTTGATTTTTTTTTTTTTTTAACTAAGATTCAATCTTTGATCAATAGCAGATCAAGATCACAATAATATGAGACGATCAAAATAAGATATTTTATCATTTGATCTAATATTATATATATTTTTTTTCTATAGGTTATATTTCGTTTTAGAAATGATAATAAAAATACAAAAAATTCCAGTTTGCTTTCAACGAAAATCTCTCAAATTTTCTTTTTCAACTTCTTCTGCTTTTTAAATACCATATTTTAAGTTTTATAAATGCAAATTGTATATCTAAATGCACTTGTGACTTGTCTGGTGCCTTTAACTGGCATATTTGGACGAAAAGTCTGTTTAACTTTTTTTTTTTTGAATTTTTACTTTGTATACAATATATTTTTTTTTTTTGTATTTTTCCTTGTATTATGTATATTTTTTAACTTTTTGAAATATATAAACTGTTTGAAAATTATATTGATCGTGGTCTAAAAAAACTCTATATTACTTTATATCAAATCAAGATCTTTATTTAAAAAAGAGAAAGATCACGTTACGCATCAGTTCAACTGATCATGATCTGATCGAAATTTTAATCTTAAAATCAAGATCACTACAACACTTTAGTATAATTATGTTCAAAGAACACTATGTATAAAACACATCTCCTTCAGTTGTTCCAAATAGAAATCTCGTTGAAGAGTATTTTTGTGGTGCGACATTGAATCTTACCTGTTCTTTACATAGAGCTCAAATTTGCATGACAAAAAAAAAGGACCCTTACGAGGTTTCTATATTATGGAACAACTGCACTTTTTGTTGTTGTTATTCTATGGATATGGATAATATGTATTGTTCAGATTAAATTAAAGAGAGAAATTTTGAAAGTAAAAGGTAACCAATAAAAAAACAATTTCGGAACCTATTGATTAATAAAAGAACAACTCTTTTGAGACCGATTATAAGCGATTTCGCTCACTCCCACTTCCGTTTAGACGTACTGCGCATGCGTAATAAGTAGAAACGGAAACGGATGTGACCGAAATCGCTTAAATTTGGCCTCAAAACAGTTGTTCCTTTACTATAGTCAATAGAAAATAACTAAGAAAATAAATATTAATAATGATTTTAAAAGTAACTTTAAAAAAATAACATTATTATTATTTTTTATTATTATTTTAATATCACTATAATAATATATTAAATATTATTTTATAACTTTTTGAAACTTTTTATTTAAAAATTTGTGATAAAAAATGTATAAAATGTTATAAATAAAACTTGATTTTATGTTATTGATTTCATACTTATCTAATAGTTAAAATTTGTGAGCATATCTCTTTTTGATCGATTAATTCCTTGACAACGAATTATTTTGAGTAGTAATATCTTTATAATTAATAAATAAACCTGGTAATTCTTTAGTGTTTAAAATCCATATTATATGGTCCTAATATAAAATCGCATATTTCATTTTTTTCTCTCTTATCTGATAATAAGGAACTCTTAAAATTATAATTATTAGAGTAAATGCGTTTAAGGGAGTAAGTGACCGACTGATATCTCTCAAACTAGACGGTTGCGAATTATAATATTAACATAAAATACACAAGAAATGATACTTCAAAGTTTATCTAACGTCAAACATGTGAAAACACGATCAAATATTTAAGTTATTCCACTTTTAAGATTACATGCAAATGTTGAAATTCAATTTTCAGTATCAAATTTTAGTCAAATTAGAATTTTGTTTAAAATTAAAAATATTATTTAAACTTTTTTTCGCAACATTTTTTTTTTTTTTAATTTTACTCGATTTTCTTTGAAAATTATAGTTTGTTTTGTTGAAAATAAATAATATACAGTATACCAAGAATTATTGTGAAAATATAGTTCCTCTTTAAACGATTTCCAGTCCAAGTCGGTCACCTTCTACGTTAAATAAAAAACACAGCACAAATGTATTTTTGCAACGTAATTATATAGATTATGACGTGCCCAAATATAGACTTAACGTAGATTACAATTACAATGTTGACATTTTTAAAGACAAAATGCACATTCCTTGCTTCCTCTATCTTATCTTATCTTTTAGTGACAACCAATACTTGGGATTATAACAAAGTGATAACCAATGATATGTAATAAATATCTTAAGTCGCGAGAGCTTCTTTAATATGGATTAACTGAATAACTATATAGTTGGATTGATATAATACGCAAAATGCGTAAAGATAACAATGTTAAAATATAAGCTACAGTAATTGACTAATAAAGGAACAACTGTTTTGAGGATGACTTTAAGCGATTTCGGTCACATCCGCTTCCGTTTCTATACTTACTACGCATGCGCAGAACGTCGAAACAGAAGCGGATGTGTACAAAATTGCTTATAGTCGGCCTCAAAACAGTTGTTCCTTTATTATTCAAGGGAAAATAAAAATAGTTAATAAATTTTCAGGTAATTTTTTAAAACATAATTTAAAAACAAATTAATTGATTTATTTGCTGTATTGATTGATTTATTTGCTTATTTATTATTTGCCTCCTTATTTATTTTCTGTCTGATTAACTGATTTTTCCTATAATTAATTGAGAAAATAAAATATGTATTGGTTAATTTATTTTGTAAACATAATTAAATTTTATGGTTTATAATTACGCATGGAAATTTTAGTATTTTGAAACAGACAAATTTATATAACAGAAAACCACAGTTGATTTTTTCATAACTGTTTAATATGTATAAATATTTGTATAATTGCATTATTATTTGTAATTGGTAAATACTACAAAGTAATGCGAAAGTGAAGGAATTAATTCATATATAATTGCAATCATTACAATGGACAAGATGATTGCAGATAATAATAATGACAAGATTTTTCTGAAAATTGTTCTCAAATTGTTGTTATAATATGTATAATGACAAAGAATCTTGACTGGACTGGTATGGCTAAGTGGTATGGAAGTAATTGACTCTGTGTTCTTCAGTCTTCAGTGAGCGCTGGTTGTATAGCCTCTGCTATATATAGATGCATGCATGTGCATATACGACAAGTGTGAGACCACAATATAACATTATAACATCGTTGCATGAGATTAGTTTACATGCATATTTCAAATAATAAAGACAGCAAATCCTATATAGTATTCAAGAGATTATTTATTTATATTATTTTGTGATAGCAATGACTATAGCCCTGGACTAGCCTGCCTAAAAGTTTCCACGGATCATCTAAGCTGTTATGGTGAATGCCGGACTATGTATTTGGGTTGTGTGCTGTTACATTGAAGCTGTCGATAGGGCTTTATATGTCTGTATTGACGGAACTATGGTAAAGGTGTTGAACGAGAATACAACATTAAAAAAAAAAAAAAAAAAAAAAAAAGGCTCTTTATCTCTCTATTTCCGTGCCTCGATCGATACCCCTATATTCCTTTAACTTAACTATTGGCCAACTTCCGGTTACTTGTTAAACTCAGGTAAGGCTCTACCTTTTACAATGGTAAATGAGTATGGACATCTTAAAGCCATAAACCACATAAAACAACATGTGCTTTTTAATGAATAATCATGAAAACTGTTGACAATTTTTACCAGAATGTTAATTTTGCCCCACGAGAGAACGTTAAAATACTGTAAAGTATGCAATTTGCGTGACTTTTCATGTTTATGACGTCAGAAACATACAAAAATTAGTGTAAAAATGTTGTGCGGGTTGCATAAATCGAAATTTCTGATCGCTGCTACGGAGCTACAGTTAGGTTTTGAGACTAACTAAAGTTATTTATGTAAGTTCCATCAAGTGTTTTGTGATATAATTGCATATATTTTTCTCTGGTCTATTCCTTTAAATAAATGCGGCTACATCTCTATTGTACAGAGATAAACCCTATTTTCTTGCTATATACAAAAAAAGCGCATTACATTTGAATAAACATAGTTAAGCGTCATTTTAGTAGTAGAAAATAGTGCTTACGAACAGCGTTATTATTATGAGCAAATTACTAATGTTACAATGTATAATCACAGTCATGTGTATACTATACTCACAGCATAGTATACAGTACAAAAGACAAAGTAAAGCAAGGCTATAATACAAGCAATACAAAAGACTTCAGTATTATAATACTGCATACGTCTGCACATGCTATAAACAATTAAACTGCTGAGTCCAATATCAACTTGAACTTTAGAACATTGCAATGTCAAGAATGTACTTTTTTTTATATTATCATAAAAACTTGCATTGCATTTTGTGACGCAACTCTGAGAATGTAGTTATGTATGCAATATATATATTATTATTATGCCGTAATTTTATTAATATTATTTTCAACATAATACATATGTAATTTACGACTTTTGCAATATAATTTTGTTCAAAAGTAATCAAATTCAACTTTTTCATATATAAGAAATGCATTGGGTTAACTATTGGAACAGAATGAAAGGAAAAAAAAAATCGAAGAAAAGTTTTTTTTTTTTAGCACTATAATATATTTTGTTATTTTTAAAATTTATGTTAAATTCGCGAGCGGTCCTAAATTTTTTTAAATTTAGCATCTTACTAACAGTAAGAACCTCATCCATAAAAGTTAAAATTCATCATTTCGTAATAAATTAACAAATAAGATTAGTTATGCAGTACCTTTCATCTACGTCCTTTACAAAATCTATATACATACAAGCTATATACTGTACATAAATTACAATATTTCTAATAAATCTGATCTGCTATCTAATTCAATCATACTTAAATCCGAATATTTAAATTAACGGTTGTATATAGATTGCTTGTATTTCAAAATTTAAAAAGAAAACTTCGAAATTTTATGATGACATTTGAAAGTTAATTGTAACAGCTATCTATGATAAAATTTTCAAAACCCTTGACCATCAGATAAGAGAGAAAATAATTATTGAAAATAACATGGGCTCTTATGAGTTATGAGACTAAACTTAAAAAAAAAAAAAAAAAATTAAAATCAGCACTATGTGACCCCAAATGTTTAACAATTAAGATTTACTGTGCAAATTTTTTTATTTAAATTCTCATTTTCACTCAAATTCCGCAGTTCCCGATATTATTCACAAGTCTAGGCCTACTCAGATTTAAATATTGTACCAATACGCTATAATAATGTGCATTACATCAATATTTAAAATTTTAAACTTTAAAAATAACTAAATAAAAATTAAATACATTTCCATTAAAATTAATTAAAACTAAATAAAATAAAAAATCAATAAATTTTTTAAAAAATTATAAAAATAATATTAAATTTTATTAAATTAATTTTTTTGTTTTATATTTAAGTTATTTATACACATTAAATGAAACATATTAAAAGTAAAAAGAAATTACAATATAAATAATTTCTCTTTTTTAATAACAACAATTAAAATTTTGTTTATAAAAATTTCTTACATTTCAAACCATCAATATTTGCATAATTAAAAAAACAGCAAGGAAGGTGTTTGGTTACGCATCACATAAATTAGTCATTTGAGTTTTTACTGCGAAGAGAAAGTAATATTTATGCACTTTTCACTATATTTATACACTGCTAATAATACGCTATGTATTTTATCTGCTTTTTATTCTGTAATGTATTATATCCGGGATATATGCATGGACTACAGAATTTTAAGGAAAGAAGCTCGCGTTCTCATATATTTAGGCTTTTAGTGCAACAAAAGGGCTTGATATAGGGTTGTCTACATAGACGACCCAATATGTTTATATTATGTAATATGTCTATGGTTGCCTGTATACGAACGTAACTTTTTTACACCATCTAGCCTAAATTTGTGGGAACTTGCTTCTCAATGGACTTAACTTTTTACGGTTGAAAAATGACGTGTTAAAATTGCGGGGATTTCACTATATAAAAATTCTAAAAATACAAAAAAAAAAGATAAATTAAAACAATTGTTTTTTAATGGGTGCGGTGCTGGCGACCTTTTTTTTTTTTTTTTTTTTTTTTTTTTTTTTTTTTAATTTTATAACACGTGAATTCCTTATTTGAAAAAAAAAAAAAAATCTAGCCTCAATGCTGTGATTGTTACACACAAAAAAACGCATTACGTATAGTTCCGCAACCTTAAGGGATTAGAAAATGAACGGAAACACGCATTTTTCCACGTTACCTGTGATTGGCTATAGTGTGCAACACCAGTAACATCCATTACATTACGAGAAATTTTTTGGAAGTGACGTTACAAAAATATTGATTGTATAATTTACTCCCTATATATATATTTTTTTCTATAATAATTGTTTGCGCCCTTATCTAATGATCACGGGACCAAAAACAGGAAATAAATAAATGAGGGAATACTAGTCACACTTTACTTTTCGTGTTTAAACTATATAAAAAAATAGGATATTTTACAGTTTTTTTTCCTCCTAACAATTTTTTTTTAATTTATTCTCATAACTATAGAACGATAACAAAAAGAGCATAATACAGTCTATCCGGAATACTCTACTCTAATATTATAATAACGCATTATTTTGTCACAAAATGTATTAAAAAGCTTAAATAATATTTCATTGTTGACCTTTTTATATTATTATTATTATAATACCTCATCTAATCTTTTCTATTGTAACCAACTATGATCAATATTACTGCGGTCTTTTTTGCACCAAATTTACGAAATTTTTAGTTAAAATTAATGAAATCTATTTATTTATTGAAATAAGAAATAGTAACCCAGGCAGGTCATGGTAAGTATTTATTTACTATTTATATAACTATTCTTTAATTCATTCATACTGTCATTTTCATTCATTCATTCATTCATTCATTCATTCATTCATTCATTCATTCATTCATTCATTCATTCATTCATTCATTCATTCATTCATTCATTCATTCATTCATTCATTCATTCATTCATTCATTCATTCATTCATTCATTCATTCATTCATTCATTCATTCTTTCATTCATTCATTCATTCATTCATTCATTCATTCATTCATTCATTCATTCATTCATTCATTCATTCATTCATTCATTCATTCATTCATTCATTCATTCATTCATTCATTCACTAATAGATTTTGTCAATTATATGACTGACTTTGTAATTTCAACAGTTGCAATTAAATTAGTGAAAATGTATCACTATATTTTAAAAGTTGACCCCTTTCTTTATTTTCATGTAATTTAAAAGTCAATGGTAATATCAACTACTTATGATAAAAATTTGTAGAACCATGACCGTCAGATAAGGTTAAATAAAAGAAAATTATTAAAAAATAAAAATCAAGGCTTTGTTATAAGGAGTAAAATTTAAAAAAAAAAACTTCCAAATTAAATTTTTATGACATTTTAAAAATTTAACACTGTTTAAATATTTGTATAAAAAAAATAAGAAATTTTAAATTTTTACTAGTTTTAGTTTTAAATGTATTATGTAAACATAAATAAAAATTAAGGTTTTTATTTTTATTTTGTTATTTTATTTCTATAAATTTAAATGTATAGTAATAACTTATATTGCTTAATGTGTACGAAACTCAATCTGTGGAAGTACCTAACACATGTCAGATGCCTGTGACAATGAAGGATATTAGACATAAAATGAATTTTAAGCTTTAAGAATAGTTGAAATAACAATAATATACATAATTAAATTTTACATATAATATTTATATATAGTTTAAATAAAAAACTACAATTCATTATATAAATTTGAAATGAGGAATACACTGCGTACAATTGATTTTCATTTCTATTTAAAATTGTTTAAATAGCAATACGCAGTCATATGAACGCTTTTCTTGAATACATTTTTAATAACAAATATTAAATTTGTTATTGTTGTAAAAAAATCATTACACTAACAATGACTTTGTTCAAAGTGACCTACTTGTTATTGAAGCCAAATATTGATTTTTTTTTCTTTAATATTTTTGCGTGTCTGCCAACCCTATTTTATTTTATTACATACACTAAGAAATTAAAGTATTAGTAGTTTAAAACTAGCACTCACTTTAAAAATTACTTGTGTTGTCTTTTCTCTATATAGGGTGTATCCCCATGACGTCATATTTAATCCTCTTGGATGCCATATTGGAGTAGAGAATAACATTGCTCAGCATAGAACAAACTTTGTTTTTGGCTATATATTTTCTTTGATAAATCGGTTATTTTTTTATTAACTTTTTTTTCTTGCATACTTGAGATATTAATTTCACTTATTGACAGCATCAATGCTCTCCTAAATATTACTTTGAATTAAATTGGCAAAATGAACCATTTTCCCATACCGGCCTATGTTACTGAGTAATCCAACATGACGTCCACTTTAACATGAATGAATAGATCTTTAATTAATATATTCATAAACTCTATAATGCTTGATCAGTCCACAATTCGATATATACTGTAGTAGTTAAACGTTTAAAATGTTATGGGGTGGTTCCTTTCACATAAAAGTCGACGCCATGTGAGAGCATGAAATAGCATGTGAAAATGACACATTTTGCAAGTTTAAAAATATTTGGCAATATTTTTGAGAACATTGATGCTGGTAACAGGTTGAATTTAGGTTTATACAAGTATGCGAGAAAAATAATAGTAATAAAAATATGTTAATTTTCTGAAGAAAATAGTCAAAAACTATACGTTATATATATATATATAGTTCTATGCTGAGCAATTTTATTACTCAAAGACGTAGAACACCTTGAACAAAAAAAAACTTGTGTAATATCCTAACAAACCTGAAAATCAATGTTGATTTGGCCGAAGTCATTGATTTCTATAATTTATTTTCCATTCACAAAATGCCACTGGCGGTCACTGACGTCACAGCTCGCCCGGCATTTTGTGAATGGAAAATAAATTAGAAATCAATGACTTTCGCCAAATCAACGTTGATTTTCAGGTTTGTTAGGATATTACACAAGTTTTTTTGTACAAGATGTTCTACGCCTTTAATGAATTGCTCCAGTATAGCGTTGAGCGCATTTAGTATGACGCCATCCACATTCACCCTATATACAATGCATGGGTACCATAGTGAAATATAGTACAGAGTATTATCCACTACTGTTTAGGTATACAGTATCAATGGGTACTCATCATACTTACATCGACACTATAGCTTGTACCGCAGTTTGAACATTTATATAGTAAAAATACATTTTTACGCTTTGGCGTATGCAAAGTATTTTGTTTCTACTCTCTAAATATTTATGATTTTTTGTGACTTAATATTTGTTTTTTGGGTGTATATTGTATCTCATATTATAACACAATTTCAACTTTATTTTCAGTTCTTATCTTTTAACATTAAGTCAAAAATTGACCCAATTATAATAACTATAAGGTTATCATGAAAATAAATTTTGTAATGATAATTTTAATTTATTATAATATTGAAAAGGTCAATAAAATAAAATTGTTGATTTAAAAAAAAAAAAAAAAAATGTTATAAGTTACGAAAGCATGTCGCTGAATTTCAATTTCTGAACCCCCAATTTTTTTATTGTCACTTATAATTCAATAATAAAACAAATTATGTTAAAAGTTTCAGAACTTCTGACTATCATATAAGGGAGATATTATTGAAATTAACATTATAAGTTTAAAATGTCACGATTTTGATTGCTGCGGACAAATAATAATTACGTAATTATCATTTTACAAGCTCATTTCCAGCCTTAGCACAATTTGTTCAATTAAGAATAATTTTTGCCATATGTCAATAATATGATCATAGCTTATTGGTCAATCACTATACTTATAGTATAAGGAAAGGATCAGATTAATAAATCTATTATACCCTTTAAATATTATACAATTATTTAATATAAAAATTGTTAGTAAAAATTTATAACAAAATATAGTATTATTAATTATTATTTTACTATCTTAAAATATTATAAAATTAAATAAAATTTATAAATATAAATAAATATTACTTAATATAAAAATAATAAACATTTTGTTTTATAGGTTAAATATTTGAAACATAATTTAAAAAAAGATAAATACCCATAATCAATTTCAATTTTCCTTTGCCAATTTCAGTAATACTGATAAACTTATTTGTTTTAACACAATTTATGCTATACTGCATAATAATAATTTTGCACACCACAAATATTGTTTTATTTAGTATCAAATGCTATTTCTAATATAGTTATAACTTTTGCGAACTATACAAAAACTGAGACACTTTAATTTAAGCGGCTCTTTGGTCCCCTAAAACCAATGCCTCGGCCACTTTGCATATATCCGTAAACGTGAGCTATAAAGGGTGTATCCGTATGACATCATATTTAATGCGCTTGGAGGCCATACTGACGTAGTGAATAACATTCTTGAGCATAAGACAAATATAGTTCAAGGCAATTTTTTTTAAGAAATCGGTCAATTTTTTGTTATTGTTATTTTTCTCACATAATTGAGATACATTATTGTAATTCAACATATTTACCAGCATCAATGCTCTCAAAAATATTGCATCGTTTTTAAACTGGCAAAATAAGTTTTTTTCCTATACCATCCATGTTATTGAGTGATCCAACATGGCGTCAACTTTAACATGCATGCATACACCCTATACGCTAAGGGGCTTATGCAGGTCTTAACCCCATATGCACACCCCTATATTAAAACTCTCCTGCCAGTAGGGAACAGATGCGACCCCGGGCCCTGAAACAGAGCGTAACGATGCACTCAACTCGGATTCGCGGACGTTGGACTATTATTTACCTTGCTGTTTTTATATTTTTTAAGTTTTTTTTTGTTTTCTTTTTTTCTTCTTCTTTTTTCCTAAAATACCATTCTGTAAAAAAAGTAAATATAGATCGAGTTATCGATCACTTTATGGTCAGCAGCTTGCAGCTGATCACGTCTTATAAAAATGTTGTTCAAAACTATGTGATTTCTATTCCCATAGTTACTGTTGTTATGCTTTATAAAAAAAAAATTAAAAATATAAATAAAATACAAAGGAATAAGCCAAGGGTCTCTCTTGAGACGTCATAATAAATAAGGATCAAAGATACAAGACCTCCCAAAGAAATGCTATATAGAAGTAAGTGGGTGCATACAATTGTGAGATTATGTTACTAAAAAAATGTAGTGTATAATATTTGATATAAAAAATATAACCTTATATATACACTGTTAAAACATATTGTTAATAAATACTATTTTTAAAAAGAACTAAAGAACCTACACGGAAAAAAATGCCTTACAACAAAGTTATGTTTTGTAATTGTTGTTTTGTTGGACGCCTACTGGTTTACGTTATTGTAGAATATAGACCCCTTGCAAATCCTTGTGCTTTGTCGCCATGTTTGTGGTGCCTAATGCATTGTCCACCATAGGGGAAACATCATTTCTCCTAATTTTTTACATAAAAAGAGTTTATTTCAACTGAATGAGTTTTTCTCGTCGTATTCTTCGATCTTATTAGGAGCTACAAAAATAAGTCTTTGATTGAGGTTTGAAGCTTCTTTTGCAAATTAAAAAAATAAAAATGACGTTTTTCCTATGCTGGTCTATGTATTCCTGACCAACAAAATGGTGGCTTTTAAATATGAATGCAACCGGTCTATATAGTGAAGAGTCTTTAATGGTGCAAAGTAAATTGCTGCATAGTATTATTATATAGTTTAGCCAATAGCTAGCTCTTTAAAAAGTCTCTCCGTGTGCATTTATACAGTATAGCTGTTTTCCTTTCAAATCTCTCTCTCTCTCTCTCTCTCTCTCCCTCCCTCACAATTTAACAATTTTATAAATAATTGATATTGCTTATAGTTTGCGAGTTAGTCATGAATACTATTATTAATCTAGAACAAAACAGTATACTTACAACTCAACTAAAACTAGAAACATAGGATGGTTTTAACCGGATGTACGTATTTCAACTTATTTTTCAGTAATGAAGATTAAATTTCATATTATGTATTAGCTTCAATATTATATTGATAACATGCCAAAATTTTGTATTGATCTGTTATTTAGTATCTGAGAAATAGGGGTATGTATATCTGGTTTAAACTGCAGTCTTCTTTTTCTCCGGTTAAAATTTCTATCGTAAATAAAAGAAGGTATACCTATAAAAAATTTATGCTACTATTTCACAAATTAACTACATATTTATCTGAATTTTTAAATACTAACGCAGAGAAAAATAGAAACGTAATAATAATGCTAGCTCATTTACGAAGCAATATTTATTTATACACCCTGGCCAAAAAAAAAAAAAAAAAAAAAAAGATTTTTACAACCGGATGCACCCCTTTTTCTGAAACAAATTTCCACAGATAAACACCAAAAATTTACAGGTGATCAATATAATATTGAAGTTAATACGTGATAAATTTTATTTCTATAACTTGATTAGAATCCGAGGAAAGGGGTTGCATCCGGTTGTAATAACCTCTCCTCTTATTTTGGTCATAAGGTATAATATACAGTATAACAACATAATTTATGATGTAACACATAATAATGATTTATAACATAAAATACAATTTTACATTATGTCATATGTGCTAATCAAATTAAGAAACATTAAGTGATATTTAGCAGCATAAATTATGAAAAAAAATCTGTCGCTGCTGTTTTTTTGTTTTGTTTTGTTTTTTTGTTTTTTTCATATATATAGCAGTTTTTTTTTCTCCCGTGCATTTTATCGTTAATACAGATATCTAGCGTCTAAACATCTTATTGAATATACTGACTTCCATTTGGCGTACAATACCTGACTAGCTACTTCACCTGTAATTATCATTTTCATGATTTACCTTTATACTTAAAGCCGTTTTAACTATTATTTAAAAGCTTAATATTTCAATAGCTTTGCGTTTTTTCAGTGTATGTCGTGTGAGATTTGTGCTTAGAACATTGACCTAAACTTTTGACGTAGTTTTTTTTTTTTTTTTTTTCTTAATTTATTTAATGACACTTATTTTTTGTTGTTGATATCATTCATTCCGCACGCGTCACACATTATATCTGATGTGAACTCTGGTTTTGACTTTGTAATGACATTTTCATAATTAAACAATAATGAGATCTTGTTGGTTTATATGGTTTGTAAATTTTACTTCGCTTTTTCTTCTTTTTTTATATCATTTAAAATTTAACTTTTTATATTTAAGCATGAAATTTTTCTCATTTACTAAATATAAAACTATATTTTTAAAATGTAATATGAATGAACTCTTAATTTAATGGACATTTTTAAATGAACAAAAGTTGTGCACATTTTATAAATTTTTACCACAATTTAGCAAATTTAATAACATATTATAATAAGTTGATAAAGTTTTTTTTTTTTTTTTTTTTTTTTTTTTTTTTTTTTTTTTTTTAATCAGCTATTACAGGGTGATTTCATTTTACAATAGTAATTTCTTTTTCGATAGAAGTATAGTACCAAAATATTAAACAGTATCATGAATAAAAAATAAAAAAAATCGATTCCTAACCGACAATTCGAGATCAGTTTTAAAAAAAAAACCTCAAAAGTATTTATTACAAATATCTTATTACAAATTGTATTCAAGATTTTCTGCAACTCTTTATTTTAATCGAATGGGATTTTTTTTTTAACCACAATACTTCTGATACTGTGAATTTTGTTATATAAATAAATCAAATAAGTAAAACAAACATTTATTTAATCCTTTCAGAAATGCATCCATAGTAAAAAAAATCTTCCGGAAAGAATTATTTAAGAGGTTCGCCAATTATAGCATAGCAAAAAACTATTTTTCTATTCTTAATTTTCGATACCACTTCGGAAAGAATAAAAACAATAAACTTGATTTGAAAATCATAAAAAATTGATGGCTTTATTTAAAAAAGCAATTAGAACAAACTATAGTAAGTATATTACCTAAATACTTTGCATAAACCCTCAAAATATATAAATACCTGTATTCTAAAAAGAATATTTAAGAAAAACTTAAAAGATATAAAATAGTATCACTTTACCTTCCATTATTCCAGCTTTATATTAGCAATAGCATGTTGTTCGCTTTTAAAATCCTTATTTTTTGCCACGAGACATCATTATAGTTCGATGTCTTTCACAAAACTAAATCTTTATATTTCAGTTATACATTGAAAACAAAAAATTCAGATCATTTTCATGTTTAATTTATAGAAATTAATTGGTGCGTTAAAATACACTGCATTATGCATTTTATTGCTTTTTAATTGTATTTATTATTCATTCAATGACCTTTTATAAAAATCTATACTTTATAGAATTCTTTTTTTTTTTAAATAAAAAAGAAATGATCTACTTTTTCTAAAAATTGTATTTTCTATTTTTTTTTTTAATTAATTATTACACCAAAATAATATTTACTAATAATAGTCTTATCAATTAGAATTTTTATTATTAATTATAATAAAAGTGACTCATCGAGAAATTATATTGATGTACATCAGTAATTCAAAAAGTTAATGTGTAAAATAGTTCATACGTGCATTACAAAATGTATTTTAAAGATTAAAAACATGGAAAGAGCTCTATTTAAAAATCAAATTCTGAGCGCAATATTAGGAAAAAACAAACAGACTGTTTGTCGCTGTTTTGATTTAACATGGAAGAAAAAACAAGTTTTTTTTTTTCTTTTTGTTGCTGAGATTTTAACTGTATTGAGCTTCAAAGCTATTTTATTATTTTATTTTATTTATTTTATTTCACAGAATTTTGGTTTAAAAAAATCTTTTTTTTTTTATTGATATTTATAGGAAAAACAAAAGCCTTGAAGCTAAGTTTTGGAATAAGCATTCTAGCATTGGAGATAAAAAGGAAATCTATATATTTTTCAGAACTTAATTTATAGTATATGTTGATAGTTGGGTTGGATTGGCTATAAGATTAGGTGTCCAAATTTAATTAACAGTTCAATGAATTAGTTTTTCAATTATACGAGAAATGTAATAATAATAAAACTAATTTTCTGTACAGAAAATAGCCATATTGTCCAATGCTGAGCAATGCTATTCATTGCTCCTGTATGGCATCAAAGCGTATACATTATGACGTCATACTCATCCACAAATATAGGAAACCACAAATATTATAGTATAATTATATTTACAAAAATTTCAATTATTGTTACTGCGGTGATGACGTGTACCCAATCAGTAAGAGACGAACCTTGTAGCTAATTTTTTTTTTTTTTTGAAAAATAATACACTGCAGTTATACAACAAAAAGATTACGCATACTAGATTATACACTTTTTCATGGTTTAAGCTAATGAAAAATATATAATATTATATGAAATTGAAAACGCGTGAATTTTGCGGTTACTTTAATCTAAATTATTACTCTCTCTCTCTCTCTCTCTCTCTCTCTCTCTCTCTCTCTCTCTCTCTCACTAGCAAGTCATTGGTCCTCAAATAAATTTAACATTCCTTAGTAATAACACGAAAAACCGACACGCATGCAGCCAAAGATATTCCTATATAACAGATTTTATTCAAGTGAACCAACAACATTCTTACCTTTTTTTTTTTTTTCACACGATTGGAAATTTAAAATTATTGATTTTAGAAAAGAAAAATTGCAAATAACAATGTTACTTTAATTTTTATTTCAAGTGACTATTTTGATTGTTACCACACCAAACTTTACGTAATATGTAAATTATTATTTGTATATCAAGATTTTTTAATCTCCCTTCCTTACCCAAAGAAATACTACAAATAAAAAAGTGCACTTTTAGATTCAGGTTTTTTTTTTTTTTTTTTTTTTTTTTTTATTATTTTTTTTTTCTTTTACATTTTTCTTTTCATTTCAAATTATTTTCTTTCTATTTTACTCATTAATTTACATTTACATTTTAAAAACTTAATTAGTAATTTATTATTAAGAAAGCATGGAGATAACACAATATTAATTAAAGATTAACCTCTGCAGACCTGATGGAACTTTTTTACTTTTTTTTTTTTTAAGTCAGTATAAGTTTGTATTGCTTTCATTGGCGTGTGTACCTAATTTCAAATCAATTTATCCATCGATTATTTTGTGGAAAAAAACAAAAAAATAAAAAAAAAAAAAAAACTGGAGAGCAAAGGGCATATATATCTTATATTTCCCATGTAATTTTTCCAGGTATTTTTGTCCACATAACCGATGGACAAATCGATTTGAAATTTGGTACACATGCTATTGAAGGCAATATAAACATGCTGGGAAAAAAAAAAAAAAAAAAAAAGACCGTCACGTTTGAGGTTAATCCTTAAGGGAAGTTACCGGCATTACGCGCAATAGACAATTACACTCAGCGAGAAAATAATAGGAGTCCTAATAGTAATTTACTATCCTTTTGCATTGCGGAATCATCTTTCTTTTTTATTATTATTTTATTGCCACTGCATTGAATTTTGAAATTTTAGCTAAGGGTTACACTATATTACGTGATTTAAAATCAGAAAAAAATTTAAAAGGCCACTAAATATTTTGTGAGATTGCCTTTGAAGTGATAACGATTAAAGATATGGTAATTCTTATATAATTATACCTTCAAATTTTAACAACTTTTATATGAAAATTTTGTTAATAAATTATACAGATTAAACTTTATTACTTTTTCTAAAACATCAAGATTTTCCATTAATTATAAAAAAATTTCATGAGATTAAAAAAAAAAAAAAAAAAAAAAAAAAAGGCACTCTGGAAGTATTTTTAATAACTTTTCCAAATTAACCACGAGAGTGAGAGTTGCCATAAAATCTGTAAGTAATTTTATGACAGTTTTAACTTAAGACAATAGGTTGTTACATAAAGAGAAAATTGTCAGTAATATTAATAAAAAAATAACAAAAAATTAGATGTTTTAAAAAAAATTAACAAAATAATTTTGTTAAATTTTTTTTTAAATTGAATTTGCAATAAAATATTAGGACCTAATTAAATAATAAATATTTTTAATTTACAATAACTAATACATAATATTCCACGAAAAACTAATTAGCTTTTATGATTTATTATTCATAAATATAGCCAGAGAGGAAATAACCTTTAAATTTGCATTTTCTGTCCGTTCAGAATAATTATAAAAGTTTTTATTTTTGTATAATATCGATTGAACTTTTAAGTTTACATATTTATTTGTTTTATTGATTATATAATACTAATTTATTTACTTACTGATTTTTAGTTATTATATTTACAACTACTTTTTTTTTTTTTTTTTTTTATTCACGTACGTTTATGATCTCATTTGTTTATATTGGTATATTGGTACACATTATTTACCTTTTTTTATTTATTGTTTTTGTTTACTTAATTATTTATTGATTAATGTATATTTATTTACTTGTTTTTACATATATTTATTTATTTACGTGTATTTATTTTTAATTAAACGTTCAAAATGTAAGATATATTTATTTTTCCCATAAACAAAATAAATGCATACAAATAAACTCATAATGTAGAAAAATATTCCACTTCGACTATAATTTAATTTATTTTTCTATATTTACTTGTATTCAACTGTATTCATTTTAATTATACTTACAGAACTGTGAGCTTCATTTATTTTTCCCATATATATAAAAAAAATGATTGTATATATGTATACAAAACTCAATGCAGAATAAAGATTCCACAGCGAGATCATGTTACATTTTTATCCCATATTCTCATACAAAGAAGTCATACAGTACATTACAAAAAAATACGAACACATGATATAATAATATTTCAAAAAGAACAGTTTTAGTTTTTTCTTCTTACCTGATATAACAGCAGTTGCTAGAAATAAACTATCATCTGTATTAGCATCATCAGAATGATTTGGAAATCCATAAGCAGGTAACCATACTGAATCATTATTAGAACTGTTATTAAAATGATCTAGTCTTTCAGACCAATCATTAAAACTAATTTGATCCATGTTTAAGTTATAACACTTTTTATTTTGTTTTAATATATAACACCACAAATTTTTATAACATTTGTATATATAAAAAAAACAAGACACGTCCACACGCTGCTACGATTCGATAACTACTAAACTATAAACAGTACTTTTATGGGGGATTTCGATTATTATTTATTATATAATCGATTATTTTAAAGTATCGATTTTATTTGCAATGTTATTGTACAATCTTTGTATCTTATAGTGACTAAATATAATCTTACCCATAAAATAAAAATAGTTATGAAAATGCACTTTGTAATGGTTTTGAATGTATTTTAAAATTTTTTTTTAATACATTTATTATATATTTTACTATAATATAAATTTAATAAAATATTAACATAAAATTATTGTATTACACATTAAATATATTTATATTGTGTTAATTTTTTATCATATATATATTATAAATTTATAAATTATTAAATTAAATTAAATATATTAAATTAAATTAATATATTCTAAATTAATTATTACAAAATCATATTGATTTAAAATATAAATCGGATCGTTTCGCAATGAACATTTCATTCTACACTCGATAATAAATATTAAGTTGTAATGATGTATGCGCACATTTTACTCTCAGATGAATTGATTGAGTATTAGGCGCAGATTAGGCGTTATCGAGTAAAAAATTGTAAAATACAATATTCAAACAAAACAAAGATATATGAAAGTGAAATATTGCAATGATTGAAATATATGAATTAAGTTAAAAAGGCAGACTTTTTTTTTTTTTTTGCTGTTATTTTTGTTATATAATGCTTTTAAGCTGGAAGACCACAAAAAATATTATCATAATGGTATTGGCTTCAAGTTAAACTTTTTGAGAACGGTTACCCTTCTGTCTCTAATAAGGTCTTATATGTTAATTTCAATCATATCTGCTTTATCTGATAATATGGGTCCTGAAATATTTATCATAAATATTTGGTCACCGTTGACTAGTATTAGTAGTAGTTGTAGTAGTTTTTTTAGTATATTTATTAAAATAAAATAAGAGGGTTAATTTTTTTGTTTTGTTTTTAGAACATTTTATATGACTGTTGACAGTTGACAGTATAGTTGTTAATTTCTGATATTTATGATATGTTTCTAACTACTGCACGCGTACTTGCAGCTTGAGCAAATATATTATTATTTTTTCTTTAAATTTAAACAATATCTATTTATCTACACAATAATAGTTTGTTTTTTTTGTCTTCATTTTTTTTTTCATTACTATATATGCTTTTTATTTGAAAGTTAATAATGTATTTACTTTTTATTATTACGTTTTAAACTTTTATAGATCTGCAATATGTATAAAAATAAAAGAAAAGTTGGTTTTCTCTCTCTCTCTCTCTCTCTCCTTTTCTTTTAATCCGCATGAAATACAGTTTTTTTTATAATGGAATATAACTTTTAAATGTTTGTATCTGCCAAAAAAGATTAAACATGCTACGTTTTTTTATTTATTTTTTTTTAATTTTATTTTACTATTACATAGCAAAAACAAATTATTGTAAACTCTAGGTTGATTTTTAAGAAGACAAATTACATATTTTATAAAAAAAAAAAAAAAAAAAAAAAAAATTGTCCTTCAGATTCAAAATACATAAAAAATTCTTATTCATAATAAAATAATAATAATTTATATTTTTTTTAGTAAAAGAAACAAAACAACAATTTTAGTTACAAAAAACGTTGTAAAATACTCAATACACGAAAAGAATAATTTAATTAAGTTAATTCATGCTGCTTAATATGTATTATAGTATAAATGATGCAAACTCAGAATTCAGAACGAAAAAATAATTATGCTGTGCAACAAAATATTTATGCCGTATAGTGTTTATACTGTTTATGAAAGATAGATATATTATACTGTCCTGTTTTGAACAAATTGAACTGAAACTTATCTAGCATATTTATTACGTAGTTGTTTTAGTCCGTGTAGAATGTTAAAAAAAAAAAAAAAAAAAATCCAAAGTTTTAATTATTAAATATTATTATTTATATTTAAAAATAGTTTATTTCCTATCTTCGACATAAAATTATACTGTATAAGACACTTAGCATTTATTTGGGCTGATTTCTTGTAATACGCGTCAACTTTATACTAATTTACAAACGAAACACACTAAAATATTAGGTCATTAGCTCATATACTTTTTTTTTTTTTTTTTTTTTTTTTTTTTACATACTTGAAAACTCACTTAAAGAAACATAATATTGTTTAACATCAATATCTTATAGGACCTAATTTTACTAATTGACAACTTCATAATAACTAGTCCCCATGCCAGTATGCTAATATTTCAATATTTGCTATAGCCAAAATAAGCGTAAGAGCGTAACCTATAATTAAATATTCAATTAAAAATTCTCAACATTGCTTTAAGGTGAGGGGTTTTAGTATAATATAATATATAATTGTGATCATAAATTGGACTGGACCTATGAATGTTGGTACATTTGGTACTTCGGAACATGAGGGATCCAATATATAACAATTATTATGCGGGGTCATTGCACTGTGCAAATTTTTTTAAATTTTGCATTACGAAAGGTTGAAATAATGTCAGTCCTATTTAACTTCATTTATTAAAATTAAAAAATATAATATATAATAATAAAAAATAAAATAAACTTGTTTTATAAATATATTGTATTCTATAACGCGTCTTACCAGCGATGGCGTTACACCAATCAGGAGCGTGCTATATATAAAAAGACGTGGGATCCCTAATATAACATTTCGCTTATTTGAGGAGCCTTTTTTTTTTCTTTTTCTTTTTTTTTTTTTGAAAAGTACTGCACTAATTCCGGAAAACAAAAATTATGAGGGATACTTTAATATTATTATTATTTTAAATTTCACCGGCAGTATATAAGAATCACTATTATCAGTTATTTATATAAGCTTGTATTTTTTAAGGTGGAAAATATATAATTTTCCCATGTTATTTAGTGCTCACATATGGCGTGACTTTTATATACATGCATACATTTTTACATAAAAAGAAAAGGTGCATTGGCGGAGTGAAATAAAAATAAAAATAATAATAATAAATAAAAAAAAAAATAAATAAATAAAAAACGAAGATTTATATTTATACTTTTAAAGTATATTTATTTAACATTCAATTTGTTTTTATCTATAAAAATCTGTTATACTATGAAATTTACATTCTTTTTATATAATTCTAATTACTTACCGTAAAATGTCACATTAATAATTATATAAGAATCGATTATTTAATAATCGATGTTATAAAATATATCGCCCATATTTACAGGTAAACTTTACTACCTTACATTCCAACTTTAAAAGAACCAATTAGAACACTGGAATGAGTCACGTGACCCTCCCACTCCACCAATCAACAAGTTGTTTTAGTTTAATTTAAACCTAAAGTTACGGTACTACATATACATCGCGCATCAAAGTATGCGAGCTGTGTATCATTTAACTTTATTTTTAAAAAATTAGTCAACATTTTTTTTGTATGTATTTACTTAGGCACTATGTGAATACAACACAATTTTCTTACCACGCTTTTATGAATAAATATTTGAAATTTAATTCATTTACTATTTTTTTTATTTATTTTTTTATTAACAAATTAATTCATTAAATGTTTATTTATTCAATAGTTGATTTATTTTTTGGTTTATTGATTTCGCGATAGATTGATTCGTTCGCTCGTTCATTCATTCATTCATTCATTCATTCATTCATTCATTCATTCATTCATTCATTCATTCATTCATTCATTCATTCATTCATTCATTCATTCATTCATTCATTCATTCATTCATTCATCCATCCATTCATATATTATTATCTAAACTATAATATTTTATTTCAAGATTCACTTTTTAATACTCCACTCCCAAACTATATACAAACTGGCCAAAACAAGATCAGATACTTTTTTTACAACCTCGATGCACGCCTTTTCTCAAACAAAATTTCCCAGATAAACTTTAAGGCAGTCAGAAATGTCATCGAATATTCTTATATATAATTTTAGTTTCAATTCTTTATATTTTATGTTATTATAATATAAGTTGCACTAGTGAATGAAATACTCTGTTTTATGTTTTATGATGATGTCATGAGTTTTTTATATACTAATTTTGAATATTACACGTATCACTATGAATATTAATACATATATAAAACAGTAGTGTCAGCTAGATTTTAATACTATTTTCCTTGTTCTATGATATTTAATATTATTTAGAAGAACACTGACGCCTGCAAAAAGACACGTGTTTGGATGGATGGGAAGGACTTGAATAAAAAGGAGGTACTTCAAGTTGAAATAACTACTTATCTGGTTTTGGCAATGGTTTAGAGACAGGGAGTATGCGCATGACGTATAATACTAAATGCGCTTCGACGCCATACTGGATCTATGAACAACATTACTCACAAGTCAGCATAGGACAATCTTTTTTTAATAGTTATTTTCTCTCTCTCTCTCTCTCTCTCTCTCTCTCCCTCTCTCCCTCTCTCTCATACACTTTTAAAATGAATTCAACCTGCTATCAACTAAAATATTACTGTATTAATTTTTTTTTGGCAAAATATATAATTTTCCTATACCGGCCCATGCTATTTAGTGCTCATGTATGGCGTCTACTTTAATATTAATGCATACACCCTATACTTTAGTTACCATTTAACCTGCAGATTGTGATGTTACTATGTAAATATTTTTTAAGTGTATATTAAAATATAAATCATTTTTTTATTATATATGGCAGGATAAAATATTTTATTTTAATAAATATAATTAATAATACAATAGTATTATTAAAGAACAACATAACTTTTATACATACAAATAGAAATAAATTTATAAAGCATAGACCAAATACCAACAAACAAACAAACAAACAAATTCATGCATAATATATTATGAAGGTCCAAAAACTAAGTTAAAAAAAAATAATTTTTCTAAATAATAATTCACAGCATAATAAAGTTCCCAATAGAATACAAAAATGAACCATTTTCAAAAAAAAACGTTTTATTATTATTATTATTATTATTATTTTTCTTTCCTTCAAAAATTTGGCATAGTGTAATTTATATGCTGGAGATTCACAACAATTTTATGAGGAGATAATCAATTTTCAACCTCTCTGGTTTTCTAGATTCATTTGTACACAAATTTAATATATAGTATACACTATAATTTTTTATTTTTATGACCAATTAGAAATATACCGGTAATATAGTTACTTCTTTATTCCTTTTTTTTATATATATATATATATATTTATATTATTATTTTTGTTTTGTTTTGAAAAAGATTCATTTAAATATAAGCACTTTTTCTTATATACATAATTCCTAGCACTTAACATGGTACCTTAATTAGATAAACGTTAATTAATATAGAATTTAAAGGTTTGACTATTTCTGTAGTTTTATTTTTTTTTTCTTGTTTAATGAAATAAATTTTTCCCTTTAGAACAGCAAAAAGTAAAGAGAGAAAATTAAGAAGCTTATGAGAAAATAATGATTTTTATAATGCAAGATTTTTCTTTTCCATAAACAATAATTTATAATATTTATGTTGTTTCCTTGCAGATTTTTATCACAGAAAAAAAAAGGGATTAAGTTTTTAGTTTTTATGTATGGTTTATTAAAAATTATAGCTCCGATAAAAAAAAAAAAGTTCCAGTGAGCCTATGATTAAAATTAATCATAAAATAAATTTATTTACGGCTGTATTTAATTTTTTCCTAGGTAATTTAATACAACAATATTAAAATTGTACAAAAATTAAATTAAAAACTTTAAGTTAAAAACTACCCTTTTCTCATAAGATCAGTTATTAAAAAAAAAAAAAAAAAAAAAAGATATAAATTGTATTGCCACATTTTCAAAAAAAAAATTGCGTGTTTGGAGAACAACTTAAAATATGAAGTGAGAGCCACAAACCTGGTTACAAATTCTATATCAATCCAGTAAATAATAAGTAAAGAGTACATAATAATTGTTTAATATGATATGGCTACATATCTGCACTCGTTTTTATTTTTTATTTTTTAATACAGTTTAAAATGTTTAAGATTTTGAAGGAATTAATTCAAATAAAATAGCTTTCTTGGTTAACTCAACCCAAATTCTTATCTTTTCCACAAAACAAGAAAAGACTATCAAAAATGAAAGCAAAATTGAAATAGATTCCTTCAAAACTTATGAACAGGATTAAAATAATAACTGCAAAATTAAATATAAATAATTGTTAAATATATTATTTTTAAATTTTACAAATGAAGAATGATGCTCTTAAAAATAATTCTAGAAAAGACAGTGTATATTTTCAAACAATTTCTTTTCATCTGACTTTTCATTTGAAAAATAAATACAAGATTAACATTTCAGAAATTCTCACTCTTATAATCATTTTATTACAATGCTTTCTTATGAGAAAAATGTTATTGATATTAAATTTCAATTTAAGACATTAATTATTGTAAAAGTTGTGCATTTATTAAACATTAGGTACATAAGGTAAAAAGTATATTTTGATAGAACTTAGATTTTTATTAAATTATATGATTGTATTCCGAAAAAAAAAAAAAAAAAAAAAATTAATGTAATTTTAATAAGTTATATTTTGCACATTCCCTTGAACTCATGATATAGCTATCATGTAATAAGTATTGACAGAAGAGTCTTATAATGTCTTAATTGTTATTATTAAAAAAAAAAATTAAAACAAAAAAACTCCAAAAAATCTGCAAACAATTAAATAAAAAATTTTAAATTAATGAAAAATCAAGCTCTTTTAGAAAATGCAATAATTTATTTACCATAATACCTAATTTGACAAATTTCAGTAAAATGAGTTGAAAATTATTTAAATAGTACAGAAAAAATAATAGTAACAAATTATTGTATAATTAAAATTGCAGTTTTCATAACATAATTCGTTGATAAAAATATTTATAATTAATTTTTTATCTGATTATTATTTTGGCACTAAATAAAGATTACAAAGAAGCACCTAAAATTATAATTAATAATAATTGTTAATTAATTAAGATACTGTAATCAATATATTTTACATACTATTTTAATTAAATAGTATTTTAGTATGTAATTTTTATTATTGCTATGAAGGTATATTCTCATGATGTGCAATATTTTCAATGTGTAATAAATTTAATTGTTTATGATTTTTAAAATTCTAAAAATAGTTTTGCTGTAAATGTAAGATACTGCAAATTGAAAGAAAAGGTATATTTTCAACAAAACTCTCGCGAAAACCTTTTTTTTTTAACCCTAAAGTCAATTTTTGTACACATTTTTAATTATTCAAACGCGCACGCGCACAAAAAAAAAATAATAATAATAATTTTTATGCTAAGTAAGTCAGTTACAGCAATAACAAAATTTATGCTATTTTATATAACAATTTTACAGCATTTTAATGCTATTTCCAAAATAGCAATATTTATGCTATATATGGCAGTTTTTCTAGTATAGGAAGCATAAAATGCATTTTTATTTTCCCCTATTTGTAAGGAGTTTTGACAATGGTTTATTATAAATATTAAAAATAAATTGCATTTAAATTTATTGCACAATGTATTGCTTCATGTAAACACGCCTTTAAGTGTATTTTCATTATTTATATATAAACGTGCATATATATCATATTAATAAAATATTTTTACTAGCAGTAAAAAAGAGGTACTGTTATTTATTTGCTTTTATTTCAGGGGAGAAAAACCAGTGGAAAGGGAATACAAATTTATGTACTTATTTTTTGTATATTCACCGTAAATAAATAAATATAGCTATTATTGCAGTTTTAAAGGATAAAAAAAATCTGTTTAGGCATTTTTCAAAACCTAATTTAATTAATTTTGTTTCAAAAAAAAAAATATATAACTTGCTTATAATCAAATACATTTGAATAAAATCTTATTTCATAAAATAATAATAAAATTTTGAGAGTACCAAAAATGAAATTTCTGAATTCTGGATTCTGGGACACTCCAAATTTTAACTAAAAAGTGCACAAAATTAAATAATAATAATAAATAAACAGCATATTTTATATTAAAATAATGAGAAATAGGGCATATAATTTATTATTTTATTTTTTATAATTAGGTATTCATTTCAGAAGAATTTTATTATTATTTTGATTTATTCATCACTATTATTATTATTGCATAAATTTTATTAGGATGTTTGCATTTTAAAGTTGTTGTTTTTTATTTATTTTTATTTCTTAGATTTAAATGCTTTTTTTATATTAATATATAATTTGATTGATGTTTGCTATTACATTTTTTTTTCTCACAAAATCAAATCCACTGGTTTTTATTTAATAAAAAGAACACAACCCTATAAGGAGAGAATAATAATATATTAATAAAATTATAAAATAGATTTTCTTAAAAATGACTAAAAGTAGCAGAAATAATACAATGATATTTTTATGTAACTAATATTCTGTATGATCAATGATAAAGAAAAGGATAGAAAAACCAGCAAGGGCCTTACCACAGTAGAAGTTCTATGGAGAGGTCGAGGTCTTGCATGGCACAGTATAATGTTATAAAAGTTTCTTTATAACTTGAGAGCTTTCGTCATATGATAATGACATTATCAATCAAAAGAGAAAATTACTTGAGCACATCACTGAGCAGTGTCTTGTCTTGTACAAGACAAGACAAGACACTGCTCAGTGATGTGCTCAAGTAATTTTCTCTTTTGATTGATAATGTCATTATCATATGACGAAAGCTCTCAAGTTATAAAGAAACTTTTATAACATTATACTGTGCCATGCAAGACCTCGACCTCTCCATAGAACTTCTACTGTGGTAAGGCCCTTGCTGGTTTTTCTATCCTTTTCTTTATCATTGATCCTAACCGCGATGGTTTTTTCCTTAAATTAATATTCTGTATGCTGAATTATAAAATGTATAAATTTCAAAAGAAATTAGAAGTAGTGTTTAAATTTTTTGAATTAAGCATAGAAAGGATTTTCAGAAAGAACTTAATTTTTAAAATAACCTATTCTTTTGTTTTTTACTTTTTTCCCCTCTTTTTTTTTTTTTTTTTTTTTTTTTTTTAGTGGATTTTTATTTATTATTATTAATTTTTGCCCTTTACTTTAATAAAAAAACAAAAAAAAACTAAAATATGAAAAATAACATTTTTAATAAAACATTATTTTCTGCACAAAAAACTAAAATATAAAATTTATGCTGCAATTATGTCATTATAGCATAACAATTAATTGACTAATAAAGGAACAACTGTTTTGAAGCTGACTTTAAGAGATTTTGGTCAAACCCGCTTCCGTTTCTACTTCCTATGCATGCGCAGAATGTCGAAACAGAAGCGGATGTGAGTGAAATCGCTTATAGTCAGCCTCAAAACAGTTGTTCCTTTATTAATCAATAAATTGGTATTTTATAATTATAATACTGTATACAACATAAAATTTATGCTTTATAATCATGCAGCATAGCATAAAATATGTCTTGAATGAAAAGGGGCTAGCATAATTACATAGTTGTTATATAAGAGGGGTTAAAAAAAATTAAATTAAATTTAAAAATTAGGCTCTTTCGGAACATTTTTAAACCATCAACCTAGTTCAGAAAATGTTCTAATTTTAACTATAAATTTAAACAACAGGGTTTTTAAGATTTAATTTCAGTAGTTTTCATTTAAAATGTATTTCACTGCTTTAAATATTTTTAATAATTCTCTCAAAAGTTTTAGAAAAAAAAAAAATGGTAGTAAAAACCCAACTGTAGCGCCATCACAAAATTTCAACTAATACTACCCAAACAACATGTTCATGTTAATTTTTGCTGGTTTTTGACATCAGAAACCAAAATTGTGACGCTAATAGCACACTTTACATTAGTTTCACACTCTCTTGTGGGGCCACATTTACGTTCTGGTAAAAACTGTCATCAGTTTTGGAGATCCCGTTTTGTTTTTAATCATTTAGCACACTTTGATTAATGTGGTCTATGTCATTATAGAATATAAAACTAAAATTATGCTGAATTGTTATTGAATTTGGTAACAACTTTGAGAGAATTATTAAAAATACAATTTTTTTGATTTAAAACAAACTTAATTACTAAACCCTAACGTGATGTTAATACTTATTGTTATTATTTTAATTATAATTTCATAATATTTATATACATTTTCATACAAGTTTAGTACATAATTATGCAAATACCTCTCTAGTTATTTTAGGAATTTATTTTTTTACATCTTCATAATTAAACCTTTGAACTTTTTACAATATTAATAGAAAACAGACTTTTAGGTAAAAAGGGGAGAAAATTTGTATAGTGGGCATTTAGCATGCACTTTCATCTACAGCCTAAATAACATTACACTCTGGCCTAAATGTTACTAATCATGCAAAATTTGGCTTAAATTCAATTTAGGCATGATATTTTTTTTATTTATTTTTCAGTGCTAAATTGAATGTCAGGCATAATTGGGGAACTCTGAATTTAGATGTGCCAGAACTCTAATTAATAATGAAATTTTAAGCCTAATTTAATTTAGACTGCACTCTCTGCAGGTTAATTTCAATTTATATTGCACCCTAAGTGATATATAATTAATTATAGGCCTAATTCTATGTTTAATAAATAAACAACTATTTTAAGACCAACTTTAAGTGATTTCCATCACTTCCTCGTCCATTTCAACAGAAACCTTGAAACAGAAATAGATGTGATCAAAATCGCTAGCCATCAAAACAGTTGCTTCTTCACCATTTTTCGCTCTATTGCGACACATGAGTGTTAATTCTACATTGTTTTATTATTTTTTCTTGTTGGGGACCAGATGTAAGAGTTGGCTGGCTACAAATGATTGCAGACCTAAAACTTGCCTTTTAAAAAATGTATATTTTTCCCCTTTTATAGTTTTAAATCAAGACATTAAATTAATTTATATATCACCGTGGCCTCGCCCAAAGGGCATACTTGCATTTGGCTACTTTTGATGCGGCGCGTGCATCTGCCATAAGCTTAACATGTAAAAACCGAGTGCAAGTACGCCCTTTGTTGTACTGGACAAAAATGAAGTACACTATTAGTAAGATGACCTTGAAATGCAAGTACACCCTTTGGGTGCAGCCAGAGCGACATATAGGTAATAGTCTCATATGCATGGTAAAAATACTTTTGAGTGTCCTAAATATTATTTAGGCTGCAATGTGTCACATATGATAAATATTGATAAATGCCCCCTAATGTAATAGCAAGTAAAATATGAAGCAATCTCATGCTAGATTGTAGCATACAGGTAAAATAATTACCATTCTTAGGTGCATATAACTTACAGTTTTTACCATAAAATCTGATCTCTATTTATTAAACTGATATCTTTAATCTAGTATTGTCAAATATCCTGTCTGTTTTTATTGGTTAATTAATTTAAATAATTAGCCAATTAGAAGTGAGAAAAATCAATTTTGTAATTGGTTGTTTTCAAAAATTGGAAAATTGTTGATATATTGGGATATGGCTAATTTTAAAGTAGAATTTCAATTACATAATGGGAAAATGATGATTTTTAATGCTAAGTTTTCTCAGTTTTTCTACAACTGGCACATCAAATTGTATATCCATTCAAATACTAAAAAAGTGTTTGATTTTATGAGAATTTTTGGAAAAGGTCCAATTTTCACGTAAGTAAATTAAAAAAAAAAAAAATCTCACTTAAAAACTGACAATATATAGACAAAGATACGAGTTTTTTTTTCTTTCTAGTATATAATACAGGTTGGAAGTAACTTACATAAAGTTTATGTTAAAGGGGGATGGGACAAAGTGCTGGGGGAAGTAGAGGGGGTTCACGACGAAGAGAGATGAGCTTCTCTCTCAGTTCTGAAGTCATATTCAAACTGAAAATAACAAAAATAATATTTTAGAAATGAGTTTCACAAATAGAGATATCAATAATAAAACATTGTGATGAGGTATGCTAGATTTGAAAGAAAAGGATAAGAGAAAAGAGAAAACAAGCACTGGCCTTACCATAGTGAAGAGATTCCCATAGTCCCAAAAAATGTAACACATATTGGATAGCATTCAGTACTTAACTCCACAAGAAACACAGTGTATATGCCTTCATCAGACTTGTCAGATAGAAACTACTTTATGAATGATTCTCTCTAGGTCTGCAAGCACTGACAAAGGCACACACACAATGCATTTTCTCTTGTAGTTAAGTGTCAAAAGCTATACAATGTATTGTTTCAGCGCAGGACAGAGGTCAATTTTTTATCCCATCTGACTAAGAGAGATAAAAAAATAGACTGCTGTCCTGCGCTTTAGTATCTATGTGCTAGCAAGACCAAACTACGGGACACCTTTTCAATATTTTAAGACCAGCACACCACATTTAATTATAATAATACAAATTGTACAATTACCGCTTTTTATTAGTATTCAATAAATTAGAAAAAAAAAGAAGAAAAAAAAAGAGAAAAAAAAGAAGAAAAAAAAGAAAAGAAAAAAAAAAAAAAAAAAGAAAAGAAAAAAGAAAAGAAAAGAAAGAAAAAGAAGAAAAATTGTTCCTTCTTTTTTAAATTGCAAAAATACACTAATCAATACATTTGAACATAAACAAAGCTTAATAATAAGATTTTTATTTTTATTTTTTCAAAACATTTGATGTAAAATGATGTTTTGATCAGCTTTCTATAAATTTATATACCCCCCCCCCCCCCCCCCCGGCACTTGCTTGCATACTCACCTCTCTATCTATTTGATATTGTGTCCATTGTCTAACACTTGGAACTTGTACCTGAAATATTAAACTCAAGTTAAAACTATGGTATACTTAAGTGGTATAACTATTATGGCACACTAGTCACAAAAAAATCTGACTGATTGCATTATAGTATCCCAACATAGGCACAATGCTGCAGTTACATTTTTTCCAGACTAATGCACTTAAATAATTAGTATTCAAATTTATTAATTAATTTAAAGTCAAAGAAAACTCACTAAATAACTTCTCAAATAACAGATTATATCCTAAAAGACCTGAAAATCAACATTAATTTAACCAGACATTGATTTCTAATTTATTTTAAATTTTGTATTTTTTCATTCTCCTGTATAGAGTGTATGCACATGATGCCATACTGAAGCAATCAATGACATTGCTCAGCATAGGACAAACGTGGTTTTTTGGTTATTTTCTTTGGATTTTTTTTTCCTGCATACTTGAAAACCTAATTCAACTTGTTAAAAGCATCAATGCTCTCAAAAATATTGCTAAGTATTATTTTTTTTTTTTGAGTCATTTACCCATACTAGCCCATGTTATTTGGTGCTCACATATGGCGTAGACCTTTATATGAATGCAAACACTCTATTGGACATCACAGCAAGCCTAGTATCTGATTGGCTGACACACAAATTGCCATGAAAATTTCTGAAGAACTCTTTGTAACTTTTCACGTCCATAGCATGAGTAATCAATGAGTATCGCCAAATCAATGTTAATTTTCAGTTATGTTACAATATAATGAGCCATTTTCGAGAACTTACTATACAAGTTTATTTCTATGCCCTTAAGAAAAAACATATTGAATATTATCAAATATACATGATACTTACAGAGTTTGGATCTACCATGGCTTTTAATTTAGAATTAACAACGAAAGGAACTCCTTCCAAACCTGGAAATGGAAATAAAAATATTAAGTGTTTTATTTTCAATATAACTCGTATTTCTTTTTTTTTTTTTTTAATATGTAGGTATTAAAAAATAAGTTAGCTAAAAAACATTTTAAAAATTTCATGGACGCTGCGAAAATTTTGAATTGCATTTTACATTTGTTAATTATTCCTACAAAGCCCTCATGTTATTTTCATTTTTTTCTCTCTGTTATCTATTGGTAAAGGATGCTGAAATTTTTATTATTTAAAATTACGAGTCCTTTAACTGCAACCATTTATTAACCAGTAAAACAAGTAGACTGCTTTTAATTGAGTCAACTCTGCATTAGAGGGAAAATTAATAATTAAGAGCGCTCCTCTGTAATGTCTAATTTTCAAATAACCTGCTTTTTTTTTCTTTTCCTGTAAATGCTTTTCAAAGGAAAAATCTAAAATTTAATGTTGATCCAACAAAATTTCCATAATATCAAGTGTGTATTAGATATAAAAGCAGAACATACTGGAAAATTAAAACTGTCAAAATCCAGATAAACTGTTAACAACTCAAGATTTTAATTCAGATTTCATGGGCACAATTATATCCAATACTACATTAATTGAATATAAACAATGAATCAAAATATTTAGATTGATAATCAATAAGGGACAGTCCACTTATTTGGATTTTTGATTCAACTTTAAAAATACATGACATTCATCTAGCTCTATTGACTAATAAAAGAACGACTATTTTGAAGCTGGCTTTAAGCAAATTCGGTCACATCTGCTTCCGTTTCTACTTGCTACGCATGCGATGCGCAGTACGTCAAAACAGAAATTGCTTATAGTTGGTCTCAAAACAGTTGTTCCTTTATTAGTTAATTAATCCTGATAGAAATGCCAATAACAGACATATTCAGTCCATATTAAGAAAAAGTACATATAAGGTGTAATGTTAACTAACCCTGAAAGGCAGCTAATGTAGCATAGTTCCTGCTTGCTACGACTACATCTGAGTTAGGTTGTGGTTTGATGTTATGTGGTGGTGTGGGAGGAGGTCTAGGAGCAGGTCTTGTAGGTCTTAGGCACACATAATCATCGCCATCTTCTTGTCCAGGACTGATGGCCACGGCAGAGCCATTGGAAGTCTTTCTTGACTGAGCAGCGGGGGGGATCACAGGGTTGAGACTGGAAACATACAAATTCAGTTATCTTCTAGCATTATACACACCACAGAGTAGTATGCAGAAGGAAAAGCTCCTGTTAAAAGAAAAAAGGACAAAAAGGAAAAAAAAAATAAATAAATATATTCTTCATTGCCATAGACAACATGAAACAACATGTCGATGGCTAAGCGGAAAACTGAACCATGTGTAGTCTCCTCACGCCTCAAATTTGGAACATCTACGATCTCCGCCTCTCCCAAAATTGAAGCATCTGTAATGAAGCACTGGTAAGAGATGCTTCAAATTCGGGAGAGGCGAAGAGCGCAGATGTTCCAAATTTGAGGCGAGTGGAGACTATAGTTAGTTCAGTTTTCCGCAGAGCCATTGATGTACTTTTTAATGATTAAACATAAAATGGGATCTCCAAAACTGATGACAATTTTTACAAGAATGTAAATGTGGACACACAAGAGAGTAAAAATACTTTTAAGTATGCTATTTGCATAATTATTCCTGATTCTGTCTGAAACAGGCAAAAATTAGTATGAAAATGTGTGTGATTTGCTTACGTCGAAATTTTTTAATCACGTTTATGGCGCTACTTTTAGGTTTTCAGACAAACAAATGCTATTTATACATATAAAAGTTCCATCAAGTGTTTTGCGATATAAATGCTTATATTTTCTTCCAGTCTATTCCTTTAGGTAATTTATCAAATTCAAATAGTGTTTTTCCCTTTTTTAATTCTTAAACGCATCGACAAGAAGAAAACATAAGCATTTATATCACAAAACACTTGATATGACTTACCTACATAAATAACATTAGTTGGTCTCAAAACTCAACTTTAGTGCCGCAGCAGTATGTGATTAGAAATATTTTATTTATGCAAAACAGAACACTAATACTAATTTTTGCCTGTTTCTGACATCATAAACTATTCACTCAAATTGCATACTTTACAGTATTTTCATGCTCTCTTGTGGGACCACATTTACATTCTGATAAAAACTGTCATCAGTTTGGGAGAACCAAATATGTATTTGATCATTAAAAAGAACATTTTGTCTGTGGCTTTAAACAAATTGATGCCTCCGCGTCAAAAGCGAGCATCTACACTTTCCAGATTTCCGACAAAATGACTATCTACACTTTCCGCCGATGAGCATCTGCAATGTTAAGTTTATGGATGCTAGTTGAGTTACAGTGCTGCTTGGAACGTGTAGATAGACGTTTTGTCGGAAATCTGGGAAGTGTAGATGCTTGCTTTTGACTTGGAGGCATCAAAATACATGTTTGTAACTTACCTGTATGACATAGGTGATGACATAGGTAGAGGACTGGAGAGAGGGGTGCAGTTATTCATGGGTCTTGGACCTGTCTTGAAGCAAACTGTCAGTCCATTGATCTCACTGCCAACACAAAAACAACAATTAATTTCAGCACAGATTTATATTGACTTATAAAGAAGCAACTGTGTTAAAGCCCTTGTCAACTTACCTTTTTATCATTTAAAATACTAGACTGATAATTACCATACTTTATTATCCATGAATTAGATACCATCACGTTGATTTTGTATTTATTTTTGTTTATTTTTCTTTTTGCGGTTATATCACGAATCTGACGTCACAATGTACTGATTGGGCCGTGATAGGGGTAAAGAACTTGAGGGAGGGGCTTAAATTTGTCATGTGATCAGAGCGGTGACTGTGATTGGCGGCGGTACTTTTTGACGTCAGATACGTGATATAACCGCAACAAAGAAAATAAACGAAAATAAATACAACATTAACGTGATGGTGTCTAATTTATGGATAATAAGGTATGTTAATTATCAGTCTAGTATTTTAAATGATAAAAAAGTAAGTTGACAAGGGCTTTAAGGCCAAATTTAATTGATTTTAATTACATACTGCTTCCGTTTCTACTCATATGCAGTACGTTAAGTTAAAACTGACGCCAATGTGATTGAAATTGCTTTAAGTTGGCCTCAAAAAACAATTGCTTCTATAGCTTCTACTGAATTGACAATACTCCTGGTAGCTAAGTCTTAAATACTAGAGAACCATCATTTTATTAAAAAAAAAATAGTAGTTCCAGAAATTTGCACTTGCAATTTGCTGAGAGCACTACAACGATATCATTTTATTATTTTTATTTTAAGTACACTTAGCCATAAATGTTACATAAAAGTAGATATGTACAACTCTTAAAAGAAAGCGTCTCAAAAGAAAGTATGGTTGAGATTCAGTTGTTGGCAGAAATGTTAATCAAAATTTAAAATAAATTACTTTTTCCTCAACCAATAAAGTTACAGACTTGAAACTTGAAAATTTGGATACCCAGGATTTAGAATTGGACTCAATTGTGGTATCTTAAATGCTCTCTACTGCACACAATAGTTCTTAAAATTAGGATCAATAATAAAGATAAGGATAGACTTACCAGCAAGTGCTTTACATTAGAAGTTCTATGGAGAGGTCAAAAGTCTTGCAAGCACAGTATTTTGTTATAAACAAGTTCATTTCATAACTGAGAACTTTTATCATATATTAATGACATTATCACTCAAAGAAGAGATGATAATGCTCAAGTAAATCTCTTTTTTGATTGATAATGTCATTAATATATGATGAAAGCTCTCAGTTATAAAATGAACTTGTTTATAACAAAACACTGCACCACGCAAGACTTTCAACCTCTCCATAGAACTTTTACTGTGGTAAGGCCCTTGCTGGTAATTCTATTTTTTTCTTTGTTATTTATCTCAACCAGTTTTTTATTATTACAGTATTATTATTATTTTTTTTTTTACCCTTTTAAATGGATAGTTCTCAAAGTGGCAACAATTGTGAGCCAACCTTTAACATTTAAAATAACCCATAAAAAGTCATTAGCATGAAAACAATTGGGTACATACTAATGCTGTTCGTAAACCCTGTTCTCTGCACCAAAAATGACAATCGCCTATGGTTATTCAAATGGAATGCGCATTTTTTGGTGCAAGAGAACAGGGTTTACGAACAGTATTACTGTATCAAATATCAACTGTGTGTTGTTATCTGTGTGCATTGACTTCTTGTTACTACATAATATAAAATTTATAATATTTTCTTACCCAGCTAAAGAGAATCCCTCCGGAGCTTTCTTCATTCTACTTAGAACAATGACGTCTGTCACAGAACACGACGCTAGGCTTCGTCGTGACAGTCTATAGCACAGTTGGCGCTTCCTCCAAGCCTTTTGCTCTGCAAAGTCAAATTTGAATTAGCAATGTACATTGAAATATAAGACTTGATATAGTGGCTGTAGAAAGACAATTAAAGTCTCTAGAAGATGCCAAGTACTTTTGACTGAATTATTTCTCTCTTGTTGAAATCCTAACTAAAATGATCATTCACAGTTTCTCTCCAAGTCTGTAAGGACCAGAGAACCTTAAAAGAGAAACTACAGACCTGCAATACATCTGTTTTGAAAGGCTCGCTAAAAGTACCCAAACTTTTAAGCTAAATGATTGGCTACCCACAAAATTGGAGCTTTCTCATTGGCTAAGAGTATTTCAACTGTCATTTAAGTTTGGGTACTTAAGCGGTCCAAAGATACACCACTTAAGAGTACACTTCATTATATAAAAAGGTACCAATTAACGTAACCATCAATATTCATCTATTGACGGACATCAAATAATAGTTAACCAAAGAGGGTACTGTGACTGACGTGGTGTGGAAATAATCAAAAGTGGAACTTTATTTTCAGTTTTTAAGGTAGAGACAGTGGTAAAAATGTCACATTTTTATTGACAGCGATAGTAAACTAGCTCTTTGATTGGCTGGTGGGTTCCCTCTAGCCAATCAGAGAGCTAGTTTACTATCGCTGTCACAATAAAAACGCTATATTTTTACCGCGATGTCTCTACCTTAACCACCTTATTTATATCTAGCAAACTAATGCAAGACCAAGACTAATGCTTGTTGTACGTAACTATTAACTAATAAAGGAACGAATGTTTTGAGGCTTACTTTTAGCAATTTCGGTTACATCCGCTTCCGTTTCTACTTACTACGCATGCGCAGTACGTTGAAACAAAAGCAGATGTGAGCAACATTGCTCAAAACAGTTCAGAACAGATAAAAAACAGTTCACACACAGTTCAAACAGTTGTTCTTTTACTTTGCAGTCAATAATTGTTACTGTACATAAACTGCCTGGGTCAATAAAAATTCTTATTCTATTCTTAATATTAAATTTCCAAAGAAATTGTATGTTTTTTTTTTTTTTTTTTTTTTTTTTTCATAAAAAGGTTCTAATTAATAATATTTTTAATTCTCCACAACTTTCTAGTTTTGACTTAAAAGTTTTGACACTAAAATTTTTAAATTTCACATGTTATCTTTACAGTGGAATAACTTAAATATTTGATCATGTTTGCATGTGTTTGGCAAAACTAAACTTTTAAGTAACATTTCATCTTTACTTCATGTTAATTTTATATTCTGCGACCGTTCAGTTTGACAGATATCAGCCTGTCACCTACTCACTTAACCTGAGATTATATACACTCACCAGTATCAATAGTCCTAGGTAATAAGGTATATCCATCTGGAGGTATTTCCTTGTCTGTCACAACAGCTATGGATTCTACGATATAATCTGGCAACCCTGTTTTCTTAGAAAGACACAGATATCGCGTCACTTTACGTCCAAAAAAGCCATCTTTCCATAGATCTGCGTCGGAATCTTGGTCGTGAGTTTTAGCGACCTGGAAGTAATGTAAAATATCAGATGTGAGGTCCAAGTTCAAAATAAATCAATTAATCATCTTATACAGTACTGTTATAAAATACAAGCACTGTGTTTTAGCTTGGGACGTTACTCAATATTGCAAAATTTTAAGATTTAGGTCTACTTTTGCACTCAAGTTTGATGGTTATATTTTTGTCAGCCACCATTGATATCATTTTCAGGGTAAGTGGCCACTAAATTGGGGGAAGGGGAAGAAGATAAAAAAAAAAAAAAAAAAAAAAATCAGTAAATTAACATAGACTTTTTACTAGGGTAGTTTCATTCATGTTAAAGTCGGCGCCATAAGTGAGTACTAAATAACATTGGCCGGTATAGGAAAATGGCACATTTTGCCAGTTTAAAAATACTTCGCAATTTTTTTGAGAGCATTGATGCTGTTTAAAAGTTGAATTAGTACCTCAAGTATGCAAGAAAAATATTAATACCTAAAAAATAGCTAATTTTCCAAAGAAAATAGCCAAAAACTACATTTGTCCTATGCTGAGCAATGTTATTCATTGCTCAAGAAGAGCATCGAAAAGCAATCAGAATGACGTCGTGCGTACACACCCTTATAGATTAATACATTAGATTAATAAAAATTGAAACAAAAAATATATATGTACTGTAAGTATTACACATGTATTAAAATTTAAATATTTAAAAATAAAATTTATTTTATAAATTTTAACCAATAATAAATACAGAGCGGATAAGATTAAAAAATAATCTTAGGGGTGTATGTTATATTATTTCATGTCCTAAAAGAAGACATCACCTTGATATGCAAATTTCTAATTTTTGAATTCATTAGGTACCGGTAAGTATTTTTAATTAGTCTTTGAAAAATCGAAAAATGACGTCACAGTTGATAACTAATGCATGTGGGCATAGGAAAAAGTTACCAACTGTATGCCGTCATTTCGCGACTTTCAAAAATTAATTAAAAATACTTAATGAACTTAAATATTAGAAATTCACATATTAATCGATTCAGGACTATGTCCTATTTTAGAATATGAAATAAAATTGCCCCTTATTTATTATTATTATTATTTTTTAGTCTTCCTCCCAATGGAGGTTGTCGGTTTAAAAAATTCTTAAAATTTTTCCATAGCTTAAAACACGTAAAAGTAGGTCTAGTATTTCTCATTAAAATTTCTCCAAAATCGGAGTAGTTTTCTCAAATATCGCCAAAAACGTGTTTTTCCCCATAAGCGTAATGTTAAATTAGGGGACCTTAGCTTTCCCCGCGCGCTAAACCGATAAGCTCCATTGCAAAATGTTATGTTGTACACCAGAATTTGTAACTTTTTTTATTTCTGTGTACTGCATTAAGTAGCATTTCTATAGATCAATTTATGAATACAGTAATAATAATTGTAAAAGGAAAAATACTCTACTATGAATTTAAAATACATAGCATTATACTCTATACTAACAGCGTATATATGTTATATATGTGTAAGAAACAGGAAGTCTGAATTAAACTTTACAGTTATAAAGTTTTACATTACTACCATACATGCATGATTCATGAATATAATTTTCTACAGCTTTATGTTGTTACATCGTTTGAGGAAAATTGTAGTAAAATTTTTATTATCATTTTCGTTATCTTAATAAAAAAAAAAAAAAGAAAAGAAAAAGAAACTTTTTTTTAACGCGATCATACTGTGCTGTAAAACAGTGTAAACAAACCACGATCACGTACTTTTGAACGGCGTAAAAAGTGTGTAATAAAATCTTTTAATTACTAATAGTATTATTGCAACATGGGGAAATTTATGTGTTTCATAATTACGTAATTTAATGTAGACTGAAAAATAAGAGGCACTTACGAATACTGCTTTTAATTGATTAAAAATTGTAAAGACTTTTTTTTTTTTTTTTTTGGTAACAGATACTGTACTTAGGGAGAAGACAATTGCAAATTGTGTAAGAGGAGGGGGGGGGGGGGGGGTACCATGCAAACTTTTGGCAATTTTCTTCCATAAGGACCAATGTTAAATTTGGTTATTTAATTTTTTTTTTCGCTGGTCACAGGTTCTGAAAATTTTATCTTACATGGTGTAAGTTGTTTTCATTGACTTTTAAACTGTCAAATTCTGAATTTTTGGAGATATGAGAATTTTTTAAAACGATAACATAACCTTTAAAATTATAACTGTAAAAGAAATGAAGAAACACCACAGTAAAAAAACAAAAACAAACAAGTATATGAATACTTTATGTACAGTACTGTACAGTAAATCAAAGTAAACCTTAGATAAAGTACATACTGTAACCTTTTATCTTCTGTCAGCGACATGTAAAAACAATGACTTTGTATTATAGTAAATTAGATAGAAGAATAAGTCACTCATATTTTAAAAACACCATCTTGATGGTGACAAAATACACATGTACTGACATGAATTCTAAATCTTTCAATACATTAGGCTTATGGAAAAATTGCAAATATGGCAACATTGCCATATATATTACACAGACCAAGATATAGAGCGGGTGCGGTGGGTGGCAAAAGAATGCATTGAAATGTTGGCATTTACTCCCATTGTTGTGCAAGTTTTTCATTTCCTTCGGGTACATACATACACGCTATTACGTGTAGTTTAATATATACCTTGAAAAATATGCTCAATTTTTGTAAACACAGTACTCTTTACATACCTAGTTTTTTTACATAATAAATTATTATTTGTGTATTATTTGTACATATAATAAAAATGTTTGCTTACTGTTTTAATGAATGCTGAACGTTTTTATTATTGTATTATTATTATTCTGTGCCACAAATATGTTTACATACACGGTACAGTACATATACATATACTAAGCGCAATTAGGAGATGACATAAATATATTTTCTTACATATTTTTATGTATGTTTTACATACCTATGTATTTACAGTACCTACATACTTTTTAATAAAGTGAGAATTGAGACAAAACTAATAAAAATCAAATCAAATATTCCAAGATGAAAATATGTACAAAGTATGTACCGAAACGAAATGAATAACTTTCAATTTTAGTAATGCATTTCAGTGTATATAGTTGTGAAATTTTATGATTTCGTTGCGGTACGTACATACATACGCATGCATATGGATGTTATGTACAGTCAACTGGGGTGACTTTGAACACCCAATTATCTGTCTTGGGGCCTCATTTTAGAAATTTGAAGAATCTTACTATTGTTCAAATTTATTTGTGATCGTAATGACATGTTTCAAAATTTTGAAATGAGTGCCCAAAGTAGAGATAAATGGGTGTTCAAAGTCACCCCGGTTGACTGTATCATATATGTATGTATGTACCTATTTTCTAGAGGAGCTCAATTGATCATAAATTTATGTAAATCGGTTTTTGTATTTTTTAATTCATTTATATTTTTAAGCTTACTTCGACGAATAACAATTAAAAATCATCTGCATATCCATTATGTATGTACATTACTATATTTCCAAAGTTTACTAAACATACGCCACGCGTATAACCAAAATTCCGACAATCAATTGAATTAATAATAAATTAAGCTCAATTAAAGCAATTCAAATTCAATATTTCTTTAGATTTATATTCTTAGGACCATTATATTTCAAGGTCTAAAAAAAATATGATGATGAACTTTTGTTTCTTTTTTTTTTTTTTTTTTTTTTTTTTACAACGATGGACGATAAAAAAAACAACTTACGACATAATAATCCGGAGGGCATTTATCCGGATCTTCAATCACACTTATAGACGTAATAGGTCTATCATCAGGTAATGTACTTAGTACCTGATGCATTATTTAATTATCACAAATCTAATTAAATATATATTTAAAATAAATACACTTCGTCGTCATACAAAAACAAAAAAAAAAAAAATAATAAAAAAATGTCTTTTGATTCACTAATCCGATCAATTTAAAATCATTGAATTAAAGTACTTTTTACATGTTTTTTAACATATTTATATTATTTATTATTACTTAAATATTTAATGTTTATAATTAACTATTTAATAATTAATTATTTTGACCAGAATAACTGTAATTTTAATAACAAATAAGTTAATAAATAAACTTCACCATGATGACGAAAAAAAGTTGATGATTCTAATGTTTGTTTTGATTTATAGGTGGCAGCACTTTCCAATCTACTAAATTTTTACGCGCGATATTCTTTAATATTTTTAAACGTATTTCTTATTTTGACGACAGGTGTAATAAATAATTAAAAATACGTAGAAATAAACGCTTTTTTCATAAAATATTAAATTTGTGTTACACCGTGTTCACAATGTTCCGAAATTTCGGATCCGCTGACGGATGACGGATCCGTTATCTACAATGGACCGTCTCCAATGCTCCGAAATTTGTCGGACGACGGATCCGACGGATTGAAAAATCAGTGCTGCCATCTATTTTTAAAGGCGCGGTTCCATTCAAAATAAATTCTCATTAATTTAAAAACTAAAAATAAATTTTATTTGACAGGGTTAAAATAAAATAGTGTCGTAAAAATCCGAGGGTGTTGTGAAAAAAAATCTTGCCCAATCGGTTTCTGCCCATTTTGACTTTATTAAGGGGTTGAACACTTGCAACTGCTTTAAATTTGAAGATAAAATTAGAAAGTAAAAAATACCCAACCCCGTGTATGGAAGTAAACATATATATTAACCTTGGGTGGTGTAAAAATGAAAAAGCAGAAAGCATTGGCCAAAATTGTAATTTTCAACCCTTGAGGGATATTTTGGGGGTGAGCAACCCCGAAATAGAAGTTCACCGATTTTGACGCAACCAACACGATGTTACCGGGGTTACTTGACCTGGATGACGACGATGACTCGATGACCCAGAAAAATGTAAAATTTGACCCCTGCAGAATTTAGGGGTGCCACCCCTGAAAACTCAAGTTCTTCAGTTTTGAGGCAACCAACGATGTTGCCGAGGTAACTTGACCTGAAAAAAATGATAGTGAAAACGAAAAATTTATCACTCAACCCTTGAAGTATTTAGGGGTACCACCCCTGAAAACTCAAGTTCTTCAACTTGGATTTACAGGGGTGGCACCCTTAAATTCTGCAGCAGTCAAATTTTACATTTTTCTGGGTCACCCAACATCTTTATCAGGTCAAATTACCACGATAACATTGTTGGTTGCCTCAAATTTGGAGAACTTGATTTTACAGGGGTGGTACCCCTGAAATTCTTCAGGGGTCAAGTTAAGAACTCTTGGTGGTCACCATCGTCTTTTTCAGGTCAAGTTACCATTGCAACATCGTTTATTGCTTTAAAATCGGAGACCTTGATTTTTCAGGGGTGGCACCCCTGAAATTCTTCAGGGTTAAGTTAAAAATATTTGGTGGCCACTGTCATCTTTTTCAGGTCAAGTCAGCACGGTATTATCGTTGGTTGCTTCAAAATCGGAGAACTTTAATTATTTTATATATATAACAGGGGTGGCACCCCTGAATTCTTCGCAGGGGCCAATTTTAAAAATTATCGATGGTCAAAACATAAAATAAAACCGAAAACCCTAGAAAATTTGTTATAAATTCAGAAATATTCACATCCGAAAAGCCTTCCGACGTCCGTCAACGTCGGAGAGCTCGACGGACGACGGATGACGGATGGCGGACGTCGGAAGGCTCTTCCGAAGCTCTTCCGTCGTCCGACGAGTTCGGAAGTGTCGGATCATTGTAGACATCTTTCGGACCATTGTGAACACGGTGTTAATATTATATTAATTGTTGTTTTATAGTTTTATTGGAAATAGGTTGAAAAACTTATACTTAGAAATAGAGAAAGAAAACAAAATAAAATATTTGTTTCGTCAATTTATGCAACCTGCTTAACATGAATGCTGAAAAAGTTGCATAACTTTAAGGGAGTTATGTGAAAATTTAAATATCCGTCATTTTGGTGCCTATTGCTTTTAATATAAAAATTATAGAGAAATAATATTTATTAAAACTTTTACGTTTAATAAACTGAATATTCACAATGGATACAAAATTGATGCAATGGTAGTTATAGGTGAGACGGTCTACTTAATTTCCTAATACTTCAGAATTGTATGTTTTTTTTCAATTTTAGAAAAACAACTACAAAGAAGCTGGAAATATTTAAATAAGAAATACTACTAGACAAACTTTTACGTGTTTTCAAAATATAGAAATTAAATTAAAACACAAATCTTCAATGGTAATATATTTTTATCCTTTATAAACAAAATGTTAAATTTTTAATTATTCTACAACATTTATTATCCATTAATTTATTGCATAAACAAATTACACGTCTGAAAATTTAAATGGAGGTTATCGGTAGAGCGCATCCGCCAATCACAGGATGGTTTGAAAAATAAGCCTAAGCAAAATTTACGCTCTTTATGACTTAAAGTCAGCATAAATTACATAATTTCTTCTTCTCGAGCGTGTTTTAAGTTAAAATAACAAAAAATATTAACTTTCTACCATATAACCGATAACTTTCTATAAAAAAAAATCGTAACAATAAAAAAATAAGAATAAAACTAGTTATATTTTATTACAATATCACTAAAAGTCGTTTTAAATAAGATTTAAATTATAATTTATAACTATAATTATAATTTTATTAATTTTGTGTCATTACAGATGAGGTTTAAAATAAAAATAAGTATATTCTCCCGGGACAATATCAACTCTTTGAGTTTTACCAACAATCTTAACCCCATTCTTCATGAAAAAATTCATCGCAATCTCATTGTCAACCATGACGTGTCCATGTATTTGAAACTTGGAATTACTCATATGGTTCAGTATTAGAGCATGAGCAAGGGAGTTGTAACCTTTGTGGAGATAATCTGGGTGAGTGGCTCCCATACCCATACCGCCATACGGAGTTTGTAATACCATGGATATAAGTTTCTCTGTACCGTCGTCTTGTATCTCGAATACACCTATGGAGGAATTCATAATTGTAAATTTCATATTTTAAATTGAAAAAAAATATACACATTTTTTTTTTAATATAATAAATAAATAAAATAACAAAAATGAAATTAGAACGTTTGTTACTTCAAATTTCAGGATTCAACCCTTAATTTTTTTTAACTCAATGCAGTATCAATTACGTAATTTAGGGAGACTAAAAAAAATAATAATAATAATGAGTCCTTTTATTGCATATTCTAAAAGAGGACGTTATCTTATTATCGATATATTTGCAAATTTCTAATTTTTAGTGTAATAAGCATTTTTAATTATTTTTTTTACAAGTTGCGAAATGATGTCATGGGTTTTTTACACCCACATGGGCATAAGTTGCCGACCGTAACGTCATTTTTTTTATGTTTAAAAATTATTTAAAATTACTCAATGAAATAAAAAATAACAAAAATAGAAATTCGTTTACCAATTGATTCAAAACTATGTACTCCTTAAAAATATGGCATAAACTTAGCTCCTAAAATATTTTTGGCCTTCCTAATTTATATGATTAAAATTTCCAGGATCCGTGACTATCAGATAGGAGAGAAAATTAATAAATAAAAATAAATACTAACATAGAGAAATGTAAGAAAATAAAAAAAAAGTAAAATTTAAAAAAAAAAAAAAGTTTTGTACATCCTTGAGAATCGCTGCAGAATCTCTCTCTCTCTCTCTCTCTCTCTCTCTCTCTCTCTCTCTCTCTCTCTCTCTCTCTCTCTCTCTCTCTCAGTGCAGAGAGAGAGAGAGATTTACAACTTCATTCACAACTTTTAGGCACAAAGCACCTCATAGTTTACATATTAAAAAAATAATTCAAATTAACATGCAATAAAAAAAAAGGTTTAAATAATAATATTATAAAATCAAATTCTTACCTGACGTCATGTTGTGCTCTAGACAAGCTCTAATGACAGGCAGGTAGACGTCACTGAACACTGCGCGCAGTCGCCATACTTGATCCAAGTCGGAACCACGTAACTGTCTTATACGAATGTTACCAATTTCTTCGGGAGCTCTGAAAAAGTTAATTATCAAATGAAATGTATATCATTACATTGTATTGCTTCAATTTGAAACATGATCAAAAAATTATGGAATTTATGCTGCATTTACGTTATTTAGAGCATAAATATTTAACTAAATGTTTTAAAATATATTTGTTGTAGCAGTTTAGCATAGTTATTACTTATTATTTGACAAGCCAAAAAAAAAAAAAAGCAATATTTTTACGTTAAAACTCTCAATTTTTAAGCAATAGATCATTCAAAATAAAGTAAATTATATATGGTAATAATCAAGGTATTATTATACATCATAATGTAGAAAACATGTAAGTTAAGTTGTACAGCAAAATTATTCCATAGCATAATATTCATTAAACAAATGGGGGTAGTAAATTGTAACTTTTAGTTGCTCTTACTCCATATCTCTGAACTCCTGTGTTTTTTCTTCGTCAAATAAAATAAGATGACAAGGCATCTGTTGCTTAGGCAGAACTATGCCTGCTGCAGTGGCGGCACTGGTCACTGATGAAACGTGGATGTCCAGCACACCACTGAAGTGTAACACGTGTCGCCAAGGTATTACACGTGTCGTCTGTAACACGTGTTCTAACTGATCTTCATTTCCTGCTTTAGCGTAGACTACGCCGTATACCTTGTCGTTCAGAGCCTGAGGGAAAAGAATCAATCAATCAGTTATTAAATTGAATGAATGAATGAATGAATGAATGAATGAATGAATGAATGAATGAATGAATGAATGAATGAATGAATGAATGAATGAATGAATGAATGAATGAATGAATGAATGAATGAATGAATGAATGAATGAATGAATGAATGAATGAATGAATGAATGAATGAATGAATGAATGAATGAATGAATGAATGAATGAATGAATGAATGAATGAATGAATGAATGAATGAATGAATGAATGAATGAATGAATGAATGAAAAGCTTGAAAATTCTGATATCAATTTACGTACACGTAAGTTAATTTGTATCATTGCAATTTTTTTTTTTTTTTTAAATAACTATCTTTATTTTCCTGGAACAATTAGACCTAACTTAATAACAGGTAATTTAATCACTGTACGATGGTAATTATATACTGGTTATCGGCAGGCCGCAGTTATCAAGCAATTGTAATTTTATTGAAATTCCGGTCTTTTTTTTTTATATACACACAAACACAAACAACCTAGGTAATAACTAATAATTACGCAATATCATTTTTTTTTGTACAATTTTGAAAACTTAAAATGAGTGAAATGTAAGGTTAAAAAAAAAAAGCAAATAATACTTGCTGATAATTACGGCAAGCATTCTGATAACTAAAGTACAGTACAATTATTAATATCATACTTAATAATAACAGAGTTCACTGACCAGTCCTTGTGTAAAAGCGACGACAGTTCCAGTCCTCCAGTCTCCAGCTGGACACAAAATGTTGATGACCACACCAGGAATTTTATCTGACCACTTGAGTTGAACTAACAACCAATGGTAAATCTGGTGCAACATAGATGAAAGAATTATTTAATTTTCAATTAGACATTATTAGAAATACTTTGCTTTTTTTATTTTTATATGATTGAAACTCTTTTAAATTGTTAGTTAATTTTAAATCTAAATTATGAATAAATTAAAAACATTATCTGCACTTCTTTTATAATTATGTATATAGCGTTCAAAAATATCACAATTTATTGTAACTTCAAAAATGTAAATAAAAGTGTATACAATTTATGATTATTTATTCATTTAAGTTTTTTAAGCCCATAAAAGTTACTTCGAAAGCTTTCAAAATTATTTTCTCATTGTAAAAAAAAAAAAAAAAAAAAAAAAAAAAAAAAAAAAAAAAAAGTTTGAAAATTGTAACATAATAAAAATTTAATTTAATACAATTTTACCTTATTTTAAAAACATTGCATTTAAAATATACTGATATATACTTACCACTGTACTTCTAGGTAAGTCTAGTTTCAGTAAGTTGAGCAGATTATCGACATCTTGTCGTGCAATGCGGTGCAGACAGTCTTGCTGCATCGTGATCTCTAGCTGCCTGCTGTCTAAATATCTGTCTTAGTACTAAAGTCAAGCAAATCTCTATACTTATTATGTCAGATAACACTGATAACTTTATCTTTGCATTGTCATCTCTCTGATTTGATAGTATAATCAAATATACTACATGAAATATCTTTGAAATTTTAGTAAAAATTAGAGGTATGCTCGTAAACCAAGTACTTTGAATAAAACTAAAAATAAAAGATAACACAGGAGCACAGGGTTTCAAATTTGGAGATTGTATACTCCTATCCTCTTCAGTCCCAGTATACAATACTTTTGGCATCAGATAATGCAAAAAAAAAAAAAAAAAAAAAAAAAAAAATCGAACAAATTGACCAAAAATTGGACCAGAAAATGCCCCTGAATTAACGCGATTTTTAAAGCTATGTTGAGCATAGCATATAGCATATAGTGGGTAGGTGGTCCGCAAAAGTAAGAAAACCATTTTGACAAAAGATACATATTTTTGTCATTCTGAGTGCCGCACAAAAACGTTATTAAAATATATGACATTAAAATAATTTTTTAAAAATTCGAGGATTGAAGAGGATAAACCGCTAACTGGACCACCAGCCAACTTCCGGTTACTTGTTAAACTCAGGTAAAAAGGCCCTAACTTTATTCAAATTTAAAATTAGTTATTTCATTTTCTTTCTCCTATTTTCTTTCTGCCACATCTACAAAATAAAATATAATATTTTTTTATATAGACTTTATATAGCCTCTTCAATAGATACGGCTATGTTATTATTATTTTATTTAAAAAAATTGTCCGAGTATATTTTTAATTAAAGACAATTATACTTACTGGAAATAAATAAAATAAAGGCTCCATGCAAACCATATAAAATTTTAATCATATTTCACAAATGAGGTTTCAGATGAAAATACTTATATTCCCCAGGTACAATATCAACTCTACACGTTTTACCTACAATCTTCATACCTCCATTTTTAATAGCAAAGTCGACTGCTATTTGATTTTCAATATTAACATGACAATGTAGTTGATATTTAGTCTTACTCATGGCACACATGATATGTGCATTAGCCAGGCTATTGTAACCTTTGTGCAGGTGATCAGGGTGTGTTGCAGCCATACCTGTGCCTCCATAGGGAGCTTGGAGAACCATGGATACTAACAGCTCAGTACCGTCAGCTTGAGTCACAAAAACACCTGTCGATTATATCGATACCACTCTAAAAATTGGTGCATTACTCTAGGTTCGAATCGTAACTTATTTAAGATAATCACTTTTAAGTTATTACGAGTAGCTAAAATAATGCATTTTAGCACTTTATTAACAGTAGCTAATTTAGATTGTTTTAAGGTTTTTTTAAGCTATTTAATGTTAAAATAGCCATTGTTAATAATTTGCTAAAATGCATTATTTGAGCTACTCATAATAACTTAAAAGTAATTATCTTAAATAAGTTAGTATTCGTACCTAAAGAAATGCACCAATTTTTAGATTTACGTTGTAAAATAAAACTCTTATAAAAGGGAAAAGAAAATGCTATTAACTTGTCTTTTTATAAATATGGGCTCAATTTATTTATTATTTAAACGTTAAATTTGGGTATGAAACCTTAAAAATTAGGTTTCAAAATTAAATAAAAATATAACCTATAACACCATATAGAAAAAATAAGGGTAACTTCTGCTCGCGCCAAGCTAGCGTGAGAGCAAGTTGTAGCTGTGACGTAAGTTCCAAACGGCGGCTGCTCTCAGCGCGTTAATAATTAAAATTTTAAGATTGCGATTTCGGGAGGTTTTATTAACACGATGATCACTATTAAAAAAAAGCCATTGTTGACTACTCCTTAAAGAAAAAATATATAGATTTTACTAAAATGCAATATTATTATTTTTATTATTTTATCTTGAGGACTTTCATAATATAGCTATTAAAATATATAGATGCTTCATTGTTACAGGTGATTTAATTTATTTCGTACCTGTTGAAAGGTTGTATTGAAGACAAGCTCTGATGACTGGTTTGTAATTGTCACTGAACACTGCGCGCAATCGCCATACTTGGTCCAGATCACAATCCTGTAGTTGTCGTATGCGGACATCACTACTAATGCGCTCTGGGATCCTGTATGACAATAAGACAAAATTGTAATGCCATTATATATATATATATATAATATATATATATATATATATATATATATATATATATATATATATATATATATAATGTTTTTTAATAAGACGATTATTTAATTTAACATTGTGTTTAGTGAGAAAACCAACTCAAAACCTAACCTAAAATTACTAATGAAATGCTATATATATGTAGCGAATTGTGTAACAGTCTTGATTTAGCTTGCTTTCTCATGGGAGAATGAAGCAGCTAAAAGTTACCCCCCCCCCCACAAAAATCAAAATTTCAATGTAATAAATATTAAAGAATTTGCTTCTCAGCAATGGATGATAAAAGTTATAGAAAATTATTATTCTTCGTCTTCTCCTTCTCCTTTTTTTTCTCCCTCTCTATTGTTACTATTATTACTTTATTTAAAAAGAGGTAATTTTGCAATGGTTAAGTATAAGAAATGAGAAGACCCTTAGCTATTCCCGCACCACCTGTGATTGATTAGCTGACTTACACCGGTAACTCCTATTGCATAACTCACTCTGTATTTCTCAAGTGCCTGGCTCTCTCTTCCTCAATCATAACCAAGTAACAAAGACCTTGTTGTTTAGGCAGAACTAGGCCTGCTGCAGTGGCGGCACTGGTCACTGCTGACACGTGGATGTCTAGCACACCACTGAAGTGTAACACGTGTCGCCAAGGTATGACACGTGTCGTCTGTAACACGTATTCTAACTGATCTTCATTTCCTGATCTAGCGTAGACTACGCCGTATACCTTGTCATTCAGAGCCTGCGGGGGAGGGGAATAATCAATCAATCAATCAATCACAATGAATCAAAAGAAGTTAAATATTTAAAATATTAGCCGATATCACTCTTGAGACGCCCATGCCCAATACATAAATAAATTACAACATTCTGTAAAGAAAGTATAACAGAAAAAAAAGTAAATAAATGAACAAAATAAAATACGCGAGAGTAATAAATATCATTTTATTATTTTTCCTATACTGCAGAAAGTATTTACTTCCACAAAGATGGCAACTGAGCGCAATATATATATATATATATATATATATATATATATATATATATATATATATATATATATATATATATATATATATATATATATATATATATATATATATATATATATATATTGTATATATTATTATATACTGTATATAATAAGTCTCACCAGTCCTTGTGTAAAAGCGACGACAGTTCCAGTCCTCCAGTCTCCAGCTGGACACAAAATGTGGACGACCACGCCAGGAATTTTATCTGACCACTTGAGTTGAACCAACAACCAGTGGTAAACCTGGGACAGTAGAGATGGAACTATAATATAATATAATATAATATATTGCTTGGTAAAAATGTGAATAATCAAACAATTATTCAATCGACTGTTTATACAATCAATCGATCAACTATTTATTTAATCATCATTTTTTCATTCAATTACTGAGATAACCATTTATTCAATCAATTAGTCAACCAACCAGAAATTCAAACAATCGATCAAATAAGTCTAAATATGCAAGATAGCTTAACAGAAGCCATAAATCGAATAAAATAATAAACAACTGTTAAAAAAATATATGCAATAACTACAAATTTTGAGGGAAACTTTTTTTTTATCAGATTTAGAAAATATATATCATGTCAAATTTTAACAGTTTTACTTACTTTTTAAGTTTTTATTGTAAAAATTCAGTTATTTATTTAAAAATTTTAATTATTATATATAATTTGTATTTAAAAATTATAATATGTATTTAATAATTACACTATTTTTTTTATTGTTATATTAAATTGAAATAATATTTTAATAAAACTGATAATAAATTTGAAAATACAAATTGCTGAAACCAATCATTTAATAATTCATTAAATTTAAACATATTCACTGAAAGATCGAAAAATATATCGTATTATATATATATATATATATATATATATATATATATATATATATATATATATATATATATATTGCTTAAGGCGGGAAATCAGCTACTGCGGGATTCCGGTTTTGACTAAAAAGTTGTAAAGACAGAAAAATCTGACATTTTGTACAGTGATACATTAGGATTAGGTATCTTCAAAAATGTAAAAATTTTGGGGGGTCACCATGCTAGATTTTTAATTATGATTTTTTGAAGTTTTAGTCCCATAAGAGCCCATGTTAATTTCAATAATTAATTTCTTCCTTATCTGATGGTAAAGGGTTCTGAAAATTTTATCATAGGTAGCTGTTACTGTTAACTTTAAAATGGCATCATAAAATTTGGAAGTTTTCTTTTTAGATTTTGAGATACATGCCATCTGAATACAACCCTTAAGCAATGGAATCAAATTGCATCTAATTTATAAAATTTCACTATTAAAAATAATATGAAAAAGAGCATAAAAAAATATTTTGTTGATAATCTTTAACTATAATTAAAATACTTTCTTTTTGTTTGATCTTTTTTTTATTGTTTGTTATCAATATGTTGATAATAATTATATTTCATTTTTGTTTAACTTGTTTTTTATTTTATCTTTATATGTAAAAAAATATGTATAATACACAAACATAATATATTTTGGTATACAAAAAAAAAAAAAGTGAACCGACCGATAAGGCTTTGCCTTGGTTAGATTTTGTAGTATATTGTGTTTATAATAATAATAATAACAGGCTTGATTTTCATCAATTAACAAGAAATGAAAAATGTACAATTTTTCATAATTTTGACCTGTGAAAAATCACAAACTAAAAAATTTAGTTCAGGAAAGCTTAAGGTTATGTTTACTGTCCTATAATTTTAAAAGTGCTTGACCTACCTTGAAATTTTGATCAGTGGAATAGTAGGTGAAGGTGATACATAACGGTTAAATGATATAAAACTTGATATCAAAGTCTGGAGAAATTTGACTATCTTAAAAAAATTAAAATTTAATTGGTTGATAAGTTGATAACAAATATTTACTGTTATTAAAATGAGGAAGGTGAAATTTTTTTAACCCCCACTTTTTATGACATTTTTGAAAATAGTGTTGACAATTTTTTAGGCATTATTTTTTCTTAACGATTGGAGCATGGTAAGTATTTTTAATAAACTTTTTGAAAATCGACCTAAAAAACCTGTGACGTCATCAATCGGGCATTTATTTCGGAAAGTATTGACCGTGGAAGGTTCAGTAGCCAGTTTTTTGAAATCCTGAGGACGAGCTGATTTCATTAAACTGATTACTGAACCTAGAATAATTAGTATTTGCCAATAACAAAGTGAACTGATGACTTCACAGGCTTTCTAGGCCGATTTTCAAAAATTATTTAAAAATACTTCGCATGCTCCAATCGTCATAAGAAAAAATATCGCCTCAAACTTTTTTAAAGCTCTTTTCAAAAATATCATAAACTCAACAACAAAATTTCAATTCACTTTCCTCGTTGTATTATACTTACTACAGTATAGGGTGTTTGCGAGTGACGTCATATTTAATGAGCTTGGACGCCATACTGGAGTATGAATAACATTGCTCAGCATAGGACAAACTTCGTTTTTGGGTATTTCTTTGCAAAATCGGTTAATTTTTTGTTACTGTTATTTGTCTCACATACTTGAGATAATAGTTCAACCTATTAACAGCATCAATATGCTCTCAAAAATATTGCATAGTATTTTTGAGCCGGTAAAATGAGCTATTTTCCTATATATGCTATTTTCCTAAAGGCGTCGACTTTAACATGAATGCATAGACCCTATACTTCTTGGTAAGAAAAATTAAAGCAAATATGCAATACTATATATTAAAAATAAATTTGATATATTATAGTCTCTTGAAAAGCATTCTATTATTTAAATGTATTCATTTAAATATTATTAAACTTACAACTGTACTTCTGGGTAATTCTAATTTCAGTAAGTTGAGCAGATTTTCGACATCTTGCCGTGCAATGTGGTCCAGACAATCTTGTTGCATTGTGACCTCTATAGCTGCCTGCTGCTAAATCACATATACAGTATATTATTTATATCAGTCTTGTTCTGAAGTCAAGACTTATTATTCATTATGTTTGATAACACTGATAACATATTATCATCGCATTGTTCTCAATGATCATCTCTCTCTCTCTCTCTCTCTTTTTCTCAGTCTCCATTCTTTTTGCATTAACGATTTCATTTTCTGAAAAGTACTTAAACTATTCACTGATACTTATTTTTGTCTTATATGTATTATTATTTCTTTTCTGAATGTTTTGATTTAATGTAATTTCATTTATTGTAATTTCCAATTAAAGACCTATGTCCAATATAATGGAGTTACACGCAGTGCAAGCATAAAAATAACAGAATTGTGATACATAGGAAATAAACTTATATATTATTCGATATCATTAAAAAAAAAAAAAAAAAAAAAAACATGCATAAAGAGAGTTTTTTTTTTTTTTTTTTTTTTTTTTTTTTTTTTTCATTTTTGAATATATGCGAACTTGATGGAAAAAAAATTACAAAACATTTGTGAATATGGCAGTTTTTATCCTTTCACATAATGCATAGTAAGTTTTTAGGCAAATTACTACAACTAATAGCTAAATAAAAGTTTTTATATATATATGTATTAAAAAGGACACAATTCAATTTTACGTACTTTAATAGGCAAATAACATTAAAACATAATAATAAAAAAACTTACTGCTAAGAAATAAAACAAAAGACTTAAAAAAAAGAAACAAAAAAATATATTTATAAAAAACGTTAGTTTATTGTTTTACAAATGTGGTTTTACGTGAGAAAAGTGATATTCTCCAGGTACTATATCTACTCTACAAGTTTTAGCTATAATTTTCATGCCATTCTTTAACATAAAATCGACTGAAATCTGATTATCAATATTGGCATGGCTAGTTAGTTGATAACCAGTCTTGCTAAGAGCACACATCATGTGGACATTGGCAATACTGTTGAAACCCTTGTGTAGGTGGTCGGGGTGAGTAGCTGCCATACCTACACCTCCATAGGGAGTTTGAAGAACCACGGAGACCAATAATTCTGAACCGTCATCTTGTTGCACGAACACTCCTAAAAATATGTATTTTTTTATGCCATTGAAATGTTACTGTTTTGATTGACTGGTTGTTTCATTCGATCATTCATTCATTCATTCATTCATTCATTCATTCATTCATTCATTCATTCATTCATTCATTCATTCATTCATTCATTCATTCATTCATTCATTCATTCATTCATTCATTCATTCATTCATTCATTCATTCATTCATTCATTCATTCATTCATTCATTCATTCATTCTTTCATTCATTCATTCATTCATTCATTCATTCATTCATTCATTCATTCATTCATTCATTCATTCATTCATTCATTCATTCATTCATTCATTCATTCATTCATTCATTCATTCATTCATTCATTCATTCATTCATTCATTCATTCATATATATATATATATATATATATATATATATATATATATATATATATATATATATATATATATATATATATATATATATATATATATATATATATATATATATATATAATATATGAAATATAATGAGCTCTAGCAAATAGGTATTATAAATACACAAATTCAAAACAAAGTACAATTTTATGTAAATTATAGTTCGCGTTATTTGCAAAGCAGAAGTATATAGTATGTGCTCGATCCACTAACCTGATGAGAGGTTGTATTGTAGACAAGCTCTAACAACAGGCAGGTAGACTTCACTGAATACAGCGCGCAGTCGCCATACTTGATCCAGGTCAGAAATATTTAATTGTCGTACTCGGACGTCACGACTGATTTGCTCCGGAACTCTAATTACATGGAAAATAAAAATCACAAACTATGTAATCAGTTAGTTATCATTAAATAAGTTATAACATTCTATAGTATTATAGTTATTATAGTTTTTTTTTTTTTTTTTTTTTTTTTTTACTTCTACTGCTTAAAACTATGTTGTGAAATGTGTGAAATGGAGCTTATTGATACAGTGCGCAGGAAAAGCTAAGGGTCTCTTCTTTTAATATTACGCTACCAATATATTATGTAACCATTATCAAGTAACCTTGTAGTGGAGATTTATTTTTACTGTGTTGGAAAGTTACTTTGCTGAACATACAGCATATTTAGCTCGCCTGTTTTCTTACAGAATAACAAAATTTTATAAAGACTCATTCCTATCATATGTAAGAGAGAAATCGTTGAATTAACATGAGGTTATAATGTGAGTAAAAGAGATGTTTAAAAAAACAATTTCAAAGTTTTTAATGGTTACTTTCTATTATTTTACTACATTTTCAGTTGTTTCAATAATCATGAAATAAAATAATAATAATAATAAATACTCCATATCACACCGCAACCGCAGTACTTCGATCATTCTTAGTTGGACCTAAACTTAACTTACTCGACCTGTATAAGTTGCTTTGCTCTCTCTTCTTCAATCATGACTAAATAACAAAGTCCTTGTTGTTTAGGCAGAACTAGGCCTGCTGCAGTGGCGGCACTGGTCACTGCTGACACGTGGATGTCCAGTACACCACTGAAGTGTAACACGTGTCGCCAAGGTATGACACGTGTCGTCTGTAACACGTATTCTAACTGATCTTCATTTCCTGATCTAGCGTAGACTACGCCGTATACCTTGTCGTTCAGAGCCTGGGTGAGAGGAATCAACCCATCAACCAATCAATCAATCAATCAATGAATCACAGTCAAGTTCTTTGGTCACGTGATAAATTCAAAACACTTCCCACCACTTCGTGGCCCATCAGTATTTTGACGTCAGATAAGTTTTATTTCAACCGTCAAATGGAAAATAAATGAAAATAAATACAAAATCAACGCGTTCGTGTCTAATTTGGCCATAATAAGGTACTTAAATTATTAACCTAGTATTCTAAAGGATGTTAAAAAAAGTGCATTATGCCTTTAATTTGTTAATTCTGTCTCACCAGTCCTTGTGTAAAAGCGACGATAGTTCCAGACCTCCAGTCTCCAGCTGGACACAAAATATTGACAACCACTCCAGTAATTTTATTACTCCATTCTCTCTGTATTAAAATCCAGTGATACACCTGTAGTTAAAGTGAAGGGAAAAAAAACTACATTGTTTACATTTTATGTTATAAAAAATATGACAATTTTTAAAAATAAATGAACAATATATTACGATAAGAATATAAATATAAGAAGTCTACAACGTTCAGTACCTTGATATAATAAATAAATAATTATACATTGAAAGGTTACAGGGGCAAAAATAATTGTACTTTATAATGAGTTAAAAATACAGCATGATGACTATGTACCTCGAAAAAAAATATACAAGCTAAAATTTAGCATAAATTACCTAAAACTCAAATATATATAACTAAAAAACAAATCAATTAACAAAATGAATAAAAAAAAACTTAATTTCTTGTATCCTCAATCTGTAATAGGGCAATACTTGGTAAGTATTGCCAGCATTAAGAACTGATTAATAACTTTGAGTATATTATTATAGCAATATGATTTCCAGTTATAATAAATTGAAATATAATTTACATACCACTGTACTTCGCGGTAGATCTTCTTTTAATACTTTTAGCAAGTTGTCCACATCTTGATGCGAGATTTTCTGTAAGCAATCTTGTTGCATAGTTATAAATTATAAAACTAATCTGTCTCTTCTATATATATAATCAAATGGAGGTGTTATCAATTAAAGAGATAACAACTTGGTTTTAAGTGGAGCGGTCAAAAGTTAATTATTTTTAGATATTGATCATCAATAGAGATGTAGAAAAATAAAATTTTATTTAATTTTTATTATTTTTATTTATTTGTTGTAGTGTTGAGGTGGTCAGATACACCTTGTTGGGATAACCGTGGCGGGTGTGGTTCTTCTCATTGCCTTCACGACGTTTTACATCCATCTTCAGATACTTCTTCAGGTGAGTATGGTGACCGAAGATGGACGCGATACGTCGTGAAAACAACATGCAAAAAAGTAACTAAAAAGTAACTATATTTATACTTTTTTTTTTATAATAAATTTGTTACGTATATACACAGTTTTTAAAGATCTAATGAGGTAACTATTTACCACTGAAGAAATTACGTGTCTGTATAGTAACAAATCACTTTTTAAACTTTTTTCAAACAAATTATTAGTTTGTACTAAATAGTTACATATATAGATGTAACTGAATAATTTCTTAAATTTATGTTTTCAGTGAAGGAGAAAACAACACCCACCACGGTTATCCCGATAGTGTCTATCTAACTACATAACCTTAAAAAATATTATCATATAATGAAGAATAATTTAAACAATATAAAATAGGTCTAGCATAAACCCTCACATACTGCACACAATCCTTAAGTCAAATTAAACAAGAGAATAAGAAATAAAATACCAATTTTTATAATATTTTATTTATTAGGAACTTTTGCTGATTAAATTGGTAACATATTTACATAAAAATACAAGTTTTACATTTTCTTTAACAATTAAACTGCGTATTAAAAACTCTAATTTCTAAAAGATAAAAAAGATATACACATATCTGCATTTTAAAACAGTAAAATAAATAATTCTATTGACATTTTGTATTGGAATTTTATAATTCATATTATTAAGTATCATATTAAAAATAAAGAAAAAAAAAAATGAAAATTGTGCCCGATTAAATAATAAAATAGAATTAGTATAGAAATAAATAGTTTTAAAGAAAAAAAAATTATAAAAATAATATATATTTAATACTTTGAAATGAAAGTAAAATTTATACAAAGCTGGTAAAACAAATAGGCGTTTGCACTCGCTTACTAAACATTTCATGTATTCGTCTCTAAACATTCATATTTATTTATACATCAAATTTTAATGCATAGAGAGTACTTATAAAATTAAAAGCTGACTTCTAATACTAATCTACTACAATATTTGAACATTTATTTTGAATTACATTGAAATTAATTTTATTTATTATTATTATTTTTTTTTAAGTATTATTTTTTAGTGTTGTTCACGTTTACTTAATCATTGCCTTTAACATTCTCTTGTAGTCACCTGATGTATCACCCTGAAATTTGACAGTGATATTTCATATTAGAAATAATTATTAGTATAATGGAAATAATAACTTACGTAATTTATACTATACATTGAATATTATCTATATTAGTATAGAGCTATAAGTAGAGCACAAAATTTTGCTATTTTGTAACTACATTTTAAGTATTAATGTTGATTTTTTTTAAAGGCGTAGAACACCTTGAACAAAAAACTTTCCTTATATCCTAACGTACCTTAATATCAACGTTGATTTGGCCGGAGTTATTTATTTCTGATTTATTTTCCATTTACAAAATGGCAGCTGCGGGTTTGTGACGTCACAGCTCACTAGTCCACGCGCGTGGAAACAGGTGAACTGTGATGTCACAAACCCGCAGTTGTCATTTTGTAAATGGAAAATAAATTAGAAATCAATGACTCCAGCCAAATCCACATTGATATTTACGTATGTTAGGAGGATATTAGGCATGTTTTTTGTTCAAGGTGTTCTACGTCTTTAACTATTATGTTATATGTATAGTATAAAAATACACTCAATTGGGATAGTATGTTTACTTTTCAAAAACTTGCACCTAATTTACAATGTAATTTTAATGTATTGAGCGCAAGCCTGTTTTTGGATGACAACAATAAATAAATAAATAAATAAATGAGAAAAATAAGTGCTGCATTTGAATATGGTATAATCTATCACTGTGTACAATCACTATAAAATAAAATATCATAAATGATATACTGTATTGTTATGCAAAAATGTTTTTCCAAGGACCAAAATGAAGTACGTAATAATTATGCTATCCATTTTCACCACAATTTGTTTAATACTGAATAGTTTATGCTATAGTTCACAATTACTATGTTATAATAGCATAAAGTTTATGTTGTACGGCATAATTAGTTGTGTTGTTCTAATTTAACAACATTTATGTTATAATGAAATAAATATACAGCATAAATTAGGTAATTTATTCTTTCTGTGTATATTATATAATAAAAACTATAAAGTTTGCTGTATTATTTAATGATAGCTAGCATGATCATTATCATTATGTATATTTTTGTGCGTAAATGTTTTCTATAGGGTGGTTTCATTCATGTTAAAGTCGACGTCATAAGTGAGTACTAAATAACATTGGCCGGTATAGGAAAATGGCACATCTTGCCAGTTTAAAAATACTACACAATATTTTTGAGAGCATTGATGCTGTTAACAGGTTGAATTCGTACCTCAAGTATGCAAGAAAAATAGTAATGACCAAAAAATAGCTAATTTTCCAAAGACAATAGCCAATAATTACGTTTGTCCTATGCTGAGCAATGTTATTCATTGCTCAAGAAGAGCATCGAAAAGCACTCAGAATGACATCATGCGTGCACACCCTATAGGATTTCCAATTCAAAATTTTTTTTAAGGGAGTAAGGTATCGTCCTTATATCTCAAAAAACTAGAAGCGTTTTGGGTCTAAATTTAGTGTCATTGTGTAGCTAAGAGTCACACCTAGCTGTGATAAAAATTTCATGATGTTTGATCGTCCCAAAAAAAAGAAAAAAATTATTGAAATTAGCAGTGGGCCTTATAGGTTTAACATTTCAAAAAATCATATAAAATTAATTTGCACGGTGACCCCCAAAATTTTTATATATTTGTAATTGTCTCAAGCTGAAGTATCACATTGTGCAAAATTTTAGATTTTTCTGACGAGAAAAATTTGAGTCTATAGACTGGTCCCCTACTCCCGTAAACATTTCTTACCTCGACAAAAGTTGCTAGTGATTTCTTGTACTTGAGCGCAAAGGCTTGTTTTATGTCATCCAAATCCATCTCCGCTCTCGTCACAATGATTCTGTTTAAGACCCTCTCGTTGGTTCCAATCCCAATCATAGAATTGTACAGTCGTTCAGCAAAGTAGTCGTAGCTGTTGCGTATTGATTTAACTGCAAATTTCAAATCATTTTAGTTCCATTATAATAATAGTCTTTATGGACAACTTGCAAAGAACAAACTTTTTTTTATCCATTTAAACATTTTTGATATATTTTCTTATGGAAAAGTCGTTATCATAAATACGTTACAACAATGGAGGCTATCGGTTTAAAAAATTCTTAAAATTTTTCTGGCTATAAACATGTAAAAGTATGTCTAGTATTAGTAGTATTTCTCATTTAAATTTCTCCAAAATCGGCGGAGTAGCTTTCTAAAAAATCGCAAAAAATGTGTTTTTCCCGATAAGCGTAATGTTAAATTAGGGGACTCTCTTAGCTTTCCCCGCATACCCCCCGCGCGCTTAACCGATAAGCTCAATAACCATTCACTGCAAGTGATCCATTGAATAATATATTTTTTAAAGTATTGTTTCCTGATAATACAGTTTTTTTATAAGTAAATAGCCTTCGATACGACATATTTTTATTGTTGTGAAAACAACAGTGTTATTTTCATTAGATTTTATATTTATGAATTTTATATTTGTTATTATGAAAAGCTTAATTGCATTTGAAAATTTTAGCAAGTTTTAATATATATATTTAATTTAGTATTTATCGTTTTACATAACTAGATTTTAAATGAAATTTAAGGACACACGGACAAACAGTCTCTTATTTATTTACTATTCGTTCGTTCGTTCGTTCGTTCGTTCGTTCGTTCGTTCGTTCGTTCGTTCGTTCGTTCGTTCGTTCGTTCGTTCGTTCGTTCGTTCGTTCTTTCGTTCATTCGTTCATTCGTTCATTCGTTCATTCGTTCATTCGTTCCTTCGTTCCTTCGTTCCTTCGTTCCTTCGTTCCTTCGTTCCTTCGTTCCTTCGTTCCTTCGTTCCTTCGTTCCTTCATTCATTCATTCATTCATTCATTCATTCATTCATTCATTCATTCATTCATTCATTCATTCATTCATTCATTCATTCATTCATTCATTCATTCATTCATTCATTCATTCATTCATTCATTCATTCATTCATTCATTCATTCATTCATTCATTCATTCATTCATTCATTCATTCATTCATTCATTCATTCATTCATTCATTCATTCATTCATTCATTCATTCATTCATTCATTCATTCATTCATTCATTCATTCATTCATTCATTCATTATACAAATATAGGTAGTTTACAGTCATTTCTAAAATTAATTGCTAATATTTTAATGTACACAAACATACCTAAACTTAACATGACCTTCTCCATATCGCCAGAGAATTCTTTCCTAACAGTTTCCTCAAAAGGTTTGCCAGCAATTTTCTCGTGCTCGATGAATACTTTACGTAAGTGAGGCAGACTTTTGGTGACTAGAAAGTGAATGAAGATCGAGTCGTCCACTCCGTACCTTCCTTCAGCTGAATCAGAGTAACAACAGGTCAGGAAATTCAATACCATTTACATAAAAATTATATAAAGATACTTTATTTTATTTTTGCACTGTGATACTAACACAGGAATAAAAAAAAATAAGAAAAAGAATGAAAAAGAAAAAGAAAAAAAAAAGAAAAAAAAAGGAGAATCAAAAATGCATTTTTTAAAATTTGCTTTTAAAGTGTAGTTTCATAATGCTCCATGCTTGTTTTTACGCTCTTCTGATGGCTAAAATGTCTGAAAATTTCCCCATAGGTTGCCATCAATTTTTATATTTAAGAAAAAATGTAAGGGCTACCTTTGAAATTTCAGAGATGCGAGTATTTGAAATATTAAACCCAAAAACGCATACATTAGCATTACCTGTATATCCCTTATGTTGCAACACTAACTAGTTAAACCGCTTTGTAATTTGGATTGATGCAAAATTTAAAAAATATAACAAATTTTTAACTATAGAAGTTTCAGCTTACGGCCCTTACTTGTCTTGTTAGTGTATGTTTTATATTGTAATACATTAATTATTACTATAATATTTATGTACTGTACCTGCATTGAACAAGACTTGAGCGTCTCTTTTGATGGTCAGTTCATCGACTTGTCCACTCTCATTTCTATTTCCACGAGACAGAGCAACCAATATCTTCTCAATACTGCTCTCCGCACACTCGCTCTTGATGTCGCTTTCCAGTGTCTTCAAATATACTGGAATCAATCAATCAATCAATCAATCAATCAATCAATCAATCAATCGATCGATCAATCGATCAATCAATCAATCAATCAATCAATCAATCAATCAATCAATCAATCAATCAATCAATTAATCAATCAATCATTCACCAGTGTATAATATAGAAAGACCAAAAATTATTTTAGGGGATAATTTTATCTACAATACTCTAAAAGAGGACATTCTCCTAAATCAATTGATACGAGAATTTCTATTTTATTGATATTTTTTTGCTTGCTTGCTTGCTTGCTTGCTTGCTTGCTTGCTTGCTTGCTTGCTTGCTTGCTTGCTTGCTTGCTTGCTTGCTTGCTTGCTTGCTTGCTTGCTTGCTTGCTTGCTTGCTTGCTTGCTTGCTTGCTTGCTTGCTTGCCATATTGTATTATCGTGGTACACCCATCCCATTTTAGTCAAGACATTGTCTCATCGACAGGTAAGGACTTTCCAATTAATGAAAAAGCACACACGGGCCGGCCATAGCCTAAGTACACAGCCCGGCATTCGCCATTACAGCCTAGAGAAACCGTAGAAACTTCTAGGCAGGCTGGTTGGTGCAATCACATCGATCATGCATCTCCCGAATACGTTGCGACGTCATGGAATGCATGTAAACATGCATCGTGCAAAGTATTGTGCTCTCACACTTCACGTACGCACCCAGTATGGCTCGAACCTATACTATACTCGATGAGAAGTATAAAGTTACGAGTCAGCTTCATTCACCACTCAAAAGTCAGCTATACCAGCTCAATATTTATTTTTAATTAATGTTATAAATTAGAAAAATTACGTCACAACTGGCAAATTATGTGGGTATAGAAAAATTTGGCATCATTTCAAAGCATTCAAAAATGAATTAAAAATGCTTAAAGAACTCAAAAATGAGAAATTCACATATCTATTGATTCAGAACAATGTCTTAGAATATGAAATAAAACTACCCCCAGATTATATTTAGTCTTTCTTAATGTTAACGTGAGACTTACTCTTGAGATAAGCTGCATTGATGTCCTGAAGCATTTCGTTATTTAAGGTACATAGCACTTCAAGCAGGACCTCCTCCTTCATACCAGGCCCGGCCAAGGCGTCATGAAGTTCTCGAGCATAGAACTCAGGTAAGGGGGTCATAGCAGCCACCACTAAGTCTTTGAAGTCGCCGCTTAGTTCACTCTTCAGGTGTTTTATCAAGTCCTATAGGGAACACAATATACAAATTTTAAGTATTATTTATTAGGTAGTAAGAGAGCTAAATTATATTGGTCTAATTTTACAAATTTGAAATAAATTTGATGAATGAAGTAATGATGTGATGATGTGAGTAAGTAAGTAAGTAAGTAAGTAAGTAAGTAAGTAAGTAAGTAAGTAAGTAAGTAAGTAAGTAAGTAAGTAAGTAAGTAAGTAAGTAAGTAAGTAAATAAGTAAGTAAGTAAGTAAGTAAGTAAGTAAGTAAGTAAGTAAGTAAGTAAGTAAGTAAGTAAGTAAGTAAGTAAGTAAGTAAGTAAGTATAAGTAAGTAAGTATAAGTAAGTAAGTAAGTATAAGTAAGTAAGTATAAGTAAGTAAGTAAGTAAGTAAGTAAGTAAGTAAGTAAGTAAGTAAGTAAGTAAGTAAGTAAGTAAGTAAGTAAGTAAGTAAGTAAGTAAGTAAGTAAGTAAGTAAGTAAGTAAGTAAGTAAGTAAGTAAGTAAAATTTTCTGGTCACGTGCCTTGTTTTAATCTCCTGTATAGTTGTTATACCATTGAGTTTTTATTAACATTAAACAAAATGTCAACTTTTGACATTTAGAGACATGAGAAATGAATTGCATAAAATAGAACCCCAATATTTTTTTTTTTTTTAATTCATATTCACCTTGTCGTAAGATTTCTTGTACTCTTCCGCAATCTCAAGGCGCTGCTGATTGGTTCTCTCTGCCAGGACAGTGATGACCGCTCGCTCATCTGTCCCAATACCTTTCATCGCACGTCGGAGCATCTCGGCGTCTTGCCGAGGGTAGAAGTGCTCCTCTCGTACTATGGTAGGAGCGGTCTAAGGAATACATTCAAATTCAAATATTTTATGTTTATTCATTTCTTTCATCCTACAATCACAATACACAACAAGTTATGCAAATGGTAAATAAAAAAATTAAAAATATGGTATTCAATACAATACAAAAATTACATACAATGAGAATAATACAACAGTCAACTATTAGTCAATCAATCAATACATCATTCGATAAATCAGTCAAGAGCAATTGAATAATCATTGAATCAATTAATATTGATGAATAATCAATGAACTAATCAACTACAAAAAAAAATTAAGTTTTTTGTTTAACATGCCTTTGAATGCAATACCTAAACAGAAAAACAGAAATTTGTGTTCAAAATTTTTTTTTAAAGAAAATAAAAGCCTTTTATAATTATAGCCTGTTGATAGTGTGGTAGTCTTTTCTTTTTAAATAAAAAAATACCGTTATTTTCCCAATAAAATTTAAAAAGTTGTGTTTTATGTATTGTATTACCTCCTGATGTTTAAATCTCTTTTTAATAATCCTCGACACTGCTACACATTTTGTCTTCATATTTCCCATGTTTAATATACTCTGTACTGTACTGTATTGTCACTCTAAACTGACTTCAACACTAATAGTAAATAGTATGTACTTTAACTTATAATATATTATAGTAAACAACAACAACATTAGGCTGCCTCAACTTTACCCCCACTGGGACAGCAGTGACTAATAATACACTATAGCTTATCTGTCGTGTGGTGGCTTAGTAAGCCCGTATTATCAATACTTAAGTAATACAACACTGATAGAAAATGTATGGTTCTTGCATTCTTGGTGGGATTTTTGTTTTTAAATATTGCATTTGTCTAAACGAGCTAGATTGTAATCGGACAGTCTCTTCTTACGTGTTGGCTAAAGGCGTAGAACGAACACCTTGAACAAAAAAGTTGTGTAATATCCTAACAAACCTGAAAATCAACGTTGATTTGGCCGAAGTCATTGATTTCTAATTTATTTTTCATGCACAAAATGCCACTGGCGGTCACTGACGTCACAGCTCACCTGGTCCACGCGCGCGTAAACCGGGCGAGCTGTGACGTCAGTGACCGTCAGTGTCATGTTTTGAATGGAAAATAAATTAGAAATCAATGACTTCGGCCAAATCAACGTTGATTTTTAGGTTTCTTAGGATATTACACAACTTTTTTGTTCAAGGTGTTCTACGCCTCTATGTAAATTATTTATATTATGAAAGAAAAAAAGTATATCAAAGACTCATAAAGAATACTTGAAGTAATTTTTTTTTCAGTGCACTGATAATACTGCACGGAGGTAAATACATTATATTATAATAAATGATTTGTCATATCATTTATTACCACATTTCGCTGGTACACATACTTTGATATCAATCAACATTTCAGCAACATAATTTATGCGCGGTATAATGTATTTAAGTTGCATAATATATACTCGACTCAAAAAACCTGAGTTACCTACCGTTCGACCTTTTACGGTATCGCCCAGCCGCCCCCCTTGTCTTCAAATGTGACAATGGGCGATACTTTAGGCATGCTCGATTTAAATCGACTGAGGGTTTTTTGAGTCGAGTATATGTATTATTATTATTATTATTTACTGCTTTTCAAAAAAGAGAGCATGACATAAATGCAGTATAAAACAAGTTTATTTGTTATGCGTGATTTTTTTTCTTTCTGTCTGTCTATCAACATACTTACATAAGGAGGTACACGTGGAAAATTGGACATGGTGAATAATCAACACGTTGGTTGAGATCTGCAACAAACAAAAATATTCATGAAACATTTTCATATTAAATTGCAGCATTTTTATTTACTCATTTAAATTGGCATTATACTAGTAGAGAAAATATTAAATATTTAGCTTATGTTATTGAGTTATCCAACATGGCGTCAACTTTAACATGAATGCATAGACCCTATACTTATTGAGTCAAACTCCTGAACTCTCGCATATCAAACCAGCCCGCATACCACTGCGCTGTCCGGCTCGGCGTGATATAAATTTTGGATTGAAAGAAAATGAAATTGCCCTAAAATTTGATATTATAATCAATGAATTATGCTATAGGGTGTATGCGGATGATGTCATATTTATTGCGCTTTGAGGTCATACTGGTGTAGTGCATAACATTGCTCAGCATAGGACAAACTTCATTTAAGCCAATTTTCTTTAAGAAATCGGTTAATTTTTTGGTTATTGCTATTTTTCTCACATACTTGAAATACTAATTCAATATATTTACAGCATCAATGCTCTCAAAAATATTGCTTAGTGTTTTTAAACTGGCAAAACGTTTTTTTGTCCTATGCCACCCATGTTATTGAGTTATCCAACATGGCGTCGACTTTAACATGAATGCATATACCCTATACTTATAAAATTGAGTGATGGGTGAGGATCAAAAAGTTTCTTATCACTCTCTAACATGTCAATATTTATTATCTTTGAGAGCTTAGCAAATAGTTACATAACTCAAGCTTTGCAAAATATTATACGAAAACTATAATGTAACATTTTTACCATTATTGCACTATATTTATTATACACTTCTTAATATGATGCAGCTGGTAATATATTTGGTTATCAGTGGCGAAAAATTCTTACAAATTTATGTCATCATAAAATAAATATTTGAAAAAGTTGTTACAAGTTTATATGTAAAGTATATTTAATTATCATTACGGTAACAATAAATTGGACTATATTAAAAGTAGCACTACCTCATGAAGTATTTTTGTTGTTTGTTTTTTGCTATAACTTCTATTTATGTAAATTTATATTGTAATATTCTGACCAAGAACATGTAATATGGCTGAAATAGTCATGTACTATGTTTTTTAATTAAAATTATTATATTATTATAAATATGTGCAAAAAAAAAAAAAAAAAAATCTAGTTTCTTATTTAAATATTGCCGTCCTCGTGCAGTAGTTTTCTCAATAATCGCTAAATGGTCAATATAGAATAGGAAATTACAGAAACCTACACATATACACTTAAAAATCAAATAATTACTGTTAGGGCACAAAATGTTGAGAGAGTGCAATGTTAGTCATTGCTCAATTATGGCATCGAAGCGCATTTATTATGACGTCATGCGTACACACCCTATAACCATGCACTGGTAGTGAGTAAAAGTTTGAAATTTTTGATACTCATTAACCATCATGCATTAACAGTTTGATTTATAGGGTCAAAGAAAATAGCCAAAAACTACGTTTGTCCTATGCTGAGCAATGTTATTCATTGCTTAAGAAGAGCATCAAAAAGCAACCAGAATGACGTCATGCGTACACACCCTATATAAAAATGAATATTTAAAGACAATATGCATGTAATCTTTAATGAGTATTAGTTTTAAACGTGTAGCCTCTACTACTTTGTATTCTCAGTGGACACACGATTATAAAATTATAATAATAATATTTCAATTTATCTCCTATTTTTCTCATAAGATTAACATTACAGTTTTAGCGCGAGTTTTTGAATAATAAAATTTATTATGACAATCGTGTATACGTTAAACAAATATTTAATATTGACATTTACTTACCTGCACTTTATAGTGAAGTATGAAAACAGTGATATATTTCACTATATTATAAGAGATCTAATAATGAACTAACGTAACTTATTTACTCTCTTATCTTATCATAAAAATTGATAACAATTTTAACATCGAAAATTTCTGCAATCAATATTAAAAAAATAATGATATGATCATCTTCTTTTTTTAGTGTTTATTATTTTACTTTATCTTTTTTGGAATTTTAAATTGCGTCAATATGAAGATGTTAATTGATTTTATTGATATTCATGCATGATGCATCAATAAAATTGATTGACAGAGAGAAAGAGGGTCAGAGAGAGAGAGAGAGAGAGAGAGAGAGAGAGAGAGAGAGAGAGTTGAAAGAGACGGATGAATGGACAATAACTGAAAGAAAAAAATGCTAATAATTTATATTCGAGTTAACAAACCATACGAAATTTAAATTACATTTATTCAATATAATATAGCATAATTTTTGGAACCATTGTATGTACTGCAAATTTATTATGTTGTGTAGCATATAATGTCATTAAATATATTGCGGAAATAATTTCGTTATACAAAAATATTACTATAAAACACAAACCTAAAAATAAATACATTATTATGCTAGTCTATTTTTAGTAACAATTATTCACTACAACACTACAACATAATTTATGCTAAAGTGCATAATAAAGAAATTACATAACTTAAACTTATAGTAGAGTTGTTTTTGCTGTACCAATTCAGCAAAATTTATGCTATGAAAACATGCAGCATAATTATAGTTATTCATTATTGTCCGTGAACAAAATTAAAACAATTTACTATACACTCTAAAAAATGGTGCAGTACTTTAGTTATGAAACCTAACTTATTTATTAAGATAATCACTTTTAAGTTATTATATGAGTAGCTAAAATAATGCATTTTAGCAAGTTATTAAAAAATAGCTCATTTAAGTTGTTTGAAGCTGTTTTAAGTTTATTTAAGCTATTTTAAGTTAAAATAGCTATTGTTAATAATTTGCTAAAATGCATTATTATAGCTACTGATAATAACTTAAAAGTGTTTATCTGAAATAACTTATTGTTCGTGACTAAAGTAATGCATCAATTTTTAGAGTGACTCACCTTTACTACTTCTATTATACCTACTCTTCATAAATTATATTCACTTCATCTCACATTTTGTGTTCTTCTTATAAATTTCAACGTCCTGATCCAATATAACATTTAATATTTTCAAAGACTGTTTACTATTGTCAATGTTAAAAATTTAACCATACTTTCCTATATATAAATTATAAGGGTCATACTATTGACTTGATAAGTATATACTTTTGATATTGTTATATAAGTGACCCTAATCAATGTATTAAATATTTTATTATGAGAATGGTTGTGATGTGATATACTGTAACATGATGTCATGCATGAAAACGATTTTGTCTGCTTCCTCTTACTATATTATGTATTTGATTTATATGCTTTTTTTATCATTGAAATTATTGAAGCGGAAGAATATTTAAAAGAATGATTTGATTTTTTTTTTTCACCCAGCTAAATATTATGAGGTCTCATTGTAAAATTTTAAGGACCAGTTTTCAAGTTTCATCCCATAAAATGTTACATCTTATGGGATGAAACTTGAAAACTGGTCCTATTCCACCACGTCATTACTTTGATGGTATGCGTGCATCCGGTGCATCCCCCCTCCTTTTAGGGAAATAAAAGCTTTAAAAATTATAACTTAATGACCTTAAGGGACGTGGGTACTGACCTTATATCTAAAAACAAAGAAGTGTTTTGTGTCTAAATTTGGTGTCATTATGTAGCTAAGGGTCACACCTAGCTGTGATAAAAATTTCATGATGTTTGACCGTCCCGAAAAAAAGAAAAAAATTATTGAAATTAACATTGGGCCTTATGAAAAATTTCAAAAAATCATTCACGGTGACCCCCGAAAATTTTTATATATTTGAAATTGTCTCAAGCTGAAATATCATTCTGCAAAATTTCAGATTTTTTCATTTTTTGGACGAGAAAAGTTTGAGTCTAATGGTCGACGTCGGTCCCCTACTCCCTTAAACTTAAACGATCAAAATTAAAATCTAACCTGTACTCCACAAAATATGATATATTTTGAAATAATAATAATGCAATATGGTTCGACGCAGGACTTTTTTTTATTTATTATTATTATTATTTACAAATTATAATGCAACTTTCAAGATAAGTCTTTTTTTTCTTCATTTCACAATAAAAATTATTGAAAAATATAATTAATTTTATTTACATATTACTTCGGTTTAAAAAAACAAAACATAATATACAGTAAAAACATTGTATTTCTGTAACGAAATGCAGCATTTTTGTATACATGATGAGTGGAGTTTTAGAAATTTATATATATATATATATATATATATATATATATATATATATAATTGATACGATATCGATCCATCAATCTTTATGATCTCATTTACACGTCAAATTATGTACGTACTCATGGATTACGTACTGTATGAATTATAAGCTGCACCTTATTCTTGACAAAATATACTAACGGAAATGCACTCACGCTAATTCTAAAAATCAATTAAATCATATGATAAGAGATTTCTATAATACAATGATCCACCATAAGATAACAATATTTTTTTTAAAGCTTTTTTGACATCCGTTCAATAATTTACCTTTCTCTTGCTCTAGCTTGTGTAGTTTGGCGATTAGATAAGGAAGAGGGTATATAAATATTGTACAGGGAGGGTTCCTCTCGTTGTCTCTCTATACTTTAAACTCAGTCTTCAAACCAGCATCACTCTAAGGTAAGAGAACTGCATTTTTGTGTGTTGGAGGTTATTAGTGAGCTTAGTCTTTCTAGCCTTTAGAATTGCAAGACCATGTTTTTTGCGTTATTAGTATTTTGAGAAAAGTATACCAAAAACGGATATATTTAAATTAAAGACTTAAGATATACTTTAAAGTGTTTAAGCTAGTTATTTATTTTATTTTTATTTATTTTTTGAGATTATCGGTGAGCTAAGAGTCACAGTTATAGTTATACAGTAGAGTGGTTATAGTTTTCTAGTGTTTAAAACTGCAAGGTCTTTTTTTTTTAACAGAAAACTATACCGAGACCGGATAATTTATATTGAAATTAGGTACACGGAAATCATAAATTTAAGAAATATATTTAGGCAACTCTTTAGGACAAACCAATAACTTGGTTAAACAAGTTTAGACAGTAATTTGTTAGTATAAAAGTAATTTCTTCAGTAGTAAATAGTTAACTCTTTAGATCTTAAAAAAAACTTTCTATCTAACAAATTTATTATAAAAAAAAAGAGTCTAAATAGTATCTCTTTACACAATTTTTTCCGTGTTGTATACTATAGACACACTTTTACATTTGTGTCTTTTTTATGTTTAAGCTAGGTAAGAGAATTTATTTATTATTTTTTTTTCAATAGAAGTTATTGGTGTGCTAGGAGTCCCCTAATTTTCTAGCCTTTAAAACTCTAAACTTTCTTAAGTTTGTTGTTGTTGTTGTTGTTGTTGCACGAAAACTATATTGAGACCGGATATATTTAAACTAGTTATATACTAAACACACTTTTACGTGTTTTAAGCTAATAGAAAATTATCACAAAATGTTACATTGCAATGCATATAAATATTGCTGAATATAGCATATTCAGAGATTAAAATTTTTTATCTATGTAAAAAATATGTAGAAAAAGTACACACAATTTATTTTCTTGGAACACCAAAGCATTAGTTCGTTTCGAGAAAACATTGATATTTTACTATAACATGAAATCTTTGCCCATTGCGCTTTATTAGATAGTCAAATATAACTTAATGTTACCTTCATAAAATATCTTGTAATAAATACTTGAGCCGGGAACATTGATGTGGTGAATCGCAAAGTTTATATAAACAAATTTCATCATACATTTATCATCTATAATAACAACTCACAAAACTGCATTCGAGAACATCAAACAATTTTAATATTTTGTCAGTAAACATCTCTTCTCTCCACAGTACAGTATAATTAATACAAATTTATTTTATAAATTTTTAAACATGTAAATTTTAAAATAATAATCAATATCTATACTCATCCTTATTCACCACTTAACTTCCTTATACATTATACGTCAGTTAATTATACGTCAGTGATAACAACAACAAAAACATCATAATATTTTTTGCCGGATGCAAAAACTTGGAAATCCAACCGTCGGGAAGTTGGGTTAGAGGGGGTGTATATAGCTTCCTTGACGCTCATTGCAAGTATTTTTTTTTAACGTGTTTTATTTTTCGTATTTTAATAGCAAAATACAATAACTTGATATTGCATTATTACTGAAATGCATGTGCTTTTCATTTTTTTTTTTCTTATTGGTTACTTTTTTCAAATATTTAAGTTTAGTTCATTTTTTTTTTTGCATCAACAATAAGATGCTCTAATTTAAGTGCATTAATTAAAAAACAACCTCTGTAAAAAAAAAAAAGAAATAATAAAAAAAAAAAAAACTTTTCCTTTTCAACTTAAAAAAATAAAATGATCAAAAATAACTTTTTTTTTTTTTTTTTTTTTTTTTTTTGCAAGCAATTCAAAGTAATTATCCAAAAACTTATACTCAATTTTGGCTGACTTTTAATCATGATACTTTTCAAAAACTTTTTTTTTTTAAATTAGCTTTTTATGAAGAATATTACATTTTTTTAAATGAGATTCATATTTTTTAATTTCCTTTTTTTAACACTTTAAGCATACGGCTCTCTCGATTAACACTAATTATTATATACGTTGTAACATTCTAAGAAGATAACGTAAAAATAATTCATTATTTACAAAGTTATATCCACACAAAAAAGGTGTTGCCTCTATATATTTATAATCTAAAAAATTTTCAAACGGATTATGCTGAAAATTTACGAGCACTAAATTTTCCTGTCGATCAGTCAACATTTTCTCTCTTTATCAAAGAAAGTCAATAAATAAAGTGAAGTATTTGTAGTGTCAATATTATTTTTGTAGGCTGTAAATTAAATATGTACGTAATGTTACATAAGCTTTGCTAAATCTTTACTTTTTATTGCTATGTGGTAATATATTAGAGGGATTTAAAATGTTTTTTCTTTATCCTTTATAGATAAAATAATTTATGTAATTTGGTGCATGTATGTCACACACTAAAAAAAATATTACTATACAGACAAAGATAAATACATAATAATTATGCTACCTTATCAATGCAGCAAAATTTATGTATGATATAATTTATGATAATGTGGTATTGATTATACTCATAACAAAAGATAGTATAACAGTTAAGATGTTCAGTATAATTACTCTTTTTAATACAAAATAGCAATATTTGTGCTCTAAAGTATAGTAATGATTTAATATACAGAAAAATATATTCCTCTTTTTTGCTTTTTTCTTTCTATGTATAGTACTATCTCTTTTTTTTTTTTTGTTTTTTGTATTTTTTTTTTTTTTTTTTTTTTTTCTTCATTGAATTACAATACATCTAAAAAATCAAATCGGCATAAAATTGTTTTTCTCGTTGTAAGTGCAACTGAAAAAATATATTTCATTTAAATTTTTTTATAGATACAATTAATTAACACACGTATAGTATCTAGTAATAATGGAGGGATTTATGATGATATATAATACGGAAACGGAGAGACTAAGAGAAAAGATAGTGGCAAAGGAAATATCAGACAATTACATGGATCTACTATTTTGAAAATTTTTGAACTGAATGTTTAACATCATAATTAAAAAAAAGTGCTAAAATCACTATTTGTTTACTATCATCATTTAATATCCAAGTAGTTAATATTATGAAAAAAAAAAATAAATAAATGAATAAATAAATAAATAAATAAATAAATAAATAAATAAATAAATAAATAAATAAATAAATAAATAAATAAATAAATAAATAAATAAATAAATAAATAAATAAATAAATAAATAAATAAATAAATAAATAAATAAATAAATAAATAAATAAATAAACAAACAAACAAACAACAACAAAGTCAGACTCAAACTTTTGAGATTAAAAAAAAAAATCACAAAAATGCTTCCAACTTTAAAAAATTAAAAAACACACAATTTGGTGGCTTTAGATGCTAGACGCTATTGTAATCTTAAAAAAATTGTTTTAAAAAAATGCTGCCATTAAAAAAAAAAAAAAAAAAAAAAAAAAGGAAAAAAAAAGTGACTTAAAATGCGACATAAAAATCCAATAAGCATGAGTCATAAAATAACTGATAATTTAGCTTACCCTGTAAATGAACGATGTTACAGATGAAGCCGACAGTTCGCGACGCCCCCAACTTCAATGCCAAGCAGGATGCTGAGATATTGCACAAGGCATTCAAAGGTCTGGGTACAGATGAGGCGGCCGTCATCAAAGTGCTTGGACATCGCTCTAATAAGCAGCGAGTGGAGGTCGCTCACGAGTTTAAGAATCTATACGGCAAGGTACATACGTTACAATTTTAATATATTGCAATACCATCACGTTATTGAAGTCTCCATACTAATGTATCTAATTGTCATAATGCATTCATGTCAAAAATTATATTTAAGTTTTAATTTTAGTTTTTTTTTCTTTTTTTTTTTTTTGAAAAAATTGAAATTGAGTGTTAATTTTTATTTTATTTTTTGTTAAAATTTTATTTTTGATTGAAAAAAACATACGTACAAAAGTAAATTTTGGGTCCATTTATATGTTATTTGAAGAAGTAGATGTTACTGGCAGATAGTGAGATAACCAATCACAGGTGACGTGGACACAGGTGCGTTTCTATGAATTTCCTATGCTACAACATTGCGGACCATTACACACAATTTATATATTATATAAATAAAAAACTACAGTAGTGAAGTTGGAAATTTTATAATAAGAGATACTATACGCTTGTTGACAAAACTTTATTATTATTATTTTGCCCTAGAACACGAAAAAAATGACAAACGCTTAATGTTTTTCATTAGGATTGCGCATTTCTTTGGCAGAGGGTCGATGTAACAGATTTACGAATAAACCTATAAACTGGATACACTTTTCGTATTTTAAGCTAATAAGTGATATTATTATTATTATTATTTTTTAACATTCCAATTTAAAAAATAACAATTTTCATATCTTACATAAGCCGATGTATTAATTAACATAACATCTAGCAGGATCTGGTAGAAGCTCTGAAGTGTGAACTGAAAGGTGGACTTGAAGATGTCTGTATTGCCTCCGTGACTCCATACTATGAGTACCTAGCACGTGAGCTGCACTCTGCAATTGCTGGCGTAGGAACTAACGAGGAAACTTTGACAGAAGTCTTAGGAACTTCCAGCAATCACGTCATCCGTAGAGTTACCCAGGCATATCAGAAATGTAAGTGTTAATAGTGGCCTTCCCGAGACAATTCGTACTAGTTTGACGAGAGAGAGAGAGAGAGAGAGAGAGAGAGAGAGAGAGAGAGAGAGAGAGAGAGAGAGAGAGAGAGAGAGAGAGAGAGAGAGAGAGAGAGAGAGAGAGAGAGAGTTGAGAGAGACGGATGAATGAACAATAACTGAAAGAAAAAATTTCTAATAATTAAGAGAGAGAGAGAGATCATGAGTTCGATTCTCAATATATATGCAGCTTTTTCAGAGGCCGTGGTACTATGAAATTATTTTCATGTTTTCTGCACGTTGATGCCTGTGTGAGTAGATCAATGTGGATCACAGGTAAAACGGTAGGAGAGATATTTAGGCTTGGCAAGTCTTTTAATGTCTCCGTCCAGTCCTGGCAATGCAAGGTGGTAGTGGGCCACGTCAAGTCAGAGGTATCGTGGGATGATTCATCAATCCACCTCATCTCACTTATTTATATTAAAGGCGTAAAACACCTTGAACAAAAAAGTTGCGTAATATCCTAACAAACCTGAAAATCAACGTTAATTTGGCCGGAGTAATTTATTTCTAATTTATATTCCATTCACAAAATGACACTGGCGGTCACTGACGTCACAACTCGCCCGGTTTACGCGCGCGTGAAACAAGCAAGCTGTGACGTCAGTGACCGCCAGTGGCATTTTTTGAATGGAAAATAAATTAGAAATAAACGACTCCGGCCAAATCAACGTTGATTTTCAGGTTTGTTAGGATATTACACCACTTTATTGTTCAAGGGGTTCTACGCCTTTAAACCACAAGTTGTTTGGTTTATCCTCTTGTGTCATGGTATATAGAACTCATAATAGATGCAATTTATTTATTTATTTATTTTTTTTATCTATATTTATCTATTTATTTATTTATTTACTTACTTACACCATGCTTCAGTATTCGAGACAACGCTTGAGAAGGACATCAAGAAGGACACCAGTGGAAGTTTCGAGCGCTTACTTGTGATGCTCTGTCAAGCTAACAGAGATGAGAGTAACGAAGTGAATGTGGCTGCCGCTAAGCAAGATGCTGTGTCTCTCTTCAATGCTGGTAAATATATTTACGTATTGGTTAGTTAATTGATTGATTGATTGATTGATTGATTGATTGATTGATTGATTGATTGATTGATTGATTGATTGATTGATTGATTGATTGATTGATTGATTGATTGATTGGTTGATTGGTTGATTGATTGATTGATTGATCAATCGATCGATCGATTGTTTATTGTACAATTATTCACTAAAAATTCATTTTTTGGTACATGAAACTATTTCATGTGAGAAATGCCTAAAATTATATCAAATTCACTCGTATAAGTAATGGTAGGGATAAAATATTTAACATGTTTGAACCAATTTTGCTGAAAATGAGCTGGCATAATAATTATCATATTTTATTTTTGTCCACGCACTAAAACATTTTTACGTGTAGAGAAAATATTTCTTTTTTGAGTGTATTATTAAAGTCTGATTGACAGGTGAGGCACGTATGGGGACAGATGAGACAGTATTCAATACAATGCTAGCACTACGCAGCTTTCCTCAGTTACGTCAAATATTCGCCGAGTACAAAACTTTATCAGGACATGACTTTGAAGATGCTGTGGAGAAGGAATTTTCAGGAGGTTCTGAGGCTGGATTGATCAATATTGGTAAATATTTTTATTTATTGAAGCATTATCACACTTTGAGTTACATATATTTTCATACAGATTTGTGGTTATCAATAAAACCGCTTTTTGAGTATAATAATAATTATTTACTAAATTTTTTGCCCATGTAGTAAATATATATAGGTACTTCTAAAAAATAACTTAACTTAGTTGCATAAACACAGATGTTTGAACGTAATTTCTGCTGCTGCATCTATAATCCAAAGAACAAAATTATCAGAAGTTTTAAATAATACGTTATGTATTTTTTTAAATCTGTTTTTAAATTTTTGTTTCTCTACATTCTGCAAGAATGAATTAGAAAATTAATATTGTTGTTAATAAAATAGTTTTGTTTAACCTGTATAATGTTGTGCGAAATACTTCACTGTTTTAAAATAATGGATATTACCAGCGTAGCAGGAAGCAGTTGGTGCGAAAAACAGAATCCTCACAATAATATTCTACATTCTTTAACATTTTATATAGAAATATCAAATACCCATCCAGAAAGAAAGAAAGAAAAAAAAAAAAAACTTTCTTATTATAGTATAAAGTTATAAGGCATATTTTTATATATCGTATACTTTTATAATACTATTTGCAGCATAACTGTGCTATTAGAGTTATATTAACTTGCATAGTAACTTATACTCAAAGTTACCAATTGTTTAATTAAGGCTGTGAATACTATTATGATTTTTAAGACTTTGTGTGTGTGTGTGTGTTTTCTCAATTTCTCATGTTAACTTTTTCTTTGGTCAGTACGCGCTGCTGAGAATCCTTGGAAATTCTTTGCTCAACGTCTCCATGATGCCATGTCCGGTATAGGAACCAAGGACAAACAGCTGATCCGTGTCATCATGTCTCGTGCTGAGATTGACCTGGGTGACATCAGAGATCATTTTGAGAGCAAGTACAACACTTCGCTCAAAGCACAGATCGAGGTAATGAATTATGGTTTATTTAATTATAACTGTTAAACCGATAGAACACTGGTTTTATCATCAGGTTTTAGGAAGAACTTTTATGGGGTGTATGCGCATAACGTCATATGCGCTTCGATGCTATACTGGAGCAATGTTAGGTTTAAGTTATTGTCTAGTAAGATTGCTCACCATAGAACTTTTTTTTTTTTTTTTTTTTTTTTTTTTTTTGCTCCCTAAATAACTTTTTATTAGGCTAGCCTGCAAGGACTAAAATAAACACTAGGTACGATCTAAAGTAATTTAGACGAAAAACTGCATGCTTAATTAAATTTAGACAAATTTGATTTTATAATCCTCCTCACCCAAATAAAAAAGAATGTCATAATGTTTTGTTGAACAATGCACCCTGGAGAATATAAACTACATAATTTTTGCTTAATTTATGTCATCATTGCACAATGTCCCTCATATGTCTTCCAACTCCCTATGCTAGCGCGTAGTTCAATAGAAACGACGATGCACCAACAGAAGTGACACCTGGAACTACAAAGCTTCGTAAACTTAACATTGTAGTTCAGGTGTCGCGTGCGATGTCGCTAGTGTTGCGTGGACTACAAAAAGTGTCTAGAGTTGGAAGACATGTGAGGGATATTGATCATTGCATAAATTACACTAAAATAGAACAACATAAGTAATAATGCTGTAAAATAAAATATTTATGTTATACGTAAAAGGAGTTATTATGCAGTATAGCATAGATTATGTTGTATTGAATTGTATTGTGTGCTAAAAATGAGCTAGCATTATTATTACATATTTATTTTTGTCCCAGCAGATAAATAATATAACTGTTGAATTCCAGCTAAATGAACATAAATAATGATAATTACTTTACTTGAAGTTATCATTTTTTTTTTCAAAGAAACGTACATATAACGATAGTGATACGACAAATAATCAAATTGATATATTAAACATAAATTTCCATTGTTATTAAAACAGAACATTAACTTAAAGGAAAAAAGAATGGGGTTAGGTGTAAGAGTGGGCCAGAAGTGATGTCAGGCCTAAACGACAACATTATTTTTTTTTCCTATGCTTTTTTTTTTTTTTTTTTTTTTTTTTTTTTTTTTTTTTTTTTGTATAAAAACATAATAATTTTAATTGATTTTCTTTAATATTTTTGTGCTTACTGTTACAGAAAGAAACATCCGGAGACGTTAGGAAAATGTTACTAGCAATTTTAGGTTGAAGAAATTTACTATCTTTACTTTCAAAAAAGTGATTTGAACATTTATTTTTATCTTTATGTTTTAAAATAATAATTAAAGAGAAATTTTAGGTATTTTATTTATGTATTTTTATTAATTAAACCTTTCTATTACTTAAAAAACAAAAACATTAACATGTAGTTGTGATGCATAATAAAGAGAAGTCAATAAACTTTTTTAAATACGTATTCTAAAAGAGATAATAATCCTAAATCATTTGGTTTTTGATTCTTGATATCAAATTAAAAAAAAAAAAACATATGACGTCATGCTTGATAACTGTAATATGAGTGAGCGAGCAACAGTTAACAACAGTGCAATTTTTAAAAAATTACGGGATAAAAAAAAAAAAGCATTGAGGCATAAAATTAATCGCTCATCAAAACGATTCAATGTTGTACCAGGTTCTTTCAGATATTGCATATTGTCACACTACATTTTTTTTTTTACTTTTCCTCATTTATGTACATTAAAAAAAAAAAAAAAAAAAAAAAAAAAAGGAAAATAAATTTTATAAGGAAGGGAATACGTTACCACAAAACCATTTTATAGGTTTCCTGTTCTACAAAGAGTTTGAAGTACCTATACTTTCCCAGGCGCTGTACTGTAACCAATCGTTCTTTTGATGAGTTTTAGAACCACCTGCGAACGTAGGTATTAGGTAACCCTTTTAAACCCTAAATTAAGTGACAAGAAATATTAAATATTCTAAATAAAATTTTGTGTAAGTAATTGAACTAATTATAGTTATTTTTTTTTACTAACATATTATAGTTATTAAAAACTCTTTTTAACGTTGTAATGTCTAATTGACTGTTCAGTAAAACAGTTGGGTTGAATTGAAAAGTTGTACGCCTGATTTTGCCCACAATTGACCCCTTGCACATCCTTGCGCTTTGTTGTCATGTTTGTGGTGCCTAATGCATGGTCCAGCATAGGGGAAACATCATTTCTCCTAATTTTTCACATAAAAATAAGAGTTTATTTCCACTGAACGAATTTTTCTCATATTCTTCGAACTTATTAGGAGCTAGAAATAAGAAAGGAAGATAATAATAATAATAAGATTTCTTTATTGACCCAGGCAGTTCATAGTAACATGTGTTACGTTACAACAAGCGTTGGTCTTGTCAAAAAAAATATTTACAATAAATTATAATTAAATATATAAAATTACATTCATAAAATGTCAAAAAAAAAAAAAAAAAAAAAAAAAAAGGCTTTGATTGAGGTTTGAAGCTTCTTTTGCTATTAAAAAAATAATAATAATGACGGTTATCCAATGCTGGCCTATGTATTCCTGACCAACAAAATGGCGGCTCTTAAATATGAGTGCAACCAGTCTATAAAAGCCGTTTATAATTATTATTATAAAACTTTTGTAAATATATATTTGCACATAGAAAGCCTAAATATGTAAATATGCAAGTTAATATTTGTTTTCTCGGTGTATACTACTTAAGAAATGCATAAACGTTGTTTTTTAAAATTGGTGTTGACTGTTTAATGTTGACATTTATATATATGTTCACAATATTTTTGTTAATTACTTTGAACAACTTTTAATTACCTTACATTAATGTTTAAGTATGCATGAAGTTGTTTTTATGTGCTTTTGAAGTGATAGGTATATGTAGGTAGCGCATATCAATTACGTACTTACGTATCATTGATATGGACACATGCAACGAATAAAAAATAAAATTACGTTTCATGTTATTGTAATGTTTCTTACGGCTATTGACTTCAAATACGTTAAAGAGGAAGTTCAGGGTTTATACAACATATATATGGCTTCTTCAATGCTAGATAATGAGAAGAACTGTTGATAAACTCACATAATGATGACTAGAGAGCGGAAAAAAAAGTCTTTAGACTATTGTCAATATTGAGACTATTGAGGTTTTTACTAAAAGTGTCCACGAAGCACACAATTTTAAACCTATGTACAAAATTAAAAAAAGAATTTTTAGCGACTATTTTAGCCTCCGAGACTATTTTGGAGTTTTCAGACTTTTTCGGACTATTTTGCCTTTTCTCAAAGTTTTTCTCTATTTCTAATAAAAATAACGTGAAATTTCAAAAAACAAGTCTACTTGAGGAAAGTTTTTTTTTTTTTTTTTTTTTTTTTTTTATGGAACACTAAAACCGATGTAGAAATATTTGAACATTTTTGTTTAGATAATAGAACAAGACCAACCAATATTGAAATTATTAAATTTTTTTTTTTGAGGCACTTTTATCAGACTTTTTAGAATACAGATAAATTCAGACAAATTAAACTTATAAAATCACTATTATGCTATATAAATTCCAAAGACTATTTTTTGACTATTTTCATATTTTTGGAGACTATTTTTGACATTTTGAGACTATTTTGATAAAAAAAGAGACTATTGATTGGGGCTACGTAACAGCCGGTAAGAAGTATCCTCTGGCTCTGGTACAAAGTAAATGTTTTTAAACACACGTAATCTTAATTGAAATTTGAATATAAATTTATTTAATATACTATAATCTGTATGCATTAAAGTTTGATACTTTTGTATGGGTGTTACAAAGAACGTTTTGAGACATAGTGCAAAAACGTTTGAAGAATCAGATTTACACAGTCTTTAGTTTTTACAGTTATTGATATAGCCTCTATCACTTTATTTTCTCTTTTCCAGTTTAAATATTGTAATATGTCAAGTAATTCTTTGTTACACTGTAATTTTGTAATCACTGAAAAACAAAATTACCCTAATTTTTGTCCATTGATAAAAAATTCATGTTGAATAAAAAGATAATAAATTTTGTCTACTTTCTTTTAATTATGTTTTAAAAAAAACATTGCATGATTTGCATGCTATTTAAATTACAAACTTGGCGTTTGTATGTATGTATATTTTAATATCATATATTTACTGTACTACATTATTATACACATCGTTCGCAAGGAAATGATAATAATTACTTGGAATTTTGATAGAAAATTAACGAGACAGTAACGTGACATTTATTTGTTATCAAGCAAACACGCTAGTACTTGAATAGCTTTAAAAATTACTTTATTAAGTCATTAATTAATTTCTATGTTTCCTAATTTTTTCCTTCTAGTCTTTTCTCCTTGTTCTTGTTCTTGTTCTTGTTCTTGTTCTTGTTCTTGTTCTTGTTCTTGTTCTTGTTCTTGTTCTTGTTCTTGTTCTTGTTCTTGTTCTTGTTCTTGTTCTTGTTCTTGTTCTTGTTCTTGTTCTTGTTCTTGTTCTTGTTCTTGTTCTTGTTCTTGTTCTTGTTCTTGATCTTCTCCTTCTCCTTCTCCTTCTCCTTCTCCTTCTCCTTCTCCTTCTCCTTCTCCTTCTCCTTCTCCTTCTCCTTCTCCTTCTCCTTCTCCTTCTCCTTCTCCTTCTCCTTCTCCTTCTCCTTCTCCTTCTCCTTCTCCTTCTCCTTCCCTTCTCCTTCTCCTTCTCCTTCTCCTTCTCCTTCTCCTTCTCCTTCTCCTTCTCCTTCTCCTTCTCCTTCTCCTTCTCCTTCTCCTTCTCCTTCTCCTTCTCCTTCTCCTTCTCCTTCTCCTTCTCCTTCTCCTTCTCCTTCTCCTTCTCCTTCTCCTTCTCCTTCTTGTTCTTTTTAATCAACGTACGTACTATTAAATAACAAATACCATTTAAAATATGGTGTATTTCTTTTCTCCACTCAAACTGATATGTGTGTTTTTTATTGTTCATAATCATAACAGTAACATCGATATTCACTCATAATTGTGACAAATGTAATACATCATTTTCTTGTGCGTGACTGCGTGACTATCATTAGTTGACACAATTTTATCCATCAAATTAAATGTAAATCATCATAATATTATTTATTTACTGATTATTTTCCTCTTTTCATTCTTATCAAATTTAAATACGATAAAAGTTTTGATAACCAATTTTTTTTTATCTATACTTTTGTGCTCATAAATATTTTAACTTGATTAAAATATAATTTATATGATTTGATATGCATATATTTTATTATTTTTTTTTTTAACCACGGAAAACATAAAATTTGAAATTATTCAGATACATATCATTATCAATAACTCTTTAGTACTAAACAATAACTCTCTTGCAAAAAGTCTAAAGAGTAACTCGTTAGTACAAACGCAATTTCTTTAGCGGTAAATAGTTAACTCTTTAGATTATAAAAAGTTTAGCATGTATCTAACGAATTTATTATGAAAAAAGTCTAAATAGTAACTCTTTAGATAATTTTTTCCGTGCGGTACAATTTTTTTTTTATTATTATTATTTCAATGCATGTATTTTAAGATATACAAAGAAATCGAATAACTACCATGTTAATTAAAACTTACACATGAAAAATAATTCATTATTTTGTCTCATATATGCTGTCGAAAGAAGTTATACTTTTACCACTTAACAAATAATGCTATGCTGTAAGGTGATTCTACTTAATATTATAAAACTTTTAACTTTGTAAAGAACAGTAGACGTCTAACAACAAAATATTTTGCTGTAAAAGTGAAATGCTCTTACAATTACTTCATTTAGTCATCAATTATTTTCTATGTTTAAAGCCATAGACCACATAAAACAACATGTGCTTTTTAATGAATAAACACGAAATGGGATCTTTAAAACTGATGACAATTTTTACCAGAATGTTTATGTAGCCTCACGAGAGAACGTGAAAATACTGTAAAGTATGCAATTTCCATGACTATTCATGTTTATGACGTCAGAAACATGCAAAAATTAGTATGAAAATGTTATGTGGGTTGCATAAATTGAAATTTCTGATCACTGCTATAGAGCTACAGTTGGGTTTTGAGACAAACTAAAGTTATTTATGTAAGTCCCATCAAGTGTTTTGTGATATAAATGATTATGTTTTTCTCTGGTCTATTCCTTTGATTGTTTGATTTTTTAACCTTCCCCTTCTTTTTTTTTTCTTCCTTTCTTTCTATGTATATACAGTTATGTAATATGTTTACAACACAATATGCACGGAAAAAGTAAATTACGTAATTTATACTGCATTGGCTATTTTCTATATAGCACAAATGTTGCTATTTTGAAATACGATACGTAATTAATTATAATGAGCAGTTTCACTATACTTTATAATCAGTCATAACTAGATAAACTTTTAAATTTTTTAAAGACCTAATATACAACATGCTAAATACTTCATGTACTGTATCATGGAAGTAATTGAGTAATAAGAGAGCGCAAAAATAGTCGATCATTTTGACAAAATATTCGACTATGTGGTGCAAATAGTCAATAAATAGTCGATTTTATACAAAAGAGTCGAAAAAAGTCGATATTTTTATATAAATTTATATAAATAGAATGTTAAAAAATGATATGTTATTGAGTAAAAAATCATTTAATGTGATGTTATATACAGAAATTTTAGTATCTAAATACTCAAAATGACCGAGCGTGTCCTTATCTTGTAGTATCTGGTTTTGTTAATTTTCAATTTTTGGCAGAAAAAAAAGGAAGAAGTTAGATTTAAGGAATCAATATTATAATATTTTTATATATTATTTTTATAAAAATATTATAATTTCAAAAAACTTGATACGTTTTCACAGGAATTTTCCTTAAAAACGTAAAATAAAGGTGCAAAATAGTCGATAAATAATCGATTTTTTTGTGAAATAGTCGCTAAGCTAGAAATAGTCGAAAATAGTCGATTTTGTTTTTGTTTAAAAAGAGTCATTTGTTGAGATTGGTGGAGATATGAAATAAAACTAGCAATAGTCGACATAATGACAATAGTCGAAAAACTATTTTTGCGCTCCCTATATATAGATATAATTACAGCGACGCTATATTTTTACGTAATACAGCTTTCAATATATAGCGTGCTTTAATTACATCTATTACTTTTCTTTGATTTGCATTTTAAACTGTAACGTTTGTTTTTTATATTATATATCATCTATACAAGATTTAACATACCGGAAAATCAACACTGATTTGGCAAGACTCGTTGATTCCTAATTTATTTGTAATTATTTGTAAGTGACCGTTATGGAGTCACCTGTATATGACGTTCTGTGACGTCACATGCAGGTGACTCCATAACGGCCACTTACAAATCATTAAAAAGAAATTGGAAATCAATGAGTCTGTTCAAATCAATTTTGATTTTCAGGTATGTTGTAGGATATAATTTTCCAGCTTGGCAAGCTATTTTGTATGGTGTTTACGCCTTTAATGGGTAATGAGTCATGTAGTCGTTCAGGTAGGTGGTGTTGCAATCGAATATATGTTTAATAATTTATTAAATAATTTTCTTAGGTATTTTATAAGTTTTAAGCCAGTGGATCGTGTTGATAAATATCTTAGCTTTAAATCAAAACAATAAAAACCAATATATTTTATTCAGTTCAATTTTTTGAACGTAAAGAAAAGAGTTGAACATGAGCTTATCATTTTATTTCTTTCCTTCACATTCAAAAACTAAACCCAATAAAATATATTGTTTTTTATTGATTTGAATTTAAGCTAAGATATTCAGCTACACGACCCACTGGTTTAAAACTTCTTAAAAACCTCAGAAAATGGCTTTAAAAATTATTAATTATAAATTCTAACGCAGCGCCACCTTCCTAAACTACTACAAGACTAAAAACATTATACATAAAAAAAAATGGTAAAAAGCATTAAGGCGGGAAATCAGGTACTGCGGGATTTGACTAAAAAATTGTAAAGAAAGAAAAATCTGAAATTTTGCTCAGTGATACATTTGGATTTGGTATCTTCAAATATGTAAAAATTTTGTGCGGTCACCATCCTAGATTTTAAATTATGATTTTTTTGAACTTTTAGTCCCATATGGAACCATGTTAATTTCAATATCTGTTTTCTCTCTTATCTGATGGTCACGGGTTCTTAAAATTTTATCATAGGTAGCTGTTACTATTAACTTTCAAATGTCATCATTAAGTTTGCAGGTATTCTTTTAAAATTTTGAGTTACAAACCATCTGTATAAAACCCTTAAAAATTACAGTTACATGATATATATAGCATCATTATTTAAAAAATACATTACAACCTAATTGCTTTCATAAACTGCTTGCAAACTATAAAATAATTATACATGAGTAAAAATATGCATTGTTGTTATCTATAATTATTTTATAATGGGTTCTTTATCAACATCAACTTAATATTAAATTAACAAAAAAATAAAAACAAGAAGAAGCTCATTTTTTAATAAAAAACACTAAAATTAAATGATACATATCAAAATGTGCGTGTTCACAAAATGATAAATGTATCATTACTTTATGTGTTTTTTGTCACAATTTTTATAATTTACTATTTTCCGTCTGACCTTTTTTGTTTTGACAAAATATCACAATGCAAATTTTATTATTATCTAATTTAATGAGTTTTTTGTTATAAAATGATAATAATAATATATATCATACAATCAAAAAAAAACTTGTTTTACTGAAACTGTTTGCTTTATAAAGCCCAGCTACAATTCATTTGAGTAAAAACAGTTGATTTCTGTACCACGATGTTACTCATATTTAATGTAAGTTTTTGGTTTTAAATATTTTTTAGCTGGATCAAAAATCATCATTTTTTTAGGGTGTAACATTTTTTCTGACAGAACCATTAGTGCTTTTTTTTATCGTATAATAAAATAAAGTAAAATTTTATTTAACGACAGCGATTAGTGAATAAATCCAAGAAAATCATTATAAGAATGTAGAAAAAAAAAAAAAAAAAATGGGAAAAAAATTACATTTTTTTTTAACTGTTGTTTTTTCAATGAATTACTTTTAACGGTAAAGACTATCCAAAAATAATAATTTTTTTAAAATAAAAATTATTCAAATCGTTAATCTTAAGTTAATATGTGTCCTTTTCAATAATCCCTAACAATTATTTTTTTAAAAGCTCCCCAAATTCATGTTTTCAAATTTTTTGGAACTTAATTGTTAATAATTAAAAAGACTCAATTATAAAATAAATTGGCATTTTTTCAAAAAAATTTGTTTCGTTTTTATTTTAAAATTTAGTTTAATATTTTTAATTTTCAAGATTTAAATATCTAACTACAGCGAACTTTATTTCAAAATTATATAAAGTTATATAATATCTATGTTTATCATTCCAGATACTTTTCTTTCTAAAATTCTTTGGAAACGTAATCGGAGAAGTAAGTATATTATTTTACTATTTAAAAATGTTCAATAACTAGAATGAAATAGAATAGAATAGAATAGAATAGAATAGAATAGAATAGAATAGAATAGAATAGAATAGAATAGAATAGAACAGAACAGAACAGAACAGAACAGAACAGAACAGAACAGAACAGAATAGAATAAATTTAAAAATAAATTATAATAAATTTATTTTTCAGGATGAAAATATTCCAGATCTTGTAAGGAGCTCTAAACTTTCAGATTCTGAAATGATTCAAGAACGAGGCAAATTTTTTGGATTTTATAACAATAATAATCCAGATAATGCTGACTCGCTTCAACAAGAATTGAAGTCCAAAGGTATTAACGAGGAAGAAGAAGATTTTCAAACATTGTTTACAAAGAATATTACTGGAAAGGATGCCAAGTTAAATTTTCCTGGTCAAGCAATATTTAGAAACTATTTCATGCATTATTTGCTGCCTGAATTACAACACCATCATCATTTACTTGGTAAGTTGAGAACAAAAAGGGGGAAAAATGAGGAAAAAAGTAACTATCTAGACTTTTATTTATAACAAATTGGTTAGGATTATTCAAAGTTTTTTAAGATCTAAAGGGCCAACTATATACCGCTGAAGAAATTACTTTTATACTAACGAGTTACTGTTTAAACGTGTTTTTTTACAACCAAGTTATTGGTTTGTATTGAAAAGTTACATCTATGTAACAGAATAATTTTTTAAACTTTTGTTTACGTAAAGTGTTAACTATGTTTAAAAAATAATCATTATTTTTTTTTATCACACACATACAGATTTGCTACCAATAAAAATTGAGTCTTGTGGATTTTTTTATAATTTCTGTTAAATCCAATCTATGTGGTCGTTAGAAAGTCAAGACAATAGTGTTAAAATTTTTGTCGTGAAAGATTATTGAAAATTTAAATGGGATGAAATGGTCGGCCTAATCTTAAACAATAAAATTACATCATACACGTTCTAACCTTAACAGGAAAAAACATTTGGTTTGCAAGAACTAAGTAACTTGGATTTTTTTTATTGTGATCTCAACGCTTGTAACATCATTTACATTTTTATTGTTAGTTTGTCAACACTTAGTCCTGTGATAATCTTTAATTTAATAAGTAAAACATTTCAAAACTGTGTATAATCAATGCTTAATTTTTAAAGTGTATACTACATAAAATGAGATCGTAAATTTAAACATTTCCCGTTCAAATATCCAGGCCCGCCAGGTCCACCAGGTCCCCCTGGTCCACCAGGAATAGGAATCCCTGGTACAGCTGGAGGTGCTCCAGGTCCTAAAGGAGAACCAGGAATTCAAGGAATACAAGGAATAATAGGACTGACAGGCCCTAAAGGTGACACTGGAGCCCAGGGAGGTACTGGACAAAAGGTACATTGATAGTAAAAATACAATAAAATATTTAATGTCGTCGCATGAAATCAGTTAGCTGTTATTGTAGCTCTTAAAAATATAAAACTATTGTTATCCACACACAATTTATCAATTTATCCACCATAAGTATTTATTACGCACGGACAATAATAAATAGTTGATAATTATGAGAGATAATTTTCAGCACAATTTGTTCAATACAACACAATTTATGCTATACTGCATAATAACTATGTTACATAGGATAAATAATATGTTGTACAGAATAAGTATTTACGTTGTTCTAATTTAGCATTATTTATGCTATAATGACATAAATACAGCATAACTTACGTAATTTATTCTTTCCGTATGCGATGTATTCTGTGGGTAACATTGAATTACATTTGAATAACCGATAGAAAGCAGTAATAATAAACCAACATTGATGTGTTATCCCTATTAAAAGACCAAAGTTTATTAAAATGTAACTCATATTTTGACTGCTTATGTAAAACTACAAAAACTGTAACGAAAGTGCCAAAAAAGGAGATCGCATAATGTTAAAAGTGGCTCAGGCTTAGCTTGCTGCTGGCGCGACCCAGCGCAACCAACATAATTATGCAATAATACATAATATTTATGGTTTGAAACATCATAGTTACTTTTAAGTATAGCATAAATTATATGCTGTATAATTGCACAAAAAATGAGTTAGCATTTTATCACGAATACATTTTTCTTCGTGAGCTTAAAGATTTGTTCTATTAAATTATATATTTTTTAAATTTGATTGCAGGGTGAAGTAGGTGCTACAGGGCAAACAGGTGCTAACGGACAAAAAGGTGAAGTTGGTGCTACTGGTGAAAAAGGAATTCAGGGTGCCATAGGTGTAAAAGGTGAACCCGGTGTTGTGGGTACACAAGGTCAAAAAGGTGAAATAGGAATAGGAACCACAGGTCAAAAAGGAGAATTAGGTCTAACCGGACCACAAGGATTAAAGGGAGATAAAGGAGATACAGGTGCTACAGGTCCTCAAGGACCAATTGGTATTACTGGTCAGAAAGGAGAGAAAGGAGAAGTTGGGGATACTGGACCTAAAGGAAATCCTGGAAATTCAGGAAATAATAATGGTGGTGGCAATGGTCCTTAATTTATATATTTATAAATAAGATGAGAAATGTTAATGGTATGTGTGACACATTAAACAATAACAATAGCGCTGTCATTATTATTAATTTTATAAAGAATAGGAATCGATTTTAAATTGTAATGTAAAAAAAAAAAAAAAAAAAAAAAAAAAAATTAAAAATGGCACTTTTAAATTACTAATTAATAATATGACTTCCAAAACTGATTATAACTTTTCACGAAGACTCCGAACGTAACCCTTCAAAGAAAAGAACGCTAATTGTAAGTAACTGTAATGTATGCAATATGTGCAATGTTTATATTACTGTTGTGACGTTTTGCTGAGACGTAATTCAATTTCCTAACTGTTTTTAGGCCGACTTTAAGTAATTTCGATTACATCTATGTCCATTTAAAAAATACTGCTTACACTCTAAAAATTGGTGCATTACTTTAGTTACGAATACTAACTTATTTAAGATATACGTGTAACACGTCGCGACAGGCCCTGACTTTATTTATCAGCTTTCTTATACTGGCCTGTATGAATTTTAACCTATGAATGATATAATAATCAAAGCTGGACCTATTCACGACGAGTACACCTAGCCTGAGCCTTACCTGGCTGCTATATAGCTAAATTCCTATATAACTTATGGTGCGGGGAGACGTCTAATGTCCACCCGGTCTGACTCAAGCTATATAATATAAACCTCTGGGTTCAATGTTAGTCTAGGGAAGTTTTTAATGATGAAATAAAATAATAATTTATTATTTTATTGCCGGAAAAAAAAGTTTATTATTTTTTATATTAAATATTTAAACAATTACAATTTGTTTAAGCGCTTCAATCGCTAATTATTCTCTCTCCTTTGAATTAAAACAAAGCAAAATTGTAAATGGCAATTATAAAATGACCTAAAGTTATGATAAGCGCGATCAATTTCGCAAACTCTAATTGGATGACAAAATTACTTGTTATTTTAATCTGAATATTGAATTTGCTATATATAAAAACGGAAATAGCACGGCTAAATGGCAAATAACCCACGTGAGATTAGCAAGTCTCTGATTATTTTTCCCTAAATCTCGCTAACTTTCATAGATTTCTCTGCGTCCGTTTACGAGATGTTCTATGCTGCGTACTTTCGTGAGACGCAATGTCTTCTCGTCCGTCTGCAGCGTGACCCCCAATAACTGATGATTTTACTCCCTAAATCTCGCTAACTTTCATAGATTGCTCTGCGTCCGTCTACGAGATTTCCTATGCTGCGTACTTTCGTGAGACGTAATGTCTTCTCGTCCGTCCGCAGCGTAACCTCCAATATAACTTTCAAGTCGCAAGTAATAATATTGCTTAAGACTCTAAGTCCCAAAAAGGCACTCAACCCAAGTTATTCGTATGTCACAACTCAAGAGAGAAGCTTCATGTTCGAATAACCTGGACTGACTGCGACTTCTCCGTCGTTGTTGATCCTTTTTGTTAAATCGCCTCGGGGTTGTGCGCAAGCGCTGCATTTGTTGCTTGCGGCGACGCCTGACGGGATATTATGTAAACCCTTTCGTCCCAAAAACTATATATAAAAAATGCTTATTTTATGATTGAAAAAACTCCCACCCCTTTATATGATTATTTAATAAACTGTCATTATATACCACAAAATTGATCCGCGCTTATGTTATATTATTTATATTTTACTTAAATAATAATTATTCATAAGTTGCGTGCAAAAGAAGTTTGCGCGTAAGATTCATGTATTGTCGAAGCAATTATTTTCATCTAATTTTAACACAACTTTATTGAACAAAAATACTATATAATTGCTTTGACAATAGCATGAGTCAATAAAATAGACCTTAAACTAGTAAAATATAAGATTCTCCTACCTTCTGCCTTTGCCTACGCACTTTATTTGCATAATTTTCTTCATTAAATCTTACAAATTATACAATAAACAATTTTTCTCTTGTTCTATATTTTGAAGGATAAATGCGCGCTACGATAGTCTTATTTTTTGCCTGTGATAAGCGGGCGCGCTAGACTTAAAAACCAAGGAGGGCGTGGCGCCGGCAGTCGGCTTACATACTACATATTATATGCTAAAATAGTTAAGGTTCGGGTCACTATGTTACATTACCCTCCCCTTAAAACAAGTGAACATTAAGGCTTCTTTGGAGACTTGAATTTCACTTTGCTGGCAATCTCTGGTCCGTGTTCTTGCGTTGGTCATCGTCTTCTCTTCCCCTCCAATTACTGTGTTCTTGTAGGGGCAGTTTTGTTTCGCTCTCGGTTTCTCGGCGTCCCAACTGCTTCTCTTCTTGCCTTTTGGCGTAGACGTTTGTTGTTCGTTGTTTGGCGTCTCTGCTCTTTGTGATCCTTGCATTACCTTTTGCATAAGCAGGTAATGTATTAATTGGGAAACCGTTCGGAGTTGTGGCTTAATTAGTTTAGCCTTTCCTGGATCATATGGTTTATCGGCCGGAACTCTTTGCTTCTTTCGTCGTGGGGTAGAGATGTCCCCTTTTTCTTTGACCTTGGCGTCGTAGTTCTCGTGCCAAGGCTTTTGAGTGCCGATAAACTCTGGTGCATCAAACAGAAGTGTCTTGGCTTCGACGTCATTTATGAAGTTTGTGACGTCAAGACTTGTGAGCACCTGGAACAGCTGATTTTCGTTGCTGCTACTCCACGAAAATGGGCAGTTTATAGCACCTGTGATGGTAGAGTTATACTCGAGCAATTTGATAGTTTTATTCGTCTCGTGTATATTGATTCCTTTAGTTTCCAGTGATTTAGCGAGCTCCCCAGATATAATGCTATCTGGTGATCCACTGTCTAATAAGGCATCATATGTCTCATCAGCAATTTTTATTTTCAAGCATGGTTCATATGATGGCATCTCTTTATTCGCAATGACAGTAAACTGGCGGCTAATTTGTGACCGCTGGGTTATCCCCATGTCATGCAGTGTTGCCGTCCTGTCATCACATTCTTTAGGTTTGATATCTTCGTCGTTAGGTTTTAGTTTCGAATCCCCCTCTTCTAGTTGCGAGAGGGATTCGCAATCCCGTTTTTTGGATCGTCTAATTGCTTAAGACTCTGTGACCCTTTGGCGGAAATGTCCCTTGCTCTTTTAGTTTGCGATGGTTCATTTTGTGCGTTACGTGAGTTGTGTCCACTTTGTGAGTCATCATATCTCAAGCGCCTATCGCAATCATATGATTGGCTCCGTCTGTGCTGCAACTCGGTGCTTGGTTCATGACCACGTATTGGCTCTCTGTACTCATGACCAAGTGACCACATTTTGCCATTGTTATACCTCTCACTGTTGTAATCTAGAGGTTGCTTTTTAAAATTATGCTCGTATTGTTCTCTCGGCATAATGATGGTTACTTTTTTGTTAGATACTATTGTATCTTGGTCTTGACCTTCCTTTGTTTCTTTATCACCTATTGAGGTAAAATAGGAAGAACTACGACCTGTCTCCCTGCATCCCTCTGCTGCTTGCAAACGAACTCTGGGTTTCGCTTGGGCAGATGGAATGGATGCAAGTGCTGGTTCTACACTTTGCTCTACTGATGTTTGCTGTAGATGTCTTTTCATTCGTCTTATTCTATCGTCAATGTTTACAGCGTTTTCCGCAAAGTCGCGTAGCGTGGAATAATAGTCATGTAGGTACGGCTGATATTCAGGTAACGCCTTGTCTTTTATATCCTCTACGCGCACGTGATCTAACGCTTGCGGGTTTGCTATGTTAAAATATTCGTCAATGACCATAATGTACTGACAGAGGGTTTCGTCTTGTTCTTGTCTAAGTTGGCGCACTTCTTCCCAGAGCAACTCTTCTTCCCTACTCCCTAAGGTAGGGTCGGTGCGGTCAGTTTTATTGGCTATTGCTGTCGTACCGAATCGCTCAGATGTATCTTGTCGCCCTGTTGCTTGTTGTCCCAGTGTCTCAGGTGGCTCTTGATACTCTGTGCTGTCTGTCTCTGGGGTCTTTGTATTGACTTCATGGTCGGTCCTCACCTGCTTCTGTGAACGATGAATTGTGTTGTATTCTGCTTCTTCAGTGTCAGGTGTAAGGGTATATACCAGTTTGGTCAATAGCACGGTAAGTTCTATCAACACCGCATTTATTGTTTCAAAACAATAGTTGTGTGGTTCAGTTGCCTCTCTGGTTGGTCTGCCCCTGTGATCTTGATACCGCTGAGCGGGTGTTGGTGTTTCGGCCAGTGGTGTTCTAACTTGATCGCTACGGTGGTGTGTAGCACCTGTCATGACCCTATCAGCGCTATGGTTCAGTTTTGCACGATTGTCGGCGTATGCAGTTGTGCGCTCGCTCCATTGGGTCAATCTGGTTGACTCTGCTGGTGTGTGAGCCGGGTAATGAGCTAGAGCCCATTGGCCAATGTCATAATTGAATCGGTCTCTTTCAATGCTGGGGCTTCTTTGACGTACCCCTCGTCGTTGAGGGAACATAAACACATCCTCCGGGGGTAATTTGCCAATATAAGCCATTTTTTACGCACTTTTAAAAGTTGCGAAATTTCGCGTAATAATGTTTGCGAAACAATTCGCGCATATTTATAAATGTCATTTCGGTAATTTTGTCTGTCCAATATATGTATAATCAGCAAAATTTGCTATTATATATTTTTTACAAAATTGCGTAAGTGCAAATGAAACGTTAAGCGCCTATATAAAAATCGCAATATTTTGTCAATTGCAATATATTAAATGTAACACGGTTTTAATTCACCGCTATAATGTTCAGAAATAAGCTATTACGTTAACTGAAATTTACTGTGCCGGGACTCTCTACTTACTACTCGTGAGAGAGAAGGAGGAGGAAAATAAAAATTGAATTTTTGCGCGTATTAAAACAGCTAAAATTATGCGGTTTTCACAACTCGCAATGTGATTGAAAGCTGATTTAATCCCGGACAGCTGCCCACACTTGTAACACGTCGCGACAGGCCCTGACTTTATTTATCAGCTTTCTTATACTGGCCTGTATGAATTTTAACCTATGAATGATATAATAATCAAAGCTGGACCTATTCACGACGAGTACACCTAGCCTGAGCCTTACCTGGCTGCTATATAGCTAAATTCCTATATAACTTATGGTGCGGGGAGACGTCTAATGTCCACCCGGTCTGACTCAAGCTATATAATATAAACCTCTGGGTTCAATGTTAGTCTAGGGAAGTTTTTAATGATGAAATAAAATAATAATTTATTATTTTATTGCCGGAAAAAAAAGTTTATTATTTTTTATATTAAATATTTAAACAATTACAATTTGTTTAAGCGCTTCAATCGCTAATTATTCTCTCTCCTTTGAATTAAAACAAAGCAAAATTGTAAATGGCAATTATAAAATGACCTAAAGTTATGATAAGCGCGATCAATTTCGCAAACTCTAATTGGATGACAAAATTACTTGTTATTTTAATCTGAATATTGAATTTGCTATATATAAAAACGGAAATAGCACGGCTAAATGGCAAATAACCCACGTGAGATTAGCAAGTCTCTGATTATTTTTCCCTAAATCTCGCTAACTTTCATAGATTTCTCTGCGTCCGTTTACGAGATGTTCTATGCTGCGTACTTTCGTGAGACGCAATGTCTTCTCGTCCGTCTGCAGCGTGACCCCCAATAACTGATGATTTTACTCCCTAAATCTCGCTAACTTTCATAGATTGCTCTGCGTCCGTCTACGAGATTTCCTATGCTGCGTACTTTCGTGAGACGTAATGTCTTCTCGTCCGTCCGCAGCGTAACCTCCAATATAACTTTCAAGTCGCAAGTAATAATATTGCTTAAGACTCTAAGTCCCAAAAAGGCACTCAACCCAAGTTATTCGTATGTCACAACTCAAGAGAGAAGCTTCATGTTCGAATAACCTGGACTGACTGCGACTTCTCCGTCGTTGTTGATCCTTTTTGTTAAATCGCCTCGGGGTTGTGCGCAAGCGCTGCATTTGTTGCTTGCGGCGACGCCTGACGGGATATTATGTAAACCCTTTCGTCCCAAAAACTATATATAAAAAATGCTTATTTTATGATTGAAAAAACTCCCACCCCTTTATATGATTATTTAATAAACTGTCATTATATACCACAAAATTGATCCGCGCTTATGTTATATTATTTATATTTTACTTAAATAATAATTATTCATAAGTTGCGTGCAAAAGAAGTTTGCGCGTAAGATTCATGTATTGTCGAAGCAATTATTTTCATCTAATTTTAACACAACTTTATTGAACAAAAATACTATATAATTGCTTTGACAATAGCATGAGTCAATAAAATAGACCTTAAACTAGTAAAATATAAGATTCTCCTACCTTCTGCCTTTGCCTACGCACTTTATTTGCATAATTTTCTTCATTAAATCTTACAAATTATACAATAAACAATTTTTCTCTTGTTCTATATTTTGAAGGATAAATGCGCGCTACGATAGTCTTATTTTTTGCCTGTGATAAGCGGGCGCGCTAGACTTAAAAACCAAGGAGGGCGTGGCGCCGGCAGTCGGCTTACATACTACATATTATATGCTAAAATAGTTAAGGTTCGGGTCACTATGTTACATACGCACTTTTAAATTTTTATGAGTAGCTAAAATAATGCATTTTAGCAAATTATTAACAATAGCTAATTTAACTTAAAATAGCTTTAAAAACCTTTAAAAAGCTTGAAACATCTTAAATTAGCTATTTTTAATAACTTGCTAAAATGCATTATTTTAGCTACTCATAATAACTTACAAATGTATATCTTAAATAAGTTAGGGTTCGTACTAAAGTAATGCACCATTTTTTTAGAGTGTATGCGTAGAACTCTAAGAAACGGAAGCAAATGTGAGCGAAAATGCATTAAGTTAGCCTCAAAACAAGTTTTTTTTCTTTATTAGTCAATATTGCATATCAATTTTTTTTCCATAAGCCACACAAACGGGATTTTGGTAAAATTTATGTGATTTTAACTAGTATCATCTGTAAAATAAAATGACAATTTTGTTTACCATGTCTTTAAATATAAAATACAGTAACATTATTGTTTAAACACATAAAAGAAAATACATAATTTATGCTGCATGTAGTATAAATAATATTCATTACACTCTAAAAAATAGTGCTTTACTTAAGATAATACACTTTTAACTTATTTTGAGTCTACGTATAGCTAAAATAATACTTTTTATCAAATTATTAACAATGTCTATTTTTAACTTAAAATAGCTTGAAAAAAATTAAAACTACTTAAATGAGCTATTTTTAATAACTTGCTAAAAGGCATTATTTTAGCTAGTCATTATAATTTAAAAGTGATTATCTTAAATAAGTTAGTATTAGTAACTAAAGTAATGCACCATTTTTTTGAGTATAGCATAAATTATGTTGTTAAATAATAATTTTGCTGAAATCTGTCTAATATTAATTATTATCTGAGAGAGGCACTTTTGCGGTTAATTATTATGGCATTTATATTATTATTTAATTTTTAAGAACACTCTTAAAATTTGTGCATTACTTTAGTTACCCGCGAATCCTAACTTATTTAAGATAAACACTTTTCAGTTATTATGAGTAGCTAAAATTGTTCATTTTAGCAAATTATTAACAATGATTAAAGGCATAGAAAACATGAAACAACATGTTCTTGAACACAAAATGGGATATAAAAAACTGATGATAATTTTTACCAGAATGTAAATGTGGCCCTACAAGAGAGCGTAGAAAAACTGTAAAGTATGCAATTTGCGTGAATATTTATGTTTATGACGTCAGAAACAGGCAAAAACTAGTATAAAAATGTTATGCGGGTTGCATAAATCAAACTTTTCTGATCACTGCTACGGGGTTACTGTTGGGTTTTGAGACAAACTAATGTTATTTATGTAAGTCCCATCAAGTGTTTTGTGATATAAATGCTAATGTTTTCATGTTGTCTATGCCTTTAATGCCCGCAGGCCCCGCAGGCAATTTAAATTTTGAATTAGTTTATAGTTATTTATTAAACATGCAAGGAGTTGAATAAAACACTACTGAATATTTTTTCTAAAAAATCATAAAATGTTTGGGGTATTTTAAAATTAATGGTTAGGTGGAGACAATGGTGAAAATGTTGCGTTTTTTATTGTGACGTTTATTTATTTATTATTTGCGATATCACCTTTTTTTTTGGGGGGGGGGGGGGGGGGGAGTGGGTCTATATGTTAAATTTATTTATTAATTTTATGTGTTATTTTAGTTTATTATTAAATTAATATAAAAATGTATTAGTTTACTTGCGTAATATGAATAAAATTAAATATGTCATCATTAAAATACATACTTAGTTTTCTTTATTAAATCCTTGATCAATATGCACTCAAGTGCCATATTTTTTAGTGTATTGCCAAGCATACGAAAAAAAAAAAAAAAAAAAAAGGGTTAAACATCAGCTCAGTAAATAATGCTTAAATCGGGCACTCTGTTATCTCAAAAAGTGTCCGTGATGTCGCAATTAAAATTTCAGGATCAGTTTAAATTAGCTTAAACTATACGCATACCAAATTTCATGATGTTTTTATTTTTATTTTTTATTTATTTTTTATTTTTTATTTTTTTTTATTACTTTTTTTTTTGCTTGCCATATTGTGTTATCGTGCTATACACCCCGAATACTATGCGTAGTCAATCATGGAATGCAGGTGTTGGCTTCTTATTCATGGATAATAAGGTATGGTAATTATCAATCTGGTATTCTAAATGATAAAAAAGTAAGTTGACAAGGCCGTTAATGTAAGTAGATATAATCCAAAGAGGATTTCCGCTGCAAAGTACTGGTCAGCTGGAGATGTGTATTGCGGGTCAAAGTTACATCGATCAAATGGGCAACAAAATATAACTTCCAGGATAAAATAAAATTAAAGGCTACAGAAAATTGAATAATGATATTCTCTTTGGATTACCTATCTATAGAAATACCTTTGTACTACTCTTTTACGATCACGTGGATGTCACTTGCTTGTCAAATTTTGTATTTTAAAGAAAAAATAGCCATCACTAATTTGATGCATGGCGAATCAGTACAGGGTTTACTGAAGCAGACGTGCCACGCAATGGGTCCGCGACGACCCGAGAAGAACCATCCGCAGCGGGAGAGACGATATTAAAATCAACATAACACAGAAAAGTTATTGTCATTTACATACTAAATAATATGAATTTAAAATCAAGTCATTGAAATGGTACTTAAATAGGGCTTGATTTAAATTGTGCCTAAATATAGATACCGGCATATTAAAGAAATCTAAATTATATAAACCAGCATAGTTTACCAAATTTGAATAATTTAGTTGTACTATGTTGCTAAAACTATAATGAGCAATGTTTATACGATAGTAGGTAGGCTTAAATAATTTGAGTGTTCTCTTTAATACGAGATGGTGCGTTAAAATAATAACCTGAAGTACCTATGATACATCAACCAAATTATTAAACAATTTATAGAGAAAGAAATAATCAGTAATTTCACGACGCACCACAAGTGAATGAACACCTGCCTGCCCTACAATGATTAACAGAACCATATTTATTAAAATCGATACATGATTTAAAGCACAGAATCCTTAAAAAATATGCGCTGCATTCTCTCACTACGGTCAATCGCAGAGGCGCATTGGGGTGACCTATAGTAACTATAAAGGGTGACCACATAGGTGACGCGTACTCTAAGATTGACCGCACGAGTGAGCAATATAAGCGACGGTATGTCGCTGCAGAGAACTGCATAAGTTCAAGATCTCCGCAGCACACCAAGTACTCTTGAGAAACTTATGCAAATTTTTTGAATGTGTTTCTCAAATGACAACCACAACCATAAAAACAATAAAAAAATTATATTAAATTCATATTCCTGGAATATTACGTATCCATATTTGCGCAGCCTGCGTAAATACAGTGCTCGTCAGTTTTGAAAATATTAATATTTATTTAAAAATAAATATGCAGTTGTAAATAATATAATAAAACTAATTAAATAATTAGTTACTTATTGATTGATAAAGGAACAACTGTTTTGAGGCTGATTATAAGCGACTTTGCTCACATCCGCTTCCGTTTCGACGTTCTGCGCATGCGTAATAAGTAGAAATGGAAGCGGATGTGACCGAAATTGCTTAAAGTCAGCCTCAATACAGTTGTTCCTTTATTAGTCAGTTAGTTATTACATTACTCTAGTCTTTTTACTAAAATATTGAGTTCTGTTGGCATAATGGAAATATCATGCATTTAAATAACTGGGGTTGTGCATGTATGAATTAAATTCTCTATTTGATTGTACTGTTTGACTATTGAATTCAATGTTTTAGTATATAAAAAGACTGTAAACACGATTGTCATTATTACTTATTACTATTTAAATCCAACGCATATTTTCTCATAAGAATAATATTGGAAATAAAGCGTCAGTTTTTGAATGGTTAGATATTAATGATATTCAATGTCCCTTACATCTTACATGTCTTCCAACTCTTGGTTGATTTTTTAGACACGCTGTTTTAAATTTCCCTCTCTAGGGAACATTTGCGATAAGCATGGGGGCAATTTGAACTATTATATGATAAGAATCGATAAGGCTGACTAAAGGTCAGAAATGATATAATGTATGACGTAAACAGAGATAACTACTCAGAATTCTTGCGCTCAGGTGACAACAAGACCTCAAACCTTTGTAAAACAGTATTTGTAATATAATAGTTTTGGCTGCCCATCGCGGCGCTAGTGTAAAAGCTTGAATCATGCTTGTCTACAAATTTATATAGGGAGGCGGAAGACATGTAAGGGACATTGAATGATATTTTATTATTACAATTAACTGACATACTTCGCAAGTACTTAACATACCATTCTTACAGAGTAACACACAACATGAACAGGTCATTACTGTAAACACGCGATAGTGATAATATATATATATATATATATATATATATATATATATATATATATATATATTTATTTATTTTTTTGTCAATTAAATACAAAGTAACGTTTCATTTGCAATTATATTCTTATAAGATAAAAACATATTGAATTTTTATGACATATAAAATATAGTATCGCATTCGTGTGTACATTACCAAATTGTGAAAATGATATGATATTATATGTATATAATAATTTATACTGTTCTAATTTAATTTAGCATGATGATGTGTTAATGACATGTCATAAATACAGCATAAATTTCGTAGTTTATTCTTTCCATGTATAGCTATAATAATTAAATACACACCGAAAAAAAAACATGTACGGTAACTAAAAAACTTCAGTTGCTCAGAAATAGGTATAAGAACTGAACATTCAGTTTCCACAATTGAAAAAATAAAAATGAGATATTTATCACAAATATTTTTTTAGGTATGACAATGCTATACCTTTTCCCTTGTATTAGCTCCCAAAAACAGTTGAGAAGTATTGTATTGTCCATCACGGTACATGTAAAACCACCCGGGGTCTCACGTAGCTTACCTGAAGCTAGGATTTAGAATCCTGCAGGATTCTAAGGAAGAATGATTATTAAAACTTTTGATTTATATATATTTCTTCTTTGTGTATAATTTTTGTATTGTATTGACTATCAACTATCATTTTTAATTGTATTTTTCTGTTACAATACCCTAAGCGGATAGCGGATGCATTATTGTGATTATAGGATGAAAGAGATGAATTTGAATGAAATTTGAATTAAATTGAATTGAGCAGACCAAATTAAATATTTAAAGAATGTAAATAGTAAAAATTTATCAAATGACTAAAGCGTTAAGGAAATCAAATACACTCACGGATAACTTTTTTTCAATTTAAATATAAAGGAGACAGCACCGATATTTTATGAAGTAAAATTAAATTATTATTTGGATGTAACAATATACTAATGCTGTTCGTAAACCCTGATTTCTGTTACTAAAATGACGATCAACTATGGTTATTCAAATATATACATTGCGCATTATAATGCGCATTTTTTGTAACAAGAAAACAGGGTTTAAGAACATCAGTAACATCACTATTGTCAACAAAGTTTTCATAACACTAAAAAAAAGGTGCATTTCAATTCAGTTACGAATCGTAACTTATTTGAGATAAACACTTATGAGTTATTATGAGCAGCTAAAATAATGCATTTTAGTAAATTATTAAAAATAGCTAATTTAAGTTGTTTTTAGTTATTTTCGGCTATTTTAAGTTAAATTAGCTATAGATAATAATTTATAATTTGCTAAAATGCATTATTTTAGCTGCTCATAATAACTCATAAACGTTTATTTCAAATAAGTTAGAATTCTTAACTGAAGTAATGCACCATTTTTGAGTGAATATGTTAAAACCATAGATAGCATTAAACAACATGTGCTTTTTACTGATTAAACTGAAAATAGGATCTACAAAACTAACAATTTTTACGGGAATGTAAATGTAGCCCCACAAGAAAGCGTGAAAATATTGTTAAGTATGCAATTTGTGTAACTATTTCTGTTTAACATGCAAAAATTAGCATAAAAATATTGTGTGGGTGGTGTAAATCAAAATTATCTGATCACTTATACGGCGCTACCCGACAAACTAATGTTATTTATGTAAGTTCCATCAAGTGTTTAGTGATATTAATGTTAACGTTTTCATCTTGTCTTACCTTAATAAACAGTGCGGCCAGATAGAAATTTTAAAAAACTCAAGTTTACGAGGCAATCTAGAACTACAAATATTAAAAATAATATTATTTTTAGATTACCCTAGTTTATCTCTTTAATTAACGCGCGCTCGGTGCACAATTTTATTTTTTTATAATCGTTTTTAAATTTAAGCTTAAAAAGCCACAAACAAGAATAAATTCTGAACAAGAATTTAAGTTGATTTGAAAAATTTAATTTCAATCTTTTAAGACTAAAATAAATTAGATACTGAATTTAAGAAAAAATAAATGTTGCCATTATGTGGCAACTTTAACAGTCGTTTTTACGTTCATAAAATTAAAAGATGAATAAAGTTAAAAATAAAAGCAATTTATTACACTAGTTAAATTAAAAGCTCAGTAACAAATGAAGTGGAAAGATAAAAAATCAACGTTTTGACGACAAATCAACACATCTGACCACATTGTTATTAAACGTGAGGTACTGTCTGTTTAGTATAAAGTGACACAAATATCGTTGGTTATGCCATTATAAAGTCTCACTTTTTACCTAACATACAGTACATTTTAAAACAAAGGAGCATAATAAACTTAGCTCCCAGTTGTTGCTAGATTGTCCAAGATTACAAGATTGTGTTAATTACTAAATATTAGTACATGTTATTCTTTATCGTTATATACATACTAAAATCACTGAATTTGTATATTTTGATTTTTAAAATAATATATTAATTAAATAAACTGTTTTATTTAAAATTCAATTCTTATTTCATATATTTACACAACCATTATCGCCTTTTTAATTATAGTTACCTAAAAAATTTAAAAGATTTCCTACTAAAAAAGCAATAATACTTATTTGAGGAATTTATAAATGATAACATATATTTTATATAAAATAATAATTTATAAGCAATATGAATTATTGTTATTGATTCTTGACAGTCAATATATTATGTACTTGTAATTTTTTTTATTGATAATAATTTCTACAAATTGAGGCAATAACCTAGTAAGATAAGATAATGGATTTTAATTGTGTTATGAATGTAGAACGAAACAAATGCGAATAATTTTTTTTAATAATTTAGATACTTACCTAAGTTTTACATGTAACTGAAAGTTAATCTTTGGTAAAGTTAGATAACTTTTCATTATGAGCACACTCAAAAAAAAAAAAAAAAAAAAGGCATTACTTTATAGTTACGAATCTTAACTTATTTCAGATAAACACTTTTGAGTTATAATGAGCAGCTCAAATAATACATTTTAGTAACTTATTAACAATAGCTAATTTAACTAAAAATAGCATAAAATAACTTAAATTAGCTATTGTTAATAATTTACTAAAATGTATTATTTTAGCTGCTCATAATAACTCAAAAGCGTTTATTTCAAATAAGTTAGAATTCGAAACTGAAGTAAAACATAGTTTTTTTTTAAATTTTTTTATTGAATCTATCACCAAATCTGATACAATTGAAAAAAATCTATTAAACAGCTAGTACAATATTTATATAGATAGAACGTATTAAAATTGCATCAAAATCAATACCAGATTTCTATAAATAATATATTTTTGGGAAAAACAATATATTGATGAAGAAAAACATCACCAAGGGCTGTAAGCTGCAACCTCTAGTTAAACCTTAGTTGTATTTTTTTAATCGTTGAAACAATAAAAAGTGCACAACTTACGTAACTAATTAGTTAGCGTTGCAGTTTACGGGGGTTAGCACTTAAATTATGAGAACGTACCTATTTTTGGCAAAAAACTTGGCAATGAAATACCAATGGACTTCTTTTGCTACGTGCATTTAATTTATTGTAAAACAAACAATAATAATAAAGAAAGAAAAATTATAGTAAAAAAAATCAAAGTAAAAACAAGAAACACGAAAGCTTACTTATCAAACTTACCCGTGGTAAAATATAAGTGCTAAATGACAAATTTTATTACTTTGTTGAAAAGCAATATAAGATAAATAAAAGTGCCATATATATTTTTATTTTTATTGCAAGTAATTTGTTTTAAAAGAAAACTTGATAACATTTTGTGTTAAAAAGTGCAATTGAGTTAAACATTAAAATAATTGAAAAATGTACTTGTTTTTGATAAAGTATAATTTTATTTTATAACAATGAGAATGCACCCATCATAAAAATATAATTACAACAAGTAAAAATACTACCAGACCATATATATATACACAGTATATATATATATATCTATATCTGAGCTATAACTAACAAAATCTTATACTTATATAAGAAAAAAAAGAGATCGGTATACAAGGTACATATCATATTTAGATATTCTATAAAATGTACGATCTTTTTTTTCTAGGTTACGATTTGCATCGCTTTAGCTGTTCTTCTCTATGGAGAGGTATGATCTTGTCCTGTTCACTTTCTGTTATATTTTAGTTGGTTATCTAGCACCTATAGCACTGCGTCTTGTTCTAATGATTAATGATTGTCTTATAGAAGAAAGGGGTCAAGAATAGTGAAACAGAAGCAAATTCCCACAAATTCAAGCTTCCTGTGCAACAAAACTTGCCTAGGTTCGCCGGCGCCGCTACGAATCAAAAGCGAAGATTCGGGGTGCTTAAATGCAGTGGGAAAACTGCTAGTATCTCACTAAGGTTTAGTCAAAGCAAAAAAAAAAAAAAAAAAAAAAAAAAAAAAAAATGTTGCCCTTAAATGTGACGTCACAACCTTTACTGGGTTGGAGGTGGCGGGTGGGGGTAAAGACCCGGAATTATACAATGTTAGCTACTTATGCCTGTAAGATTAGAAAGTATGCAACCAGTTGGATATTTATGTTAGACAAATTGCCTAATGTCCTAGGATACTTGTAATTTAATCAAGAAAATGTACTAGAACGAACGAACGAACGAACGAACGAACGAACGAACGAACGAACGAACGAACGAACGAACGAACGAACGAACGAACGAACGAACGAACGAACGAACGAACGAACGAACGAACGAACGAACGAACGAACGAACGAACGAACGAACGAACGAACGAACGAACGAACGAACGAACGAACGAACGAACGAACGAACGAACGAACGAACGAACGAACGAACGAACGAACGAACGAACGAACGAACGAACGAACGAACGAACGAACGAACGAACGAACGAACGAACGAACGAACGAACGAACGAACGAACGAACGAACGAACGAACGAACGAACGAACGAACGAACGAACGAACGAACGAACGAACGAACGAACGAACGAACGAACGAACGAACGAACGAACGAACGAACGAACGAACGAACGAACGAACGAACGAACGAACGAACGAACGAACGAACGAACGAACGAACGAACGAACGAACGAACGAACGAACGAACGAACGAACGAACGAACGAACGAACGAACGAACGAACGAACGAACGAACGAACGAACGAACGAACGAACGAACGAACGAACGAACGAAACAAACAAATAATTCCATTAATATTGTTTAATATTGTAGGAATTCTGAGTAATAATAATAAATGGTTGTTACTAGAGGACAAAAATGACATAAACCCACTTACATGGTCCTCAGACTTTTTATTTAAACAATATGCAATATTCAGATTATCTCTTTATTACATTAATTAGGACTACATATCATTATGAAAGACAAATTACGATAATATATCTTCAAAATATACATTTTCAATACTCAATAGTCACATAAAATAATACGAGAGAAAAATAACGTACTATAATTTTGATCATATCATTAATAACATATATTTACATAATTCATACTCATTTATAACATTTATTACATATTTATATTATTTAAAACAATTATTTTACACAAACACGTATGTATATATTTTTCTATTTTTAGTTATTGAATACTCAAGATAACAACTATAAAATTCTTATTATTTTCTTTTAAATATTAAAATTATACAAAGACCTATTTATTATTAGTTACTTCTAGTTACAGTTTTGCTATTTTTCAAAAGAAAAACAGTAATAGTTCAGCAATTTATTGTATCATTTAAATTTAAATATATTTTATTGCTGTATGATTAAATTTATTACATTGACTCCTTTTATAAATAAAATTTTAAATTTTAATTATCATAAATTATAAGCTTTTATATTTATTTTTCAAGAAACATTTAAGTAACTTTATTTTTGAATACTTTATTTGATTGAATGTTATAAAAAGAGTCATGTAAATTATACTTGTCTGTGTCTTATAAGAAAATAATGACGGAAAAAAAAAGTGAAATGAACAAGCTTTTGAAAAAAATTTAACCTAAAAAATATGTTGGAAATATCAAATAAAAAATTTAAATTTTTGTTTAACATGATGTTTGAATTCTCTAGCATGTGAAAAAAATTGTTTTCAATAGTTTTTAGATAATTTACATCTTTCATCTTAAAATAATCTTTACATATTATAAAGAAAAGTGACTTCTTTTCACATAGGAACCAGAAATTATCCTCAAGTTTCAGTTCAAATGTTGAGATATTAAACAATAAACATTGTCTCATGTATTAAAATTTAGCTCGATTTCAAGCTAAACACGTGTATTTATTTTAAATTGGTCTTTAAAAAAAGTAGCAAGTTTTTTACAGCTCGATCCATATTAAATAGATATCATATAGCACATGCACAAAAATTGTATTGCATGTGCGATATTATATTTATAATAAAATTTTGAAATAGCAACTTTTATGTTATACGTCATAAATAAAACAAAAATGAAAAATTATTACTTTTTTCCTTCCAATGAGCATAAAATAAAATTATAATATTTTTTTATTGCTCTTATAGTTATAGTATTTTTATTTTAATTGCATATAATTAAATCAAAAATAATCATTTTTACGACGGAAAAAATTGCTATTTATACATTTTTATTATTTTTTATGAATAATAATTGCAATGGCAATAAATGTAGTATAAATTGCAATTTTTTGTATATTTCAAGCATTTAGTTTCCTGCTATAGAACGAAAGAGGTATAGTTTCAGGGGTTGATATCACTATTTATATCATGAAGCAAGTAAGTAAAAAAAAAAAAAAAAATCTTATGTCGTATTTTATTTGTACTGGTTTGAGAAGCAAAAGATCATGAGTTCGGTACTCGGTACTTTTAGTGACTTTTTAGAGGTCGTATATGGTATGCACTATGCACTGACAAGTGAGTGCACACTCAAGATCTTTTCAAGTTGATGTCCGTATATTAATTAATTATGTATATTAAATATAATAAAGAAATACTCTGACTAGTGATATTGTTTAAAGAAAGTCAGAGGACCATGTAAGTGGGTTGTACCTTTTTTGGCCTCTAATAAAAGCCATTTATTATTATTATGTCCGTGCATACGTGAGTGTGGCACAGGTATAAAACAGTAGAAGGCTTGACAGGTCTATTCATGTCTCCAGCCAGTCCTGGTAGTCATGCCAAATCTAAGAGGTAGAACGGTTCACCAATTCACCTCATTTCATTTCTTTACATTAAATCACACGCTGTTGGGTTTATTCTGTTGTGTGGTATAGAACTCATTTTCATTATTTTCTTCTTTATTTTTAGTCATATTTTGAATACATAGAAATTCTTTTAAGTCATGATAATCATGAAAATTTAAATGTGATAAAGTGATTGCAATGAATGTACTTATTATTCAGTAAGAATTTGTAAAGTTAATATTATATTTTGATGAATGCTACTTGAAAACTGATAATTATAATATGTACTGTGGAAAATCTTAATTATAAATCATTCTGACAAGTGATTATTGTTTAAAAAAAAATAGTCAGAGGACCATGTAAGTGGGTATGTACCTTTTTTGGTCTCTTAATAAAATCCAATTAATATTATTATTATATTACTATTAAAATTTAAAATATAAGTTACTAAATCTTTAACTTGTTTAACATGAAAACCGTTGCTTATATTTGGATTCTATAATATATGCAAATTAATAATAATAATAAATAAATAAGAAAAAGAAATACTACTTCTTTTTTAAAAGCTATTGCATCAAAAACGATTTAAATTTTAAACTTTTTTTTATCCTAGATTTACTATTTCAATTATTTAGAAGTAATTATTTAAAAACGTTGCAAAAGTTGTTTCGTTATTATGTTTTGGTTCGAACAAGAAGAGAGAGAGAGAGAGAGAGAGAGAGAGAGAGAGAGAGAGAAAAAAACATTAACAAATTGCTATTAGATGACTAGTGTTACTGTACTTTGTTCTAATATAGTTTAATTTCCCAAAACTGACACTTTATTTTGAAAATTGTATATTTTTTTTTTCCTGTCTGTAAACTTTTCGTTTTATTTTACTTACTTTGTTCCAGATGACGATTTTATTGTTGACACTTGGAGCTGTTATTTTAAGTATGGTAAGTAACGTTAAAGAGTGCCTTGTCTCAAAAATTATTTTCTTCTCAATGATAAATCACGAGATGTGACTTTTATACATACATATATTATGTACCTTTATCATTAACTGAGGAGAAATCTTATAAAATAAGCACCCCATGTTATAATTACTATTGTAGACCCGAGGTATTTCATAACATCATATGAATTCCTAATTTTTTTTTCTATTATTACGAGTCCTTTTCATTCTTTCTTCTGCAACACTAACACCGAAATCCTAATTGATTTAGGGTGAAGGTGAGAATTACTAAGTACCAATTGTCTGAAAGAATCTGCAGGTGGCAAAAAGAGAGATTACAAACTAAGCAATTTGCGCAAAATGTTAGCTGTGCTAAGAACTGCAGCTTTCTGCATGACACGTAAATGCTTGTCTTCGATGTTCATCTTGTCTCTTGCTATCAATATTATTCTATTATTATGATTTATAAATCACACGTACACTCATTCCAATAAAAAATGAAATTGTATTGGCTTCTTATGGCCATTCAATGCAATCAGATGGAGATTTCATTTGACGCAAAACTCTATCTAAATACATGTTATTCCCATATGCCAATAGAATTTCATTTTTTATTGGAATATGACTGTACATAATCCAACCAAGGCATAGCATTATCGGTCTGTTCATTTATTTTTTCAGTGCATTTTTTAAAATTTCTTCACAATACATGAAACAAACAAACACAAACCTGATAAAAAAAAGGTATTGATTTTTTGTTGTTTTTAAACACATTATTTAAAAATATCATTTTATAATTTTTTATAATGTAACCTGATAAGAAAGTTGCCTGCTTATAATTTTTTTTTAAACAACAAATCATGAAGAAAGACTCGCTGTTCAAATTATGCGTCATTAATAAGTCGGTAAAATGTGGCACCACTTCATTGCATTTCTATCGTTCCTACTATCCGTAAAGCGTTAATTGTATGTACAGTATAATGTGCTTAAATTTGATATTAATTTACAGCAAATACTCAAAACGGAGGCATCATCATATGGAACAAGTTCTCACGATACGGCTAATAATGCAGTTGATGAAACTGAAACTGACGAGATCCATAATATTGATTATAAATATATTGAGGATCTAATTGCGAAGTTCCGTGGAATATTACATGGCTTGAGAGGTATGCATATGAAGAATCAACAAAAATGAGCACAAAAAATCAATCAATCAATCAATCAATCAATCAATCAATCAATCAATCAATCAATCAATCAATCAATCAATCAATCAATCAATCAATCAATCAATCAATCAATCAATCAATCAATCAATCAATCAATCAATCAATCAATGTTTCTACCACTCAATGATTCAATCAATCCATGTACTGTATGTTATATAGGAATGGTACACAAATGATTTTACGTACTTTTACCGCACCAATATGAGTCGATGAAAAACAATGAGAGAGGTTTTCACTGTTGCACTTCTCCACCTTTTACTTGACTTCATCATTTTGATGATCCAATTGGTCAAAAGAGGAAACGAGTCGTCCAAGCAATAAGTAAACATCATGCAAACAAGAAACAAGGAATAATGGGTGGCGAGCATATTTTGGTTTGTTTTGATAAAAGTCATGTAAAAGGTGGCGAAGTGCAGCAGTGAATACCTCTCTTATTGTTATGCATCGACTCGTATTGTTGCGGTAAAAATACGTAAAAACCTTTGTGTCCCATTTCTTATAAAACAAACAGTATATATGTTTACAAGGCAATCCAGGAACTAAAGGCAGAGACGGTGACAAGGGGTTGCCAGGAGACAAGGGGGATACGGGTGACGAAGGCTAGGTAAATAGAAAATCACACAAAAATGTAGCACAGTGTACATGTGCCTCTGTGAAAATTTCTTACTGTCCCAAATATACTATTTCTAAAAATAAAATTTTATTGAAAAAAAAAAAACGTATTTTGTTCATTCACTTAACCCATGATATGAGTTATGATATGTCATATTATGTGTATGTATTATGTATTTATGGCAAATAGCTAAGTATTATGATATCCTACTTACTATTTTAAGACATATTAAATTAAATATTTTAATATAATAATGTAATGTTTATAAACTAGTAGAAAAGTTGTTAATATCAAAGGAATATGAAAAAATTAAAGTTACTTTTGCTATAACATTAAAACTAGTAGTTTTAATTAGTTTATAAATTAAAATTTGTAAGTATTACACTTCAAGTAAAATACAGGCGAGATGAAGTGTAATATATACAATACATAGATAGACAAAAATATGCATTCATAATAATTATTCTGACTCCATGTAACATAATAATAACAACATCATAGTTTATAATTATATTGTATAGTGATCATACCACATAGCATATTTGTTATAAGATGTTCAGTTCAGCATATATACTTATGTTATAACAAAATAGCAATATTTGAGCTCCACAATATAAGAATTATTCATTGTAGCTTAATTTAAAGCTCTTGTCAACTTATTTTTCTATCATTTAGAATACTAGATTGATAATTATCATACTTTATTATCCATGAATTAGACACCAACACGTTTATTTTGTATTTATTTTAATTTATTTTCGTTTTAACGGTTATTTCACGTATCTGACGTCACAATGTACCAATGGGGCCGTGATAGGGGTAAAGAACTTGAGGTAGGAGCTTAAATTTATCACGTGACCAGAGCGGTGAATTTGGTTGGTGGTGGTTCATTGTGACGTCAGATGCGTGATATAATCGTCAAATTAAAAATAAATGAAAATTAATACTAAACCACCGTGACGGTGTCTACTTCATGGATAATAAGGTATGGTAATTATCGATATAGTATTCTAAATGATAAAAAAAGTAAGTTGACAAGGGCTTTAAGTGACTTATTTTTTCTTTTGTTTATATAAATTTGACGTGATAAAAATGATGATAGATGGAAATAAAATGTGAAGAATTTTAATGAAAGAAGCACATTTTTAGAAATTGAGGCTTCCTGTGCAACAAACAGGCTTGAATGAATTACCTACGTTTGAAGGCAGCCCTACGACAAATCAAAATCACAAAAAGGTATGGAAAATTAGCGCGAACTGATTGACGTCTGCTTACAAACCGTTTTTGGCAGCCGTTTTAGACCTTTTGTGGCAAAGGAAGTCCAAATTTTTGGGAACACACCTCTCTCTTTAAAAGTATCTAATTAAAAGAAGACAATTTTAATTTAAAACATGATTAATTTATTGCGTCCACTAATTAGAAGTCAAGCAAAGATTTTTATAATACAAGATAAGGACACGTTGAACCAAATAAGCCACCTTGACATTCAAAATGTTTGGCTAAGCCAATTAGCGTACGAGTCAAAAGTGACGTGATTAAAAGTAACCAATCACAACTGGCATTGGCACAATTTGGTGTTCTTATCCTGTATGTAGTATCTTGGTCAAACTTCAATACATTAACATCACTTAATTAATAATACGTTGTTACACTGATAGAAATTTTCGGAGTATTTCCATTTTGTTGCCTAGACAATTGAGAGAACATAGAACTTGGATTTGCTAGAAGTTCTTGTGGACTTGCAAACTCAACCATCTTGCCAGCTTCCAGAACTAGGACTCGATCTGCGTCCATGATTGTATTGATTCTGTGAGCGATAGTTAGGACTGTGCATTGAGCGAACCTGGGAACACACAAAATATAAACGGTTCATAATTTAGAAATACGATACAGGAAATAAGATGATAATAAAATACAATGATTTTAAGACAGAATAGAAAACTTCAATAAACAGTACAAATCATTGACAATGCAAAGTTAACCTGTCAAATTGAATGAACTATACTCTTTAAAATTTTCACTTAAAATGAATGATCTACCTATGGCACTTCTACGCGTTTAAAAAGAGAAGTAAATGGGAATTTTTCAGTGTAAATTGTTCATTTTGAGTAAAATTTTGTAAATTGTAGTTCGTTTAACATTTCAATATGAGTAAGAATCAAAAGGTCATTAAGTCAATCACTGTGTAGGGTAATTATTAGTTTTATGTTAATTTTGGCCTCAATTAGAACTTACCATGTAATATTGAGGTACTTAAATTTGCAATTTCACGCCTCGGAATCTTTAATCCGAGTTGAGTTGCACATCATCATAAAGTAAAAATAATTTAAAGCATTTTAAGACATGAACGAGCCTCTGGGAAAGGAAAACGGTAAAAAATGTGCACAGAGTTGACTCTAAATAATGGTCTGGGTTTTACCAGAAATTTCAGTGTCTCATATTGTAAATATTTTTTAATAGGTAATTGTCAGTTTGTTCTATGCTTATTTGGAATCAACTTTATAAACATTTTTCTTCTTGGTCATTTCACTGGGGCTTTTCTACTATCTTATAAGTACTATTTAAGTGGTGCTTTTTAAATGTTTTTAAGAAACTCAAATAAACATATAGAAAAAAAAAATTAAAAAAAAGTATTATTACGTAGCTTTTTTACAAAACTGCGTGGTACATCGATTTTAAATTATTGTGTTTTTGATTTATGTATGAATGTCACTTCTCTATCTTAAAGTAAAAAAAAAATTGCATTATAATCTTATAAAACATATCAGTACACAAATAATGATAACAATATCCAGAAAGTGGAACAAGGAACGATTTTGAATTAACTTGATTTATTAGAAAATATACGAGAGAGAGAGAGAGAGAGAGAGAGAGAGAGAGACAGAGAGAAGGTTCTTTTAGAAAGCATGAAAATTTCTTTGATTTTTTTTTATTTCGTGTAATTTATTTTTAAAAGCTTAATTTCTGTCAGCAGTTGTGATACTACGGCTTTCTCATTGAGGCCCCTCTAGCACGCCGCATTCAATAACGGAATCCATTGCATCAAGTGCAACAATATTAGATATTTGACAACGAATGACTCCATGGAAAAAGTGATAATGCTTTTGACTTGATTCAAGAAGATACACAAACGTAAAAAGAAAATAAAAAAGTGTAGCCAAAATAACTGCTTCTATCATAATATTTTGTTATTAGACATTTACTACTTATTCTACGACTTACTAAGTTGTACAACATAATTATTTGTATTAAGTTTACTACGTTACCTATCATTTTATTCTATAATGACATAAATGCAATATAATTTACATAATTTATACCTTCCGTTCAAGTACAAAAACAAAAACAATTAATAATTATATGCTTAGCCAATTTCAGCAAACTGCATTTATAACTACAAAATATATGCTTTATTATTATTATTTTGCTTGCCATATTGTATGTTATCGTACTATACACCAATCCCAGTCCCAGTCAAGACATTGTCTTATCGACAGGTAAGGAGTTTCCAAACTAATGGAAAAGCGCACAAGGGACGGCCAAGGCCTAAGTACACAGCCCGGCATTTGCCATGACAGCCTAGAGAATCCATGGAAACATCTAGACAGGCTGGTCGGTGCAATCACATCAATCATGCACCTCCCGAATGCTGTGCGTCGTCATGGAATGCATGTAAACATACATCGTGCAACATGTTGTGCTCTCACACTTCACGTAAGCACCCAGCAGTGGCTCGAACCTATACTCGGTGAGGAGTACAGAGTTACGAGTCAGCTGCCTTCACCACTCGGCCATACTAGGTCGGTCTAATCATTAACATCTAATCGGTATGACGCCATAGTCCCTTTCGGGGTAGGCCAGGACGAATCCTTTCTAGTAAGAGGGCTATATATATATATATATATATATATATATATATATATATATATATATATATATATATATATATATATATATATATATATATATATATATATATATATATATATATATATATATATATATATATAGTATTTATGCTATTTGACATAAATTCAGCATACAATATGCAATTTAATAATTAGTTTTTTCCTTTTGGAATAATTACTGTATTGTTGATGTTTAATTTATTATCAATTTATAATTAATATGTAATTCGATTTTGAAATATATCACAACATTTTGTAAACAATTTTTCCCCCTTGACTACCTTTTCCAAGAAATACAACATATTATATGGCGTATCAATTTATAATTTACGAAATAATAATGAAAAAGTGTAAGGAAAAAAATTAGTCTGTAAAAAGTTGACCTAAATATATAAAATGTGTAATTAAAAAAAAAAAAAATCTAAACTTATTTTTTGTAGTACAATTATTGTTGTTTTATCATTTAAAAAAAATTCCTTAAAATTGGTATGATTTATATCTAGAAATTGATAATATAAAAATTATTACTACAACTTTTTTTTATCAGGAAATTAAAATTGAAAAGTTAGTTCAGCATTCTGATATGAACTTTGATATATATAATTGCAAAATAATTTGAAGGTTTATTCTAACTACGCTGTACATTGCCATCCCTCAAGACTATATATATATCATTGAAGTTGTCTTATTTTTTAAATTCATTTAATAACATCAGTCATATTGACTTCATCATGTTACTTTTAGATCACAATAAGGTAAGCTTTCTATTATAACTTTATATAATATAAATTTTGATGGACCACAGTTTTAGAGTTTTTTTTTCTTCTTTATTACAAATTGATTTTTGAATATTTAGCTTAAAATAAGGATCAAGTTGAGACCGTAATGCTGTTCGTATACTTTGTTTTCTGCTACTAAAATGACGATCAACTATGGTTATTCAAATGTAATGCACATTTTTTGAAGCAAGAGAACAGGGTTTACGTGAAGCACTCGTGAATAACTCTTCAAAGAAGCAAAAGTTTCTAAAATTTATACTACATACGATACTTAAATACTCACTAGCATTTAATTCAAAATTTATTATTAGTTTTTAAAAAATTATTTATATTCAATAATTTACAATTTCTGTTTAAAGTAAACGTATTAATAGACCACTTTTCAATGAAAGTTTTTTTAATTGTTGTACTTTTAACGTATTTATGATAATAGTTTTTCCATTGGAAATGAAGTAAGAAATTTTAAACTTATATTAAATAGTTCGTTCATTGCAAGTTATCCATTGAGGACAATAATTGCTTGATTGAAAAACAACGCTTATCTTATCACTAAGCAAAAAGGGTCCTCAATATTGTATACCCCTAATTTATAATACACTCCCCAATGAAATAAAGCAAGGTGAATCATATGATTCTTTCAAAAACTCAGCTCAGAAATACCTGTTAAAAAATATATTTTATAGTATATTAGACTATCTAGCAGCTAATAATGTTAAAGTGATACTATGGGGTAAATAACATGCCTTCTTCAAAGTTAGATATTGGTATGAAGTCCCCATATATGCATTTATTACGTCCGTTAACTCTTCCGTAGCCCCGTAAACTTGCGATAATCCTGTTATGTAGGCAACCCTTGCCGTAGCTTTCTTTTGTTTTTTCTATCTCTGACGTCAGAGATGCCGCACAACAATGCAGTATAAAGCATAGATTATGCTGTATACCTTGAGTTGAAAATTAGCTAGCATAATTAAAGTGTTTATTTGTGTCAGTTCATATTATATATTTGTTATTCAATAGAGCTTATCGGTTTAGTGTGTGGGGAAAGCTAAGGGACCTCTAATCAAACATTACGCTTATGCAGAGAAACTTTTTTGTTTTTTTAATCCATTTTTTGAGAAAATTACTCCACTGATTCCAGAGATATTTAAAGGAATTGACCAGAAAAAACATAAGCATTTATATCACAAAACACTTGATGGGACTTACATAAATAACTTTAGCTTGTCTCAAAACCCAACTGTATAGCTCCGTAGCAGTGAACAGAAATTTCAATTTATGCAACCCGCACAACATTTTCATACTAATTTTAACATGTTTCTGACGTCAGAAACATGAATACAGTATTCACTTAAATTGCATACTTTACAGTGAATTCATGCTCTCTCGTGGGGCTTCATTAACATTCTGGTAAAAATTGTAAACAGTTTTGAAGATCCCATTTCGTGTTTATTCATTAAAAAGCACATGCTGTTTTATGTGGTCTATGGCTTTAAATGAGAACTATTAGACATACTTTTACGTGTTTTAAGCCAAAGGTTATACTAGGCTTTACAAAGATTTAATATTTAGTTAAAATACACTCATGCTTTGACTAACAATCTTAGGCTTTTGTAGGTATCCTATACTCTCTTATAATTTTATGTTCAAACATTTATTTTCTAAACGTATAAAACATAATATTACAAATTCTAATTTTATTTGATTACAGATTCTCTTGTTCATGATAATTTGTTTACAATTTAATTTTCATAAGGTAAGTGCACTTTCAAATAACGGATTAAATTAATTACTTATAAATGAATCATAAATGTTGTTATTTATCAGAATTGGATTAATAATTATAATATTCAATCAAAATTATTAAGGTATAATCTATCATAATCTTTAAAAATATAGCATAAAATATTGAATTATATTATTGTGAATTGCCTAAATGTTCAACTAGGGTATGTACGCATGACGTCATTCTATTGTAAGTGCTTTCCGATGTTCTTCTTGAGTAATGAATAACATTGCTCAGCATAGGACAAACGTATTTTTTTGGCTATTTTCTTTCAAAAATTAAGTATTTTTTGGTCATTATTATTTTTCTTGCATACTTAAGGTACTAATTCAACCTGTTGACTGCATCAATGCTCTCAAAAAAATTGCGAAGTATATTTTTAAACTGACAAAATGTGCCATTTTCCTATACCGGCCAATGTTATTTAGTACTCACTTATGACGTTGACTTTAACATGAATGAAACCACCCTATATAGGAATATATTTTATGTGTATTGCATTATGTACAGTATATAGTATATGAGTATATTACCCGTTGAATAAAATATAACGTGATAATATGTATAATAGTCAATTCTCATAAAGAATTGATTTTGAAATATGGCAATATGCCATATTATGCCACAATATGGCAAGCAAAAAAAAAAAAAAAAAAAAAAAGTAAAAATTTAAAGTACTATCAATGTGAATTATTTACTATAATAACGAATAGGTTTTTTTATTTAGTTTTTAATTACTTTGCAAGTAATTAAAAATAAATTAACTACATGCCATAACTTTTTACATACTCGAAACTGGTAAATGTAAACAAGTAATTTACATGTAAGTTATTATATTTTATTGCCAAAAGTTTATCATCTAATGAACCACCCAAGTGGAAATTACATGAAAGATTTGTAGACAATGAAAAGTAGGGCAGACTATGATAACTATATAGTTTAAACATTTAACATATAATGATAATTAACGCTTGTAAATATTACTGATAAATAGTTTAAGGGAGTAGGGGACCGATGACGGCCATTAGACTCAAACTTTTCTCGTCAAAAAAATCTGCAATTTTGCACAATGATACTTCAGCTTAAGACAATTTCAAATATATTAAAATTTGGGGGGTTCACCGTGCAAATTAATTTTATATGATTTTTTGAAATTTTAAGCCCATAAGGCCCAATGTTAATTTCAATAATTTTTTTGTTTTCTTCGAGACGGTCCAACATCATGAAATTTTTATCACGGCTAGGTTTAATCCTTAGCTACACAATGACAACACCTAAAACACTTCTAGTTTTTGAGATATAAGGTCGGAACCCTACTCCCTTAATAAATAATGAATACGTAAAAAATAATAAATTAAATAATAATAAAGAAAGATAGGTCCAATTTATCACTTTTTTGGTTATATTATGTTATTGAATAATATGAAGTATAAAGTCTATGCATTCATGTTAAAGTTGATACCATTTTGGCTCACTCAATAAAATTGACTGCATATTAAAATGACTCATTTTGCCAGTTTGAAAACATTAAGCAATATTTTACCAGTTTAAAAATACAAAAGTATATTTTTGAAAGCATTGATGCTGTTGGAGTTGTAGGGTGAATTAGTATCTCAAGTATATGTGGGACAAGTAATAATTATAAAAAAATGAAACGACGTTCGAAAGAAAATAACCAAAAACGAGGTTAGAGAAGTGTTATTAATTCAACCTTTTATGATAATTAACGATACGCTACTTTTTTGAAAATACTTTGCGTGACTAAAAGCGTACTTCAATGCTTTGTACGTTTTTTTTTTTTTTTTTTTTTTTTTTTTTTATTATTATTATTATGTTTAAACATGTAATAAAAGTAACTATCGTGCGTTACATTAAATATTTTGATTAAAAAAGAAAGGATAAAAAATATAGTAGATAGTTCCGCAATATAACGGCATTAAAAGGTTTTTTTTCTGTAATTTTGTCTCGTGCATTTGTTTGGTTATATACTTACAGCTCTGGTCAAAAGTTCCCGAACGGGGCAGCGGCGGCCGTTGCGTTTTCTCATAAAGATAACATAGTGTGCTTGCGAGTTGCCAATGCAAATCGTTCGGGAACTTTTTGCCAGAGCTGTACATGATACATGTCAGTAGCAATCATTGTTTTTTTTTTTACAGAACATAGTGGGGATAAATGCAGCCACAGTTCCTGACACGCCAATAATAAAGACTGTTTTAAAAAAGAATGCAAATGAAATTCATGACAATGCACTACCTTTGATTACAACAACTGATGAAGATTTATCAAAACGTTCCAGAGGAAGAGGAAAACCATTAGAAATATCAAAATTAGAAATACCTTTGAATGAATCGGTAAAGATTTTTTTCTAGCTTTTTTTTCTGTGGTTATTACACGGATAAAAATTAAATATGTAATTTATACTGACTTTATGTCAGAGAGTATAATAATTTATAATTAAACCAGTATAAACACTACTTTCTAAAAATATATTTGTTCAAGGATGAACTTCAGACGTTGTGAAACTTTTATTTGTCTCATAACATTTTGACTTTTTTTTTTTAGATATATAAATTTTCAGCATAAGTTTGTTTAGACTTCAATAGCATATGTATACAAATCGATTTTTCCATCGGTTAGATGTAGGAAAAAATAACATGATGAGCATATGGGACGTCCTTTGTTTCCCATGTTATTTTCTTCCCACATAATCGACTTTAAATGTCATAAAATTGGATCGACTCTAGCTCAAAATTTTAAGCATTTGTTCTTCAATATTTACATTCAAAAGTAACCTTGATATTATATAGTCTTTTAATTTGCAATTACAAATGAAATTGGACGATTGCTTTTCATGACTACAGTTATATTATTATAAAAATTAATTTCTATTGGCTTGTGGCCATTTAGAGCAATCAGATAGCGATTTTAATTCATAAAAAACTCCATTAAAATATATGATATTTCCATATACGAATAGAAATTCATTTTTAAAGTAAAAAGACGTAACAACATGTTGCTATAATGTCGACTTTCTTTATCGTTTTATTATTATTATTTTACAAATTTACTTTTTATAATTTAAAAATTAATTATATATATACCATATTTAATTTATGGTTTTTAAATTTTATCAACATTATATAATAATGAAACATAAATACTGTACTTTTTCCACTTACAATCTCTAATCACGGACAGACTCTTATAATTATACTTTTTATCAGTAAATTTAAAATTTCTTATTAATTATGATAATGATATTTTTATAATTTTTTTTCTTATTTTTTTATTTATACATAATTTTAAAATGTTTAAGATATTGAGTGCGTCTGTTTACTCTAAAAAACGGAAAAGGAAACCATGTGACGGTAAAGGTAAATAACCTTGGTGCCAGCAGCAAGCTAACCTTGAGCTACCTGGAGCTACCTCCCACTTTTACCATAACGTGGTTTCCTCTTCCAGTCACTTCCTTTCCCGCATTTTGAGTAAACAGAAGCAGTCATTGTAGAATCAATAGTTATGATGTCACCTAAAACTTTGACAATGTATCGATAAAAACCTAAGTGACGTAAGAAGTGTTATATAATTACTATGAAAGAAACTTCTTTAGCCGATGTCAAGTTTATATTGCTTTCAGTTTGGTCTTAAACTTTTGATGTCACTTTTTTTTTTTTTTTTTTTTTTTTTTTTTAATTTTTTTTTTTTTAGAATTTAATTTTCTGTACGTAAACCAAATTGCAACAATTGTGCTGTAATATTTTTAAAAACTCAGTATTTTTGCTACAAAAAAATGCGCATTAAATTTGAATAACGATAGTTAACGTAATATTAGTTGCAAAAAGAGGGGGGGGGGGCATAAAGCATTAATATAGGTTTGTAACGGCATTAACGTATTGTAGTTCTAATGCTTGTAACTTCATTGAGTATGTATTTTAGTATTAGATTGCTAATATTAATGACATCATTAAAAAAATTCATAAGATTTTTAAGTCATTATGACGTCATTCAAAAATTTTATCATTAGGTTGCTAACGTTTAATGAGGTTATTCATGTTTTCATGTTTATATTACTGCTGTTAAATGACGTCACTGTTATTTTGTCTTTAGAGAGCTAATGTATAATGACATCATAATTATTATATGTACCTTTTCTTTACAGGCGTAGCACACCTTGAACAAAAAAGTTGTGTAATATCCTAACAAACCTGAAAATCAACGTCGAATTGGCCGAAGTCATTGATTTCTAATTTATTTTCCATTCACAAAATGCCGCTGGAGGTCACTGACGTCACAGCTTGCTTGTTTTACGCGCGCGTAAACCGGACGAGCTGTGACGTCAGTGACCGCCAGTAGCATTTTGTGAATGGAAAATAAATTACAAATCAATGACTCCGGCCACATCAACGTTGATTTTCAGGTTTGTTGGGATATTACACAATTTTTTTGTTCAAGGTGTTCTACGCCTTTAACACATTTGCACATTTGTACAACGTTTTTATTGAAAAATTTGAATTGAGTGAGAGCTTAATATTCCAAACAAGTCCTTTATATTGATGTAATTTACAATTTGTATTTCTAACAGGATGAAGTTATAGATAAGCAAACGCCATGGGAATCTTTCAAAACCAGAGGTAAAATTGATGGAGATAAAACAGGAGATTCTCGAGTAGGTCCAATGCCTGTTTTAAACTACTTGTTTAGTAGCAATGGAGAATACGAAGAAGTTACAGATAATACTGCTAATAAAGATCAAAAATTTATCTTGCCTCCACCATGGATTTTGAGAAATTATATTTATAGAATAATGCCAGATTTAACAGGTAAGATAATTTTATACTTTTTCTTAATTATCAATTAACAAGTGACAACTCAATGCTGCCACTTGACAAATAAAAAAAAAAAGAATAAAGAAAAAATAAAATAGACTTTTGCTCGTTATTTATATCCAGGAAAAAAAAATATTATCTTGAATGTGGAATATCAAAAATATTTAACCGTGTTTAAATAAAATGTAAAATCATTAACATTTTATGCAGTATCATTTCATATATATATATATATATATATATATATATATATATATATATATATATATATATATATATATATATATATTATATACATGCCGTGGCTGCACCCAAAGGGCATACTTGCATTACAAGGTCGTCTTAAAAAAGGCGTACTTGCACTAGGTTTTAAATGTTAAGCTTATGGCGGATGCGCGCACATCATCGAAAGTAGCCAAATGCAAGTACGTCCTTTACGTAAAAGTAGCCAAATGCAAGTACGCTCGCTGGGCGCGGCCACGGCGATATATATATATATATATATATATATATATATATATATATATTTGCATTTTAATTTCATTACCGTGCAGTGTGAGAGCCATCAACTTTACTCTCAATATACTAAAACGATAACATTAAAAAAATAATAAATAATTATTCTAGCAAATTTTGATCATTAGTTAATAATTTTACGATATTTCTTTTAATATATTGAATTATAAACATGCAAGAACGTTTTAAAAATATGTGCACAAATTAATGATACATTTTTCATGTTTCTTTTTAAAAACATGATATATCCGTTTAAACTTTTAAAAACCTATCAAATTTAGGAGAAAACATTTAAATAAGACAACCACTCTACATTTCTATGTATGTATGTGATTAGATAAATATTTGTTATAGGCCGTCCCGGAATTCCAGGCACTAAGGGTGACACAGGTGCTACAGGTGCTACTGGTCTACAAGGTATTAAAGGAGAAATAGGTGCTACCGGATCACAAGGTCAACAAGGTATAAAGGGAGATTTAGGAGCCGTTGGCCCAAAGGGTGAAGTGGGTGCTAAAGGAGATACAGGTACTATTGGTCCAAAGGGTGACATTGGACCTACTGGTGCTGCTGGTGCTAAAGGAGATACAGGTGCTGCTGGTGCTAAAGGAGATACAGGTGCCACTGGTGCAAAGGGTGACATTGGACTTACTGGTGCAAAGGGTGATCTTGGACCTACTGGTGCTGCTGGTGCTAAAGGAGATACAGGTGCCGCTGGTGCAAAGGGTGAACTTGGACCTACTGGTGCAAAGGGTGATACTGGAGATAAGGGTACTGCTGGTGACAAAGGAGCTACAGGAGATCTTGGTCCAAAAGGTGAACCAGGTGCTAAAGGAGATACAGGTGCCGCTGGTGCAAAGGGTGACATTGGACCTACTGGGCTCAAGGGTGATACTGGAGATAAGGGTGCTGCTGGTGAGAAAGGAGCTACAGGTGACGTTGGTGCAAAGGGTGACATTGGACCTAAAGGAGATATAGGTATTATCAATGAAAATTTAATTAAATCACTAAATTTATATTAAGTAAGAAAATTAAAAATATATTTCAAAAACTAAAAGTGTGCAAACATTTTAACGAAATTAAAAAAAAAATCAATATTATTGAGATTATTGATTAATAAAAAAATCATATAAACATGATGAAATTTTGGTTTAAAATAATTAAAAATTTAAGTGTCTGTATTGGTAAGTAAAGCTGTATAATGTAGAGGATATAATTCTAAACATCTTATGCATTGTCTCTTGTTTTATGGCTAAATTAATATGCTTGTAGCCTGATTTCATCCAATTATTATTATAGGTCTTCAAGGTGATAAAGGAGCTACAGGTGACGTTGGTGCAAAGGGTGACACTGGAGCAATCGGGCCAAAGGGTGAACCTGGAGTTGCGGGTCTTCCTGGTGACAAAGGAGCTACAGGTGACCCTGGTGCAAAGGGTGATGTTGGACCTACTGGGCTAAAAGGAGATACTGGAGATAAGGGGGCTATTGGTGATAAAGGGGCTACAGGTGGCGTTGGTGCAAAGGGTGATCTTGGACCAATCGGGCCAAAGGGTGAACCTGGAGTTGCGGGTTCTCCTGGTGACAAAGGAGCTACAGGTAACCCTGGTGCAAAAGGTGACACTGGAGCAATTGGGCCAAAGGGAGATATTGGACCCATTGGTCCTAAAGGTGAACCAGGAGAAAAAGGACAAAAAGGTGAAAGAAACAATGGAGTTGGAAATTAAATATATATATATATATATATATATATATTTTTTTTTTTTTGGTGCTACTTTCATTGCTTTTCTACTTTTTCGTTTCGCCTACAATTAAGTGATTTATATTTATTACTGACTATTTGTTACATTTTTTGTGCATTACAATTTTTGTATAATTTATTATTTATGAATATTAAACAAAAGTATTAAATAAGTATATTGTTATTATCCCCCCCCCCCTTACAATCGAGGAGCAAGTTTTCAGAGAAATAGGTGAAAGTAACAATTCATTAGTTCTCTTGTTTGTTTTTTAAAAGAAATTAATTATTATAAAGTAGTAAATACTATATAAAATTAGAAAATTTTGGTTTCAAACTAGGACAAGAATAAATGAACATTTCCCTGAGAAAAAAAAAGGATCTTTTATTTAAATTCTATATATAATTTCTTAAGGATAACTAGAGGCTGTAAGCTGCAACCTCTAGTTATATCTTAGTTATATTTTTTTAATTGTTGCAACAATCAAAATAACAACTTAACTACGGTTTAACTAGTTAGCGTTGCAGCTTACGGATGTAATTTATATAAATTTACGCTATATACATTTTATATTTATTTTCAACATAATGTATATTCATTCTAAAGTGTTAGATTGTATAAATGTATTATCTTTAATTTTGATAATATATAGTTACTATCTTTGCAAGAAAATTTTATATGTTGCATTTAGAGTTCAGATACAATGCATTAAAGGAACAAACCAGAAGAAAACAAAAGCATAAATATCTGAAAACACTTGATGGGTCTTACATAACATTTGTATGTTCTAAAATCTAACTAAAGCTCTGTAGCAGTGATCATAAAGTTTCAATTTATGGAACCTGCACAATATAATATATATAATTTTTTTTTTTTTTTTTTTTTTTTTTGCATGTTTCTGACGTCAGAAACATGAATAAACTCACAAATTTCATACTTTACAGTATTTTTAGTATTTCTCGTGGAACTACATTAACATTCTGGTAAAAATTGTTATCAATTTTGAAGATCCTATTTCGTGTTTATTCATTAAAAAGCACATGTTGTTTAATGTGGTAAATGGCTTTAAGGGGGTATGTGATTAACTGCTAACTCGCAAAACTAAACGGTTGCGCATATTAATATTAACACAAAGTAAGGAAGAAATGTTACTTAAAAGTTTAGTTACGTCAAACATGTAAAAACACGATCAAATATTTAAGTTATTCCACTTTAAAGATAACATGTAAATGTGGAAATTCAAATTCAAGCGCTAAATTTTAGTCAAATTAGAAATTTTTTAAACTTAAAAATATTACTTAAACTTTTTTTAGATTATAAAAATATATTTTAAATGCACTCGATTTTATTTGAAAATAAAAGTGTCTGTTTTGTTGGAAACAATGTAAAAAATATAAATGTGAAAATATAGTTGTGCATTTAACGATTTCCGGTCTAAGTCGGTTCAGCCCCTACGCCTTAAATGTTAAATATTTTAATTATATATAAGCTAATTAAATGTACAACTTTTTAGAATTGTACATTTAAAAAAATGTAATATTGTAAAATTGAGAATATTTTTAATAGACGATGCACATTAGTAATAGCTATAATATATTATTAGAAACACGAAAAAAAAATATATATACTCACTCATTCCTGATGGTATCTTGTATAAGAGAATCCGTCATAAGATCTACACTTGCAGTTGCTTCATCCAGTACTAGAATTCTATTATTTCTTAATATAGCTCTAGCTAAACATACTAATTGTCTTTGACCAGTACTTAAATTACCACCACCTGTTGTAATTTCTGAGTATAACCCATGAGGCAAATCTTCAACAACTTTCTTTAATTGTACAGCTTCCAATGAATTCCATAATTTATCATCCTCAAATTCATCAAATGGATCTAAATTTTTACGCATTGTACCAGAAAATAAAACTGGTTCTTGTGGTATTATAGATATTCTAGATCTTAACTTTCTTAAATTAATATTACTTGTATCTATATTATCAATTGATATTCTACCTTTAGTTATATCTGCTAATCTGAATAAAGCTGATATTAAAGAGGATTTTCCAGCACCTGTTCTACCTACAATACCTATTTTTTCACCAGATCTAATTTTTATATTTAAATTATTTAAAACTAATATTTCTGATGGAATATATTTTAGGGATATATTTTCAAAAATTATTTCTCCATTTTTAGGCCAAGTTTCAGGTGGTTCATATTCTGGATTATTTTCTAATAATGGTTCTGATTCAAGATCACAAAATTCTAAAATTCTTTCTACTGATGTCATTTGATTTTCTAGTTCTGCTGATTGACGCATTCCCCACTGGAACATTCCTGTTAGGCCCATTGCTTGTGTCACTGCAAGTGCCTAAAAAAATAAAAAATTGTTTAAAAATAATAACATACACAGTAATATTTTATAGCAACTTATTTTAAAATTCATCAATATTTTAAAGATTGCTTAGAGGTGTTAATCTACCTTGTTAAGCCTATTTTGTTGCCATATTTTTTTAAAGTTTTTTGAGTTAACTTAATGCAGCCCAATACAAGGATATAGTGCCCAACTCAAGTTTTACCCTGGAAAGTATTCCCTAATCAGCCTGTCAGAGCGCAGTTTGTTACTGGCATATAAGATAATTATGTAGAGTTAAAAACTTGAAAATACAACAAATTTAATATATGCAACGCACTTCTGTTCCAAAAATTTCTAGTCAGTCAATAAATGATTTCAAAAGAAATTACCTGCCACTCCACCCAATGGTAGAAAACTAAAGGTAACCAATCCAATATATAACACACAAACAATATCCAGCCAGAAACCAAACGCTCTGCTACAAGAGATGAATAAAAACCAGGCGGAAGAATTAAAATCTTGATGCGAGTCAAACTCGGATATTAAAGTCTCCTGAGCTTCAAATGCTCTAATGGTAGCCAATCCTTGTATTGAAGCAGATATATGGGAATAAACAGGACTTCGAGATATTCCGTCAAGACGTTTGATACTTCGAGACGTTTTAAGAAATACAAAGCGAAGAACGTAGAACACGCATGCAATCACCGCAGTTGGTATTAACATATAGGGGTTGACTAAAGCTACCACTGTAACAATACCGATCAATACAAGACCAATCTGTAATCAAAAGAAAATAAAAAAACATTTATATAATTTATATTTAAACAGCTCTTATTTCTGGTTTACAAAAGTGAACTTCTACTAATTTTTTCATTAAAATAAACTTATTTTATTCCATTATTTTTTTATAATTGGTAATGGAATCAAAGAAAATGAATTAAAACAGTGACCATCTAATGAGAAATATACAGAAATTAAAACTACCTTTTTTTAATTTTTAGAGACTTTAAAATATATATAGATACCTGCAAAGCATCAATCATAGTTCTGGGTAGAATTTCATCAACTGAACCTATATCTTTTGAAAAACGATTTAAAATACGACCTGAAAAAAAAATACAGTGAAAAAATGTTGAAAGTAATAGAATTAAATTTTTATGTTATTATTTTTATTTTTCTGAGGTATATTTAGCAGTATTTCAAAAACTTTCAACTCAAAATATAAATGTCCTAATAAGGCTATGTTGTAAAACATAGTTGTAAGTTTCATGAACATGATATTAAGTTGTTAAATTTTTATTGCTATACTTTGTGTTGTTAAATAGCTTTGAGCTTGCCGTGATAAAATTACATTTCTTTTCCGATGAAAAGTATACTATACAATATAGTTTACTATAAAATCTATTACGTAAATTTTAGCCATAACTCACCTGATGGATTATTATTGAAAAACGACATGGCTGACTTTGAGACAGCAGAAAACATAAGATCATGCAAGGTCTGTGATGCACGTATACATATATGAAAGAAAAGAGAAGATCTTACTACGGAGATGATCACTAGACTTATTACAATTGCAGATTGTATAGACATGCATGTTTCAGTGGACATCCATCCCCACCTTTAACATAAATTACAGAGAAAATAGTACACAGATAGAAGAAACACCTAATGTACAAATTGAAATATTTTTGTATTGTACTCATTATTAATTTTCTTGTGAGAGTATAATACATTTGCTTGTGAGTGAGAGAGTACAAATTAGAGATAAAGAGAGAGAGAGAGAGAGAGAGAGAGAGAGAGAGAAATGAAATAAAATTCAACATTTTAGAATAATATTTAAAAAAAAGCAGTTAATATTTACTCATACAACCCGTGAAGAAGTGAATTTGAGTTTTGCTTTCATTAAAGGCATAGACAACATGAAAACATTAGCATTTACATTACAAAACATTTTATGGGACTTACATAAATAACATTAGTTAGTCTCAAAACCCAACTTTAATGCGGTAGTAGTTATCAGAACATTTCAATTCATGCAACCCGCAAAACAATTTTCATACTAGTTTTTGCCTGTTTCTGATGTCATGTCATAAACAGGAATATTCACGCAAATGGCCTATTTTACAAAAAAAAAATACTCTCTCTTGTGGGGCCACATTTACATCATCATTTTTGTGGATCCCCTTTTGTTTTTAATGAATAAAAAAAACATGTTGTTTTATGTTTTCTATGCCTTTAATAAAAATAATAATAGTAATAAAAAAAGTATGTGTAAACTACTTACTACTGCAATATGACGCAAATTAAACACAAATATTTATACGGTTCTTATATTTCAATAGTATTCTCATAAAAATTGCATCAATATTAGCCTCACCCAGTTTAAATGTTTATTGAAAATACAATCCTGAAATGACGTATTCTGTACAGGCAAGCCTTGAACTTTTATGTCTTGCTAGTATACGTTCTGTTCGATTATCACTTAAAGGCATAGAAAACATGAAGCAAAACGTTCTTTTTAATCATTAAACATAAAATGAGATATACAAAACTGATGATGATTTTTACCAGAATGTAAATGTGGCCCCAAAAGAGAGCGTTAAAAAACTGTACAATATGCATTTTGCGTGAATATTTCTGTTTATGACGTCAGAAACAGGCAAAAACTAGTATGACAATGTTGTGCGAGTTGCATAAATCGAAAGTTTTAAGCGCTGCTACAGCGCTACAGTTGGGTTTTGAAACCAATTAATGTTATTTATGTAAGTACCATCAAGTGTTTTGTGATGTAAATGCTAATGTATTTATGGTGTCTATGCATTTAACATTGCTTGGTAAACTTACCACTCGTCATCATGCGCAGTATCTCGTTTTTCTCTTAGATACTCAGGCCCTACATACACAGTAACCAAGGTATGATTGAAGTCGTTGCCTTCATAGTAAGACACGTTTATTAGATGTACTGAACTGCTGTTTAACATGGGGGCGTGGTGATGTTTACGTGCAATTTGTGACTCCTCGAAATTTACCCTGAAAAATTAAATACAAATTCAGAGGAATATGACGTATATTTTACGTACAGTAATTTCCAGATTAGCTGTTAGATAAAGAATTTGAAAATCTCCGTGAGTTATTTAGAAGAAACTTTTACGTATATACACGAGAAAAATAAATTACGTAATTGATGCTGCATTGAATAGAGGAAAACTTATTTTAAGAGATAATTTATTTTCATAATTATACAGAGGATATAGTCTTAAATCGATTGAATATGCAATTTTATCATTTTATTATCTTCTTAAGGGCGTAGTGTACTGACGTCAGCCATTGTACTCAAAATTTTCTCGTCAAAAAATTATGAAAATTTGCACAATGATACTTCAGCTTGAGAAAATTTCAAATGTAAAAAAATTATAAGGGGTCACCGTGCAAATTAATTTTATTTTATTTTTCAAAATATTAAGCCTATAAGGCGCAATATTAATTTCAATAATTTTTCTTTTTTTTTTGGGACGGTCAAACACCTTGAAATTGTTATCACGGCTAGGTATGAGGTATGACCCAAAGCTACACAATAACACTAAATTTAGACCCAAAACATTTCTAGTTTTTGATATACTGTACTAGGTTAGTAAACTACTCCTTTAAGTATTTTTACCTAATTTTTAACAATTAAAAATTGACACCATGGGCGTCCAATTATGCATTTGGGTAAGGTTGTACTGGCACTCAAAAGACCGTGCCCATAAAAAGATTATAAAACCCTCCCTTCTTTCCATATTAACATGTAACATACCATGTGGTTAACCAAAGGTCAGATCCGCTCAAGATCAGCTGCGAAAGTACAAAGAAGCAGAAACACACAATGACTCTGATGATCCCGCCACAAGATTTGAAGTATCTAGCGTATACTTGACCGCTGACTGACCCCTGTGTTCTGATCTCTTCAACCTGCTCCGGTTGTTCATCACTGAGAGAGTATGCACCAAGGGATGCATTGGTACTCTAGGAACAGTTATCATAGTCATTTGTAATTATCTTTTACTCATGGTGACATCAATTTTAAGAAAGTAACAAAACAGTAACTATTAAGACAAAGGTAAGACAGTAGCTGACTAGTTAAAATATTGTTCCATATTTGCAGCAACAATATAATTATAAGCTTATGCTTTTCTTTGTGTTTTGAAATGCAGAAAGTAAAATTAATGCTATTGTGAATTCCGAATTACTTAGTAAATCGTATGTGTGAATAAACTTGTAGTAGATAATATATAAGTTGCTAAAAATGCATTTTGGGAGCTTTTACACAATCGCCAAAAGATACTTTCAGTAAAAGTTAAGATAAAAAAGGCAGTAAAATGCTAAACATAGCGGAAATAAAGGGTTCAAAATAACCAAAGGACGAATAAAAAGCATTTTTTTGCTACCTTAGATTATTGTCCCGGCAATCTAAAGTTCTGGCATTAATTCCTATTCCATTAAAATAATTTTTGA
>OX439135.1:8970544-9133044 GCA_949318235.1 Ecdyonurus torrentis
GCCCCTGACAAGGTATGCAACAAGTGTGTCAGATATGCTTAACAAATTGCATATCTTACAGGATACTTTTATTTTAGTTTTGAATATTTTTGTAAATTATTACTATTTTTTATATTTATAAAAATAAATATTTGTTTATTTATTTATATTTTTGAATAATAATTTTGTTATACGTACTTTTTAATATTTCCTGCTTTCAAATTTAAGAGTATAATTCAAGATATAATATTATATAATGTTGAACTAATTATTTCGTTTAAATACATGTATGTATAGTTGTCTTATCGTTATTAAAAAAAAATTAATTGATGTACACCATTGATATGTTACCAATACTTAGCCACAATAACATTAACTGACCTAGCTAAACTGACCCGTGCTCTTTGACCTCCACTCAACTGTACTCCTCTCTCTCCAACAACTGTCCTATCTGCATGAGCCATCAACTTGAGGTCTGGCTCTAGAGCACAAGCATGGAGGACCCGCCTGTAACGAACTTCATCCCAGGGTTGTCCAAATATAATGTTTTGTCGTAAGGAACCTGGGTAAAATAATAAACCATGGGAAAATTATAACAAATCAATTAATTAACCTATCAGTATGATATGAAGTAAAATGCATTATTATCTACAGACACACGGAAACAATAAATTATGTAATTTATGCAGCATTAATTGCATTATAGAATTAGAACAACATAAACAATTATGATGTTTTAAATAATAATTAAAGGCATAGAACACCTTGAACAAAAAAGTTGTGTAATATCCTAACAAACCTGAAAATCAACGTTGATTTGGGCGGAGTCATTGATTTCTAATTTATTTTCCATTCACAAAATGCCACTGGTGGTCACTGACGTCACAACTCACCCGTTTTATGCGCGCGTAAAACAAGCGATCTGTGACGTCAGTGACCGCCAGTGGCATTTTGTGAATGGAAAATAAATTAGAAATCAATGACTCCGGCCAAATCAACATTGATTTTCAGGTTTATTAGGATATTACACAAATTTTTTGTTCAAGGTGTTCTACGCCTTTAAACTATGTTATGTTGTTATTATGCATTGAACAACTTATGCTGAAAATAGGTGAGCATAATTATTACGTAGCTTTTTCTGTCCGTGCATAAAAAGGAGACTTCAATACTTGCAAATATTGGTTTGTTGTTTTTTTAAGTATATTTTGTATTTTCTTAATTTTTGGCTGCGAGGCTTTCTATATAGCCCAGTCGATTCGAAGTTTTTCATTTATGTTCCATAATTGGTAATTAGGTTGATAATTAGAAGGAATGTTAAGGGGTTTAAGCTGCAACCTCTACACGATAAAGAGTAACTAAAGAGTTACTATTTAGACTATTTTATGGTAAGTTTTTTAGATGCATACAAAGTTTTTTAAGATGGAAAGTGCTAACTGTTTACCACTGAAGAAATAACGTTTATACTAACAAATTACTGATTAAATTTTTTTTTTTAAATATAGTTATTGATTTGCTAGAAGAATTTGTGATTTTTTTCTGTGTAGTTTAATCATATCGCTTTTAAATTGTTGCAACAATTAAAATAACAACTTAACTACTGTTTAACTTGTTAGTTAGCGTGGCAACTTATGGGGGCTACGTATTTTCTAAAAAATGTCCACACTCTTGTATACATGTATGTGAAAATAGTCAATGATAAATGTCTAGATAATGATGATAATTGATGGAGTCAAGGTTTGGTATACAAGCTTGGTACGCAATACAATGTCTCTATTGTCCTAATAATGTGAACGTATATATCATGCTTTTTGTGTGGGGGTGTGGGGGGAGGGGGGGGGGAAGCAAGGGAACGAGGGGACAGCTTTTTAAACAAGCCTACTGTTTAATAAGAGATGAAAATTGTAATATGACTACGAAAATAAGGTGGAAGTAGCCGAGAGTCGAATGAAACATGCGCCTGTAGTATAATACAAATTTTTAAACATTTCATACCCACCAATTTTTCAGGCGTATTCTTTTATCACATATTATTGATAAACGTTTTAATTTTTTTATATCTATTACATAACATGCACAATATAAAGTCGTTAAATATTTCGGAATCATAATTTTAAATGATAAAAAGAAAAAATATATAAAAGTAAAGTACTGTCATAAAGTTTGATAATTTGTTATATGAATTTATTGGTAGATAACAAAATAATAATATTTATTAAAAAAAAAAAATAAAAAAAAACTTTGAATGTCTGTACATGTAGAAACAAAAACGCTGTTTTTATACTGCGTTTCAGTTGAATTAGGTTTCAAGGGGAGCATTTCTTCAGACAAATGAAATAAATTACGTAATTTTATGCTAGATTATATTTTCTTTCATATAAGTAAAGTAAAAGACTGAGAAGTGCAGCAGTGAACACCTCTCTTATTGTAATGCATCAACTCGTATTTGTGAGGTAAAAATACGTAAAATCCTTTGAGTCTCATATTTAATATAAACCGCAATACTTGTTATAGTGCTATTTTTTGCCGTATGTATGTTACATAGTTTATATTTACCTGTAAAAAGCCATGGTTCCTGAGCCGCATAACTGATTCGACCTTTAACCTCTAAGTTTCCAGAGGTCAGAGGTAGTTCACCCAGGATAGCGTGAAGTAATGAGCTCTGAAATGAGACAATAGTTTATAAACAATTTCAGAAATATTTGAGTAAAAAAATGCATATATCTTGAATTACTTAGCAATGTTAAAATATCGACTAACAAAAACCGCACCTTTCCAGCTCCAACTGGTCCTATAACCGCTACTAATTCTCCAGGTTTTACCATTACATCAATTTCGGATAAGGTAGCTTCTTCAGCAGGTACCCACATTGCAGTGGCACGTGTTAAATTAATACCAAACTCTTTTTGGTTCACATTATTCACGGGACCTGGTATCAAATCATTTGGTTGGTTCACTTCAACGTGATCTGTATTGGAGATATGATATACACTTTCATATGGAGTTGGCGTATTTTCTCGTGAAGCTTTGTTAATTTTGGGGGTTAAACCAAATTCAGGTTGTATCATTTTAGAAAGTGGATTTTGTTTTGTGGTATTTGCTTCCTCTAGTAACAGAAATTTCTGTGTGACAGAAAAGAAAAAAATATTAAATATGTAAAATAAGAAAATAAAAATACCACAAGAACATTTAAAAATAGCTAAAAAAAAAACAACAACAAAGAAATTAAAATTAAAAATGAGGAAGTGTATCCGGCTTGTATTTTATTGATTATTTTATGTCAAACATGTCAACGTATGTCAGTTATTCATCACTTAAATTTATCATGTTTCGGTAGAGCAATTAAAAATTTACATTAAAAAAATTATTAAAAGTCGAATGTTTGAACAACTCTAAAGGATAGAAAGTTAGTGATAAAACAGAATGTATTTTAACATGACTACTAACTTGTTAGGCTGGTAATAACCAAAAATCTATTACATGGTGCTGTCAGAGATCAATGTATACAACTGGCTTTTGCTTTTACGCCGACAAATTAATTATAAAAGTAGGGGTAGTTCTGTACTATTTACATCATTTATTAAACAAGCTGTGTCACATCCTGGTTCACTGTAATATACCTGAATACGTTGAATGGAAACAGAGCATTCTGCAATGGTCCTGATTGATTGAGGGAAGATCATTGTCATTGCGTGACGGATGATACTGTAGTACGATGTCAATACGAACACCTGCAAAAATATACAAAATGAAAATGTGTAATTTTCAACTGCGCATTTCGTGCGTCTTTTGTCAAATTTATATCTTTTTTCGGCAATTTTTCACGTTTTGATGGTGGGAAAATATTAATTTTTTTATTCCTTCGTTCCTGCATTGATTCATTAATTGATTGATTGTTTCATTCATTCATGTCATTATTCATAATGATTATATAATTAAAGCACGACGTACCTTCTCCGCCGTGATTTGATTGCCAAGCAATGCGTACGCAATCATGGATGCACACACGGACACTCGGGTCACGAACATGGGTAGAGATAAATTGATACCGGCAATTTGTGCTGTGTTGCGTACACTGCGTAACTCAGTTCTGTTGGAAATACATACAAGTTAGAACATGAGTTTCACGGTATTAGAGAGAGGGAGAGAGAGAGAGAGAGAGAGAGAGAGAACGAGTAAAATTCACATAATTCTGATGAATTATAACATTTTATCATACAATAGATCTCGCATACTCATTATTTATTTATATTTGTAAAAGAAATTCACAAGGGGTTGTACACTGTACATGTTAGGGGAAAAAATCAGTTTCTGCAATTAAAAATTGCAAATTTGCTACTTTGTAATCATAATAATAACAATACCTGCGAGCAAAAGCTACAAGCTTAGCGAAGGCTTCTTCCCACCCGTACATTTTGATCACGTGGATTCCCGCTAAAATCTCGCTCATCAATCGTACTCGTTCATCTGTCCTCACAGCTGTCTGCTGCCGGAACTTACCTATCTTCTTGCCAAGGACAACTGAAATTCAAGCAATTTATAGGAAGTCAAAAAATTGAAAAAAATTGTTTAATAATGCCTATGAGAAAGACTTCAAATTGAATCTAAAAAAATTATTGACTTCAGATTAGCGAAATTCATTGTTCAAGAGATCCACAAGAAAAAAATCCCCCTTAATAATAAGTCAAGAGATGGGAATATTAGAGTAGATACATACAGATACTCATATTATATTATAACTTATAACTCTTCTGTAGTCTCACAAACTGGGTAGAAAACTTGTAAAGTAGACAACCCGATTAAAAATTTCTATTGTAGAATTAGTTTTCACGACATCATGAATTCCATAAGTTTCCTTTTATGTAGTGTTTTTAATACCAATTTGTGAAGGTATATTGGGGTTAAGTGACAATATTTGGTCTGCATTAATTCAACAATGTTTTTGTTTTGTGACTAGGATCTCTTTAAGAAGGTTTCGGTACAAATTATCAATACTCGAAACCATTGTGCCAAAACAAGATAAGAGGTTTGTTTGTAACCCCTTTTCTCGGATTCTAATCATTAATCAAGCTACATATCATATAAAGAAATAAAATTCAACACATGTTTGTAAAATTTAGGAGTTTATCGGGGGAATATTATTTGAGCGAAAAGAAATGCATCGTGTTGTAAAAATCTTGAAACTTGTTTTGGCCAACTTGTACTTGTTTTGTATGTACTTACCTTGCAGAGGTATACACAGTAGTAAAGTAGCCACGCCCACCAGTGCTGCTGCTCCAAGTTCTAACCACATGAGGTACAGGCAAACAAAGAGCTCGAGAGGTGCAAGCCAAATATCATTGAGAAATAGCGGAGCCATGTCAAATCTTCCTACGTCATTGGAGATCAGATTTAACACTTGTCCAGTGCTAGACTGTTGTAGAGCGTTATTGCTGAGTCGTAGAGACTGGAAAATATTGAATTGATTAAAGAATACATATTTTTTTCTCTATTTAAAAAAGGAAAGTGGAATAAAATTTATTCTGGGACTCAATGGATTTTGCGCCATTTTTCCGCACCAATACGAGTTGATGCATTACAATAAGAGTTATTTTCACTTCTCCACCTTTTACTTGACTTTTATCAGAGCACACCAAAATGTGCTTGCGCACCCACTCCTTCTATCGCATTTACATGATGTTTACTCATCGCCTTAGATGATTCGCTTCCCGTCTTGACCAAGTTGATTATCACAACATGATAGAAGCCATGTAAAAGGTGGAAAAGTGCAGCAGTGATTACCAGTCTCATTGCTTATGAATCAACTCGTATTGGTGTGGTAAAAATGAGTAACATCCTTTGAGTGACAAAATTTAATATAACCCTACACTAAATCTTATCACCAAATGCATGAGCAAATGCAAGTAGTAAATTTTTTGAACATTTGTATGGAATTTCAGTTAACTTTTTGTTTTCTAAGTACACTTACCTTTCTATATACCAAAGTACATCCTGCTACCCTAAATTTCATCCCCAAGTGCATTACGGCATGCAAGTAAGGGTGTAAAATCATGACATACAAGGCTGAACACAAAACTACTGCGCCTGCGTAGTAGCTTGCTTCTTGTAACGTCATTTCTGAGTCAGGGGTGAAGTATCGTAGTAATCTGCCCAGAAATAATGGCTGAATTACCCTGGAAAACATTCGAAATATTTCATAAATATTCAGAAATACATATAAGATATAATATATTTTCCACTTTAATAAGTCAGAACAAATTGAGAGTTATTATTTTAGTGCCTATTTTAAACGGCTATGATTTAAAAATAAGATTTTTTTGTTACCGTTTTTAATTCTAACTATATTTATTATTTTGAAAAGAACTTCTGCGTCAAGACATAACATTATTTACGTGACATACTTTCACATACGTAAAGTATAAAATGCATTCTTAAATAATTATTAATAAATTCCATTTTATTTTTCTTTAGCTAAATTTGAGCTATAAGTCGTAACATTAAAAAATATATATAGAAATTTGAGATCTTCACAGAAAATAGAGATGAATCTCTGGAAAATATTTTTTTAATGATATAGTTCAATGTGAGTTTGTGTGTGTGTGTGTGAGAGAGAGAGAGAGAGAGAGAGAGAGAGAGAGAGAGAGAGAGAGAGAGAGAGAGAGAGAGAGAGAGAGAGAAGCAGATTCCATTATGAACTTACTTGACTCCTAATTCAACTATAACTTGCATAAAACTCTGTATTGCAAAATTTTTCCAAAATGTCCTCACCATTGCTAGGAAAAACTTCGGTTTTTCTTTTTCTAGTTCTTTTCTCCATTCTCTGTAAAAAAAAATTAATATATTACAAAGAAAAAGAGTTCCTCATAAGCATAATATTTAGTACTAAAACTACGTGTATTATTCTTGAAAATTGCAACAGGTAAACATTAGCCCGGAAAAGGTATTGATATACAATAGGGTCTATGCATTCATTTTAAAGTCAATGCCATGTTGGATCACTCAATAACATGGGTGACATAGGAAAATAACTCATTTTGTCAGTTTAAAAATACTAAGCAATATTTTTGAGTGCATCGATGCTGCTAATAGTTTGCATAAGCATCTCAAGTATGTGATAAAAATAATAACAACAAAAAGTTAACCAATTTCTCAAAAAAAATAGCCGAAAATGAAGTTTTTCCTATGCTGAGCAATGATTTTCATTACTCCAGTATGGTATCAAAACGCAATAAATATGACGTCATTTGCATACACCCTATAATATTATCTAAAGCAGGTAAAACATACTGCAATAAAAATGTGTCTAATCTAGATTAGATGACATTTCACATGTATTAGGTGACATAAAATAGTTAGGGTATACTATGGGGTACATTGGGGTGTATAATACGTCCTAATGAATGCGCTTCGACGCTCTATTGAGGCAATGAATAGTACTTTAAAGCATAGGACATACGTGATTTTTTACTTCTTTTTTTATGTTATTATTTTTCTTGCATATTTGAACATTTAATTCAACTTGTAAAAACATCAGTTTTCTCAAAAATATTGATATTTAGTATTTTAAAACTGGCAAAATGTGTCAATTTTCCTATACTGTTCCATGTTATTGAGTTCTTACCTATGACGTCGACTTTTATATGAATGCAACCATCCTATAGTATATAAATACCTGTTTCCAGGTTTATATTCACCTTTTAATATAATTAAATTGTATAATAAATACGTGAAAACTAGAGAATACCAGTTTGCTATGTTGTTTCATCAACTATGTTGTCTGAAAAATATAATTTTCTACTTCTAAAAATATTACCTTTCAAGTTTATCCCCAAGTTTTGAAGAACTGTGTTCATTTAAAGTTTCAGGTAGATCAGAAGCTTCTAATTCTCGTGAGTATCCGAGCTTGAATATTGGCAGGGTCCACCTATAAAAGTTAATAAAAAGTTATCAAGTTGATTAAAATTATGTACAGTAACGAGACATTACCTAGTAGGGAGAAAAAAAAGTGTAATTTTATTTTATATTCTAAAAGAGGAAATTGTCTTGAATAGATTGATATGCAAATTTTTAATATTTGTGTTTATATAGTATTTTTAATTAATTTTTGAAAATAAAATAATGATGTCATGTGTGGAAATTTATGCATATTGCCATAGAAAAAAGTTGCCGATCGTGAAGTCATTTTATGACTTTCAAAAATTAATTATAAATGATTAATAAACTAAAAATTTAGAAAATTAAATGCCTATCGATTCAGCGTCTTCCTTATTTTGATACTGATTTTAATTTTGCCTACACTTTAAAAATAATCGTTGAAAATTTTTAACACTTTTTTTACTCATTTAAAAATTAATAGAGTGCATTACATATGATTTAGTTTTGATGGTAAATCAAAGCATAAGTTAGTTTTCAGAAGGAAAAACAATAAAAAAGAAAGCTTCAATTGAAATTCCAGTGTTAAAAAATGAAATCTAACTTGAGTTTGTATATAGCTTGCTCAATGCTCCATTCATTAGATGGCATGTAAAACTAAGATAGTTGGTTTACTTTTTGTTTACTAGTTGTCTGCTATTACTTTGTTGTGTAGTAATTTTTGTCTTCTTAGTTTGTTTATTTTCTGACTAAACCTTGTTTATGTAGAAACCAAAAGCCTTTAAAATCACTTTTTTTTTTTTTTTTTTTTTTTTTTTTTAGTTTTTTTTTTAAGTTTTTTTTAACCTTATTTCATGGAAAGAGAAAATTACGCAATTTAACATGCATTTATGTAATTTTAGCACAAATGTTACTTAACAAGAAAATCGTAATTAATATAGCATTTCATCATAATATTAATAACAAAATAATTATGCAGTATGCATAAATTATATCATAAAAATCATAATATTGAATAAATTTTCTTGAATGGGATCTAGCACAAGTAGTGCGTATTTATTTTTATACGTGTTGTTTACAGTTGTGGGTTCAATACCCAAAATTTCTATAACGACAACGTTACTTTATTTTAGCCTCAACAATTATAATATATAAATTACAATATCGTTATTTTTACCACATCGCCAACGATAACGATACTATATAGATAAAAATCGTTTTTGGATAACGATAAATCATATAGTGCAATGTTTTGATTGAAATAAAATATTTCAAATCTTGATTCATGACTGTACTATACAGTATATACCTACAATAATTGCCCTCCTCCTTAAGATTTTTGTTTTAATTTTAGGTATTTCTTCGTATTTTTTTGTGCGATTTTCTTACATTTGTGTCTATTTTTGGCTTAATTTCCCAGCAAAAAGTATCATTATCAAAGCAACGATAATATCGTCAATTTTTGCTAATGTATAACGATAACTTTTATAAAACTGTTAATCTATAACGCATCGATAACCAAATATCGTTATCGTTAAAGTATATTTCAAGACTGGTTGTTTATTCTGTTTGATTGACATTCATTACCAAAAATATTACCAAAAATTATCAAAAATAATAATAATTACCAAAAAGTAGCTACAGAAATCCAATTGGCACCTGCACGTAAATTAGGAGGTTGCTCTTTTTTAACTCCTTCCATATTTCTTTTTCATTCAATGATCAATAACAATAAAATAGTACTTGCTATATTCAAACTAAATACAAACTGAGAAAAAAATGTTTAAAAATTGTAATAAAATTTGCAATGTAATGTTATTCACTATAAGGTAAGCGCTACACAAGTTTATACGACGCTTCTCGCAAGATGACTGTGGAGATTTTGAGAACATGCATATAGATGCGATCGTAATTTATAATACCTGATAACAAAAGTATTGTTTACTTCTATGTCAGTGACTTCCACAATATATTTCTTTTACTTACACTTTTGTATACCTTGAGATTTGTACATATGATTGTGGTAATATATTTTACCATACAAAAACTAGCGCTAAATTTGCAGTAATGATTGATTATATGTTTACTCAAAAAGCGGAAAAGGAAGTGACCGGAAGAGGAAACCGCGTGACGGTAAAAGTGGGAGAAAAGTTGGTGCCAGCAGCAAGCTAGGCCTGAACTAGCTCTCACTTTTACCGTCACGTGGTTTCCTTTTCCGGCACTTCTTTTTCCGCATTTTGAGTAAACATACGCAGTCAATATTTTAATAAGAAAAAGACGCAATAGATTTAATTTAAATAGTGAAATTGTTATAAATATCGTGTGTTGTATACTTACACAGAAAATAATTTATACACCATGAAAAAAAAAAAAAAAAAGAAAAGATTATTATGGCTTACTTCATATTATGCTATAGTTCAATTAAATATGCAGCATAAATAAAACTTATTATGACAGGACAATGAATTATTTTAATTTGATTTAAGTTTCTGAAATCGAAATGCAGCATGATTAATTTTGTAACTTTTAATCATTATATTAAGAAATATACCGATACCATTATACTGTATATTTTTAAGGCATGATTTGGATCCAATATTATTATTTATTATACACTAGATATATAATACAGTATATAAATAAAATAAAAATAATTGTACTGAATATATATATATATATATATATATATATATATATATATATATATATATATATATATATATATATATATATATATTCATACAAATTTATATACTGTACATACACACATATACATATATATATATATATATATATATATATATATATATATATATATATATATATATATATATATATATATATATATAGATATATAATGTTTTTAATTTTTTAAATATATATTTGTTAAATTCAGGTCAACTTACTTTCTTTTTACATATTTTCATATTATATACTACTACATAATATATAAATTGATAGTAAGTTTTTAATAATTATTTTTTAAAAAAATTGGTCAAGCGCAAAAAAAAAAAAAATAAAATAAAATAAAAAGTTTAATGAATGTTATGTTCAATTATTGATTTAAATAATAATAATGATTATACGTAATTATACGTAAATATAATAAAATAGTGATAAAATTCTAACTAATAATTATCGGACACGGAAATAATGAATTACGTAATACTTTTTGCTTTCAGTGTGTTTCATTATGTACTGTACATACACGTTGCCGCTGCAATACGTAGGTTGGCCAGGCAGTTTGACCACCTCTCGTCCATAGTGGCGAGTGCCGCCGTCGTAAAATTTGGTGGTCCAAGCTACACAGGTTCTGGTATTAGGAGCCCAGAGGAGTGTGGTGTTAAAGGGTGTTAAAGTGTGGTTTGGCAAGCCACAGATAATTGTAAGCCCTCTTACTTGAAAGAATTTGTCCTGGCCTACTCCGAAAGGGATTATGGCGTCATGATACTTACTTACTTTTAATTTATGCTACGTTCATGTTATTATAGCATAAATTTTGATACAGCATAAGTTTGCAGGACATAATCATTTACGCTATGTTTTTTTAAAATAATATGGCATTATTTACATTTTTCTTTGTGCAACAGTGCATCACATATATTAAAAAATAAAATGTACTGTATGTATATAACATAGTTAATATGGAGTACTAACTAATAAAAGAACAACTGTTTTGAGGCTTATTTTAAGTGATTTCGCACACATCCACTTTAGTTTCAACATACTGCGCATGCGTAGAAAGTAAAAACGGAAGCGGAAGTAACAGAAATTGATTAAAGTCAGCAAAAACAAACAAATAATTTATTCCTTTATTAGACAATAGCATAGATTATGTTGTAATGCATTGCTAAAAATGAGCTATAGAATAATTATTATGTTAGCTCAATTCAGCAACATTTATGCATAACATAAACAACATAATTTATTTTATTATGCGTACCTAGTGATTATAGTATACATAAAGCATAATAGCTAAAATGTTGAGCATAATAATTACTCATATTGTTAAAAAAGATAACAAATTTGTGTTCTACACGTAAAAAATTATCTAAAGAGTTAGTATTTAGACTTTTTTCATAATAAATTCTTTAGATACATACTAAACTTTTTAGAATCTAAAGAGTTAACTATTTACCGCTAAAGAATTTACGTTTGTACTAACGAGTTACTCTTTAAACTTTTTGCAACAGAGTTATTGTTTAGTACTAAAGAGTTATTGATATGTATCTAAATAATTTGTTAAATTTATGTTTTCCGTGTACTTAACAGCAATAATTTATTATAGCATAACTTAGGTAATTTATTTTTACTCTGTGCATAAAATGGAATACGGAAAATCTGTGCTACTATTTGAAAATTGCATAAATATTTATGTTGTACAAAATAGTTAATGTGCTTTTCAAATTAAAAAAAAAAATGATGCTACATTATTATAATATTAAAGGCGTAGAACATCTTGGGAAGAAAAACATGTCTAATATCCTAACATACCTAAATAACAACGTTTATTTAGCCGGAGTCAATTAGTTTGTAATTTATTTTCCATTCACTAAATGACAGCTGCGGGGCTTGCTTAGGGGTGGAAAAAAATAAGTAATATAAAAAAAAAAGAAAAAAAAAATTATAATTGATTTTTTTAAAGCAGAAAATATGAAACGCCTTTCAAATTAAAGTTAGCTAAAAGTAAAATACTGTACAAATAATATTCCAATTTTCTATTATTATTGCTTATACTTTTTCATTAGTTTATAACAATATGAATGGTAATGGATAAGAAATTGTATATTATTAAAATGTAACCTTAAAAAAAATATATCAATGTGAAAATTTATTATTTAAAAAAAAAAATTATCAAATAAAAAATCATTGAAGAAGTAAAAAAAACACATATCCAGAACTAATACACATTTTGCAATTATTTGAACCGAAAAAAAAAAAGAAAAGAAAAAAGAATCGTTTAACCTTTAATTCCAGTTAACCAAATTAATAAAATATGTTGTTCGTTACATGATTAAGGAGTTTAACGATTTTTCAATAGCTCTAATATGTATTTATACCATAATATATGTATAGTAGGATTATTCCGTAGAGCATAAATGTATAAATATTGTTGAAAATGATGAGCTATATAGTATAATTATTTCTTATGTATTTATTTTTATCTGTTTATCATTTTGTGTATTTTCTAAACGCTACATGTGTATTTTATTAATATTTCTGTTATCAGATTTTCTGTCACTTTGAATGTAGATTGTTTGTTTACTTTTGTTTTCTCTATGCTACTGCACAAGAGCATGAAATATGTACACAAAGATTGTATAGAATAGTAGTTAATAAATCAAATTGAAATTGCAATTCTTTGCGAAATGTAAAATTATTACACAAAACGTGTAATAAAATTTATTGCATACCTAAATATGAAACTAAATGCATGATAGAAAATTAAAAATTATAGTAACATAGTTTAATTTTTTTAAGAGGACTATTGCTTTTTATTGATGTATAAAGTAGCGTAACCTGGTGGTGGAGCTTAATATCTTTAATGTTGAAAAGTAACTTTGCTGTACACCATAGTAAAGATGTCGTATAGTTTGAATATATATATATATATATATATATATATATATATATATATATATATATATATATATATATATATATATATATATATATATATTCCATCAGTGCTTGAAATAAAAAAAGATGAACGTTTAGGCCTAAAAAATGTCTGGGCCACTCTTAAACCTTCCCCGAATATGATTAGAATTAAAAATCAATAGCATTGATGATTGTATCTGGGGGGGGGGGGGGAACTCACTAATCGAAACACATATAGTGTAACAAAGAGCATAGGAATTACATAGAGAGAGAGAGAGAGAGAGAGAGAGAAATTGCTGTATAATAAATTTAAAATGTACTTACTGTTAGTATCAAAATGTTTAAAGAAAGAGGACCATCTAAGTGGATATATTCCTTTTTTTGGTCTCTAATAAAAACCATTTATTATTAATGCAATGGCAAAAAGCAAAAATAAATAAATACTCGTCATTATTTGAAAACAATAACAATATACATATACAACTATATAAAAAATCTAGTATATAATATACTAATATTATATCAAGTAATCAAACTTTAAAAATATATGATATCAGAGTATATTATTAAATATAATGATTGAAAATTGTACAATAATTATGCTGTATTTTCATTTCAGAAACATTTATTCAGATCAAATTTAAATAATTCATCGTAATGCTGCCAAGCATAAATAAATAAGTTTAACAATTTGTAAAATTAATCATTGAAGAAGAAATGTCGTATATTGTATTTATGCCATTGTAGCATAATTTGAATCAGCATAACATTTAGTATGCCACACGGAAAACATAAATTTAAGAAATTATTTAGATACATATCAATAACTCTTTAGTACTAAACAATTACTCTCTTGCAAAAAGTTTAAAGAGTAACTCGTTAGTACAAACATAATTTCTTTAGCGGTAAATAGTTAACTCTTTAGATTCTAAAATTTTTAGTATGTATCTAAAGAATTTATTATGAAAAAAGTCTAATTAGTAACTCTTTAGATAATATTTTCCGTGCATAATAAACTTTTTTTTTCTTTTCGTGGTGTATAAATTATTTATCTTTTAAGTTTACTCGTGATTTTTATAATAGTTTTACCATTTAAATTAAATCTATTGCATCTTTTTCTCATAAGAATATTATTGCAAATTTAACGCGAGTTTTTGAATGATAAATTATATTACCACAATCATATGTAAAAATCTCAAGGTATACAAAAGTGTAAGTAAAAGAAAGATATTGTGGAAGTCACTGACATACAAGTAAACAATACTTTTGTTATCAGGTATTATAAATTACGATCGCATCTGTATGCATGTTCTCAAAATCTCCACAGTCATCTTGCGAGACGCTTCGTATAAACTTGTGTAGTACTTACCTTATTGTGAATAACATCACATTGCAAATTATAATGTAATTGTACTAATTGTACTAAGTATAACAATGTATTATCATTATCATACTCTTATTGTAGTATTTATTTATTGCTTATATATTTATCTCATGTAATGTTGTGGTCAAGGTTTTGTAATATAGGGCCGTCAAGCCCACACAATTTAGTATTATTATTCAGTGATTATTAAATGATCGAAATTCAAATGGAAGGAGCTAAGAAAGAGCTACCTCTTAGTTTACTTGCAAGTGCAAATTGGATTTCCGCAGCTACTTTTTGTTATTAATTAATGAATGTCAATCAAACAGAATAAACAACCAAACTTGGCCAATGCTCTTTAAAAAAGAGCGCACTCACGCTCAGCGTTCACGCTCACGCATTCGCTTATAACTTATATATTAACAAAGTCAAGTAATACTCATATTGATTTTCGGTGGTTTAGCAAAAGTAAGATTAAAAGTTTTATTTCACATGTACTGTACAGTGCATACCTGCTTCCTCCCAGCCGTACATTATCAACATGTGAATTTCTGATAAGATTTCGTTCATCAATCACACTTGTTCATCAGTTCTCACAGTTGCTGCTGCTAGAGTTTACATCTTTTTTCCAAGAACAACTGTAAAATAAATCGATCAATAAACGAATCAGTGAGTAAAAGACAAAATAAATACATGAACAAAGAATCAAGTTAACAAATTAGTAAATAAATCAATAATTTATTAATGATGAATGACTGAATGAATGAATGAATGAATGAATGAATGAATGAATGAATGAATGAATGAATGAATGAATGAATGAATGAATGAATGAATGAATGAATGAATGAATGAATGAATGAATGAATGAATGAATGAATGAATGAATGAATGAATGAATGAATGAATGAATGAATGAATGAATGAATGAATGAATGAATGAATGAATGAATGAATGAATGAATGAATGAATGAATGAATGAATGAATGAATGAATGAATGAATGAATGAATGAATGAATGAATGAATGAATGAATGAATGAATGAATGAATGAATGAATGAATGAATGAATGAATGAATGAATGAATGAATGAATGAATGAATGAATGAATGAATGAATGAATGAATGAATGAATGAATGAATGAATGAATGAATGAATGAATGAATGAATGAATGAATGAATGAATGAATGAATAAATGAATAAATGAATAAATGAATATACAAACCATTTTCTTACTACATGCTCAAACGTTCCCTCTAACACAACTTTTAAATTTTAAAATTTGTATAATTTAAAATAGCCTAACGTAAAAGTGATAAACTTCGGCCTAAATATACAAATTCTGTCGTTATTATTATATTCTGATAATTTTAAACAGTATATTTATTATATATTTTTACATTTTTGTTACTTTTAATTTTAGCTTCCTTTCTATAAATGTTTACATGTGTGATATTTATTTTGACCTGCAAACTTAATTACCCAATTGATAAAATTTGATAAACAGATACAAAAAAAAAGACCTGTTTAACATTTTCTTTGTAATTATACTATAAATATTTCATAAGTTTCACTTTAGGACTGTTATGGTATCTTTTTGCAATGACTTATGATTTATAAAGAAACAACTTTGTTGAAAACAGCTTAAAGAGATTTGGTGACCTAATTAGTAAATAGACCAAAAAATATCATTTCAATAAAAATATCCGAAAATTAATTATAAGATTCATTTTCTCTATACTTACATAAGGTTGCAATGAGGGTTCCGTAAAGTTAAGACCCTGTTTTGAGCACATACTTAGAAAGAGTATATTACTTTGTTATTAATAATGTTGTTCTAATTAAGCATAATTAATGCTACAAATATAAAAATGAAGCATACATTACGTATGATTTTATTTAACCATGTGTTCAAATGTAAGTTTTTCAGAAAATAATTTTAATAATTTATTATAACGTTTTTATGAAAAACGGGTTAAGCCTAAGGCCTGGTAAGCCTCAGATAATACATTAATGTCAATACTGAAAAGGTTAAATCCTGGAAACACCGAAAGGTATTAAGGTATTATGCTTAACTTTTTTTTATTATATCATAAATAATTAGAAGAGTAAAAAAATTAAATGGGTAAAGTAATGTCATATTCTAATAGAGCAAATTGTTCTGAATCAATTGATATACTAATTTTTGATTTAATATCATGACGTAATTTTGTCGGCTCAGTATACATAATTGTCATATATTAATGAAAATAAAATAGATTAAGTCTTAGTTTTTACCTGTTTACACACACACACACACACACACACACACATATATATATATATATATATATATATATATATATATATATATATATATATATAAATATAAATATATATATATATGTATATATATATATATATATATATATATATATATATATATATATATATATATATATATATATATATATATATATATATATATATGTGTGTGTGTGTGTGTGTATTATTATATTATTTCATTCATTTATTATTAATATTATTTTTTGCATATACGACAATATATTCGGAGCCTACAATTTAGCAAATTTCATAAAAAAATTATAAACACTAATTAAAAAACAAACAAAAAAACAAACATAAAATTTCAAATTTGCATATATCTATCGATTTAAGACAAAGTTCTCTTTTAGAATAAGTAATAAAATTATTCTAAATTGGTTTTAGTATTCCCTCATATAGCAGTCATAAATAAATTATGCCTCTTACTTCTTTTTCTTTCTTTTTTCTCTTTTGTTATTGTCATTAATATAATTATCATAATTATTATATTACCGCTGGTCGTATTTTCTCTGAAAAAGATATTAAAACTATGTCATGATAGTTAAAAAGCAATAATAAAATTATATTTAAGTGAAAATTGTTGACAAAACAAAATTTGACCTGAATATGTAATTATAATACTATTTTTAGCATTAAAAACTGTATTTACTTTATCATTTTATTTAAATTTGAAAAAAAAAATGCTTGAAATATATATTTATTTAAAGTAAAAAATGATAATGCGAAAACATGAGTGTTACTTTTTTCTTCTATCTCTCTCTCTCTCTCTCTCTCTCTCTCTCTCTCTCTCTCTCTCTCTCTCTCTCTCTATCAGCAAATTATATTTGAATAGTTAGTTCAGCTTGTGATATGATAATGCGTTATATTTGCAAAATAGGTTTGAATTTCACTCTTTCAACTCTACGCAAGCCCATTCCTCGAGACTATATTATATTGTATATATTAATGCAGCTTTCTTTTTTTCTAATTAATTTATTAGATTCATTCATTTTGGCTTCATCATGATACTTCTAGACTATAAGGTATGTATTCTGTTATTTTGGTATGATAATGTAAATATATATATATATATATATATATATATATATATATATATATATATATATATATATATATATATATATATATATATATATATATATATAATTTAACTATATTTCTTAAGTGTTTTCAATTATTTGGATACAGGTCATGCGTATAGGACGACGTCATATTTTTTTGCGCTTGGAGGCCATCCTGGAGTAGTATATAACATTGCTCAGCATAGGACAAACTTCATTCAAGCCAATTTTCTTTGGGGAATCGGCTAATTTTTTGTTATTGTTATTTTTTCTCACATACTTGGGATATACTAATTCTGAATTCAACAAATATTTACAGCATCAATGCTCTCAAATATATTGCATAGTGTTTTTCAACTGGGAAAATGAGTCATTTTCCTATGCCACCCATGTTATTGAGTTATCCATTGTTATCCATTGAGTTATCATTAGTTTTACGTTAATTTTGGCCTGGTATAGAGCTTCCCATGGTAAATTTAGGGTTTCAAAATTTAAATTTTGCTCTCAGAATTGTTAAAACACGTTATATAATGCTCCCCATCATAAAGTACAAAGAACAACTCAAAAAGTATTTAGGACGTGAACGAGCCTCAGTGAAAGGAACCAGGTGAAACATGTGCGCAAAGTTGAATCCAAATGAGGGTGTGGGTTCCAAAATAAATTGCAGTTTCTTATTGTTGACCTTTAAAAAATGGCAATAAAATGTCACTATGATCAAGCTTTAAAAATTCAACTTTTAGAAACTGCAATTTCTGTCGGAACCCAGACCCTTATTTGAAGTCAACTTTGTGCAAACTTTTCACCTTCTTCCTTTCAATTGGAGCTTGTTCATGTCCTAAATACTTTTTGAGTTGTGCTTTTTTTACTTTATGATGATGTGCAATGTAACGTGTTTTAAGAATTCTGAAGCGAGAAATTTAAATTTTAAAACCCTTAATTTAGCATGTTAAACCCTATACCAGGCCAAAATTAACATAAAACTAATGATGACCCTTGCTAGTGGTCAACCTGATGACCCTTACCAGTGCCGTATCCTGTTCTGATTTTTTTTCCCTCTATGGAACCTTCCACTGATTGTAATTTTCTTTGATTTCAGATTCTCGTATGCATTATAATATCCTTACAATTTAATTCTAATAATAAGGTAAGGGAGCTCTTATAGAATAGTTAATATTAACTATTTTACGATGCATTTATGTTCTATAGAATAAATAATATTATTTTATAAAAAAGGCATAAATAATTATGCTGTGTATTAGTTAAAAAAATTGTAATATAAGTTATCTTATTATAAATGAATAAATCTACAATTAAGCTTGCATAATTTCATCGCATTTAATTTTGCACGTTAATTGGGATTATATTCAATATAGATTTTATGTACAATCATATAAAGTTATATTTACCAACACGGAAACCATAAATTTAAGAAATTATTCAGATACATATAAGTAACTCTTCAGTACAAACTAATAACTTTTTTGAAAAAAGTCTTAAGAGTAACTCGTTAGTATAAACGTAATTTCTCTAGCGGTAAATAGTTAACTCTTAAGATTCTAAAAAGTTTAGTGTGTATCTAACGAATTTATTATAAAAAAAGTCTAAATAGTAACTCTTTAGAAATTTTTTTTCCGGGAAACTGGGATTAAAACTTGTTAATATAAGATTTGAAAAAAGTGAATTAGTTAAAAGAATTTAAAAAATAATAACTAAACCTTATAATATATATTATTACTATAATATATAACAAAGTGCAAATGACTTTGTATTCCTGTTTTCATTAAAAATGCTTTCTTATGGGGTAAAATAGACAGCTAACTTAGAATGTTTTTTGTTTTCAACATTTGAATATTTACTTTACGCTTACTGAGCTTCAAAGCTTTTGTTTTCCTAATTTGAAGTCAAATTGATGAAAAGAATTATTATTATATTTTTATCATTTAAATCCCAATGAAAAAAAAAAAAAATAATAAAGAATTGTATCACCTCTGAGATAAGAAATTAAAACTTTTTATGCTGTTGACATACAAAATACTCTTAAAAAGAAAAGTTTATATTATGTATTTATAATATAATATGTATATTGTGTATGAGCGACATAAGAGCACGATAAAAAAATCACGAGAGTGATCGTGAGCACGCTCATATGCAAATTCGCTATGAGTTTTAAAAGAGCGCTGGACAAGTCTGCTAACATGACATTTTTAAAATTTATATATATATATATATATATATATATAATTATGCTTATACTCTTTTTTTTTTTTTTTTTTTTTTTGCGTATGGCATTATCTATGAAAGGAAATTACAAGAAAGATGTGAAGATATTAAAAATTAGGGCAGTAAAATGACAACTAATTGTAATGTTTAACAAATAATGATAACGGCAATCAGCAATTAAGAAGACATTTTTATAATTAATTAATCATTTATATAATAATATATTACTACTCAAACTGTAACTTGTCAAATTAAATAATAATTTGATTCATGAATAAATGAATGAATGAATGAATGAATGAATGAATGAATGAATGAATGAATGAATGAATGAATGAATGAATGAATGAATGAATGAATGAATGAATGAATGAATGAATGAATGAATGAATGAATGAATGAATGAATGAATGAATGAATGAATGAATGAATGAATGAATGAATGAATGAATGAATGAATGAATGAATGAATGAATGAATGAATGAATGAATGAATGAATGAATGAATGAATGAATGAATGAATGAATGAATGAATGAATGAATGAATGAATGAATGAATGAATGAATGAATGAATGAATGAATGAATGAATGAATGATATGTTTAAATTCATTATTATGGTATATATATATATATATATATATATATAATACTTTTAACCAATCACAATTTTTATTATAAAATATTTTAAAATTATGTTAAAAATGCTTTAATCATGTAAAAATTTAAATATTACCTTACTTAAGTTATCAATACTAATTGACCAGGAGTTCAAAATAATAATAATAAAGCTTTCTGACGTTTTCTTTTTAACATAAGTACTGTACAGTGCATCTGATTGGTTACACATCACCACCAGTAACAATCATTGTTTTTATTTTCACAGAGCATAGCCGGGATAAATGCAGCAGTACTTCCTGACACGCCAGCGCTAAAAAGTGATTTAAAAAATATTACAAATGAAATTCACAACGATTCACTGCCTTTGATTTCAAAGACACATGAAGATTTGAAAAAACTTTCCAGAGGAGGAGAAGGAATATTATTAGAAACATTGAAAGATAATATTACTTTAAATAAAACGGTAAAGATATGATTCTAAAAATTTGCTGTGTTTGCTATACACGGATATAGACTTAAATTGAAATTAAATTTTTTTTTGCTGATATCAATAATTATGTATAGACCAGAAACTTCTTATGCAGTCATTATCTGCTAATTACGTCTAATAATTAAGTGTTGGCCGGGGAGGCCAAAATCTTGCATTAGTATTATTTTACTAATTAGTTCACATCTTTTTTTTTTCCACTTTTCTTTTTCACTTTTCTTTTCGCTTTTTTTTTGTACAGTTCTAAAAAAAAAAGAAAAAAAAAGGGGGGGGGGAAAGGAAAGACAATTCAAATATTAATTTTTGAAAGCTCAAATAGAGGAAGAGTAACTTTTTTGAATGAGTCTAGTTTTCTAATTTTCTACCCGTTATATGATACTAGTCAGTCCTGTATTACATATCGATGGCTCCGCGGAAAACTGAACTATCTAGAGTCTCCGCGCACCTCAAATTTGAAACATCTGCGCTCTCCGCTTCTCACAAATTTGAAGCATCTCTTACCAGTGCTCCATTACAGATGCTTCAAATTTGTGAGAGGCGGAGAACGCAGATGTTCCAAATTTGAGGCGCGCGGAGACTATGGGTAGTTCAGTTTTCCCCCGAGTCATCGATATAGTCATTTAATGTAACTTGTTTACTTTAAATTTAAAATAACAACTCAATATTTTAATAAAAAAAAATAGTAAAATTTCAATATTTCACAGAATGAAATCATAGATTGGTCAATACCACGAGAAGTGTATAAAAATAGAGGAATTCTTGATGCAGAGAGTGCGTCTGGAGATTCTCCAATTGGTCAAAACCCAGTTTTAGACTACTTCTTTAATACCAAGGGAGAGTATGAAGAAGTGACAAATAGTACTTCTCAAAAAGGACAAAAATTTATACTTCCTCCACCTGGAATATTTAGGAGTTATCTATATAGAATTATGCCAGATCTAAGAGGTAAGAAAATTATAGTATTATACAATTTGTTATATGATATATTTATTGATATACTGTATAGGGTATATTCACACGACATCATATTTAATGCGCTTCCATGTCATACTGGAGTAATTAATAACATTAACTAGTATAGAACGAACTTCGTGTTCGGCTATTTTCTATAGAAAATCAGTTAATTTTTTTAAATTGTTATTTTTCTCACATACTTAAATTAAATACTAATTAAACCTATTGAAAGCATCAATGCACTCAAAAACATTGCTTTTGTATTTTTAAACTGGTGAAATGAGTTTTTTTCTTATATCGGCCCATGTATTGAGTTATCCAAAATGAGGTTGACTATAATATAAATGCATAGACACACAGCATCACAGATACACAATACGCTCTATCAATCAACTCTAACTTACTCAATGCTTCTTGTATTTACAAAATTTCTTGTGTATTAACAACTATACTTGAAGCAGGAATATGAATGTAATACATCACAACGTATAAACTAAGTTATTTATACACAACACACTATTAGCTACAGCAATAAACATTAGCAAACGTTTCTCAGTAACCACCTCCTTTTTCTTTCAGTGTATTGTAGCTCACAAAAACTCAGACCAAAAATTTATAGTAAGCAGCTTGCTCTAAAATTAATCTTCATAGTTTTATCCAGCGATCTCGTAATTTCTGTATTAAAAATTAAAAACTTAAATGTTTTAATCATATGTTTTAGGACCCCCTGGTCCACCAGGCATAGGTTTGCCAGGTATCAAAGGAGAAATAGGTGTTCCTGGCATTCAAGGTACACAGGGTCTTAGAGGAGAAACAGGTCCTATTGGTCCTCAGGGAATTCAGGGTATTACAGGAGAAATTGGTCCTATTGGTCCTCAAGGTATTCAGGGTATTAGAGGAGAAACAGGGCTTACAGGTCCTCAAGGAATTCAGGGTATTAGAGGAGAAACGGGAGCACAAGGTCCTCAGGGTCCACAAGGTATTCAAGGAGAGAGAGGTCTACAAGGTTTAAGAGGAGAAATGGGTCTTACTGGCCCTCAAGGTCTTCAGGGCTTAACAGGAGAACAAGGTCTACAGGGTATTCAAGGTCCACAAGGTTTGAGGGGAGAAACAGGTGCTACTGGAGCTGAAGGTCCACGTGGTCTTCAAGGAGAAAGAGGCCTTACTGGTGAACAAGGGCCACAAGGAATTCAAGGAGAAAGGGGTCTTACTGGTCTACAAGGGGAACAAGGTTTGAGGGGAGAGACTGGTGCTACTGGACCTCAAGGTCAGCAAGGTATTCAAGGAGAAAGAGGCCTCACTGGTGAACAAGGGCCACAAGGAGTTCAAGGAGAAAGAGGTTTAACAGGCCAACAAGGAATACAAGGTATTCAGGGTGAGGTAGGACCACGAGGTCTTCAAGGAGAACAAGGTCTACAAGGTCTTCAAGGTCCACAAGGTTTAAGGGGAGAAACAGGTGCTACCGGAGCTGAAGGTCCACGTGGTCTTCAAGGAGAAAGAGGCCTTACTGGTGAACAAGGGCTGCAAGGTATTCAGGGAGAAAGAGGTCCTACTGGGTTACAAGGTGAACAAGGTTTGAGGGGAGAGACGGGTGCTACTGGACCTCAAGGTCAGCAAGGTATTCAGGGAGAAAGAGGTCTGACTGGTCCTCAAGGTATACAAGGTTTAACAGGAGATACGGGAGCTATTGGTCCTACAGGTTTAACTGGGCCTGTAGGACCAATTGGTCCTATTGGACTAACTGGCGAAAAAGGAGAAAAAGGTGAAAAAGGTCAAAGAGGCAATAATGGAAATAATTAGAGATTGGATTTTGTTTTTTAGTAATATTAATTATTTATTTATTTATTATCACTCGATTGTATAAATATATATATATATATATATATATATATATATATATATATATATATATATATATATATATATATATATATATTATATATGTATATATGTATATATATATATATATATATATATATATATATATATATATATATATATGTATATATATATATATATATATATATATATATATATATATATATATATATATATATATATATATATATATATATATATATATATATATATATATATATAAATAAAATATAAAAAATGATAACAATAATTGACCGTACAAGTTGAGGGTTTATGATATAAAGTATTTGATTTGAATAATATTCAATTTTGCTTGCATCTTTTTTTCTCAATTAAAATTATATGTCTAAAACGTTAAATATACCCAGTAACATTTTCATAGTTATTATAAATTATTCATTGGTTTAACAGCTATCTAAAACATGATAAAACATTTTCATAACTCATCATGACTTTATTATTGACTTTTATAGGGCAGAAAAAAAAATGAAGTAATAATATGGGACATTATGGGCTTAATTTTTTAAAAAAATCAAAAATCAATAATTTTAATATCACAAGGAAGAGAAAAAAGATTTAAAAATATAGAAATTTAAAATACTTTAATGTTATCTTTTTCTTGTTACATATTTTGGATAAAATAATTATATTTTAATAAGTCATCTAAAAGAAGGACTTAAATAATTCATTAATCATCATTTGTTTACTTTGGAACACATTTATGACGGTTATTGTTAGAATAATGGAGAAAAAAATACAGAAAAGTTTTTTTTTTGAAAAGCTACAAAAAAATATAATAAAGAACAAGTATTTGCCATTACCTAAAAAATGCGCAATACCATTCATAAAGAATTAAATGGTCATCACTTCATTGTTATAGGAATAAAAAAAAAATAGAAAAGTTTTAGAAGATAAGCTATACTATCCAATAAATAGTGACACCAACTTGCTCCTGGCTCAAAAAACACACACACACACACACACACATATATATATATATATATATATATATATATATATATATATATATATATATATATATATATTGTGTTTTAAAAACGTCAAAAAAGGTAGAGATACCTTAAAAATTGTTTTAAAAATAAAATTAGCCTTCAAAGAGATTAAATAGAGTAATTTTCACTCAAATTTTATGCAAATTAACCTAAAAAAAAATGACAAGAACAAAAAATTTGGTCTCTAGAAATAATGATATTGAAAGTAATCCCTTGTTAGTTTTTTTTTTTTTTTTAAATATAATGTATTTAAATACAATGCTATTATTTTGTTTTAAATGAATTATATTCTATTTTTAGAAAAAAAAAAAGCTTTATTTTTATTTATAAAGTTGTTTGTTTTCAGTAAAATACTGTTGTAGCCAACCGAGATGAAATAATATATGCAAAGATCTAATTGAAACTCCTATCATGTGTACACTCGTCCCGAATTAATCTGAGTGCTTGCGTTAAAATTTTCCAATATATTTAACATTTGGAGAGATTTATTCAAGAGAAGTGTACGCTTTTACTTTTCTTTACCTCACTAGACAAAAAGCACTTTTGAAATAGCGTCTGTTATTAGATTTTAATTTCATCCCGGTTGACTGCACTGTATTATGATTTTATTTGTTTGTTGTGGAACAAATAATATATATATATATATTACATATTACTTGTTGTTTTCTTCATACGCATGTGTTTAATTATATTGTTAGAAGTTCTGGTTCTGACTCAGCCATTTTTCATTAGTAACTTCTGCAAAGTATACTAATGAATGATTTAAAATGTCAGATTAAATAATTTTGCCGCCCAATAAGGTGGCTGGATGGTAATTGCATTTCTCCAACTTCTTATAGCTTGCTTTGCGTAAGAACCAAAATGCCTGTGCGTTCAGTTCACCATTACCTTCACCTTTCCTCCCCCCCCCCCCCTCTCTCTCTTGTCTGTACTATTTTTTTATACCCAATAAAGATTTTTTTTTTTTATTATCAATCATAAACTTCATAAACAAGTAGTGACGTCATTATCACGTGTGCTTAACAGAGAAAAAACCTCAGCTTATGATTTAAAGATCAATATTTGTGTGTAGTATGCAGAACAACAATTGTATTCGCTTTTTTTCTATATCACACATGTAAGACTAATATATAGAGTATAATTTTTTTAAGAATTATATTTTTATTCTATTTATTGTAATGTGAAATAAAATTATTAAAAAATTTATATATAATTTTATTGTCATTTTTTTCTTTATATATTTACAGTTTAAAAATGCAAGTTTTCTAAAAATTCATAGCAATTAATGTACAAAAAAAAAAAAAAAAAAAAAAGTAGAAGAAGAAGAAGGTCTGATTCAAACTGATGCGTGATGAGCAGCACACTCTTATGACGTAAAAGTCCACAAATACATTCTTCAAACAAATGACGGGCAACATACGGATCCACAGCAGACAGAGGGTCGTCTAATAGTTAAACATCTCCTTGACAATGTCAATCATTGACCAATTTAAATTAAAATGTTAAAAATTTTCCAATATAAAAGATTAAGATTCGGGGTAAAAAATTTAGTGTTAATTCAATTTAAAAACACATTTTTTGACATTTTCATTGAAATTAAAATTAATTCAAATTCAAAATAAGATTTATTATATTAAAAAAAAAAAAAAAAAAAAAAAAAAAAAAACATCAAATACATGTTTGGGTTTAAGTCATATACGACTCTATAACCAATTCAGTCAAAGGGAGAAGTTAAAAATATTCAATACAATTCAAATTTGGCTTTATTCAGAAATACACATCGATCTTGTTGCGAAAAAAGGTCTATCTCGTATTTTGTCAGGGAAAGCAAAAGACCTATGTCGTTTTTTGTTAGTGGTAGCAAAAGGTCTATCTCGTTCCCGAACTTTATGGAGACGGCGCTCGAGATAGACCTTTTGCTTCCACTGACAAAAAACGAGATAGGCCTTTTGCTTCCCCTGACAAAATACGAGATATACCTTTTTTCGCAACAAGATCGACATTATACAAATTCATACAGAGTTTGGGCTTAAGTACAAAGAATAGCGAGCCCCTGACAAGGTATGCAACCAGTTTGTTATGTATGTTTAACAAATTGCATATCTTACAGGATACTTCTATTTGGGGTTTCATTCTATTATTTGTTAATATTGAAATAAATCCCAATCTGAATCTGAATATTACTTAGCAGTGTTGTTAATGTTTTCTTTCCTCATATGTAAGAGTGAAATTCATGATTCAATATTTTATATGTTGAACTAATATTTTCGCTTAAATACATGTAGTTGTCTTATCTTTAAAAAAAAAAAAAAAAAAAGGAACACCATTAATGTGTTACCAATACTTATACACAATAATATTAACTGACCTTGCTAAACTGACCCGTGCTCTTTGACCTCCACTCAACTGTACTCCTCTCTCTCCAACAACTGTCCTATCTGCATGAGCCATCAACTTGAGGTCTGGTTCAGAGCACAAGCACGGAGGACCCGCCTGTAACGAACTTCATCCCAGGGTTGTCCGAATATAATGTTTTGTCGTAAGGAACCTGGGTAAAATAAGAGACAAGAGGTAGAAGGAAATAATTATAACAATCCAGTTAATCAACCAATGAATATATGAGGTAAAATTGCATTTTAATATACATACACATGGAAAGAGTAAATTACATAATTTATGCAGCATTAAAGGCATAGAAAATATGATATTTTAAATCATTAAACACAAAATGGATCTACAAAACTGATGATAATTTTTACCAGAATGTAAATGTGGTTCCACAAGAGAGCGTGAAAGCACTGTAAAGTATGCAGTTTGGATGAATATTTCTGTTTATGACGTCAGAAATAGGTAAAAACTAGTATGAAAATGTTGTGCGGGTTGCATAAATTGAAATTTTCTGATCACTGCTATGGCTTTACAGTTGGGTTTTGAGACTAATTAATGTTATTTACACATTAAACATGTAAGTCCCATCAAGTGTTTTATGATATACGTAAATGCTTATGTTTTCATGTTGTCCATGCCTTTAATACAGCATAAATTATGCTAAATTAGAACATGACAATTATGATAAATAAAATAATATTTAAGCTATGTAATGTTGTTATTATGCAGTATATATTATAACATATAATAGGATACATTGAATAATTTGTGCTGGAAATGTGCTAGCATAATTATTACGTAGATATTTCTGTCCGTGCATAAAAAAGAGACTTCAACGCATGCAAACCTTACTGGCTGGTTGGTTTTATAACTCTATTTTGCATTGCCTTAATTCTTGGCTGTGAAGCTTCCTATATAGCCTATACATAACCACAGTCAATTTGAAGTTTTTGATTTCTGTTCCATGATTGAGTAATTGGGTTGATAATTAGGATAAAGAATATTATAGTTTCTATTGCCAATAAGCTGCATCCTCGAGTTTAATCCTAGTTATTGCTTTTAAAAACTTTAAATTACCAAAATAACAACATACTTAACTACTGTTTATTCTTGTACAGTAGTCGTTCTTTATTTTATAACTGACTAAAAAAACAAAATCAACTGAGGAGTTGAAATAAATAAGAAATAAAAAAAAAACTATTTATTTTTAACTATGTAAATGTAAAAACTCTTCCAATAAAAATAAACTTATGAATAAGTCATACAAAATACATATCGCCTTAAAAAGCTGTTAACGTAAGTTTACCTTAACGTAAAATCCCTTGTCATTTTGACGGTTATTTCACGCATCTAACGCCACAGTGAGCCGCCGCAAATCCCAATCTTTGCTCTGCAAGGAAAACATAAATTTAAGAAATTATTTACATACAGATGAGTAACTCTTAAGTACAAACTAATAACTCTTTTGCAAAAAGTTTAAAGAGTAACTCGTTAGTATAAACGTAATTTCTTTAGCGATAAATAGTTAACTATTTAGATTATAAAAAGTTTAGTTTGTATCTAACGAAATTATTATTAAAAAAGTCTAAATAGTAACTCTTTAGATAATTTTTTCCGTGTGATCATGTGATAAATTTAAGCCCCTCCTTCAAGTTCTTTGCACGCCATCACAGCACCATCAGTACATTGTGACGTCAGATGCGTGAAACAACCGTTAAAGTGAAAAAAAAAATCAACGTATTGGTGTATAATTCATGGATAATAAGGTATGGTAATTATTTAATTATCAATCTAGTTTTCTAAATGATAAAAAAGTAAGTTGAAAATGGCTTTAATTTGTACCTACAAATTACCTTTGTTGAGGACACCTTAGAGTAACGTTATCGTTAAAGTTACATTCAAAAATGAAATTTACATAACGTTATAGAAAAATTAGTTAAAGACTACAAAGCTACTACTATTTAACTATATACCTGGTTAACTTTGCAACTTACAAGGGTTGAGTATTTTCTTAAAAATTTCCACACTCTTGTATAGACATATGTGTGATAGTAGGCAAATAGTGTCCAGATAATAATGCTTATTAATGGAGTCAAGGCTTTGTATATAAATACGCAATACAATATACAATGCCCCTATTGTCCTGATAATGTGAACCTATCTAATACACTTTTTGTGGGGGGGGGGGGAGCAACGGAACAGCTTTTTAAACAATCTTACTGTTTGATAAGAGATGTAAATTGAGCCCGTGACTACGATATTAGCCAAGATACGAATGAAACAAGCACCTGTAGTATATGCAACTTTTTAAGCATTTTAATTTTGTATATTGCATACTTGACAATTCAATTTTTCAGGGTTATTCTTATATCACATAATATTGATAAACATTCTAATTTTTTATATCTTTTACATAACATGCACAATCTAAAGTCATTAAATATTTCAAAATCATAATTTAAATGATAAAAAATATAAATGTACTGTCATAATGTTTTTTTAATTTTATAGTATGAATTTCTTGGTAGATAACAGAATAATATTGATAAAACATAATATTGATAATTTACATGAAAAAAAAAAACGCTATCGTTATACTGCAATTTAGTTGAATCAGGTTACAAGGAAGTCATTTCTTCACACGAATGAAATAAATTACGTAATTTATGCTAAATTAATAAGTATATTATTTATCACAAAATAATGTTGCTTTTCTTTAAATTGAATTATGTTATGAAACTTAATTATTATGCTATCTGGCATAATTATTATAAAATATAGTTTAAATTATGTTGGGCTGAATACATGTTACTAATGTCATACTAGCAAACTAATAAGAGGAAAAAAAGTAAGAGTGTAATTTTAATTCATAATAATAAGCTAAAAAGGAACATTGTCTTGAATCGTTTGATATGTGAATTTATAATTTTTAAAACTTTATGTACAGTATTTAAAATTAATTTTTGAAAAGAAAAAATTTATGTCACAGGTGACAACTCTCCCAGCCGCTTTCAAGCGGCTAGTCACCTCGACTGAGTGCCCTAGAGGCACCTTTTGCTTTGATGTGGTAAAAATAAACCATTGTAATGTAATCAATTGATAGGGACTTGCATATAATAGTGCATTGAGTGTGCAAGGCAGTCACAAAATGCCTGTTCCGTGTATTTATTATACTCGAGGCGAGTAACTGAATGCCTATTGCTGTGTATGAGTTGCGCTAGGCAAGTAATTGAACGCCTGTAAAACTGAAGATTTCATTATGTAAAAACTATAATAATTCAATTTATATCAATTATGTAAAATCTATTGTATCATTTGAGACTACGGCAAACTAAGTAAATAAAATAAAATTTAAAGGGAAAACAACATTAAACAATAGATAAAAACAGACAAATAAAATTAAAAATAAGGAAATGTTTCCGGCTTGTATTTTATTGTTTATTTTATGTAAAACATGTTAAAGTGTGTCACCTATAGTTTTTACTTAAATATATCATGTCTCGGTAGAGCAATAAACACCGATACCATATACAGTAATTTTTAAAAGAATAATTACTAGATGTACGTTTGCTTTTTGCAAATACAATAAGGAAAATTTTATGTTATTATGCAGTAAGTTCTCTCTCTCTCTCTCTCTCTCTCTCTCTCTCTCTCTCTCTCTCTCTCTCTCTCTCTCTCTCTCTCTCTCTCTCTCTCTCTCTCTCTGCATGAACCATGCTCCTTGCTATACGTATGTCATGCAGGTGTATGTGGATGACATCATATTTAATGAGCTTGGACGCCATACTGAAGAAATGAAAAACATTGTTCAGCGTAGGACAAACTTTATTTTTGGCTATTTTCTTTGCGAAATCGGATAATTTTTTGTCATTAGTTTTTTACACGTACTTGATATATGTAACTCAACTTTTTTTTACAACCATCAATGCCCTCAAAAATATAGCTTAGTATTTTTAAACATGTAAAATGTGCAATTTTCGTATGCAGCTCATGTTATTGAATGATCCAACATTGAATGATGCCAGTCTACATTAACTTGCATTTACATTACTTCTTGTATTTTTACCCTTTTTTTTTTTTTTAACTTTTATGGATAATTAACTTGATGGAATTTGCCTTTTTAATTATCCTTTTGAGCAATACTTCAATGTTTTGTGACTTGACTGTATATTGTCTGTAAAATTTTCTTGCTCAATAAATTAATATTATTAACATGAATGCTTACACCCTATATGTTTTGATTTTTTTTCCAAATATAATCGTTAATGCTATTGATTTTTATTTCTAATCATGTTTGTGTTAGGTGAAAAGTGGACGACATTTTTTAGACCTAAACATTGCCGTTTCCGTTTTTTTTTTTTTTTTTGTTTTGTTTTTTTTTTTTTTTATATATATTGAATTATTATAAATATTTATTTATTTACACTATACGTCGTCTCTACTATTATGTACTGAACATATAAGTTAATTTTCACAGTAATGATATTAAGCTCCACTGACAGGCTACTCTTTTTTATACAAATAAAAAGCAGACCTGTTAAAAAAAATCTAAAACAATATTAGTATAATTTGTTATGTTTTTTCCATTTATCAGAATTTTTAGTTTTTTCAGAAATTTCTCTGAAATTGGTGGAGTAGTTTTCTCAAAAATCGCAAAAAAAAAACACATGTTTTTCCCCATTAGCGTAATGTTAAATTAGGGGACCCTTAGCTTTCCCCACGTTACCCTGCGCTCTGCTCTGCTCTAAACCGATAATCTCCATTGACATTTTATTACCATATTTGAAAGGTTTTGACAATGAGAAACTGAAATTTCTAGCAAAACCCAAACCCTCATTTGGAGTTAACTTTGTGCTTATTTTATTTTTTACCGCGTTCCTTTCACTATTACGACCTGAAGTTAAACCTTAGTTATAATTAATCTTTATTTTTTTTATTTTTATTTCAAATGCTCTTTTACGCTACATTTGCATACATTTTTCGTCCAGCCAAGACCCTCACTTGGATCTTGTCGGCTGGTTCGAATAGCAATAAAATATTTTTTCAGTTGTTTTATTATTTTATTCAATAAAAAAAATTTTTAGTATACAATATAGTTTTTGTAGCATCAAATGAATTCATTTTTACAATTATCATTACATAATTTTTTAATACATCCAATAGCTGTTTTTTTCATTTTAATTTTCTTTGAAAATGATTTATGATTTTTTTTTTTTTTTTTTTTTTTAATTTTAAAGAAAACGATTTTCTTTATAAATAATATATAACCTTGTTTTTTACTTTAATTATCCAATTTTCTTTTAAAAACATATTAAAATTTATAGTCATTTAAACATAGATTTTTTTTTGTCACTTTTTTTTCATCATTTAAATCTCTCAAATGATTTAGAAGTTCATTCCAAAGTTTTGTCAACCAAATTTTGTAAATTCTTTCACCGAATTTATGGCTCTTTATTACACGTTCTAGTATTGTTGTAAAAATCTAAACAACAACCTGTACTGTGATTTAACTAGTGCCAAATTGCTGCAACTTATGGGGGCAATATTCGTTTCAATTACTTAGCCCGTGATATATTCATTACATTTACTATCATGCCATAAATTGTCACTTACTCGACATAAGTATGTTATGACATGACATTTAAAAGTTTTGTGTATATGTATGTATGTGTGAGTGTAAGTGTGTGCATGTGCTTTAATTTATCTAAAACATGACGCATTCAAGTGGAAATTTACATGAAAAATGTAAACATATTAAAAATTAGGGCATAAAAATGAACATAATAATTATAATGATTAACAAATAATGATAAATAAGGCAATAAAGATTACATATATTTATAATACGTATGTAATTTGTCACTCATTTTTTAAATTGATAAGCACATAAAATATTTTGTAAAACATACATACATAATATATTATTCTTAAATTATAAAGAAATTCTAAAACTTCTATTGTGCGCCTATCTTGCTGTATGCTATCCCCGCATGGCATCCAAAATCGGCGCAAAAAAAAAAAAAAAAAATTAAGAGCGTCTTCAAAATAGAGCTACACGTCTGATATTTGGTCGAGACGAGAATAACTTTAAGAGTGGCGTTAAATTTAGACTTGAGAGTGGTGTACAGCTCTGGACAAAAGTTTCCGAACGATTTGCATAGGAACCCGCAACCACCCTATGTTATCTGTATGAGAAAACGCAGCGGCCGCCGCTGCCCCGTTCGGGAACTTTTTTTGCACGTAATGTTATATGCAAAATTCCATGCATGAATAATTACCTGTACAAGCAGGATGTCGTGTACTTGCATAAATGTATACTGTGTATGGTAGATTTGCCTGTTTTCTCGTCTAACAGGGTCACTAGTAGATCTAAATCTACCAGATTTAGAATCTGTACCTAGAATCAATGCCAATTATTATAATGATATAATGATACTTTTTTTCCTATATAGAAGCTTTGGTCTTTATAATAAGTTAAACTGTGATGTTGAAGAAATGTCAGCGTTTATGTTTCTAAAAAATAATAAAAAATAAAAAATCTTGATTATTTATATGTTCTATTTTTATCAATTTACGGATAATTAGCTCGATGGGCTTGGCCTTTTTAATTATCCTTTTGAGCAATTACATCAATGTTTGTGACTTTGACTATAATGTTTAATGTCAGATAATGTCAGTATATGGCTATGTTATGGCTATATTATGGCTATATTGTAGTGTAGTGAGCACGTATGTTGCTTTTTTTTTTAACATTGTAAGTAATTTCTGAACATTTTATCTATTATGCTATATTTGTATGTGTTTATAGTATAATCATTCCTGTAAAAAATAGAATAAATTATGTTGTTATGTATAAATGGTGCTGAATTGAGCTAGCATAATAATAATTTAGCTCATTTTTAGCAATGCATTGCAACATAACATTATTTACCTCTTATAATAATGTTGTATGTAATCAAAATATTTCATGAATTTTTCTATTGGGGTTAGGTGTAAGAGTGGGTCAGACAAATTGTCAGGGTTAAACCTTGCCCTTTCAAAAATGTGTAATTTTTTTTCTCTATGCATTTTTTTAAATAAAGATGATGATTTATTTTATTTTTTTATTTTTTTTTATTTTTTTATTTATTTATTTATTTATTTATTTATTTATTTATTTATTTATTTATTTATTTATTTATTTATTTATTTATTTATTTATTTATTTATTTATTTATTTATTTATTTATTTATTTATTTATTTATTTATTTATTTATTTATTTATTTATTTATTTATTTATTTATTTATTTATTTATTTATTTATTTATAACATAATCTATGCCATACTCCATGATAACTATGTAACATAGTTATAAAAAAAAGTCGAATGTATGAGATACACTAATGCACAAATATATACAGTATATAATATTAAAAATATTAATGCAGTAATTTTTAAAAGTTAGCATAAATAATGATTTCTTGAAAATTTATGCTATAATGACATGAATGTAGAATAAAGTATATATTACGTAATTCATTATTTCCATGTACAAAAAATATGAGACAGAATTTTATCATTATTATTATTTAAATTAATTATTGGCTATAATATAACATTCATTAAACTTTCTAAGAACTAATGATGATTAAAAACGATATAAATTTATATTTTATGAAGTACAGTAATATGAAAATGTGTAAAGATAAATTAAATCGGCAAAAAGTTGACCTGATTTTAACAGATAATATGTAAGCAAAAAAAAAAAAAAAAAAATGATAAAAAAATTATACAATATACTGTATAATATATTTCTTTTGGAGTACAATTATCATTATTTGTAATTATAAAAAAACAAAATTTCCTTAAAAATGTATGATTTATATCTAAAAATTGATAATACTAAAAGCGTGTATATACATAATGTATTTTTTTATGTATAATTTTTGTTTATCAGTAAATTAAATTGGAAAAAGAAGTTCAGCTTTCTGATATGATATTGCGATATAATTGCACAATAATTCGAAGTACATGCTATCTACGTAACGGATGGTCATTCCTCATGACTATATATATATATTAATGTGGGCTTCTAGTTACTTTAATTGCATAGTGTACTAACATCCATGTTGGCTTCATCATGTTTCTTATAGATGTTAAGGTAAGTTTTATAACGTTATAAATTCAGACTTGCATTTTTTTTTTTTTTTTTTTTTTTTTGAACCGAGTTTTGAGTTATTAAAAGGGAATTCACGGGTAGCAACATATTTTCTTCAATGTAAGGTATGAGATGAAATTTTCATACATACACTTACATTTGATACCCCAAAGCTCATTTCATGTAGTCCCATGATAGCCCCGCAAACTTGCGTTTATTCTGTGAGAATGCAACCTGCTAAAACTTTTTCTAAAGTAAAGCAGTATTAATAACTTTAAAGATACGGGGTAAGTTGCATAAATCTCGCATGATAATCACGAGTTTACAAGGCTACGGAAGAGCTTTCGGTTATCATATTATTTGATTTTATATTAAAGGAATAGACTAGAGAAAAACATTAGCATTTGTATCACAAAAAACTTGATGGTATAGCTTTAGTTTGTCTCAAAACCCAACTGTAACTCCGTAGCAGTGATCAGAAATTTCAATTTATGCAACCTGCACAACATTTTCATACTAATTTTTGCATGTTTCTTACGTCATAAACATGAATAGTCACTTAAATTGCATACTTAACAGTATTTTCACGTTCTCTCGTGGGACTAAATTAACATTCTGGCAAAAATTGTCAACAGTTTTGAAAATCCCATTTCATATTAATTCATTTAAAAGCACATGTTGTTTTATGTGGTCTATGGCTTTAAGAACTTCATGGAATATTATGTATATATTTCAAAATATCGTGTATAACATATACACGAAAGAAAAAAATACTTTATTACTCGCACAGTTATGCTGCATTTATGCCATTATATCATAAATCATAAATAATGCTCAGTTAGTACAATATAATTTGTTATGCTATATAATATAATAATTAGCTTAATTATATATATATATATATGCACTATGCAGTTCACAGTATATTATAGCATTATACATTATGTTTTATGGAACAAAATAATTTATGCTGCAAATGAGCTAACATAATTATTATGTGTTTATTTTGTACATGTAATAAAAACAACTAGTTTTTTAAAAGAATACTAGAAGGAAATTTTGATTTAAAAAAATTTAAATTTTATTAACAATACAGAATACATACAGAATTTCAATAGATTGAATATTTTTATTAACATAAATTATGAAAAAATTGCACTATTTATACCACCTTGAATTATGCCACATTTAATTTCTTTAACTTCACTTATAATATTTTTAATTTTTACAGCAACTTTCCTGTCTTTTATTATACATGCAATTAATTTTAAAACAGAACCACATATACCAATTTCTTTTAAATCATTCAGCAATAAATCTGAATCAATTGTATCGCATGCTTTTGAATATTCAACAAACAAACACAAAACATGATTTCCTTTCTCTAATTCTACAGTACATTGATATTATTTGTTACATCATACAAAACATTTTACCGTACTTTTTTTTTTTTTTTTTTTTTTTTTTTGATAAGCAAAAAAAAAAAAAAAAAAAAGCAAAAGCAAGGTGTAATGTTCAATTAAGGAACCATAAGATTTCCTCACATTTACCTGCGGGTTAAAATGATAAGTTCCATTATATTGAATCTATAAAGTTGGCTTTCCTCACGGAACATTCTATTATAATATAGTGTCTGCATTTTTCTATTAATTGATTAATGCATAGGAAGTACCTGATATTATCCAAAATTCAATACTAAGGATTAAATATTAAAAAATTGTAGCCTCTACCAGTGCATAGGTACTAGTAAAATGGGTAGAGATATGTTAATGTTTATGGAGAACCCACATAACTCTAATGTAATCATTAATCAATCATTATTTTTGAAACTATAGCCTTTACAAAATTGAAGTCTTGGGTTCGATACCTAAAACTTCTGTAACGATTCTATATTCTAGCCTCACACTACAACGAAAACGTTATTAAATAAAAACAACAAAACATGATTACGATACCATGTCAATAACGATATTTATTATTTTTAGATAACGATATTTATAGCGCATTGTTTGTATTGAAATAAAATATTTCAAATCTTGCTTCATGACTATACTATATACCTGCAATGATTACTCGCCTTATTTATATTTTTGCTTTAAATTTTTTTTGTATTGCTTCGAAAATTTTGTGCACTTTTACATTTTCTTGTATTTTATTTGTTAGTTTTGAAGCAAAAAATATCGATATTAATGCTAAAACACATGACTAATTCCAATTTTCTTTGATTACAGATTCTTTTTTTCATGATAATATGTCTACAATTTAATTCTAATAAGGTAATTGCACTTTTAAATAACATTATAAAATAAACTGTGTCAATTATGCTGCATTTATATGATAACTGCATAAATAATGTTAAATTAGAACAATATAAATAATTATATGCTATAAAACAGAAACAGGATATTTCTGTTTTGCTACATAGTTATTAGGCAGTAAAATATTAAATGTATAATATAATATAATATAATATAATATAATATAATATAATATAATATAATATAATATAATATAATATAATATAATATAATATAATATAATATAATATAATATAATATAATATAATATAATATAATATAATATAATATAATATAATATAATATAATATAATATAATATAATATAATATAATATAATATAATATAAAAATGACTATATATATATATATATATATATATATATATATATATATATATATATATATATATATATATATATATATATATATATATATATATATATATATATATATATATATATATATATATATATAAAGCTAGAAACTAGCAAATTAGCTAGAAAATAAGTTAACATTGTTATTATACGTGTTTATTTTTGTCTAATATATAAAATAACCTATACTTATGTAATAATGTTGCAATTTTGTCCCACTTTGCTCTAAAATAATAAAAAAGTGTAATCATTTATATTTAATGTTTTGTTTATTTAGTTTCGAGAAAAAAAATTAATATGACATGTCATTACATGTGTGGTCGACATATCTTTTAATTTATCAGTTTCTTCAGAAAACAAGAGTTTTTATTTATTATCATTATTTTTTAAATAACGCCTATTGTAACTATTTTATCATTGTAACTGCATGCAAGTCTTTTTTTTTTTTTTTTTTTTTTTTCACTTAACAATCTTTGCATGTAATTTAATTTAAAATTATTATCACGCCATAACATTCCATTTCAAGTTGGTAAAGGTAAGTAATTGTCATGACAGTAAAAAGTTATTATTTTATTTGCCTTTTTTATCTGTAACTCGGAATATATTGTCATAAAAATATAACTGTTTTTATTTTTATGTTCCATTATTTCTCACATTATTGTTCTCACATAAATTCAAATAACTCTTACGTGAAGATACAAGAATCAATGTTATTTGTACTCTAACGTGAAAGTTATATTATGTAAAATAACGCGTTATTGTAAACAGCCCGTAGCACGTCCTCTCCATTAACAATCATTGTTTTTATTTTCACAGCTTTTAACAGGGATAAATGCAGCAACACTTCCTGACAAGCGTGCAGTAATAAATATTACAAATGAAATACACAACGATTCAGCGCCTTTGTTTTCAAAGAAAACTGCTGCAGATTTGACAAAACTTTCTAAAGAAATTGAAAGAAAATCTTTAGAAACATTGAAGGACAAAATTCTTTTAAATGAAATGGTAAGGATTTTTTTTTTTGTCTATGATTATTACCCGGATTAAATATTAAAAGTAAATTTAATATAATTTAATGTCGCAATAAATGTACAAAGAATAAAATTTACTTGGGATATTAATAAATAACGAAGTACTCTCACATGGCTGTCTGAGTTTTCAACAGTCTTGGATTCCGTACCCAAAGTTTCTATTACGTTAAGGATATTATATTCCAGTTTCACACTATAACGATATAGCTATTTTAAAAACATTAAACACAATAACGAACGATAGTTTTTTCAATAACGATAACTATAAAACATAATTCAATTTTTTTTTGTGAAATAGTATATTTTAAATCTTGTTTCATGATAACTATACCGTCAACAACTACCTCCTAATTTAAATATTTTTTTAATTTAATTGTTGTATTTTTTTTCTTAGTTTTTGAGCAAAAATTATCGTTATCAATGCAACGATACATCGTCAATTTTGTTAATCTATAACGATACCGATGATTTTTTATAAAACTGTTAATCTCTAAAGCATCAATAACCAAACACCGTTATAGTATCGTTATCGTAAATCCGATAATCGAAACAACGACTGGTTTTCACATAAAGATAGTAATTAATAATTGTGTATGCTTACGGGTTGCCTGTACTTACAGTGTCGTTTAAAAAAAAATCATTTCTATTGGCTTATACAATGCAATCAGATGGAGATTTAAGTTGACGCAAAACCACATTTAAAAATATATAATTTCAATATGCTAATAGATTTTTTTTTTAAACAAAATGTACAAAGTGTTTGGAAATTTTTGTCCAGAAGTGTACAGAAGTGCTGTTGGGGTAAACATCGGTATATTGTGTTATATTATTTTTAAATTTACATTATATTACAGTTAAAATTTTACGATACGATAACTTTTCAATTGTACATTTTTATAATTATACTTATATAATTACAATTATAATAATACATTCTAATAATTATGGCACAATATATGTCATGTTTCTTTATCGTAATTTTTTTTAATAATTTTTTTTTCAAGTTAAAATATTTAATTTTATTTTAATTATATAGTTTCCAAACGTTATCAGTTATCAAATACATACATCATTATTAAATGTAGTGTGTGGTGTCACAATTTTAGTCCTAAAGTACTGTGTGTTGCCTCATATTTGTACTAATTACTATTTGTTTTAATTATAGACTCTATCAGTAAATTTTAAATTTACATTTTTTTTTTGCACTGTAATAAATAACTGTATCACTTTAGTCTTTCTTTTTTTTTTTTAAATTATGAAACAGAATGGAAAAATTATAGGTTTGGAACGGTTTGAACTTTGATTTATTAATGCTTATAACGTGACTTTCAAAGTCGCTTACACGACTATAACCATCAGCTGTTAATTAATTAATTAAAGTAGCTCTCGTTATTGGTGGATCATGATCACGTGGCCCATTTTTTTTTTTTTTTGACCAACGAAATTTCTAAAAACTTCCCAGCTGATTTCTTAACGACGAGCTGGCTGCCAGCTGGTCCTGAGCATGTCAACAGATGACAGCACTAAAAAAAATTTCATTGGTCAATTAAGTCACGTGATCATGATCCATAAATCACGAGAGCTATTTTAATTAATTAATTAACAGCTGATGGTTATAGTCATGTAAGCAACTTTTATTTATCGTAAAGTTCCACAGTACTTCAAATATTATGAGTCGGTATATCACCATTGTTACGTCCAAAGAGCGTACTTCCATTTCAAAGTCATCTTACAAATGGTTTACACTTGCATTTTTATCCAATAAAACAAAGGGTGTACTTGCACTTGGTTTCACAAGTTAAGCTTGTAGCGGCTACATGCACAGACTAAATGCAATTACGCTCTCCACGAAAAATTGTCCAAATGCAAGTACGACTTTTGGACGCAAAAAGGTTATCATGAAAAATTTGAAATGAGTACTAAAAATTCAAAATAAAGTTTTAATAATATTAAAATAACTTATTATATGTTTTTCTAACAGAAAGAAGAAATAGATAATACAACTTCATGGGAAACGTTTAAAAATATAGATATAATTGATGGAAATAAAACAGGAGATTCTCGAGTGGGTCCATTACCTATTTTAAACTACTTGTTCAGTTCTAATGGTGAATACGAAATAGAACCAGAAAAAAATTCTTCAAAAGATCAAAAATTTATCTTGCCTCCACCATGGATTTTGAGAAATTATATCTATAGAATAATGCCAGATTTACAAGGTAATTTAAATACAATATGCCCTAATTCATTCCTTTAAACTTATTATTATAATACACAAAATTGCATATCAGCTTAGGTTATTGTATCTTTTGATACAATTACAAATAATAATTCATTTGGAAAACAATTAAACAAAGTATACAGTATATATTATAAAAACAACAACATATAATATTGTTTTTGAAAAAGAAGAATGACCTTGGCTACATTTTATGATTTTATCACTGAGTGCGTATGTTAACTCTAAAAAACGGAAAAGGAAGTGCCGGAAAAGGAAACCACGTGACGGTAAAAGTGGGAGAAAAGTTGGTGCCAGCCGCAAGCTAGGTCTGAGCTATCTCCCACTTTTACCATCACGTGGTTTCCTCTTCCGGCACTTCCTTTTCCGCATTTTGAGTAAACATAAGCAGTCATTTATATATTAATTTATAAAATATAATAATATTACTTGTTTAACAAAACCATATTCATTGCTTGATTTTTTTTTTTTTTTTTTTAATAATTTGCCTTAAAGTTATTGGAAGATAAAACACAAATAAAAAGGACCTGTATTGTATACTTCATATACTTTATACTTTATATATACTTTGCACTTAAAAAAAAATCTCATACATCATAACGAGGGTGTATAATGTAATATGTTATCATCATTATTCAAAATTCAGCAAAATAAATAGTATAAATTTATAAAAATTTAACTAATATGTATTTGATTAGATATACATTTAAAATAAAAAAGGTTATATGGTTTCCAAAGCTTAAGAATTATATTAAACCTTAATAGAATTTTATAATTTTACATAAAAAAATGGGAACTTAAATTTGAATTTATTGCAGTAACATTTTATTTTCAAAATGGAGTAACTTCAACTTTTTACTGTGTTTACATGTTTTTAACATTAGTAAACATTTAAGAAAGTTTTCATCTTTATTCATGTTAGTCATATTATGTCGTGACTGTTTAGATTGTTACATGTAAACTTCTCTGTTATATAATACACGTTTAAAAAACAAATACGTTCTCAATATTATGCTAGCCCATTTATAGCATATCTTGTTAAAAACAAAATGTATTGTAAAATATTCCATTTTTATCAAGCACAAAAATTACGCTTTATGTAAATATAATCATATAAAAAATTACTATCATAGATATTATTCATAGACATGAAGATAATATATATTTTAAATGTTAGTCTTTTTAATTTTGAATAAAACAATTTATTTTATAACTTCTCTCTAAATATACAAATTAAACAAATTGATATGAACTCTTAAAACTTTCATTCCTCACAGTCAGTGATTGGGCAAATTAAAAATCAAATCAGTATAAGATACAATTTTTTTTAAAGAAGCAATGCTACTGACATCAACATTATTATTGCATAGTTTACATACCTTGATATTAACATTCATATTTTGTCTCCTAACACTTTTTGAACCCCCCCCTCCCCCCCCCCCCCAAAAAAAAAAAGTCAGACCAAGCTTTCAATTAAAGCAACGTAAAATGATTATGAATTAGATCATAAGTAGGCTCATTTGCATGTTACGTAATTCTAGAACCTGACTGACATCAACTTGGTGATTTGGTGAGATGCATATAAGTCGATAAAATTATCACATTTAGCTCTAGCAAAGTAAAACGTCTGTGCGAGGGCTCATGTGAAAACATAACCTTATAATTACTATCAGTTTCAGATGAATAATTGCAATATAACACACACACACACACACACACACACACACACACACACACACACACACACACACACACACATATATATATATATATATATATATATATATATATATATATGTAAAACAAAAAAATCTTTGTTACAGGTGCACCTGGTCCTCCTGGCCCTCCTGGTCTTATTGGCATAGGTATTAAAGGAGATACTGGTATGCAAGGTGCTAAAGGAGATATAGGTCCAGTTGGTCCTAATGGAATGCAAGGTTCCAAAGGAGATGAAGGTCATAAGGGTATTCAAGGAGTTATGGGTGTTAAGGGAGATATGGGGGCTACTGGACCTATTGGCCCGGAAGGACCTAAAGGACATATAGGTCCCATTGGCCCACAAGGTATTCAGGGTGTAAAAGGAGAAATAGGTCCTATCGGTCTTCAAGGAATACAAGGAATTAAAGGAGACATAGGTCTACAAGGTACTAAGGGAGAAATAGGTCCTATTGGTCCACTAGGTCCACAAGGTTTGAAAGGAGAAACAGGTGCTATTGGTCCTGAAGGACCACTAGGCCCTAAGGGAGATATAGGTCCACAAGGTTCTAAAGGAGATATAGGTCCTCTAGGACCACAAGGAATACAAGGTTTAAAGGGTGAACTAGGTCCTGTAGGTCCTGTGGGTCCACAAGGCTCAAAGGGAGAAGTAGGTGCTACCGGTCCTCTAGGTCCAATTGGACTTACTGGTGGAAAAGGTGATATCGGACCTGTGGGTCCACAAGGCACAAAAGGAGATATAGGACCAGTTGGTCCTGTTGGTCCACAGGGTACTAAGGGGGATACAGGTCCAGAAGGTCCTCTGGGTCTACAAGGTACTAAAGGAGATACAGGACCTGTTGGTCCTCTTGGTCCACAAGGTACCAAAGGAGATATTGGTCCTGTTGGACCTGTTGGTCCAGACGGTGTTAAAGGAGATATAGGTCCTGTAGGTCCTCTGGGTCCACAAGGCACTAAGGGAGATATAGGTCCTGTAGGTCCTTTGGGTCCACAAGGTACTAAGGGAGATATAGGACCCGTTGGACCTCTTGGTCCACAAGGTATTAAAGGAGATATTGGTCTAGAGGGTCCAGTGGGTCCAGAAGGTGCTAAAGGAGATATAGGTCCCGTAGGTCCTCTGGGTCCTCAAGGTACTAAAGGAGATATAGGTCCTGTTGGTCCTCTGGGTCCACAAGGTGAAAAAGGAGATTTAGGATCTACAGGTCCTCTAGGTCCACAAGGTACTAAAGGAGATATAGGTCCGCAAGGTATTAAGGGAGATACCGGTGCCATTGGTCCAAATGGTCCAATAGGACCTGATGGACCTAAAGGTGATATTGGTCCTATTGGTCCACAAGGTGTAAAAGGAGATACAGGTGCCATTGGTCCAATTGGTCCAATCGGACCTGATGGACCTAAGGGTGATATAGGTCCTGTGGGTCCACAAGGTACTAAAGGAGATATAGGCCCCGTTGGTCCTCTGGGTCCGCAAGGTATTAAAGGTGATATAGGTCCCGTAGGTCCACTGGGTCCACAAGGTGATAAAGGAGATATTGGTCCCGTAGGACCTCTCGGTCCACAAGGTAATAAAGGAGACACAGGTGCTATTGGTCCAATTGGTCCAATTGGACCTGATGGACCTAAAGGTGATGTAGGTCCTCTCGGTCCACAAGGTGTTAAAGGAGATACAGGTGCTATTGGTCCAATTGGTCCAATTGGACCTGATGGACCTAAGGGTGATATTGGACCTTTGGGTCCACAAGGTGTTAAAGGAGATATTGGTCCTGTTGGTCCAGTGGGTCCAGAAGGTGCTAAAGGAGATATAGGTCCCGTAGGTCCTCTGGGTCCTCAAGGTACTAAAGGAGATTTAGGTCCTGTTGGTCCTCTGGGTCCACAGGGTGAAAAAGGAGATTTAGGTCCTACTGGTCCTCTGGGTCCTCAAGGTGATAAAGGAGATATAGGTCCACAAGGTATAAAGGGAGATACTGGTGCCATTGGTCCAAATGGTCCAATTGGACCTGATGGACCTAAAGGTGATATTGGTCCTATTGGTCCACAAGGTGTTAAGGGAGATACCGGTGCCATTGGTCCAAATGGTCCAATTGGACCTGATGGACCTAAAGGTGATATTGGTCCTATTGGTCCACAAGGTGTTAAAGGAGATACAGGTGCCACTGGTCCAAATGGTCCAATTGGGCCTGATGGACCTAAAGGTGATCTTGGTCCTGTGGGTCCACAAGGTGTTAAAGGAGATACAGGTGCCATTGGTCCAATTGGTCCAATTGGGCCTAATGGACCTAAAGGTGATATAGGTCCTGTGGGTCCAATAGGTCCTAAAGGAGATAAAGGAGATAAGGGTGAAAGAGGAAATAATGGTAATGGAAATTAATTATTTATTGTGTTAATATGATTTCTGTTGTTTTAAAACACTGACTTGAACATTATTTATTGTTTTTATTTTGTTACATATTATTTAATGTTATGTTTAAGTTTCATAGAGTTGTGTATAATTTATTATAATATTAAAGTAAATTAATAATTAAATTTATTTTATTTTCATTTTATACCTGAAAAGATGTTAGAAATATAAGGCAAAGCTTTTAGTTCAGTAAATATAAATATAGTAGTTATAAAGATTTAACCTTACTGCAATTTGCTTTTAATTTGTCAAGTAATCCTTAGTTTATAATAAGTGGTATGCAACGTCTTAAAGAAAATATTAAAGGAATTTTAATATTTGTTATGTTTCTTGTTTAATGAATTTATAAATAAACGTAGTTAATTAAATAATATTAAATATGAAGTGAAGTTTTAAAGGCATAAATAATTTTTGTATTTTTTATTATTGTTTATTAATCTTGGTTTCGATACCTAAAATTTCTATAACGATAACTTTATTTTTAAAACATAGCCAACGATAACGATACTATATCAATAACAACAGTATTTTGATAACGTTAAATAAAATATTTTAAATCTTGCCTCATGACTATATACTAAATTTACAATAACTAACTGCCCCATTCAATTTTTTGTTGTTTATTTCTGAGTATTTTTTGTACTTCTTTCTTACTTTTGTGTGTATTTTGTCTTCGTTTCTGTCAAAAAAAAAAAAAAAAAAAAAAAAATGAAATGTGCTGATTTTGTTTAATTTCTATTGTAATATTTTGTGCTTACAAACATTTTTATATTATGTTGATTAAGCACCCACCGATAAGACTTCATTGTCTTGGTGGGACTTATGTATGTATGAATTGATTTAAATTGATTAACAAAATAAAAAAACTGTAATTTTTATTGATATTCGAACCAGCCGACAAATTAAAAAAAAAATTTAAAAATCATATTTTTATTAATAAAAAAAAAAAAAAAAAAAAAAAGGATCTTTATCAATGCGTCCATAATATCATCAATTTTTGATCAACATAATAAAACTATTAATCTGTAAAGCAGTGATAACCAAATATCCGTATCGTTGTTGTATCTTTATCTTAAATAAAATAAAATAACCCGAGGCTGGCATTTAAAGTATAGGGAATAATAATGATTAATTAACATACCTTATTATATTATCCATTAGATTTATTTTTTAAGCCATCTACCTTCTTTTTTTTTTCAATACACAAGCATTAGAAAATAAAAAAATAAAATAACTTTTAAAAATATTTGCATATTATGAATTTTTGTTAGCACTTATCACCTGTTATGGCATTTTCTTAATACATAATCATATAAGAATTATTTCAATTTTATCAAAATCTTAAAAATATATGTTATAACATCTTTTTTATTATTCCTATTACGTTACATTATTAAGAAATATATTCTACAATTATAAGTAAATTTAGTTTAAAATTATGATAATTGTTTATTAATTTGATCATTATTATTATTAAAACAATTGCAAAACTCTTGAATGTAAATAAAAGCAGCAAAAATTTAGCGTGTCATAATATGTACACACTGCAAATGATTATATAAGCTGCAAAACAATATTTAATAAGTATTTATTATTTTTGTTTTAGTCATAAAACGTTGAAGTATAAGATTCTTTCAAATAAAATGCTAGTTTTTTTTAATATGTTTAAATTTACTGAATACACGACTATTATTATTTCATGTTTTGTTTTTTTTGTTTTTGTCAGTCTAATCTGTGTTCCTCAAAATGAATACTGCTCTTTATATAAATATAACTTATTAATTATTAGGGATTCTTAAATTGCATAATTACTACACGGATACTCACAAAAATAGTTATTACGTGATAACTGGGCCAGAGGTGGCTCATAAGGCTGTTGTAACGTCACGTAAATCGTTTTGCCTATAAGGTTAACATTGCTCTTAAGTATGCGTAACTTCACAGCTGCTAGTGAGCCCCCCCTGTAACTGGACACCAGTCTTGAGTTCGATTATTGTATATACGATAACCATACTATAACAATATTTGATTATCGATACGTTTATAGATTAACAGTTATATAAAAGTTATCGTTATAGATTAACTATATTATCGTTGCATCTATAACGATACTTTTTGCTCCAAAAATAAGACAAAATAAACACAAAAGTAAGAAAAGTGCGCAGAAAATATTTTCAAAAATTCATAAAGTATATATAAATGAGGCGGTTTATCATTGTATGTATAGTACAGTCATGAAGCAAGTATTTAAAATATTTTATTTCAATAAAAAGTTGCATTATAAATTATCATTATTGCAAAACTATCGTTATAGTATCGCTATCATGGGTGACATTTTTGAAAGTAACGATATCGTTATCGTTATATAGTGTGATGCTAGAATATAGTATCGTTATGGTTATAGAAATTCTGGGTATCGAACCCAAGACTGCTGGGCACCTTTCAAAAGATAATCCTCTTGTGATTATCCCCCGCATGTTTGTTTTAGTTATTACTAAATATTAATAATTACTCACCGGTTTTTAGATTCAATCTTTTATTGAAATTCATTAACTGATATTAGTCCTTGGCTTGTCATGTGTTTAAATACCCAATTATGCTCATATTTATGCATAATGGTGACACCATTATTAAGATATCTGATGGTTTAGTTACTATATTAGGAATCTTACTTAACAACATTTTGAATTAAAAAGTTGACTTTAATAGTTGGATATATAGCCCCTGACAAGATAGGCAACTTGTTTGTCAGATATGCTTAACAAATTGCATACTTTAAAGGATACTTTAATATCAAAGAGTAAGAAACTAGATTCAAAGTTTTATTAATTAAACTCATTATTATTTTTTCTTGTAACTACTTGTAGATTTTAAATTTTTTTTGGAAAATTTTTAAGAATTTATGGAATGTTTTTTCTACCTTTATTTTCTATTTTTGTATGGATGGAATGAAAAATAATTTAGAAATACATGTCTCTGACTAAATTAGCGTCGATATTTAGGTATATTGCGATGTATTGCAAGTTTTTTGTTCAGAGTATTCTATGCTATTAAGTATCCAAAATAGAAGAAGAAGAAGAAAAAGAAAAAGAAGAAGAAGAAGAAAAAAAAAAAAAAAAAAAAAAAAAAGAGCCTGCAGTATAATGCAACTTTTTAAGCATTTCTATTTTAAGCATTCCATACCTAAAAATTTAAAAATACGTAATTATATATCACATATCAATGAAAAAAGTTCCAATTTTTTAACCAAATAATCTTTTAAATCTATTGTGAAACACGCACAAAATATTTCAAAATTACAATTTTAACTGGAAAAAAAATTATTATCAAAAACTTTTGTTCATTTTCCTTCCTCCATTTAATTTCACTAATAACTGTCATGTAAATCCATTAGTGGCCACACTAATTTGCACTGTATTTTGCTATCATATTAATTATTTATAATGTAATCAATGAAAGACGTGACATACCTTCTCCGCCGCGATTTGATTGCCAAGCAAGGTGCACGCAATCATGGACGCACACTCAGACACTTGGGTCTCAAACATGGGGAGTGATAACTTGATACCGCCAATATGTACCGTGCTGCGTACACTGCAAAGCTCACTAGTCCGTTCTGTTTGAAATGCGTCAGAGTTTAGACATAAAAGTCACTGTATTAGAGAGAGAGAGAGAGAGAGAGAGAGAGAGAGAGAGAGAGAGAGAGAGAGAGAGAGAGAGAGAGAGAGAGAGAGAGAGAGAGAGAGAGAGAGAAATCATTGCACAATGTATTAAATAACAGAAACAATCTAAATATATTTTTTTACCAAACAAATGCGAGATCATTCTTAACAATATGAAAACTAGGTGTCTAATGCTGTTTTTCTCTGCCTATTACTTCACTTTTATCATTTTGTGATGGTCAGCTTGAATACGACAGGATGCGAGTCAGATAAGAGGCGATCACTTACATGTAAACGCAAAAGAGAGAGAGAGAGAGAGGGGGGGGGGGAGGGAGAGAGATTGCATGGGTAGGAAAGCAATTTTGATCAAAATTAGATAAAAGAAAAATTAAAAAAGAAAAAGAAATACAGACTCAGACATTTCTCCTATTTTTATACACGAAGTGAAATGTGCTGCATTTATGTAATTGAAACCTAAATAATGCTAAATTAGAACAACATCAACAAAATATACCGTACAACTTAATATTTATGATTTGTTGCATATTCGTTATGAAATATGGCATCGATTTTAAAATAATAAGTCAGTAGCTTGTTCTGTAAAGTAAAGTGAATCTCAACAACAGTGATTGGCTGACCAACAAAATACGACACATTCATTGGTTGATCTTGTTTTTTGAGCTAACAAAATTGACAAAAATTGAGTCACATGAAAAGCATGGAACTTTTTTGTGTGGAGTTTCTTTCATTCTTATCAAGTTCAAAGTTTTAAACGAAGAAATAATAATGATCGACCATATGTATAAACGTAGTAAACAGGTAACGAAGTCATAATCAGCTGTTATAACAAAGGAACATATCGACACAAAAATTTTCGGGGGTTCCGCGCAAGATGGCGAGTATTATGCATCGGAACCTATGCCGGTGCCTGTAAACTTTCCTATTGTGCCGTTAATTCTTGTCTTTCCGTCTTCCTTTTAACCACTACTCCTTTGTAAACCTATTGTCTTCGTTTTCCACTAATTTGTTACTACCAGGCACCGGCTTCATAGTCATATATCCATCTTCATAATCGTTCACCACGTGGAGTGCGGTGCAGAGGAGGACATATTGACCATAGGTCATAGTTAAAGTGAAGTGGAAATAGTGTAGAGGCCGATCGGGTGACATAGTTTCGCTCCGGGGCTCGTCTGCACACATTTTTCACGGATCTTGGATGTGGACGTCTTCGGCCCGGACTTCTTCATAATCGGTTACTGTTCCGCCCAGAAAGACGGAACGGTTTACATCTCGAGGAGGAGCCTCGACTGGTCAAATTGCTAAAGCAGTGCCGCGATTGAATTACATTCATGTGCATGTGACCCCACGTCCCACGGCACATGAAAGCGTGGGCCAGTAAATCAAAGTAAATTAAAGTAGTAAAATCAAAGTAGTATCAAATCAAATCAAATCATATCGACACAAAAGTTGCGCCGGAAGTCTGACTTTGCAGAACGAGCTAGTATAATTATTAATATGCAGTTATTTTTTATCCGAGTGCATCAACTGACATTGGAGTGGTAAAACTATTAAAATACTCTAACATTTTCTTTGTATATAACAATACACGCAATTTTGTTGTTATTTATTTACTCTCACTATTTATTAACTATTCATTCAATAATTCTTGCATAATCTTTATTGTTTTATTATATTATAAAAATTATATATTTTTTTTATGATATATATTATTTAAATATGGCTGAAAATAGCTCGAAAGCAATTTAGTCCAGACTGAATTTTTTTTAGAACTGCAAAGTATATTAATCAATCAATCATTGAGTGGTAGAATAAATACATAAAAGAAAAGAATTGATTTAAAAGTTAATAACTATATCAGTTTATAACCAAATGATGGTTAAGCAAAAGAATGAATGAATGAATGAATGAATGAATGAATGAATGAATGAATGAATGAATGAATGAATGAATGAATGAATGAATGAATGAATGAATGAATGAATGAATGAATGAATGAATGAATGAATGAATGAATGAATGAATGAATGAATGAATGAATGAATGAATGAATGAATGAATGAATGAATGAATGAATGAATGAATGAATGAATGAATGAATGAATGAATGAATGAATGAATGAATGAATGAATGAATGAATGAATGAATGAATGAATGAATGAATGAATGAATGAATGAATGAATGAATGAATGAATGAATGAATGAATGAATGAATGAAAATCGTAATTTAAGCTTACTTTTTTTTTAATTATTGTTTTCATGCGTGGTATTTATTTTTTATTTTGACCCAGTAACTTTATTACCTAATTGATAAAATATAAATTTCAATAGGTTTTTAACATTTTCATTGAACTAAATACAACTATGTTTTTTCATGGTTTTTTTATAATAACTATTGTTGTCTTATAATAAAAATTCTTAAGAATTTTACTTTATAGTTATTCTCAATCTCAAGCAAAAAATACTCACTACAGTATATTCAGCATTATTTAATAAGAGCTTCATTGTGGTCTACAAATGTTGCTTTTTTATTAACTGAAATATATAATTTAATTAACAATTATACTTATATTATATTAACAAATAACTGATACTAACAATTATATTATATCAATTATACAATATATTATATTGTATTATTGTATTATTATTATTGTACATTGTATTATATTAACAATTATACTTATATTATTATATTATATCTATAATTTTATTTAATATATAATAAATATATTTATTATGCATATATTATACTATGCAATACTCTAAATAAATTCTGATATTAATATATCATATTGCTGCATTGAGCTTATATTACTATAAGTATAGTATTACTTATTAACATTTGTTTGTTCTTTGTGATATAAATATGATACAGCGTAAACAATCTTTAAATAATAACTGGAAATTGAAATGTAAATTTCATTGTTCAGTTCCAAACTCACAATTTCCTTTAAAAAAAATAGAAAAAAAAATCTCAACTTTTGTTTTTAATTGCTCCAATAATAATGTTTAAGTCGATTAATCTATTGTTTAAAAACCAATTTCAACAGAAAAAAACTCCATAGCTCTAAGATGAAAATATTTTACTTTATAAACATAATTTACTTTATGCAATGTAAGACCAAAATATTAAAGACGTAGAACACCTTGAACAAAAAAGTTGAGTAATATCCTAACAAACCTGAAAATCAACGTTGATTTGGCTGAAGTCATTTATTTCTAATTTATTTTACATTCACAAAATGCCGCTGGCGGTCACTGACGTCACAGCTCGCTTGTTTTACGCGCGTGGACCAGGTGAGCAGTGACGTCAGTGACGGTCAGTGTCATTTTGTGAATGTAAAATAAATTAGAAATCAATGACTCCGGCCAAATCAACGTTGATTTTCAGGTTTGTTAGGATATTACACAAATTTTTTGTTCAAGGTGTTCTACGCCTTTAAGAGGGTAGTTTTATAGTATATTCTAAAAGACAACATGATCCTGAATCGATAGATATGCGAATTTTAATTTATTTAGTTCATTATAATAATTAAAATGAATTTTAACAGTGGACTAATTTTATTTTGAAAAATTATTAAAAACTATAAGTGAAAATAAATAAACATAATTTTGCAAGGATAAATTATTTAGATAAAAGGTGACCTAAATTTAACTAATGTTATTATAATTAGAACTTATTTAGCAATAAATTTGTTGTTATTTATCAAGTTTTATAAAAAACAAATTTCATGTATTATTTAATAATATAAAAAATAATAATAATAATAATAAAAAGATAGTATAAAAATTATGAATTTTTTTTCTTTATCGGCAATTTTGAAAAGTTATTTCAACATTGTGATATGATAATGTCATAGAATTTTATTGCCAAATAATTTTGATTTTCCTTAGTTCTACTTTACGCAAGGACATCTCTCAAGACTATATCTATTAAGCTTTCACATTTTTCGTAAATAATTTAGTAACGTCAAACATTCTGGTTACATCATGTTACTTTTAGACCATAAGGTACGTTTACAATTTTTTATTAGTGGTACTACAGCACAATAGAAAAAAAAAAAATATATATATATATATATATATATAAATCTTTTTACACAAAAATACCTAATTTAATATTTTATGATTATCTCTCATTTAAATATTTACTTATTTTAAATTGTCTGATCGTTAAAGTTAAGTTTCAGTATTAAAATAATCCAAATATGTCAAAAAATATTTAACATTTTTTAGACTAAAAATCGGATGGTTGGGTAAAATTAATCTTTGGATGAAATTTAGCACAATATTCTAGGTGCTTATTAAATATTAGATATAGTTAGTTCATTGAAATATGATTATTATGAGGAAAGGAGATTTTTCTCTATATTTTTACATTCTTTCAAAAAATTAATATAAAGTGAACTAGAGGTCACCTCTCTGGATCAGGTGATAAAGTTCTCTATCAGGTGAGCTGCTTAGCCAGTAAGCTAAAAATTGATCTCTTGTGCTTCATGTCTAAGCCCCTAACTCAACATCTTTCTCTTTTTGTCGTCGCAACACCAAACCCAATTCTTACGTTTTTTTTTTTTTTTTTTTTTTCTTTATTTTTTTTAGCAGTTGAATAGAAATAAAACAATATGAATATTGCTGCAGAGAAATATTAGTTTGCGAAATAAATCACTAATAAGAAAATCCATCATAAACATATTATATTTTGATTTTGATTTATTGAAATGTAGCAGCTCACCTGAGCTAGAGAACTTTAACAGAGAAGCGACATCCTCATGTCTTAGGCAGACCGCAACATTAAACAGTTTTAACTTGGCAACGTTGCTTTTTGAAGCACCAATCAGAGGCCAGAAGTAGCCGATTTGAGGAACCAATCAGAGAGTGCTTTATAGTAATTTCGTCTGCATTGTTGCCAAGTTTAACTTAATGAGTGTTGCGGGTCTGCCTAAGACATGGGGATGACACTTCTAGGTTAAATTTCTCTAACCTGAGCGCGAGAGGTGCTACCTCTAGTGCACTTTATATGAATTTTTTAGTAGAATGTGAGTCTCGTTTCCACATAAAGTTTGAGGCACGCAAATATAAAAAAGTTTAACTTTTAACCTTGTATTTTTGTCTTCGACTATAATATAATATGTCAATATGTCACAGATTCACATAAAGCGTAAATTTGAAGTGCGTTGACGTTGACGGACAAACAAAGTTGAACCAATGTAAACAAATGGAGCTATTTCATCGACACGCGTTGACGTGCGTCAAATTTACGGTCATATGAATAATACCTAAAAATGTTCAGGAGATGTTTATCTAGGCATGATAGGTGTATTCATATCTGCGACAATGCAGTGCAAGGTGGGTGTAGTCAACTTCAAGTCAGGGGTTTACCTCATATCCTTCATTCCTATTAAATCACATGTTGTTAGGTTTATCCTGCTGTGCTATAGAACTCATTTTCCTTTTACAGTCTTCTACTTCAATATAGTCTTCTCAGTAAGCAGTTTCTTTTCTCAGTGTATATTTTTCCTTTCACGTCAATGTATGACTGCACCATGTTTATCAGTGTAATTACGATAGTAGTTTTTTTTATATATAATTTTTTCCATTCGAGCATGCTAAGGTGATAGTAAAATAATTTGTTTTTGTTATCAAAAATATAATAATTCTACCATTTCAAGATGATTATTCGTCTTTTTTTTTTTTTTTTCTTCTTTGAAACTTATTCACAATTCTAACGTCAAAAATGAGTTACTGATAAAGTTTTGGTTTCTGTGAAACAGCTATATGAAAAGAAAAAAGTTTTTTTAGGTGTCGGCTTGCTTGCTCTCTCTCTCTCTCTCTCTCTCTTTTTTGAAAATTTATTCCAATAGCCCCCTTTAACTGTTTTTTTTTTTTTTTTTTTTTTTTTTTTTTTTTCCCACCTCTTTTCTCTTTCCTCTAATACTTTTTTGCATGCCTGATCCCTTAGCGTATGGTTATGAATCTTGACATTTTTATTATAAATAGTTGCCAACATTAAAATTCAAAACATATAAAAAAGGAATAAGGAGTTTTTATTTGCTATTCATTTATTTATTTTTTAAATTTGTAATGTTTTATTTTATAAGTATCATTTATGGATACGAGCTTTCTAACTAAAGCTTTTTAATTAAAGATAGGGAAAAATAAATGTAGTGATTTTATTATTAATTCTTTTATAAAATTTTTAGTGAAATGTATGCTAATTTTTAAATAAAACTATATTCTATCATTACTATTCTGCACTACATAATGTGCAGAAAATGAGCTGGAATAATTATTGCGTTATTATTTTTTTTTTGCCGCTTATTATAATATACAATTAAAAAAATAACAATGAACCTCTTTCTTTAGCAAAAATTTTGTATGTAACAAAAAACATAACAATAACAAAAAATAGCAGGAACTAAAAAAAGGCAGAAAAGATAAGAATTTTTATAATTACTCTCCAACTTAAAAGTATTTAATTTTAGCACACTGAAATGTATAATTATTCTTCCATGTGGACAATTTAAATATGTAATTGTTACTTATTGTTATCTAAACAATAGATGCCAAAATTCTATATTTATTTTATGTAAAATGAGCCTTATTAAAGTGGTAATTATAAATAATATTCACCATAAAAATGCATGTATTATTTTTATGATGATATGATATTTTAGAACACAATTTTTCTTGTACGAATTCTGTGACGATTTTTACTTTTTTTTACGTCTAAGAATGCGGACTTTAGTGTTTGTGATCTGTTTAGCAGGGTCTGCATTTGCATTGCATTCAGAAGTGAAGGCAAAGCATGTAGGTATGTATTAATTTTTTATTGCAATAATATTATTATATTCGCAAAAAAAGTGAGAAATTTAGGAATTTCTTGCACTTTTTCACACCACTGAATGATTGGCTATCGCGCTAAGAGTAAGCCCTACAGTGTTAAGTACAGTGTAAACTTTTTTTAATACAGAATTCAATCATAATTAAATATTTTTAAATGTTTCTTACCAATAATAAGTTTTTGCTTTTTTGTATTGTTTTATGTATTTATTTATTATTTTAGCTTTAAAATATTTAGTGTTTTCTGGCACATACTAAAAAATAGGCGCTGAATATAGCATGCAAACGATTTTGTAACATTTTAAGTCTTGAATACGGAAAGAATAAATTTTGTAATTTATTCTGCATTTATGTCATTGTTGCATAAATGATGCTAAATTAGAACAACATAAATAATTATGCTATATAACATAATATTTGTGCTATATCGTAACATAGTCGTTATGTAGGATAATATAAATTATGCTGTATTTGAATTATTTGTGCTGAAAAAAAGCTAGCATATTATTATTGCGTATTTATTTTTGTCCCTGTAAAAATAAAGGTTATTACTTGACTTTAAAAAAGTTAACATTCTAACAATGAAAACGTTATTGTAGAGATCATTTGTTAGTGATATCATAAGCATTAGAAAAAAACATCAGTTTGCAACGTCCACATAAATATTTACTTCATTGTGATTCCAACTTTTCTTTCGCCATTTGCGTTTTCTCAAAAATCTCTTTAAGGATGCTCCCGCAATGATCAGGGTTAGGAAAGTATAGAGATCTTCTGCCGTTTTTGATGCGATTATGATTAGTTTCTCGTTCACGTCATCATCTGCAACAAGTATTTTTATTTTTATTTTACTGCAACTAAAGACGTAGAACACTTAGAGAAAAATCGTCTAATATCCTAAAATACCTAAATATCAACCTTAATTTGGCCGGAATCATTGATTTATAATTTATTTCCCATTCACGAAATAGCAGTTCCGGTTTTATGACGTCACCGCTTGCTTGTTTCCGCGTGCGTAGATCAGTGAGCTGTCACGTTATAAAACTTCATCTGATATTTTGTGATTGGAAAATAAATTAGAAATCAATGACTCCGGCCAAATCAGTTTTGATATTTAGATACACATTAGGTTATAATGCATGTTATTTGTTTAAGTATAATTTAACGTCTTAACTATTCAGGGCCCATATCAGTACCTAAGATGGCCATAAATATGTAAACTTCTTTATTTCAGAAAAACGACATGAACGAATCAAACGCTTCACTGGAGGTGCAACTCTGCCTAACCAAGATTTGACTCAAGTTCCTTTCATGGTGACTAAACATTAGCTAGTCTGACGTCTGTTGTATAGTAGTGGTATACACCCCCTAATGACTCATTATTTAAACTCGATATGTACATCAAATTATATTAAACATGGGACTCAAAAGATATTACGTATTTTTACTTTAGCAACAATACGAGTTGATGCATAACAATAAGAGAGCTAAATGTTCACTGAGGCACTTCTCTGTCTTTTACTTAACTTCTATCATGTTGTAAAGATCGAATTGGTCAAGACAGTAAACGTAAGGCAATGAGTTATAAATATCATGCAAACAAGTGAGAAGGAACAATGCGCAGGTGAGCATAGTTTAGTGTGCTTTGATACAAGTCAAGTAGAAGGTGGAGAAGTGCAGCAGTGAACACTTTTCTTATTGTTAAGCTTATGCATCAACTCGTATTGGTGCGGTAAAAATAAGTAAAATACTTTTAGTCCCAGTTTTAATATAACTCGCTGTACTCTGCGTTTTTCTACCTTTATTATGTAAATAACAGCGTGCCATCAAAAAATGTCACATAATTTTTGGAAACGTCTGTATGTGTGCTGGTTTGACGTGTGAGAGATCATGAGCTCACTTCTTTGTTTGGCTGTTTCAAAGGCTGTAACATGCGCTGAATGTATGAGTGCAATCTCGTGTTCTTCGCACGTTGATTTCCGTGCATACAGTACAACAGTGTGTCACAGCTAAAACTGTAGGATAGATGGTTAGGTTTGACAGCTAAATATATTTATGCCAAGACCTCTTCAAAGTATTATTGTGCAAAAAATTGAGGTCTCATTACTGACTATCACTTTGGCTGCTTTTAATTTACTCCTCTTTATTTATTTATCTATTTATTTATTTCGTTGATTGATTTTCCAGTCCATGGTGTACTATATGACAGATAGAAATGATCCTTCAACTTTCGTTGACATGGCCTGTGGAATTGCAATCAATAAATATTGGATAATCACTCTAGTCTACGACGTTCTAGAGTAAGTACACCAACATTAATTTATTTATTTCTATCATATTACATAAACACTTAGTATTATAAATTGAATGTTCCAGTAAAATAAGCAACGCAGAATATTTCCGTGTCCGTGTTGGCTCCTATGATCCACCGACAATGACCGGTGGAATTGACAGAGCGGTCAGGGAAGTTGTTTACGATCAAGACAACTATATTGCTACTAAAAAATTTATCAATTGTCTAGCCTTGTTACGGGTAAGAACTAAATTATTTTACTGTATTATTAATATTGTGTGTGTGTGTGTGTGTATATATATATATATATATATATATATATATATATATATATATATATATACACATATATAAAATATACAGTATATAAAATATTTCGATTTTCAACATATTCACAGAAACAATAAATCATGCAATTTATACGTCTTAATTATTATGCTATGTATATATAGCATTAATTATGTTGCATTGTAAGATTGCTGCATTAATTTAGCATAAATATTATGGATTAACTTTTTCTGTGTTTGACATTTTAATTTTACAGTATATCTTTTTGCGCTTATTAAGGGAGTAGGTGCGAGTAGGTAAAAGCACGGCATTTTTAGATATAGGAAAACATCAGCTGTTATCCAATATGGATGATTTTTTCTTATGTCAATTTCACTGAGCTGCCATCTACGCTCCCCTACCTCTTTAAGTAGGTGCGAGTAGGTGATCAGCTATATCTGTCAAACTAGACGGTCGTGAATTATAAAACTAACATGAAGTAAAGATGAAATGTTACATAAAAGTTTAGTTTTGTCTAACACATGAAAACGCGAACAAATATTGAAGTTCTTTGAACTTTTCAGATTAAATTAGCAACTTTTTTTTAAATTAAATTTTTAATAAACCTTACTTTGGAACATTTTTTGGTTTAAATTCATTTAATTTTATTTTAAAACCATAGTTTTTTTTTTTTTTTGCTGGCTGTAAATAACGTAAAAAGATTGATTGAAAAAATAAAGTTCATATTTTTACTATTTCTTCCCTAAGTCGGTCACCTTCTTCGCTGAGTTGATTGAATCACCATAGAACCCCATTTGCGCGTATTCAAAAATATTTATCATTGCAAAACAAAAAATCATGTGTTGAAATGCTTCAATATTTCAGGTCTGCCCATCTTTGCCTTCCAAAGCTTATAAAGTCACCTTGGCTCCTTCAATATCACCCTACAAAGTTATAAATAACCGAGTTAACATGTATAACTACTTGCAAGGCACAGCCCCGAGCAAGGTAGGTCTCTCTCTCTCTCTCTCTCTCTCTCTCTCTCTCTCTCTCTCTCTCTCTCTCTGTCTCTCTCTCTGTCTCTCTCTCTGTCTCTCTCTCTCTCTCTCTCTCTCTCTCTCTCTCTCTCTCTCTCTCTCTCATTCTCACTTTCTCACTCTTCCTTTAGATCTTAAAAAACGTTAACTTAAAAAAACTTTAAGAAATTTGTAATAAAAATTCTAAATATTAACTCTTTATAGTTACTTTTTTTTCCGTATTGGTCAATGTAAATCTACGTATTTAAGCCGTGGCTAATATAACTATTCATTTTCATTTAGAAAAGACCTAAAAAAAATTTTAAATAAGAAATTAGCACGTTAACGTACGCAAGATCTGACATCTATTTTACATATTTATATACATTAAAGTAAAAGCAATAAAATTTTAAGCGTACTGTATTAAAGTTAAAATAATTTTGCTTTTCAATATTTTTATTTTTTTATTTTATTATTTTATTTATTATTTTTTTTTTGTTGATATTTTTAAAATTAAATAAACACTTACTTTAGAATATAATACAATGTGTGGAAGTAAGTAATTGATTACAGTAATTATTTATTTATTATTTTGACAGCTACCTCTACACAAGGCAAGTAAAAATGTTGGTGAAGTTTGTGAATGCTCGGACAGCATTGCTTACGATCAAAATCAACATTTCTGTTTGATGGCTGACCCAATCGTCCACGTCACCGTACCTGTGAGTTTTGCTATATTTACTGAAATAGTTCTGCATTTATTTATACAGCTGTTTTATGAACGTATTATTGTTAAGATTTAAATAATCATAATTATTTACATAATAACTGAATTGTTGAATTATCAATTAGTTTACTAGTTCAGTGGATTAATTGATCGATTTTTTTTTAATTTGTACATTTTTTTAGTATATATTATATATGTTATTGTAAATTAATTGCTTAATTAATACAAATAACTATTTTAATTTCAATTTATTTAACGAATAAATCATATATTTATAGATTAACAGTTTATATATTTAAACTCATTCCTTACTTTATCCATTGAATTAATAGTAATCCACGTGCAATTTTTGTTACGTTTTTATAATAAGAAAATTATAGAAAAACCATTAATATAAAAATGTTTAATTTTTTTAAGTAGTACGTTCATTGCAAGTGGATCCATTTTTTTAATAAATTGATTGATTGATTGATTGATTGGTGTCAACAGGACGAGCTAGACCAAGCCGTAGTGATTATGAGTGCAGATGACTCGGAAGTTGCAGGATTTGTGGTGAATGGAGAGAACGAGGGAGGAGAAATGGTTCTGTGGATTCCATTCTACCATACATGGATCCAACAAAAGACTCCAATAGCGCCTTATTATTAAACACAGGAATCTGTATTATAAAATATTGAGAGCAAATGTATTAATCTAATACTGGAAATATGATTGAATCGATTACATAGCATTACTTAAAAATAAAATGTGTACCTAAAAATTGATATTCCATTCTTCAAATAAAAAAAAAATAGTAATTGTAAAATAATAATAATAATAATAAATCTTAATGATAAATTATTAGATAGGACATAGGACTATCATACTAACTTATAGTATGTTCTTTACCTCTTCTGTAGCCTCATAAACTGGGTTAAATGCTTGTAAACTGTCGCTATAAATCTATTGAAGACCCTGGAATTTATGACATCATGAATTTATACAGTTGCCTATAATTAACAGTTTTCAACCCCAGCTTTTAAGGGTACAGAAATGTAGAGGGATCACTCTAAAAATTGGCGCATTACTTTAGTTACGAATTCTAAATTATTTAAGATAATACACTTTCAAGTTTTTAAGAGTAGCTAAAATAATGCATTTTAGCTTTAAGTTGTTTTGAGTTAGTTTAAGTTTTTTTAAACTCTTTTAAGTTAAAATAGCTATTGTTAATAAATTTCTAAAATGCATTACTTTAGCTACTCTTAAAAACTTGAAAGTGTATAATATATTATCTTAAATAAGTTAGAATTCGTAAGTAAAGTAATGCACCAATTTTTAGAGTGATATTACAAGATATCATGGTCCTAACTCGTGAATTTAACGTTTTTTATTTAAAGTTTTTGAGGGCACAGCACGTAAAAATTCTCTTCTAAATAATAGTTTTGCAGTGAGACATCATAAAAGCAACATAAATTACGTATATATTATTGTTTGATATTATACAGTAATGAAAACATATCATGGAAAAAAATTAACTTTATTCTCAATGTTCTATGAAACATTTTCCTTCTTTCTCCATTATTAAAATTAGGAATAAAGCTGTTGCATGAAAATTGTAATAATTATGTAAATATGTAAAAATATTAAAGATAATAAAAATTTTCATTCATATATATTTAGTATTGTTACTATTTCTTCTTAATTGTTTTACTAATAACGCCTTATTTTATATATTTATATTTACAATATTTGACGTGGAAACATTGTTATATATATATAATAATATATAATTTTATATATGTATATATATATATATATATATAATTTTAAACGTTTTTCTACAATCTAATCAGGACGCCAAACAAGTTAAAAAATATTTAATTACTTGGTAGTGTCATGCATGACAATTTAACTATTTTTTGTACTCGTATTATAAAACAATTTAGACAAAAATAATTTTTGTAAATTTGCTTTTGAAAAGTATTGACATTTGATATGGCATTTTTTTTTTTAAATACTAAATTGTCATTCGAAATTTCAAATTAGAATAGGATGTAAAACTGAATGGCATAAACTAATAATAATAATAATAATAATAATAATAATATATATATATATATATATATATATATATATATATATATATATATATATATATATATATATATATATATATATATATATTCCTCAAGTGTGAGAGCTCTTTACACGATCCGGGCTTACATGCTTTTTATGACGACGCAAAGCATTCGGTAGGTAGATGATTGATGTGATTGCACTGACCAGCCTTCCTAGATGTTTCCACGGTTTCTTTAGGCTGTCATCAAACACCTGAGCTGAGTATAAGGATGTTGACGTCCTTTGTGTGTATTTTCCATTGCAACTGTCTATAAGACAATATTTTAACGGGACTATGGAGAGTGCGTAGCACGAGAACACAGTATGAAAAAATAATGCATTTTTTTTAATTTTCCCCGCAATAATTCTTTTCATTGTCTGTATTAGCATCATATATTTATGGCTAAGGATAAGAGCACATCTGTAAAGCATAGTCTTTAAGTGATATGAATATAGAGCAGTAGGTATAGCTCTCATTAATGGTATTCACGTATTCATTATATTTGCATTGAAACTTTTTTCATTTTATTTTTTATGATTAGTACAAAAAAAAAATAAAAAAAAAAATCGTGCAAAATTAAAGTTGTACATTTCGAAATAAATATTCACCTTCTGAGTTTGTTAAAAAAAAAAAGTTATAGATAAAATATTTAAGTAACGAAAAATATAATTAAAATACGTTTCTTTCAAGCCTATATACAATAAAAAAAAACATTTATATAATCTAGTAAAATTGAATACTTTTTTAACCTTTTAATTAAAAAAAACTCATTATCTAAACTAATTTAGATTTTAAAATTTGATAAATATATATGCATTTCAAATCAAAATAGTTTAGTTAGTAAATAGTTCGTAATTACAATGCGTCCGCTACTTTTGCTGCTCATTTTAGGACTTGCATTTGCAAAAAATACCAAGTTAAGAAATGAAACATCTACTAGAACATGGAAAGGTATTACTTACTTACTTACTTACTTACTTACTTACTTACTTACTTACTTACTTACTTACTTACTTACTTACTTACTTACTTACTTACTTACTTACTTACTTACTTACTTACTTACTTACTTACTTACTTACTTACTTACTTACTTACTTACTTACTTACTTACTTACTTACTTACTTACTTAATCATTTTATTATAATTACTTTTAAGTTTAAAAGTTAATATCTTAAACTTTTCAAACCTTTTTTTATTAAATTCGTTTTAGAAGTTTTTTTTTTAAATAATATTAAAAAAGGTACTTAAAAATGTAATATATTATTATCTATAATTTACACCTTCAGTATATAACTTCCTTAAAGAACAAATTAATAAGTTATGCAAATTTTAAATCAAATTTGTTATAAAAAAAAATAGAAATATCAATAAAAAAATTCATATATTTTAAAATTTTAAACATTCTTGATATTTTTATTTAATTTTTCCTTTTAACTGAAATAATATAGCATGGTATGTAGATCACTATTAAAGTCAAATGTATATGCAGTAGGTGAATCCCAACCTCTTTCTGTCAGTTCATAAATATAATGGGTATTGTTTGCCTTTTCATACCCTTCGTCACAAGGCTGGTCTCCTACCGTCGCAAAATCTTGACTACTCCATTGACTAAATTGTGATTTTATGTGATTTTTGGTAGTAATTAATTATTAATTTTCAGGTGCCAAGGTAACCGGTGCAAACTTGTTAACTGTTGCTGATATGGAAAACATTAGATACATTGTAAGTATTTTAATATTAATTATTATAATGGAATACTTGTACAAAATATTTAAATTAAACTTATTAAGCATTTTTAATGCAATTATTATAGAAATAATTATTATTAGAAGAAAAAAAAGTTAACATAAATAATATGTTTTTGATAAAAGTAAATGGTAAGTGGTCTATTGGTTGGTACTGAGGTAAGCGATCTCTCTCTCTCTCTCTCTCTCTCTCTCTCTCTCTCTCTCTCTCTCTCTCTCTCTCTCTCTCTCTCTCTCTCTCTCTCTCTCTCTCTCTCTCTCTCTCTCTCTCTCTCTACGAAAAAAATTATAAAAAGTATATGCAATTTGTTTTGATGGGATACCAATTCATGATTTTTACTTCTGATGAATTAACAATTAACAATACATTACTAGACATAATGCATAACATGCTTACTTACAGCACAGCGCTCCATTACATAGTCACCTGCATCTGAATGTTACTTTACACACAAAATATACTGTTACGAAATGCAAAATAATCCTTTTAAAACATGGATGTAATAAACGCACAAAACATAGTTTTTTTAAGTTATTTGGTATTATTATTGGGTATAAATTGTTATTTTTTATATTAATTTATTTCAAGTTATATTTGACAAGACCAATTCTTGTTGTAAATTTAAGTTTTTAAATGTTACTGTGAACTATCAGGTCCATAAAGAATCTTAGTTTATGGATATTTATATTTTTATATTTCTCATATTAGCTACATAAAAAACTTGTACAGTCATTCCAATAAAAAATGAAATTCTATTGGCATATGGGAATAACATATATTTAAATAGAGTTTTGCGTCAAATGAAATCTCCATCTGATTGTATTGAATGGCCATAAGCCAATACAATTTCATTTTTTATTGGAATGATTGTACCTGCTAGAATATGAGCAATTTTAAAATTTAAACTTGTTTTCTCTTTGTGTATTTAAACTGAGCCTTTGTAAAATTATTATATTTTAATAGGCTACTCTATATGACGATGGAGATTTTCTTGGAAATGGAGTGATTATCAACAAGTATTTTGTAATTGTAACTTATGAATTAGCTGAGCCGTAAGTAATATGAGTTTCATTTTTTTAAATTTTATTTTGTATATTTATTTCAAAACCAAATTATAAGATTATAATTTATCAAAAAAAAAAAAAAAATTCAGCCTTTCTTGTCAATGAATGAAAATTTAAAAAAAAGTATGCAAAATTAATAACCCCTGTGTATAAAAGCTCTTTCTAATTTGACTCGGATTGGTGAACCCGAATTACCGAAATGTAAAATAATAATTAAAATTTGCTTATACACTCTGCAAGAAATTTAACCAATACATTTTTGTACTGTGGATGGAATCAATGTAAATTAAAATTCATAATTTAGCTCTTATCTTTATAATGTCTAACTTAACTCGCAAGAGATTGTATAGTTAGAATAGTGACCCACCAGATAAAGTTAATCACATGATTCAAATTATACTATGTTTGCATTGTTATAAAAGTAAAACTTTATTTGTTTGTAAATAAATTGCATTAAATATTTGTTTTAATTATCAACCTACTCTCGAATTACAGATTAATTGACGCAGATTTGCAGTATTTTTTCGTATCTGCTGGTTACTTGGTTCCAATGGATAGTTGGCCAGATGACTATAACGGAATATTTCGAGATATTCATGAAGCGTATCTATATGATAGCTATGATTCAGAAGTCAATCCTTATGTTGGAAATATTGGTCTTTTGAGGGTAAAATTGCTTTGTACTAAAATTATTTTCTTAAGAAAATATTTATTGTTTCATAGTTTTTGTAAGCTATTCATTGCGACCCTTATAATGAGCCAGCAGTTTATAGCTAGCAGATTAAATGCTGTACCCATTTTTTTATGCTAAAATTTACAAGTTTTAATTAAATTAAATAAAAGTCAATTTATACACTTAGATTATTATATTGACGAAAAGATAAGGCCTTGCCTTAGTTAATAAGTAAACAAAAGCTGGCAGGTAGTTTAGTTAGCGGAATAGGGGTATTTGCAGGCTAGATGTGGCCCTATAAGGCTGGCCCAGTAATCCCTTACATTTAGGCCAATAATGTCATTAATGACCATTTTTAGCCTTCCATGGGTTACTTACGCTCTTTGTGACTTAGATATAATTAAAAAAATATAAGAGCGCAATCCCTAGTATTTTTAATGCAAGATAGATCTTATATGCACCTTTAATCACTATCAATTTTTCTTGTTCAGTGATATCTATATTATATATTGTACCGCAACGAAATCAAAAAATTTCATAAATATAGCCTCTTCAGTCCCAGACCCTTTTAAACAATATTTCATTGTCGTATATTTTAACCACGTTTTTGTGCGGCTCTCAGAATGACAAAAATATGCCTCTTTTGTCGATTTTTTTTCTTTTTCTTACTTTCACGGACCCCCTACCCACTCTACATTGCTCAAACTAGCTCTAAAAAACGCGAAATTTTACTGGCTTTTTTCTGGCACAATTTTCATATTTTTATCTCTATTTTTTTTCTATTTTTTTCGTTGGTTTAAAGATTTTTTGACACTTTTTTTCATGTACAACTCATTGTATATTGGGACTAAAGAGGATAGATTGAAATGCATCGCTAAAATTGAAAGTTATTCATTTCATTTCGGTACATTCGCCAAGTGTTAATGGGTTTTAATGGTAAATTATTAAATGTTTAGGCATGCCCGAGTTTCCCACCAGAGTATTTTGGTCAAGTTCCTATCGCCATTGGTATTGAAAGCAGTGACTATAGAGATGTTGCAACTGAAGTTGCATATTACAATCTGGAAACAGAAGACCAGTCTGGGGACTCTTATGTATGTCTGTCTGTCCTTTTATCTTTACTTTACTGAAATGTTTTTTTATTGTAATTGCTTTAAATATTTTAGTTGGCTATGCACGTTTCTTATAAGAACATAGCTGAGAAATGTGAATGCTTGTACGATACAGAGGGATTTTGGAATTCAGAATATCACATCTGCATGCAATACAGTAGTGACGTTTTTGCCTGGTACCCTGTAAGTATCTTTAGTGTGCTTGTGTGTGTGAGTATTTCCCTTCCCTTCTCATTTAATGTATTAATTTAATTGTCATAATAAAACTATACATTATATAATATCATACCAATATTTATTAAACATGCCTCTTCATTGATCATTGTGATAGCGTAAAAGCTAAACACATTTTTACAACGTTCCTTTCACTAGGGTATGATCACGTTCTAAATATTTTTTGAGTTGTGCTGTTTACTTTATAAAGACGTTCAATTGAACGTATTTTAAAAATTTTGAAGCGAGAAATTCAAAAATTAAAAACCTTCATTTAACATAGTAAGCCCTGTATCAGGTCAAATTTAACATAAAACCAGATATTGATGACCCTTGCCGGTGATCAACCTTAATTATCCTTGTCAGTGAAAAGAGCTGATTTTCTGATATAGTCTTATTAATATTGATACTAAAATTTAAATTTCAGGAAGATAAAGATGGAGTAATCGTTACTGAAGCAAATAACAATGAAATTCTTGGAATATTAATGACATTTGAAGATGAATGGGGTGAAGTAGCTTTGTGGCTGCATCAAGAAGATCAGAAATCTTGGATTGACACTACTAGTGTCACAGATCCTTTTGAATATCCTCCAGAATAATTCCATTTTTTTTTTTTTGTAAAAAAATAAACAAAAAGTTAAGCAAATTACAATTTTTTATTTCACATAAAATGTTATATTATAAATTTAAAATGAATATTATATTTAATTTTTTTTAAATAATGCTTTAAATTATTTCTATAAATGAACCATTTTATAAATCCCATATATAATGACATGTATGTGTATAGAAACTGCAAAATAAAGATAATATAATGAAATAATATAAACTTTAGTTTATATTTAATGTCCTATTTATCATCCACTAATAAGTAGACACATTGTGGAAATAAATGTTTACTCTCTTAATACATTATATAATTGTCTAACAAAGTGCTCCCTAAATCTTTGATTTAATAACATTAGAATGAAATATGCCTGTATGTTAAGAGATTTCTATAAGAGCTAATGTAAATCGAATTAATTTACGGCTCTTGTGTAAGTGAATATAGTGGACTTAGGTTCCATAAGTAGTATTGTAAAAATAACATAAATAATCACGCATTTTTTTTAATAAGTTTTATTTTAATTACCAGGATATATATTTAAAAATAAATGCTATAAATTGATAAAATATATAAAATTAGTAATAGCAAATAATTATTAAATTACAATAACTTCAATAATTTTTAAATCACTTGCATTCTTGGCCTAAATTACTTTAATTTTGAAGATAAAAATAATAATAAAAATATATTACTATAATTTTTAATTATTTTTTCCTACTTTTAATTAAATTTTTATCAACATGAAATTTTAATTTAAAAAACAATTATTAAATTATAATTGTTTTATTACTAGTTTTATCAAAAGTAAATTAGAAAAAAAAAACGAGTTTAAATTACTCGTTTAAGTTGTTTGCAATGGTAAAATAATTATTCACATTGAATTTATTTATTTAAAAATGTACGTGTTATTTATATTAGTCGTGTATTTATTAGATATAGCTAACTGTGAAAAATTTAATGTTACTCGAAGTAAGTTTTTTTCATAATTATTATAATTATTTAGAAAAATATATGTTTTTATATATAAGTAATAGTATGTCTTTTTGTAAAGATTATAAAAATTTACAAATTTAAAAAAAATACAAGAATTATTTCTATTAATCAAAATATTCATTAATTATACTATAAAGGTAATGTCTTAATATAGATTTTTTAAATTTTAGAATCACATAAACATTCACAATAAATTCATTATATCACAAATTTACCATAGCATTTATTTAATTAATGGAGAACAATTTTTTTTAAGATTTTTTTTTTTTGTACAAAAAATTGTTGCAATTGATTAATATTTTTTAAGTATTTTTATTAGTAAATTGGAAAACTAATAAATTTATAACTGCTTTAAATATAAATCTCCGCTGGTGATAAAAGTTTAAAATATGATGAATGCAATTTAAAGGATGTAATGCTGATTGACATTATTGTTAATGTAAGTAAATAGCTATGTAATCCAAAGAGGATTCCGGCTGAAAAGTACTGGTCAGCTGGGAAAGGTGTATTGCGGTTTAAAATTAATTTATCAAATATGTGCAACAAAATATAACTTCCAGGATAAAATTAAATAAAGCGCAACAGAAAATTGAATAATGATATTCTCTTTGGATTACCTATCTATAGAAATACCTTAATTATTATTAGGATTATTATTTTGTAACACACTTTTGCTAAATAAAGGCAAGAAATCGAGGTAGTGAACATACAGCAATATTTGTATCCTAAAAATTATTTTTGTCCCTTCTGCTAAAATACAATATATTTCAGAACGTGGACTTAATCGTGCTTTACCAAGAGTAGAACATGCACACATGGTCGAAATATCGGATATGCAGGATTTGAGGTACATTGTAAGTATATAACTCTTTATTTATTACTATCAACTAATGGAATAACATTTATGAAATATTATATAAAAGTGATCAAAAATTTTAATTAAACATCAAAAAAGTGAAGTAAATATCTAAATTTAATAATAATTTTGTTTATTTACAGGCAACGGCTTTGGAATATTTGCCCGATAATACTTTAGTTTTTCTTGGAAATGGAATCATTTTGAATAAATTTTATATTCTTGTTACTTATAATTTAGCGGAACCGTAAGTATAAAATTTACGAATTTATTGATTGGTCGATTAAATGATTAAGTGAAAGATAGATTTTTTTAATTGATTAATTGGTTTATTGATTATTAGACTGATTTAATTATGTATCATGTGGTAAATAATTGATTGATTGATTTATTAATTGACAATTGACTTATATAAATTTCTTAGATACGCAGGTGATACCACCAACCTTTTCATATCAGCTGGATTCCTTGCTCCACTAGACTCGGTAGATGGCGATGTATACGGAGATTACCGAGCTATAGAGGAGGCAATTCTGTATCCTGGGTATGACAAGACGATCAACCCTATCATAGGAAATATTGCATTGCTTAGGGTAAGTTTAGCAATAATAAATAAATAAATAAATAAATAAATAAATAAATAAATAAATAAATAAATAAATAAATAAATAAATAAATAAATAAATAAATAAATAAATAAATAAATAAATAAATAAATAAATAAATAAATAAATAAATAAATAATCGTCTTTATTTAAAAAAAAATGCATAGAGAAAAAAATACAAATTTTTGAAAGGGCGATCGAGGTATAAGCCTGAGAATATGACTGGCCCACTCTTTAACCTAACCCCAACAGAAAACATTCATGAAATTATTTGATTACATATAAAATTATAGTAAGAGGGAAATAATAATACTACGTATTGAATATTAAAATAACCGTAATTATTGAAGATATCCTCTCATTTAACATTTTAGAAGGTAGGGCTATACCTGAGTGATACAGGTAATTTAAAGTTGGATAGTGGTAAATTTAAAGAAATGGTGGTACTCTAAATACAATCTTCTATAGGTCAATCATGACTTTTAAGCCGTTACTATGCGTTAGTACAAAGGTTAATCTTATGATATTAATGATAAATACAGATGAAGAAGATATCCAGGCAGTGAACCAAATGTAACTTATATACATTATATATTTAGCTACATTTAATAACAGTTCAATTAGATTACATCTTTATTTTTTTTTTAATTTATTTTGTTTTCTTTGAACTCTACTTTGAAGTATTGTTGTTTTAAGTACTATGGCTGTTATGCTATTTTGGCAAAGTTATTTTTCACCTTTTCAAAATTACTTCATTGTATCCTATACTTAAGAAGCACATATCAACTTTTTTTTTAATATATAAATAGAGCTATTAAGTCGTATAGTACAATTAATATAATTTTTCGAGTTGTCTATGTAAAATTGTCATATTTTCAGGTTTGTCCTGGTTTTTTCGAAGGATTCTACGGCAAAGTACCAATTGCTCCAGCTCTTGCTGACAGTCCATATAGAGACATATGGACCAAAGTCACATATTACCAATTTCAAGAAACACCAGATGGCTTGGTACGTATTTTAGCAAAATATTTAAATAAAAATATATAGTACATTACAATTATTAAATAGATATTTAAAGAGAACATAAGAAATGTATTAACTATATACGTGAAGAGCCATGAGTGAATATTCATTCAAAATTGAAACTGGTAGAGGCTGTAGTGTTGATGCAAAAATAAAGAGAGTTTTATAAATATGAGTACTATACCTAAACCTAAGTGTATGCTCTTTACCACATTTCACTTACGTACCCATGCTCTGGTAGTGAGTAAAATTTTTAGTTGTTTAGTTTCTACCAGTGAATGATGGATAATATTTTTGTATGTCTCAATAAATTAGAGTTTAATGTATTAACGTGAATGCTTTAAGACAATGCATTAAATGTAAAGTAATTACCTGTCTTAAAACACTAGTCTCTAATATTTTGTATTCTCAATGAACAAAATGTAATGTTGAGATATTATTGAACACAGTTGCCTAAAAAGCTCAAAAGGTTCAAGGTCAGAACCATAAATTACAGTTTTATTTACAGTTCGCTCTCCACCAAGCCAAGAAATATGTGGCACACAAATGTGAATGTCTATACGAGAACGACTGGTGGGTGTCAGCTTACCACGTGTGTTTGGAACATGATAACCTTGTGTCAGGCGTAGAACCGGTATGTATTATAAATTATTAAATATTTTAATTAGGGAATATAAATACAATAAAATACCATGCAAATAGTCGAAATTAGTTGCTCAACAGAAGATTAAAATATAATCATAATGTATTTTATTGTGCCTGAATATAAAGGGTTGTGTGTAATACGTCCATTGTGAAAGCAAATTAAGACTAGGGTCAGTGGGAGTGCACTTCCGTGAGGTACGTTACATGTTGGTGAATCGAGAAAAACGTTAGTTTCACAGTGATGTGGTACGGTGGCAGCAAGGTCAATGGGGATGTTCAAATTCAAAAATACCGTCATAGCAGCCCAATCTATCGTGCTGCCACCATGAGTAGGTTGGTCTGATTGACAAGCACCTGGCAAGAGAAACTAAGTAATATGATTTTTTTTAATGAAGGGGATTTTTCCTTTGTCTATTTGTAGATAGACTGATTTTTGTATCAAACCATCCAGTCAGTCAATCAATCAATCAATCAATCAATCAATCAATCAATCAATCAATCAATCAATCAATCAATCAATCAATCAATCAATCAATCAATCAATCAATCAATCAATCAATCAATCAATCAATCAATCAATCAATCAATCAATCAATCAATCAATCAATCAATCAATCAATCAATCAATCAATCAATCAATCAATCAATCAATCAATCAATCAATCAATCAATCAATCAATCCACAAGCAATCAATAAATCAACCAATCAATTAGCTAATCAATATTTCTTATATTCAATACGCAGGAAGATGAAAACGGTGTGATCGTGACCAATGAAGACAACACTGAGATCGTAGGAACGCTGATGACGTTCCAAAGAGACTGGGGAGAAGTGGTCCTGTGGCCATACCAAGAGGACCAAAAGGCTTGGTTAGACCAGAACACCAACACTGAGCCACTGCAGTACCCTCTAGGGGTCTGAATACTTCAACTTATGCTATTAAAAATTTATCAAATATCTTGTTATTTAAGTGGATTGTATATACTTGTGCAATTTAAAATTGAAAATCCATCAAATATTTGTTGCAATAAAGTTACCTTAAAACTAGCTATAATTTAATTGTATTCTCGTTTTTTGCAATACCTTTATTTTAGTTATCTATGAATAAGTGAATGAATGAATGAATGATTGATTGAATGAATGAATGAATGAATGAATGAATGAATGAATGAATGAATGAATGAATGAATGAATGAATGAATGAATGAATGAATGAATGAATGAATGAATGAATGAATGAATGAATGAATGAATGAATGAATGAATGAATGAATGAATGAATGAATGAATGAATGAATGAATGAATGAATGAATGAATGAATGAATGAATGAATGAATGAATGAATGAATGAATGAATGAATGAATGAATGAATGAATGAATGAATGAATGAATGAATGAATGAATGAATGAATGAATGAATGAATGAATGAATGAATGAATGAATGAATGAATGAATGAATGAATGAATGAATGAATGAATGAATGAATGAATGAATGAATGAATGAACGAATGATTGAATGAATTATTAAACCTATAATATATAATGACATATTAAAGTATCCAAAATTTTAAACTATTTTTTGACATTTCTGAATTAAATAAACAAAATAAACAAACAAACAAATCGATTAATCAATCAATAATCATAAACAAATTATTTACCATAATATAGTATCAATTATTTAATATTAATAAATTGAAATAGTATATTCAAAAATAATTTCTACAAAATTAAAATCATTAAAATTACCTGCACTTCACAAAAATAGATAAAAACTAAAAAAAAAAAAAAAAAAAATGAAAATAGATAAGAGAACACATTTTTCTCGGCTGATAAAATTAATAGTTTCAGTCTCCGCTCTATGATAAAGCTCAGGTTAATTATAACTATCTAAAATATATGTTTATTATCATAATATATCTTTTATTACTGTTAATTGAAATAATAGTAGATACTAATTTTAAATGAGTTTTATTTTTAAGTGGGGGCTAAAAGTTATGAAAACTTATGAAAATGTCATTTTAAAATGTTGTTTTTTACGGTATTGTTGCTTTGTTCAGGATCTGCATTTGGAGTTAAATATAATAGAACTATAAGTAAGTCATGTTTATTATTTGTGTAGTGAGTAATGGATGTTAGTGGGGATTTCTTTGATATATATATGATCTTAAAACACGTTAAAGTGTGTCTTGTAATCCTCATTTCAAAATTTTAGAGGTAGTAGTTTTGTGGAAAAAAAAATTTAATGTTTAAAAAAAATATTTATTTCAAAATGAAAAAAAAAAAATAATAATAATAATAAAAATTTAGCAAGAGCTGTAAATTTGAACTATTTTGAGCACCCTCCAAAATCTTCGATTGCTTGTTTTTATAAAAAGTTTAAACTGGTAGACAAGCCAGATCAAGTTAAGCCCGTGAATGACTCAACTTACAAAATAATAATACAAGTTGAAAACATGGAAAAAAGCAAAGAAAAAAGTTTGTAGTTCTTGTTTAATGTGTTGTTTTTAATTCTCTATTATGCTAAAGAAGCTGTTTTTAATATTAACAAAAGTTATTTAATTTCATTTATGACATTTGTATTTATATATGAAAATACAAATTTGTTACTATGAAAAACCAACGTTTTTTCAGGCTCGAAAGTTTGTTTCAAAATTTGGGCTGAAAAAAAAAAAAAAAAAACTTTCCGAGCTTTGGATCGTTTTTTGAATTTCAAGCGTAGACAACATGAAAACTTAAGCATTTATATCACAAAACACTTCATTGGACTTTCATAAATAAAATTAATTGGTCTCAAAACCGAACTGTAGTGCCGTAGCAGTGATCAAATTTTTTTGATTTATGCAACCAGCACAACATTTTTGTACTATTGCCTGTTTCTGACGTCATAAACATAAATATTCACAAAAATGGCATACTTTACAGTTTCTTTACGCGCTCTTGTGGGGCCACATTTACATCCTGTAAAAAATTACCATCAAGTTGGTAGATCCCATTTTGTGTTAAAGAACATGTTGTTTCATTTTTTCTAAATCTGAGTTTCAAGTCAAACCGTTTTTAAAAAATTAGCTATTAAACAATTCAATAGAAATTTGTCATTTATTTGACTTTTCTAGCCCGCGTGATAAGTGAACCCCACGAGGGTAAATAGGAAAACTTTGACGTACTAGATTTCCGTTTTGTGAGCGCAAAAAATCCGTAAAACTTTTCAGGTCAGCTGAGCAGATAGAACAAGGGGTGACAATTTTTTTCTCTTATAGTAGAGGAGCGTGTCCTCTATATCGTTACCTTTGCGGGGCTCGCGTATCCCGTGGACTAGAAAATTTAAATAAACAACTGTTTACTATTGAATTGTTTTAGAAAAGTATAAAAAGTACTTATTTTTAGGATAATGTATCACTGTAATTCATATTTAAATAGTTTTTGTACGTATTTATTAGTGATTATTTAATTGAAGATTATATTGTCATTAGCTCTATTTTTTTCTTTGTGTATGCAATTTTTAATTGTTATTACCGCGCTGTTTATAGAGCAACCACCAAATTTGGAAAAATTGGAAGGATCGACCGACGCAGTTGCAGCAAAACCTTACTATGTACGTATTTATTTATTACTATTTTATTTATTGGTTTAAAATGCCAGCGTTTATGTTTCTAAAACATACATATCGATGGTGTTGTGAACAATATGTGCGTTTTTTTGTCACAGTAAGCAAAATTTCGATCTCGTTATTTATTACGCATAGTAAAATGTGTATCTTGTTTTTTTTTTTTTTTTTTTTTTTTTTTTGGTCACGCGAAGCAATATGTATTAGTCGAGCGCCACCTACATAACTTTCGGAAACAACTAGCACAGTCATTTTGCTTTACGTGAAAAAAAAAACGAGGTACACATTTTCCTACGCGTGACAACTAACGAGATAGACGTTTTACTAACCATGACAAAAAGCCAGATACATATTTTTTTTTTATTATAATGGAGGTTATCGGTTTAGCGCGCGGAGAAATGCGGGGAAAGCTAAGGGTCCCCTAATTTAACATTGCGCTTATGGGGAAAAACACGTTTTTTGCAATTTTTGAGAAAACTACTCCTCCGATTTCGGAGAAATTTAAATGAGAAATACTTGATATACTTTTACGTGTTTTAAGACATAGACAATTTTTAAGAATTTTTAAACCGATAACCTCCATTCCATTTACATACATTATCCAACAAAGGAATAGTCTTATCGGTTGGTTTAATTATAAAACCAGTATAATTTCTTTTACACAAAACAAATTTCAAAACAATATAATTCTTTAATATTATTATTTTTTAAATTCACATTTTATACTTTTTTTTTTGTATGTGTTTTGTTTTTGTACGTAACAACATCGATATAACGATTTTTTATTTTTAGTACTATTTTTTCTCTCTGTTTATGATTAATTAACTCAATATGCTTTGCCATTTAATTATCCTTTTAAGCACTTACTTCAATGTTTGTGATTTTGATTGCTATGTCTATACAATTTTCTTGCTCAATAAATCTATATTATTTATTAATATTATTATTAACCTGTATAGTTATATAAAATTCACTATATTACCTTATAGGAATATAAAATATTCATATAAGAACTTAAAGTACCGTATTGATAAATAGTACTATAACATTAAAGTAATTCCATAAGGTAATATTGTAAATTTATATTGCCATATTACGGAAATAGGAAACACAATCATGGAGAACTGCAATCATTAAAGTCTCCACAGTAATGTATGTAATGTAAAGTGGGTTACATTTAATTTGTCAGGCAAAGAATTTTATGCATTTTTACCTCACTAATTTGTTGAAGTGGTATGCGTGCTGTGCTGGTCTTAATATGCAAAAGGTCGTCCGTTTGTTTCTCGGTGCTCGGTGGTATACAATGATGGCTTTTTTCAGAGGCCATGTATGGTATGCATGGAGAGAGCGCTCATGTTATGCATGTTCATGCCTGTGCGTTTGTCAGTGAATCACCGCATTTAAAAATTTAACACATTTAAACACATTTAAAGAGAGATGTTTAATCTTAAAAGGCTTTAGTCATGTCTCCGGCCAGTTCTGACTGTAAAAAGTGGTAGTGTCCCACGTTAAGACATAGGGATCTTGTGATAATTCACTCAATCTCAATAATTTCTATTAAATCACTCGTAAGTGGGTGTAAACTGTTAATGATATGCAACATTTTTTTCATTTATTCAACTGAAATTTCAGGCCTACATCCAAAATTATGACTCCGATGATGACATAACAACGTACTTGGGAAATGGAGTTGTTGTAGCTGAGTATTACGTTGTTTCTACTTCTCTCATATATGAGTAAGTTAAATTATTAAAGTGAACGTCCAGACCAAACAACATTCATTGGCCCTTTTAATTCAATAAACACAAATTTAGGGGACTTTCAAAAGTATTTAATTATTTTGTGTTATGAGCCAATTGAGACGCCTTAACCGTACAAAGAAAATGTCAACTTAGGCAACTTACACAATTTTTTTCTATTGGATGCTAACAATTCTGACGTTTGTGCATTTTTGACTACTTTATAGGTTTTGAGTGGCTACAATTGGTACTAGTAAAAATTGTCAATGCTGTAGGTGTCCTGTTTGGTGTTACATTAATTAAAATGGCATTTTGTTTGGTCTGGATGGTATACGTTCAAATATTAAAAATGAGGGGAAAATTTTATCAATTAGGTGTGGTGTAAGAGTGGACTAAACATTACCTTTTAAATTATATTCGAAAAAATATTATTATTATTATTATTTTTTTTTTTAGTTCTTATTTATTTATTTAATTTTATTCTATAAAATAATAAAACAAATTTTGAATTTTAAATATGAATTATAAGTATATTTATAAAACATGGATATAAATTACAGTATAGTTTCGAGTCCTTATGATGTCACCGTAATTGCCGGAGCATTAGTTCCTCTAGATCCAGAAAATGAAGGAGAAAGAAGAACAGGCCGAGAATTCTTCTATCACCCAGATTGCGACAAATCAACTGATGCAACAAAAATGAAAAATTGTATCGCTCTACTTAGGGTAAGTCAATCATGAAACTTAATTTCTTTAAAAAAATGTATGCAATATAATTTACTTACAACTGTCTAGTTCTAATTGGTTCTACAAAATTTGATGTGTAATTTAGAGTCGTGTAAAATATCCAATTTATTTAAAACTGGTATATAATTATCTCAAATAATCAGTTTTGGCATATTTGTGAAATTGGAAAACAAACATGAAAAACAAATTGAATATATTTGACTTAAAAAATTGAGACAAATTAAATTATTTTAATATTGTTTCTAAATCAAATTGAAATATTATAAAATAAGTTATAACTTATAAAATTTTATTTTCGTATCTTTACTGAGTAGAACAAGTCAAGTCAAAACACAAAATACATATAACAAAAACGTAATTAAAGATAGTAAATTATGTGAGCTAAAAGTAGCTGCTAAATAATCAGATAAACTGCAAAACACATTTTCAAAGGTTTTTCTGTACTGCTTTCTTAAACAATAAATATGAATCACATTCTTTTATACTAGGTGTAGAGTTGAGGAATACAATATTCTGGACGATTTTTACTAACTATAAATGGTATACATTTATTTTTAATGTAATAATTGTCCTCCCTCCTCCCTATTACGATTTTCAGTTAGTGATATTCAGTTTTTGTGTTCTACAAAATTTTTCATAAACTGTTTTAATTTTGAAATAAAAATAAGAAAAATTATAAAACTGTAATTGTAACCAAAGTAAATATTACTAATTTTTAATTTCAGGTTTGTCCTGCGTTTTCTACTGATTTTATCGTTCCTGCACTTGTACAAGATTTGTCCGCATACAGAGATCCAACTCGTCTTGTTACTTTATTCCAATATCAAAATGTAAGTGATTAATTTTATATACTTATTGATGAAGAGACACTGTCCTGGATCGATTGATATATGAATAAATAATTTTTTAGTATGTTAAGTATTTTTAATTTTTTTTTTTTAAATTGAAAAATGTCACAATAATAATGTATATTATTGTGGAATTATAATTATGTATAAGCATAGGAATACAGACCGTTACGTCATTTTGCGACTATCAAAAATTAATGCATGTAAAATAATAATAATGCATGCACCACCCTATGACTGAGTAGTTCCTAAATATAGGCCAAAGCCGCTACCTTCAATTACTTTCTACTAAAACACAAACACTCTACTACCTTTTCCTTCCACATCCTTTCATTACTGGAAGGGTAGATCAAGTTTAACGTGGGAACTTGCGCCTTTTCTGGCTAGCTTCCGTTACTATACTCAACGGTCCTCTCGAATACGGGGACTTATTGAAATATACAGCAAAAACTAAATAATAATAATTATAAATTTATAAAATGATTTATTATAACTTATTAATAAACTGAATTTATTGGTTCAGAACAATATCTACTTTTAGGATATGCAATAAAATTACTCCTTCATTTTTTTTTCTTTTACTAGGTACTTAAAAAATAAAACACTGAAACGCTTGTACACAGTTTTGAATTGGCTTTAAATATTGTAGAATTCACAATTATGACATCACTTAAGTAATTATAAAATAATATATTGTAACGGCAAAAACCTTAGGATAGAAGGGAAACAATGCTATAGGATTGCAATGACTAACTTTTTTATTTAATTTATTGTGATTTTAAAGCCTATATGAGGTCCTTTACATTTTTCTCAATGGTCAACGTTAGGGTGATGTCACTATTGTTTATTTCACAATCCTTTAAAAGAAAGTCAAGATTTCTGTTTGTAAACCTTGTTCTCTGCTCCTAAAATGACGATCAACTTTGGTTATTCAAACGGAATGCGCATTTTTTGTTGCAAGAGAATAGGGTTTACGAACAACACTAAGGTTTTTAACAAAAAATTTAAAACGTAAACTTCTATAATATAACGAGTCATCATTATTAATGACATATAATGACAAGAGTAAAGTAAAAATAATAATTTTTGTATGTGTTTAAATTGCAGGATGTCTTAGTATTTGCAGATATAAATATTGGTGAATATTGTGAATGTAATCGCATAGAAGGATTTGATACAGAATATCACGTTTGTCTAGCTAATGATGACGATGTATGGGGAGAGGAAGTAAGTATATTTGTTTCTTAATATTTGCATGGAAATAATAAATTATATCATTTATGCTGCAATTATATAATTTTAGCATAAATGATGCTAAATAAAAACAATATGAATAATTAGGCATCACAACAAAATATTTAGATTTGTAACGTAAATATTATAAAGTTTAAGGTGTATGCGGATGACGTCATATTTAATGCGCTTGGAGGCCATACTGGAGTAGTGAATAACATTGCTCAGCATAGAAAAACTTTATTTAAACCAAATTTCTTTGGAAAATTGGCTATTTTTTTGTTATTGTTATTTTTCTCACCTTGCGATACTAATTTAACATATTTACAGCATCAATGCTCTCAAAAATATTGTATACTGGTTTTAAACTGCCAAAATGATTTATTTTCCTATGTCACCCATGTTATTGAGTTATGACGTTGACTTTAACATGAATGCGTAGACCCTATAGCATCGATTATGTTGCATTGAACAACTTATTCTTAAAATGAGATATCATAAATATTGCGTTTTTTTTTGTTAGTCTGATGAGAAGCAGAGACTACATAGGGTTAAATATATATCAATTAATTAGTCACTGGAATGCTGAATTGAGCAACTAATTGATCAATTGATAGATCGATCGATTGATATTGATTGCAATAAATAGATATCATAGAGTTATGAATAATCTGCATTCACCACTCATTATTATCAAAGTTATTAAATTCAAATGTTTGTTCTAGGAGGATCGTATAACTGGTATTATGATAACAGACTATGATGAGACGGAAGTCTTGGGCATTCTTGTAAAAGAAGAATTGTATGATGGTAACGGTGAAGTTGTTCTGTCCTTCAAACCTTATCTGCCCTGGATTAATGACAATAGTATTGAAGACCCTACTGTGTATTAGTCTTTCTCAAGTAAATTTGTCAATTTAATAAAACTTAATTAAAACTATTTTCTCTTTTACTTTTTATTTTATTTTATTTTATTTTATTTTATTTTATTTTATTTTATTTTATTTTATTTTATTTTATTTTATTTTATTTTATTCTATTTTATTTATTTATTTGTTTGTTTATTTATGTATTTATTTATTTATTTATCCGTATATTATTTAATTTAATTTCATTCATTCATTCATTCATTCATTCATTCATTCATTCATTCATTCATTCATTCATTCATTCATTCATTCATTCATTCATTCATTCATTCATTCATTCATTCATTCATTCATTCATTCATTCATTCATTCATTCATTCATTCACTAAATAACAACACACAAACTGCCATGAATGGCATGGACGATATTACAAATTATAGAAGACATGAATTTCCTTATAGTTAACATAACATATTAAATAAAACTACATTTAATTTCTTGTGCACCAATATATATTGTACAAAACATATTTAAATTACACAGCATTTGTAGTTAAGAAGACACTCTGATCTTGTAAGAACAATGCAATCTCACCACCCACATCTGATGATGTGACTGACACTAGGAATCCAGCAACTTCAGTGTGAGCAACATTGGTTATCACCACGCCTTTTAAGTCGTACTGTAACAGTGGAATATAGCAATAAATTTGAATGTCAACGTATTGCTTTTACTAAATGGGTAAATTAAAAGCAAAGAACGCACTCTAAAAAAGGGTGCATTACTTCATTTACGAATCCTAACTTATTTATGATAAACACTTTTGACTTATTATAACCAGGTAAAATAGTGCACTGTAGCCAAGATGTACACACTACAATTGCTATAAAATGGGACAAAAGGATTTTGCTGAATATGCCACGCGAATGAAATCGCTAGAAAATAATTGTCACAACAGTAAGGTGTGTCTACTGCTGCAATTCTCCGCCTTCTTACATCACTCGTATGTGTGAGCACCAAAATATTTATGCTTGCTTGCTTGACCAGCCGTCTGGTGCACCTCTCTCTCTCTCTCTCTCTGCTACTGTCTCACTTCCTGTGTGAGTATCATGCAAAACCAAACTAGACAGCAAACTATCACCTGCATTTCTCTCTCTCTCTCTCTTTCTCTCTCGCTCGCTCTCTCTCTCTCTCTCTCTCTCTCTCTCTCTCTCTCTCTCTCTCTCTCTCTCTCTCTCTCTCTCTCTCTCTCCCTCTCTCTCTCTTTCTCTCTGCTGTCATTGCATGATATTTTTCTCGAGACAGGACAGGAGAGAGAGAGAGAGAGAGAGAAGGAGAGCAAAGGTGTGCGCTAGCGTGCACCAGACCTGGTCAAGCAGGCAAGCAAATTTTGGTGCTCACATATACCAATAATATTGGAAGGCGGAGAAATGCAGCAGTAGACACACCTAACTGTTGTTGTGACAATTATTTTCTAGCGATTTCATTCGCGCGGCTTATTCGGCAAAATCCTTTTGTCCCATTTTATAAAAATTGTAGTGTATATAAAGAAGCTGGTATAATTTTCCATTTTACTGTCGTCACAACTCGATTTCCTTCGTAAAACTTCGAAATTTGACATACGTCATACAAGGTGACCGTAAACAAACCCACGTGGGGTGTGTACCGTATTCACTTGCGAGCGCTGAAAGTGCTGACAAAACGTGCCGTATCACCTCTGTCAGCGCTTCACAGTGTTTACCGAAGAGACCCGAACGGACAACAGCTGATAACCTCTGCGCGCTGCTGAAAGTAAATAGGTTAGGCGGCTCACAGAGGTCTGGCGTACCGTAGTTGCTAGCGCAAAGATAGCAAAAAATTTGCTATCGAAATTGCTCATAATTCGTACCGTATTGCCACAGCACTGCACAGCGCTCTCATCAAAATACGGTACGCACCCGTGGTCTCTCAGGTACAATACATTATGTACCTGGAAAAGGAGGAGGAACACAAAATTTCCCCTCTTGTTTTGATTCGCCTTGTGTGACGTTTCATACCTGAAGCTACCTAGGCAAACTACACCACCAAATTATCAACAATAGCTATTTTAACTTCAAAGAGACAAAGATAACTGAAACCAACTTAAAATACATAAATATTGTTGATAACTGCTAAAATGCGTTATTTTAACTGCTCCTAACTCATAAGTGTTTATCTCAAATAAGTTGGGATTCGTAACTGAAGTAATATATTCTTTTTTAGAGTGGCATGTTGAACAAAAACTTGTCTAATGACAGTTAATATCCAAACATACTCTCTTTAGTACCAAGATACAATACAGTAGACATAAGATAGTTCAATAAAAAAATAGAACAAATTAAGATAAGAAATATGGACAAGAAATTGCCTTTTAATTTAAGTGTTTTTTTAGGGTTTAAGCATTCTAGAATAAATAAGGGGGTTCGCTAAAGTAAGAAAACGTTTTTGACAAAAGAGATAAATTTTCTGTGAGCCACACAAAAACGTGGTTAAAATTTACGACAGTAAAATAATTATTAAAAACAGTCATGGACTGAAGTGAATACCTGAAAATCAACGTTGATTTAGCTGATATTGTTGATTTCTCTGATATTTAAAATAACTCATCAATTACCAATATAATTTTGTCCCGCTTGCACTAACATTTGTGTGGTAAAAGAAAATAGATTTACTATCTTGTGTTCACTTAAATTTCAATATTATTAAAGCTCAAAGAATGAGTTGAATTTACCGATGAAGTGGTATCCTCTCCGTATACTGTAGCGCTCTCTTCCAGACATACGTGCTTTGTGGTAACAAAGTTGGCATCATTATCACATTCGCAAGTCTCACCAATGTTCTTCTTGCCAATCATCAGGGCTTGCTGTCAACATCATTAAATATCAATCAATCAATCAACCAACCAATCAATCAATCAATCAATCAATCAATCAATCAATCAATCAATCAATCAATCAATCAATCAATCAATCAATCAATCAATCAATCAATCAATCAATCAATCAATCAATCAATCAATCAATCAATCAATCAATCAATCAATCAATCAATCAATCAATCAATCAATCAATCAATCAATCAACCAATCAACCAATCAATCAATCAACCAAATAAACGACCAATCAATCAATCAGCCAGTCAATCAATCAATCAACCAATCTAACAGTGACATAAATCAAGGATATTACTCAAACATACAATCAAAGCTTTGTTTTGAAGGCTTCGCCTAGTTTCAAAGTCTTGGAAAGTTAAAAGATGGACTTCTGTCCCAACAGTCTGATAATTTGTGATGGAAGTCGCTAGAGTGGCAACATGGTCTGCTCCTATTGAAGGACAGATCTGGAAATAGCATTTGTTAGTAACGTGTTTTCTTTTTAGTGAAGATAAATTATAGATATGTTTGTTAACCTAGTTACTTGATCGAAAAAATATTATCACATTTAAAAAAACGTTTAGTTATATTTTTTTATGTTTTTACGTTCTGGAGCAAGAAAGAATAAAGAATAGAATTTACTAAACGAGCTTTTTAATAAGTAGTATTCGTTTTATTAAGTATGAAATTGGTATATTAATAAAACTCTTACGTTGCTCCTAATAAATGCGTATTCTTATTTAAAAAAATATGTTTTGTGAATTATTATTTCCGGAGCACAAAGAAGAAAAAAAGGATTTACAACCAAGTTTATTTACAATAAGCTGAAGAAAATTGCGCTCTTTACTTAAACTTCTTTTTTTTCTTGACACATGTAAATGTTAATTATTAAAAAAAAGAGGCGTATCTTTATTGATTATGGGATTTTTAGAACATTATTGCATTTATTTGTTACTCTTTTTCAATTTCACGAAGAGAGGTGATAGAAATCACTTATAACAGGATATTTATGTATAATAATATAAAAATTATTTTTATTAAGAAGCCACAGAAGTCCATTAGTTATAACATATTTTTTAGTATAACGTGCAACATATTAAAATTACAAAATTTTATCATGAAAATATGAAATTGCTTTATAATTTGTAAAGATGAAATCAAATGAATAACAAAATTAAGCCTTATATAAAAATATGTTTTTTGTTATATTATAACATAATTATACGATACTTACACGCAATAACGTAATACAATTAACCAGAGTATTAGTAGTATCACAGTCTGTGTTGGGTACAACTTGTTTGACATTTCTGTCTAGACCGTTAGTATTATCTGGTAATCTAGCATCAAATTTCACTGCAAGATCTGAAGCAACGTGTCTGAAATTATGTCTCAAAATTAGAAAATTTGCCTGAAAATAGACATTAGCCCTAAAATTAGAAATAATTAGAAATTTATACCTCAAATTAGAAAAACAAAATTGTTCCCCACCCCCCTCGAAAATCTATATGAACTTATAAAGAAAAAGAAGCAACAGTTTTAAGGCTGACTTTTAGCAATTTTAATCACATTCACTTCTGTTTTTACGTACTACGCATGCGCATAACATTGAAAGGAAAGTGAATATGAGTAAAATCGCTTAAAATCGGCCTTAAAACTGATGCTTCTTTATTAGCTAATACCTAAAAATTAGACAAATTGCCTCAAAATTAGACATTTACTTTAACATGTGGCATTATCTCAAAATTACAAAATGTGCCTCAAAAATAGAAAAAATTTATATTACAATTAAAAATATTTTTTTGCAAACTTAGAAATTTGCTTAGAAACATTTGCTTAAAAAGAATTAAAAACATTAACTAAAATTTAGAAAAAAGTACCGCAACAGCAGAAAATTGTACATAAAAATGAGCAAATGTGTCTCAAAATAACTTTCAAGTAAGAAATCCATTAACATTTACGGAAATAAATAATGGAAGAATTATGAAAACTTATATGTCATTATGAAAAGGCCATTATATAGAATAATCAAGAATAATTGTCAATATAAATATTACGTATCTATAGTAGCAGATGGAGTGACTATCCAACGTTGGCTGTACACTATTCCAGTACCTAGCAAACCGGCGTTGTTTACGTTGAAAATATATGTCTGAAATATAAACAAAGAAAATAAATCAATCGATCAATCGATCAATCGATCAATCAATCAATCAATCAATCAATCAATCAATCAATCAATCAATCAATCAATCAATCAATCAATCAATCAATCAATCAATCAATCAATCAATCAATCAATCAATCAATCAATCAATCAATCAATCAATCAATCAATCAATCAATCAATCAATCAATCAACCAACTTAAAATAAGATACAATAGAAAGTATCCTAAAAGTTATGCAATTTGTTTTGCATTCCGGACACAACAGTTGCATATGTATGCAGGATACTTTGCAATCTAATTGCAAAATCTAATTGGTCGTTTTTAATTGGAGTATTAGGAATTTCATGAACATAATATTAAAGTCAGTATAGCTTTAGATAATGTAAGATATATCGAAAATGTATTTTTCTAATTTTAATTCTTCATTTTAGTTATTTCTTACGTTTTGATGTTGGGTATTTTTTTTTTTTTTTTTTTTTTTTTTTCAGTTTTTGTCAGAAGTTAAGTTTTTTTTTTATTGGATAAAATCCCAAAACACGCACAAAATGCGTTTCCAATATCTTACATAATCTAAAACTACATTAATTAATCACTACTACATTAAAGGAATAGACCAGAGAAAAACATAAGCATTTATATCACAAAACATTTGATGGGATTTACATAAATAACATTAGTTTGTCTTAAAACCCAACAGTAGCTCTGTAGCAGTGATCAGAAAATTCGATTCATGAAACCCGCACAACATTTTCATATTAATTTTTGCATGTTTCTGACGTTATAAACACGAATTTTCATGCAAATGGCATACTTTACGGTTTTTTCACGCTCTCTCGTGGAGCTTCTGGTAAAAATTGTCATCAGTTTTGAAGATCCTATTTCGTTTTTATTCATTAAAAAGCACATGTTGTTCTATGTGGTCTACGGCTTTAATATCAATCGCAGGATATAATATAATGAGGGTGAATAAAATAAACGCATGTTTACCATATATTTCATATCCGCAAATTCAGTGTCCGTCACTTGCATCACACCCATAAGACGAAAGTTGTCACGGGAAAAACGCACAGAATCTGGGAAAACGGTTTTGTTACTATTTTTTAAATTTCATTTAAAATTCAGTTAACACTGATTACAAAGTTTTTTTTGTATTTTTTTTTTTTTTTTTACAAAAAAACTTAAATCCTGTACTTAAAAAAATTATATTTAAAAATAAATTATGAAATGTGATAATCTTTCATACACCCATTACGTTCCTTAAATATTTATTTACTTTATACTCTCACAAACTGGGACAAAAAATATTGTAAGGTAGGCAACTTTTAGGATTCATGACGTCACAAAATCCAGTTCTATGTAATAAAAAGTTTGAGAAGCTTTCTCTCTTGTTAATAAGATTACACATAAGGGTTTTAGAGGTTTAATATGTGTATGTATGAGTTGTATGCATTTTATGATTTATCAACGAGAAAACCTTTTTTTTTTTTTTTATACAGGACCTCTTTATAATAAGACTATGCATCAACGTTATAAACATGTATGTATATATATATATATATATCACTGACCGCGCATCTCAATGGTAAAAAAAGCAATTTTAATGAACCGCGCGAGTGGTAAATAAGCATCTTTCACGGCTGTCGCGGGTGGCAAATGTCATGTGCTGTGAGCATACCTCTTTTGACACTCGCGCGCTTCATGAAAATTGCTTTTATACCATTTAGACGCACGGCCAGCGATATATATATATATATATATATATATATATATATATATATATATATATATATATATATATATATATATATATATATATATATATATATATATATATATATATATATATATATAAATATGTATTACTCCAATACTATCTTTAATTAATATACATAAACAAAAATAAATACGTTTCATATTTGGGCTGTCCCAAATCGATTTTAACAAGAGATATTTATATCTACACGGAAAAATAAACTATACTTATACCATACATAAGTACAAAGTACAGGTAGTAATAAACTACAATACTATAATACTATATACCTAATCTAAGTGAGTCAAACCGTTATTAAAGTATAATATTGTATCTACATTAAGTAGTATTGTAGTATAATAATACCTGTTCTAGGCTAATGTCTACCTATTGCAAAAAAAAGGATTCATGTGTACCTGCCATAAGTTGCAACTTTTTTCCGTGTACCTAAATTTACACAATTTTGATGAATAATGAAAATGTTAGGCATAAAAAAATAGGTTCACGGAAAATAAATAATACTTAAAGCAAGTAAATGCAATAGGTAGACATATAACCTAGAACATAGGTATTATTATACTACAATAATACCTAATGCAGGTGCACTATGCTACAAAAAAGGTGTGATTTACTTAGATGAAATGGTATTGTAGTTTTTAACTTCCTGTTGCAAATTAAAGTATTTATTGTAAAATATAGGATACATGACTCTGCCATATAGGTAATTTTTTTTTCTGTGTATATACAACATATATGAACGTAGCATAAATTACGTAATTTATTTCAACCATGCAACACATCCAAACAGATCCTGAAATTTTACTATAAAAAAAAAAGTTGACTTTTAAATATCATTTAAAAAAAAAACATTTAGAAACAATATATAATTAATATTATTTTACCTGAAGCATTATTAAAATCTTGGGCTTGAGTTCCAATACTAAAAACGAGAGCAAACAGAAGAACCAAACTCCACATTTTGACAAAGTATAGAACAAAATATGAAGACGCAACAACTTTATACAACATTATTCTATGCCAATTTTTAAATGCATGTAATTACTTGATAAAAATATAATTTTATACATTTTACAACTGTCTTTTTTGTTTTTCGTTTTAAAAAATTTCATTTTAATTGTTACAGATATGAATAATTGTATAGTAATTTTAGAATATTAAAAACTATGAACCTTTAGCAAAAAAAAAAAAAAGTTTTCAAGTATATTTTCAACTTAATTACATGATAAATTACTGTAACTTGTGTTTATGAATATATGTAACCATTCTGATACAATAATAATTATATTACAATGAGGAAGGTGAATTGAATTTTTTTTTTTTTTTGAGTTTATGATATTTTTGGAAAGAGCTTTAAAAAATTTTGAGGCGCTATTTTTTCTTAGGACGATTGGAGCATGTGAAGTATTTTTAATTAATTTTTGAAAATCGGCCTAGAAAGCCTGTGACGTCATCAGTTCACGTTTTTCTAGGCAAATACTAATCGTTCGAGGTTCAGTAACCAGTTTAATGAAATCAGCTTGTCCTCAGAAATTAAAAGAAAACTGGCTACTAAACCTTCTACGGTCAATACCTTCCGAAATAAATGCCCGATTGATGACGTCACAGGCTTTTTCGGTCGATTTTCAAAAAAAAATATTAAAAATATTCCCATGCTCCAATCGTTTTAAGAAAAAATATAGCCTCAAAAAATTTTAACGCTCTTTTCAAAAATGTCATAAAAAGTGGGGGTTAAAAAAATTCACCTTCCTCATTAACTGTGAATAATATAAAGTGGTAGAAGCTAAAATAATACTCACAACATACTCGATTGTATTGTTTGTTAAAGTGATATTAATCCCTAAAAATAAGTTGTTGTTTTCCACTATGAAATATTCTAAATGTATTGCAACTTGCAACAAATAATGTATTATGGCGTTTGATATAGGTGCTCTTTCTGTATAATTTTAAAAGAAAACATGTAAAAGAAAAAAAAAAGAGTAGAATTTAAACTATTTTTCTTTTATATGGTTTATCGTTACATGTTTCAATACGCTGTAAAAAATAAATATATGATGTATTATTCAATATTGACTATCATTTCTAATTGTATCAACTAATACAGTGCATGTACAATAACCTAAGCTGATTTGCATTTTGTGTGTTATATATTATTATGGTTGATACATGAAAGAAATGAATGAACATATTTGAATTTTAATATATTTTTGTTCTTTTATCAACCGTATAGTTATATTATTTAAAAATATATTTTTAAATAAAACAACTGATAAAACCAATTGTTATCTTCTCTCTCTCTATATCTCTCTCTCTCCCTGTCCAACTCACTCTTTTTTTTACGTAATTATTAAATTTTAAACATTTTGTATGTCATTTTTTTGTATGCTGAATGCTGAGACAAGGTTGTAAAATGTTTCAATTTTTCCATGCTATGTTATCTCATATTTTGTGTGATTAAAAAAATATTATCACATCACATTTAATGAATATTACTACGACAAGAAAATTGTTTGGATATTTTTGAACACGTTATATTACAGAACATTAATGATGTATTATGTATAAATGTGTATGTAGTTTATATGCGCATGACGTCATACTAAATGCACTTTGATGCTATAGAATAATAATAAAGCAATATAATTATCAGAATTCCTTTAAAAATAAGCCAAATTATTGGAAAATTTAAAAAATATACATTAAATAGTTTGAGAACTTTATGTATTCTTTTATTTTTTATTTTTTTTGCAGGTTTAGTAGAAAATTATATAATTTCAGAGCTACAGTAATAACAATATTAAATATTTTTAATTTATATAATATCTAGTTAGTTTATTAGTAATATTTGCGTAATTATGATAAACATTGCATTGAAATATTTTTTTGAGTTTTCTTAGAATTTTTTTTGTTTAAAGCCCTTGACAACTTACTTTTTTATCATTTAGAATATTAGATTGATAATAAATAATAACCTTATCCTATTATCCATGAATTATACACCACCACGTTTATTTTGTATTTATTTCATTCATTTTCAATTTAGCGGTTATTTCACGCATCTGACGTCACAATGTACCAATGGGGCCGTGATGGCGTGCAAAGAACGTGAGAAGGGGGCTTAAATTTATCACGTGACCAGAGCGGTGACTGTGATTGGCGGTGGTTCATTGTGACGTCAGATGCGTGAAATAATCGTCAAATTTAAAATAAATGAAATAAATACAAAATCAACGTGGTGGTGTCTAATTCATGGATAATAAGGTATGGTGATTTTCAATCTAGTAATCTAAATGATAAAAAAGTAAGTTGACACGGGCTTTAAACTTTGCGATAGTATAATATTCATCCTTTTTGTTTTATTAATATTTTACCTTATTTTAATCTAACTTCCCATCCAGTTTTAAGAAAATTAAGAGAGTTATTAGTTTTCTCATATAAATAATAAATAAAGTCAAAAAATTTCTTAAACTTCATTTTTATTAAAAATCACAAACTATAATTGAGATAATATGTTGACAATTTTCAATACTCGTAGGGAGCAATTAATGCATTATCATCAAGAAAAGTTTTAACAGCGTCTAGATGAAGTACAATTTCCCCATTGCCAGGTGTCTGTTCTTTGACAAAGAAACCAATAACTTCTGAATTTGCACGATTGGTAACTACAAGACCTTTCATATCGAGCTGAAAAATAAAATAAAGCAAATGAATTAAAATCAAGAGCATCGTTTGTGTACGTATGTATCATAGTCCCATCTAGTAATTTATCATTGATGATGTTTTGAAGGACACAAACTCTTTAAGAATATATTATTATATAGGGTGTCTGTACGTGACGTCATATTTAATGCACTTGGAGGTCATACTGGACTAATGAATAACATTGCTCAGCATAGGAGAAACTTTATTTTTGGCTATTTCTTTGGAAAATCAGTTATTTTTTTTGTTATGATTATTTTTCTTACATACTTGAGAGACTTTCTTAACCTATTAACAACATCAATGCTCTCAAAATTATTGCTTAATATTTTTAAAGAGGCAACATGGGAAATGAGTAAGTTTCCTTGATCAGAGTATGATACTTATAGTGCTCAAATATTGAGTCTACTTTTAAATGACTGAAACTATAACCTTTAATTAAAAGTTTTGGAACACCTTGAACAAAAACACTTTCTTAATATCCTAACATGCCTAAATAATAATGTGGATTTGACCGAACTCATTGATTTCTAATTTATTTTTCGTTCACAAAATAGTGCGTGCGGATTCTGGCGTCACAGCTTGCTTGGTTTACGTGCGCGTACAACAAGCTAGCTGTGACGTCAGTTTCTGTATACATCATTTTTTGAATGGAAAATAAATTAGAAATCAATAACTCCTGTCAAATCAGCATTGATTTTCAGGTATATTAGGATATCAGGCAATTTTTTTTTGTTCAAGGTGTCCTACGCCTTTAATATACTTACTGTGTTGGCTTCTCCATACCATACTGGATCTTCTGCAAGGCAGACATGATTTGCTTGAATAAAACCTGTGAGGTCATAACATTCACACATTTCTCCAACTTTCTTAAAGAAATAAACCAAACGTTTCTAGAAAATAACAATAATAACGAGAGCTGTAAAAAAATTTACCAAAATCTTAATACCATAAATAACCTAACTAAAAAATTAATCCATTCAATTTGATTTATATATATTGTCAAAGCAAAAATTTACTAATATACATTGCACGTTATATAAAGTTATATAAGGTATATAATAGTGCATCATAACAATGAGATATTTAGCTGTTTAACTAGTTTTTTTATTTTAATAAGAAGATTCTTTTTTTAATTTGATATAATATAGTTAGAAATTTATGTTTCACTTACATCACTACCTTCTAAAACAAAGTTATTTAGCAATACTTCTACTGATGTATCACGATATGGCGACAAAGATGGTGCAATAGTTGCTGCATGATCATCTGTTATTGAAGGACAAATCTGAAAAATTACAACTTTAATATATATATATTATATATATATATATATATATATATATATATATATATATATATATATGTATATATATATATATATATATATATATATATATATATATATATATATATATATATACATATATATACATATATATGGGTGTGTGTGTATATATAAAAGAAAAAAAGAAAGTATCATGACGCCATAATCCCTTCCTAGGTAGGCCAGGACAAATCCTTTCTAGTTTACAATGATCAGTGGCTTACCAAACCACAGGCTACACCATTGAACACTACACTCCTCTGGGACCTGTGCAGTTAGGACCACCAAATCTTACGTTGGCAGCACTCGCTACTGTGGATGAAAGGTGGTCAAACTGCCTGGTCAACCTACTTATCACAGCGGAACGTACACATTAAAACACACTAAAACTTCACTGTTCTAGCCACAGCTCTTACAAGCTGGCCTTTCAAGGCCAACCCGGCTTGGTATCAAACGCCAAACCTTCAGCATGCCAAACGAGCACGCTAGCCACTACACCATATATATATATATATATATATATATATATATAGGGTCTATGCAATCATGTTAAAGTCGACGCCATGTTGGATAACTCCATAACATGGGTGGCATAGAACAAAAAATCATTTTGCCAGTTTAAAAACACTATGCAATATTTTTGAGAGCATTGATGTTGTAAATATGTTGAATTAGTATCACAAGTATGTGAGAAAAATAACTATAACAAAAAATGAACCAATTTCCCAAAGAAAATTGGCTTAAATGAAGTTTGTCCTATGCTGAGCAATGTTATTCACTACTCCAGTATGGCCTCCAAGCGCAATAAATATGATGTCATCCGCATACACCCTATATATATATATATATATATATATATATATATATATATATATATATATATATATATATATATATATATATATATATATATATATATATATATAAACACGAGTGAGGGAGTTTTCTTCTTATCAAAATACTAAACCGCATACAAATTTTTACCTTAGAGTTATTGTCGAGACCAAACAACATGCCCTTTTTTTTAACTGAGTCAACTTAACACAAAATTAACCACCTGAAAGCATGTTCAATTTTTACTAGTACGCCCGCAAGAGCGCTCCAACCAACTGTAAAGTAGGCCTGATGCCAGGATTGCCAGCACATACAATAGCAAAAGTGATGCGGGATGCATAAGTTAGACATTTCTTTATACGTTTAAGGCTTTACAATTGGGTTATTTAAAAAAATAATTGTAGGTTTGAAAATGCCATTTTTTTTTTATTTGAAAGGGAATGTTGTTTGGTTTGGACGGTGGCTTTAATTATCTCTGCATGTTTAAAAAAGAGATAAATTGTCTTTAATTCTTATTATTCTGACGTAAAGATATTCGTTGAAATTATTTTTATTTTATTTTTAGGAGTTAAATAATTTCTATTTTTTACTTAATTTCTTATTTTTTAAAATTTTCTATTTAAGAAAGTCGCTATCATAATTATTGCGTGATAATATTTTCCATGTACGAAATACTACAACTTACTCGTAATAAAGCAACACAGTGTGTTAGAAGTGACGATGAACAGTCAGGGTCATCAATTATATCTTTAACTCTGCGTTGGATACCGTTCCAATTTGTTGGTACTGAGCAAACAGTAACGGTCAGATCTGATTCTGTATGGCTGTAAATATTGTAAGTCAAGTTAACGAATTAAAAAAAAAACAGATAGATAGATAGATAGATAGATAGATAGATAGATAGATAGATAGATAGATAGATAGATAGATAGATAGATAGATAGATAGATAGATAGATAGATAGATAGATAGATAGATAGATAGATAGATAGATAGATAGATAGATAGATAGATAGATAGATAGATAGATAGATAGATAGATAGATAGATAGATAGATAGATAGATAGATAGATAGATAGATAGATAGATAGATAGATAGATAGATAGATAGATAGATAGATAGATAGATAGATAGATAGATAGATAGATAGATAGATAGATAGATAGATAGATAGATAGATAGATAGATAGATAGATAGATAGATAGATAGATAGATAGATAGATAGATAGATAGATAGATAGATAGATAGATAGATAGATAGATAGATAGATAGATAGATAGATAGATAGATAGATAGACACTTACCCGTTTGTTACTGACTGCAATGTAACCACCCAAAACTTATTTCTCACTATACCAGTTCCAACATGTTCTTCAAGAGAAGGGTCTTGAGCATTGGTCGATATGAAAGCCTAATTCAAAATAAATACTACATTCATTTAAAATACTAGACAAATTTTTAGTATCAATTATTTTATAATCAAAAACATAACATTTTGAAATTAACAAAAAAAAGTTTAACAATATCAATATCGGTCTTGTACTATTGTCTAAACAAAACTAGAAAAAAAGTTCAATAATTTCAACATCGTTCTTGGTGTTCCATTTTCTAATAAAAAAGGAGGAAAAAACTTTCGTCAGAGACACTACTAAAAAAAGTAAAAACATGATTTTTGACATTTCACGTTATTTTTGTTAGAAATATTAAAAAAAAAAAAAAAAAAAAAAAAATGGAAAACAGGCAAAATAGCCTGAAAAGTCCAAAATATGAACTTTAAGACTAAAATAGTCACTAAATAGTCTATTTTAAATTTTGTGCATAGGCTTGAAGTCATATGATTCGTACATATTTTTAGTAAAAACTCCAATAGTCATAATATTGACAATAGTCTAAAGCTAAAGACAATTGCTCAGCACAGGACAAACATAGATTTTTTGATATTTTCTTTCCTAAATTAGTTGATTTTTTTCTTTGCTAATATATTTCTGAAAACTTAATTCAGCGTGTTGACAGAATCATTGCTCTCAAAAATATTCCTGACAATATTTTTTAATTTTCAAAATGTGTCTTATCTCTATACCGCATCCCATGTGAATAAGTGCTCACAAATGGAGCATGAAGAGAGCAGAAAATTGTATCAAATTTTTATCACAAGATACCAAACAATTATTTTAGAGTGTATATAATATATAAAAATTACTGTAACTTTATAAATTGTTATGTGTACTTACCATATACTTTAAACTATCAAACTCGGCTTGCTCGTCATAATAATTATAGCTTGACATGCCTACAAAACGACCTTTACCTGAAAAATATAGTTACAGAATAAATTTAAGTGAAATGATTAGTATATTCTAAAGCAACATTCCATTAAAAAAATTTAAAAACAAAACATAATGCTAGCTCATTTTCAGCATTTTTTTTTTTTTTTTTTTTTGCATACAGCATAATTTATGCTATAATTCATAATAACTATGCTGTAAAGCATTATATATTTTTTTCGTATATCATAATCATTCTCCTCTAGTTTATTACGCAAGTGCTGTCAACTTTTTTTTTTCAAAGCGTCATTGGTCCAAATTGCACACATTTGGTAGTCGAACCCAAAAGAGTGTGATAATGGAATGACCCTGAAGTCTGGTAAGTCTCACATCATACATAAAATCATATACTGAAAAAGGGTTATCTTGGCCTACACCGAAAGGTATGGCGTAATGATATATATATATATATATATATATATATATATATATATATATATTAATTTAGTACTCTTCATGCTAAAATAACATAAATGCAGCAAAAAATAAGCAAAAAAAATTTGTCATGTATTATACTAAAATAATAATAATTTATTATTCATTTGTAAATAATAATAATTACTGTACCAGTTTTATTTGAAAAAAAGCCATTGACAACACCACATAAGAATAACGAAACAATTACAAACTTTAACATTTTTAAGCTTAGAAAGTAAAATATTTCTAGAAAACATGTTCTTATATACGCAATGTATTTTACGCCTCATTGATTGTTTTTTTTTTTTTTTTTTTTTACATTGAATGGTGTACATTTTTTTAGAGTATATTTTTTCTTAACTTTAATGTGATATGAAAGTAAAAACATCGTTATCATTTTCTTTAAGTTATTTTTTTTTTAAATAAAAAATCAATTTTATTGTATACTTTTATCAATATTATATATTATATTATCTCTTTACAGGGTGTGTTGTAAACAGTAGAAAAAAAACACACAAAAACATTTTATATTATATAAATGAAAAAAAAAAAATTACTATCGCTTTAAACACTATATGGCTATATTTTTAACATGAAGGCGTAGAACACCTTGAACAAAAAAAAGTGTATAATATCTTAATATACCTAAAAATCAACGTTGATTTGGCCAGAGTCATTGATTTCTAATTTATTTTCCATGCACAAAATGGTAGATGCGGGTATATGATATCACAGCTCACCTGTTTCCGCGCGCGTGAACCAGAAAACTGTGACGTCATAAACCCGCGCATCTGACATTTTGTGAATGAAAAAATATTAGAAATCAATAACTCCGGCCAAATCAACGTTAATATTTATGGTATGTTTTTTGTTGGAAGTGTTCTACGCCTATAAGAATTTTACTTTTTCTAATTATTAAACCGGTTTGATGTTAGCTGGTTTTTATGCACATCTCTGTTGCCTGTATGAATGATGCTGAATTATAACAAAATAAATAATTATGCTGTTTAATATAATATTTATGATCTTTAATATAGTTGTTATGAATTATAGTATCTGATGCATCTGGTGCTGTATTGAAAAAATCACGTTGTAATATAGAGCTATTATAATCATTACGCATATATTTTTTTTCCTGTTTGGTTTTTAAAAATATTTATGTAATAAACCAAAAATATTACTACGATGTTGCAAGGGGAAAAATAAATAAATTATTAAATAATACATTATATTAAAACCAGCACTTTCTTATATATTGTGATGTGAACTACAATTATGATTTTTTATATGGATTGTATTTCAAAATACAATTCGGAAACTCCAAGTGTGTGTAATGAAAATAATGAAACCAAAAAATTATATATATATATATATATATATATATATATATATATATATATATATATATATATATATATATATATATATATATATATATATATATATATATATCCGGATAATATTAATGATTGTATTTGTGTACGAGATTTTAAATACTTTTTTAAAGTAAGATAATGTAAAAAAATCGAACACTAGTAATGTTAATTATGGTTCATTGCTAACAATTTTTAATAATTTATTATTATAATTATTATTATTTTATTCAAATCTTCCTTACTTTACTTAAAAGCATAGACAACATGAAAACATTAGCATTTATATTACAAAACACTTGGTGGGACTTACATAAATAATATTAATTGGTCTCAAAACCTAACTGTATCGCCGTAGCAGTGATGATAACATTTTGATTTATGCAACACGCATAACATTTTTATACTAGTTTTTGCCTGTTTCTGACGCCATAAACAGAAATATTCACGCAAATTGCATATTTTACAGCTTTTTTACGCTCTTACTTTGGGGTGACCGATTTTGAGCGGAAATAGTCAAAACAAGAACTTTATTGTCATATTAATTCTCCCTCCTTTATTTATATGAATCAAAACAAAATCTATAATTTGCAAATAAAATAAATGCATACAAAAAAATACTTTTTGCACTGAAAAAAGTTGTAATGTAATATTTTTAATATAAAAAAGTTGCAAATTTGATTTAAAAAAATTGGTGTTACAGTTTGAGCTTTGACATTTATTTATCCTCAAAGTGGAATAACTTAAATATTTGATCATGTTTTCATGTTTTTGACACAACTAATCTTCTAAAAGTAACATATCATCTTATTTCATGTCAATTTTTTACTTCGCAACCGTTCAGTTCGTGAACTACCAGCCAGTTTTCTACTACCATAAAAATTGATTTATTGGCTGATTGATTAACTAATTGAATTGACTAATTAATAGATAGATTGATTGATTAGCTTACTTGGATAGCTTCCTTGATTTTATTTTTGTATATATTTCACATAGAACTGAAAACTCTGCTACTATACAATATAACCTTGCTAAATACGTGTAATGAAAAAGGAATTTTTATTAATTAATATTACTTTATTTTATTATTATTATTTTTTTTTTAAGTAAAACAGGAAGGCGAAATTATAATCAATTATAATTATCACTTTAGCTGGAACCATTTTTTATTATTGTTATTATTATTATTATTATATTTTTTTTTGCGGAAATCATGGAAAAAATTATCAGTAATTATTATAAAATTATGAAAAGGAAATTAAATGTGGTTAGAATAAATTTACTAATTTATTACTTATCTTTTTTTCTTTTCTTTTTATAATACTTATAAGTATTAGATAAAATATATTACGTATAGTTTAAACTTCATTAAATAGTATATAATATAGATTTATGGAGCAAGAAAATTGTACAGACATAATATTCCAAGTTTTAAACAGTGATATACAATAGCTCAAAAGAATTGAGGAAGTTTCCATAAAATTAAGATTCTGTTCTGAGCAAATTTTTAGAAAGAGTATAACCAGTAGATTCTAAAGTCAATATTCAACTTTATTTATTACATTTTAGTAATTAATTACCCACTAAAACATGTCCGTTATGCCCTCCTAGAAGACCCTTTCATTATTTTTACGATCATCTTCTGCAAATTTAGACGCGCAATATTTTAAATTAACATTAATTTTTATTTCTAATTTTTAAGTTCATTAAAGGTAGTATTTTTATTGGATTTTTAAAAGTTGTGGAATGACATATAGAGCGTCATCTTTTCTCTATGCTCACATTCATGATCTCATTTAGAATATAAAACAAATTTACCACCCCCACCCCCCACACTTTTTTTTTTTTTTTTTTTTTTTAAGTTTTTATCATTGCATTATATAACGTTATTTTAATATACCGTATATTTGACGGGGAATCGTTCTCCGATTCTCCTATTAAATATTCAGTGCATGCTTTCCTCATTATAAACACCACCTAAGTCTGTCTATTATTTAACCTTAAAAAATTAATTAACGGCTTTTATTGGGCGCAATCAGGCGTACAACCTCTCAATTAAACCCAATTGTTTAGAAGTACAGCCAGTTACAATTTTAGCATCAATATATTATTATTATATAACATAAAAATTACATTGGTATTTTTTTTTTTTATAATTTTTAATCATAATTTGCCTTATCATTTATTTTACATAATAATTTTTTATTTTTAAACTTCCGTTTAAAACATAATCACAATATACACAGTAGATTAATACAAACTAATAATCAATAAATAATAATGTAAGTAAGATACTTAGCTTAGTTTATAATGTGTAAGCTAACGCATTATGTGGTTCTAGTACTTATATTACTAGAAGTCACCTCCAGTCTTGCTACACCAATGCAACAATATGGTACACGCATTGCTACTGGTCATAAATCGAAAAAGAAACGTTGTGTTTTGATATCACCCTGTATGGAAGGATATAAATGGGTGGGAAAAAGGTGTAGGCTTATTAAAGGTATTTATTTATTTATTTATTTATTTATTTATTTATTTATTTATTTATTTATTTATTTATTTATTTATTTATTTATTTATTTATTTATTTATTTATTTATTTATTTATTTATTTATTTATTTATTTATTCATTCATTCATTTATTTATTTATTTATTTATTTATTTATTTATTTATTTATTTATTTATTTATTTATTTATTTATTTATTTATTTATTTATTTATTTATTTATTTATTTATTCATTCATTTATTTATTTTTTTATTTGTTTCATTATTAATTATTGTTGTATTGATTGATTGATTAATTGTAAGCTGTTGATATACATTCATTTGCTTTACAGATCGCAATGCTAAGTGAATCTTAATCTTCTTTGAAGAAAAAAAAAAACTATTAATGAAAATGTATTGCAAATTTTAAAGTTTACCTATATTACTTAAAAAATATATAATAATAAAAAGAAACACAAAGTGGATGGTTCTGCAATGCTGAAGGATAAGAAGTTTGAAGAATCGTAACTTTGTCCACGCCTCCTGTTATTGGCTAGAGTGCTACGCCTGTTACATCCATTGTTGGCTGCATGTCCAATTCTGTGTAATAAGATTTAAAAAGTGCTTTTCCATAAACTTGTAATCGGTAAAATTTTATGAACAATTTTAATAAAAAGAACATTGTAAACTATTAATGGTATACTAGTTTTATTTGTCTTTTTTTTTTTTTTTTTTTTTTTTTTTTTTTTTACTTTTGCTGTTGAGAGAGTAGGTGACCGGCTGATATCTCGCACAAGCAAAACGGTCATGAAATATAAAATTAACAAGAAGTAAAGAAACAAAAAATTCTCAAATTTTAAGTTGTCAAACACAAGTAAAAACAATCAAATATTAAATTTGTTCCATTTAAAGATGGAAAAAGATGTAAAAATTCAAGATTTATCGTTAACTTTATTACACGTTAGGAAGTTTTTAAAAATTAAAATGATTATTAAAAATACTTTTTTTGAACAAGACACAATTTTTGAAGTTCATATACAATTATTTTATTTGAAAATAATATGATTTATTTGTGCTAGATGTGAAACGTACATAGAATTGTCGTGAAAATAAATATCCTCTTTAAACCACTTCCGCAACAAGTCGGTAACCGGTAACCTACTGCCTTAAATACAAAATTATAGTGTTATCACTGATTACTTGAGTTTTATAAAGTATTGTGTATACTGCAAACTGAAAAAAAAAATTAAATTGTTTGCTATTCTTGCTGATTTTAAACGCTGAAAAGTACTGTTCAGCTGGGCTGGAGACATGTAATGCATGGATCATAAGAAAAACAAAATATAACCTTAAAAAAAAAAAAAAAAAAAAAAAAAAAAACTGGTAACGATGTACAGTAATCTATTTGGTATACTCAAGCAAAATACTTATCTCAGTGCTTGCATGCAGGCTGCAAAGTTTTATATTATGTTGTTATCATAGGGTGTATGCGCATGACGTCATTCTAAATACGCTTCGACGTCATACTAGAGCAATGGATATCATTCATTGCTCAGAAAAAGACAAACGCCAGTTTTTTTTGTTTGTTTTTTCTGTTTTTTTTTTCTGTTTTTTTTTTTTTTTTTTTTTTTTTTTTTTTTGAGAAATCGGGTAATTTTATTTTTGTTTTTTATTTTTCTCAGATACTTAAAACCGCAATTTAATCTATATTAACCATTATCAATGCTCTCAAAAATATTATATTAAGTATTATGAAATTGGGAAAATGTTTTATTACCGTAACAATAACATAAATATATTATATAAAATATATATATTGCATAATTTTTATAATCTGTATTTTTTTATACTTAAAAAGGGAATCGATCTCCCGGTTTTCCTATAACTTAATCAGTGCATGTTTTCCTTCTTTTAAAAACCACTAACTATACATTTATATTGTTTAACCTTAAAAAAAAAATAACAACTTACCCAATGCCTTATCATTCATTTTACATAATTTATTTTTTAACTTCCGTTTAAATCACTATCACAATATAATATGAATAATACAAACTTTAAATCAATAAACAACAGTGGCAATACAATACTCAGCTCAGTTTATCATGTGTAAGCTAACGCATTATGTGATTCTAGTACTGGTATTACTAGAAGTAACTTCCAATCTGGCTGCACCAATGCAAAAGTATGGAACACGTATAGCTAGAGGAGAAGTATATCGTACCTCGAAAAGGAGACATCGTGTTTTGAAGTCACCTTGTAAAGAAGGATATAAAATAGTTGGAAAAAAGTGCAGGCGTATTAAAGGTATTTATTTTTCTATTTATAAATATTTTAAAATATAACATACCTTATTATAAATATAACATACCTTATTATAAATATAATATAATATAATATAATATAATATAATATAATATAATATAATATAATATAATATAATATAATATAATATAATATAATATAATATAATATAATATAATATAATATAATATAATATAATATAATATAATATATAGTATATCATATCATATAACATTATATTATATAGTATTATATATATAAATACGAGTATATATACACATACACATACTTGCATATCTATCTATCTATCTATCTATCTATCTATCTATCTATCTATCTATCTATCTATCTATCTATCTATCTATCTATCTATCTATCTATCTATCTATCTATCTATCTATCTATCTATCTATCTATCTATCTATCTATCTATCTATCTATCTATCTATCTATCTATCTATCTATCTATCTATCTATCTATCTATCTATCTATCTATCTATCTATCTATCTATCTATCTATATATCTATCTATCTATCTATCTATCTATCTATCTATCTATCTATCTATCTATCTATCTATCTATCTATCTATCTATCTATCTATCTATCTATCTATCTATCTATCTATCTATCTATCTATCTATCTATCTATCTATCTATCTATCTATCTATCTATCTATCTATCTATCTATCTATCTATCTATCTATCTATCTATCTATCTATCTATAACTGATTTGTTTTTATTTTTTGCTTTACAGACCGCGCTGAATAAATGGCAATCTGGCAAAATATGTCAACTTAAAATTCTCATATCCATACACCATAAGCTGCCTTAATTAAAAGTTAAACTTTATTTCTGATTTAAACATAACGTTCTTTTACTTCATTATTGCAAGAGTGATTAAAAAAAATTGCTGTTATCAAAAAGTGCAATTTATGATCTATTGCACTAACGAAAGAACTTTACCTCGACGAAGAAAATCAATCTTAAAATGTAGTAATAAATGTCTCAAAAATTGATAAATTTGTTATTATAATTTAATAATTGTTTTATTTTTATACGTACAAAATTTAAGATTATTTACTAAGGGTATTTAAAGTTAGCAATAAGAGCTGCAGTATCGATCATGTATGTAGCTTTGTATGGTCCAAGTCCAATTTCTCCAAACTCAACAGTAGGGTCTTGTGATTTCACCAAGAATCCAATTATTTTTGAGTTGTTAGAACTCGCTACAATTACACTTATCGTCTCATCTCATCTTGTACGAATACAAAAATGTACAGTAAAGTAATTAGTGCATGAGTGAATGAATGAATATCGATGCCTCTGCGTCAAAAGCGAGCATCTACACTTTCCAAATTTCCCACAAAACGACTATTTACACTTTTCGCCGATGAGGAACTGCAATTTAAAGTTTATGGCTGCTAGTCGAGTTACAGCACTGCTCAGAAAGTGTATAAATAGTCATTTTGTCGGAAATCCAAAAAGTGTGGATGCTCGCTTTAGACGTGGAGGCATCGATATATCAAATGAATGAATCAATAAAAAAAAAACACAATTAATATTATTAGAGTATGTGAGAAGAATAATATAAATAACAATAAATAACCATCAACAACCTCCCCCCCCCCCAAAAAAAAAAAAAGTTTTCCTACGCAGAGCAATGCTGTCAATTGCTCAAGTATGGCGTTGAAGCGCATTAACGATGACATCATGCGAATACATATAGATGAAGAAAATAAAATACAAATTTAGAATTTGAAATTATTGAATTTTTATTATAATTTTATAATTGTTATTTCTATGTACAATATTCAAGATAATTCATTTAAGGGCAAGCATATAGTAAGTTATTCACTTAAGGGTAAGAATAGTCAGCAGTAAGAGCTGTAATATCGATGTATGAAGTTTTATATTGTCCAAGTCCAAGTACAATTTCTCCAAATCCACCAGCAGGATCTTGAGCTTTCACTAAGAAACCAATTATTTGTGTCTTGTCAGCGCTTGTTACGATTACACCTTTCGTCTCGTCCTACGAGAATACAAACAGGAAATTACTAAATGAATAAGTAAATAAATAAATAAATAAATAAATAAATAAATAAATAAATAAATAAATAAATAAATAAATAAATAAATAAATAAATATATATATATATATATAAATATATAAATATATAAATAAGTACATAAATACATAAATAAATAAAAAAGTAAAAAAATAAATAAATGAATAAGTAAAAAAATTACCGCAACTTCCCCGTAGTTTGTTGGATGCTCGGCAACGCAGACGTGACTGTCCATGACGTACAAAGCATTATCCATACACTCGCAACGTTCACCAATTTTTTTTACAAGAGAATTTAGTGGATTCTATATAACAAAGAATGAGGAAGGTGAATTGAAATATTTTTGTTGCGTTTATGATATTTTTGGAAAGAGCTTTAAAATTTTTTGAGGTGGTATTTTTTCTTAGGACGATTGGAGCATGCAAAGTATTTTTAATTAATTTGTGAAAATCGGCTTATAAAGGCTGTGACGTCATCAGTCCACTTTTTTCTCGGCAAATACTAATTGTTGGAGGTTCAGTAACCAGTTTAATGAAATCAGCTTGTCCTCAGGATTTCAAAAAACTGGCTACTGAACCTTCTACGGTCAATAATTTTCGAAATAAATGACCGATTGATGACGTCACAGGATTTTTAGGTCGATTTTCAAACATTAATGAAAAATACGTCCCATGCTTCAAACGTTCTAAAAAAAAAATATCGCCTTAAAAATTTTTAACGCTCTTTTTAAAAATGTCATAAAAAGTGAGGGTTAAAAAGAATCCAACTTCCTCATTTAAAAAATTAAAGTACATAAAAATTTAATTAAAGCAATCAGCTACAACAGGATTTAAAAAATGTAAAGCAAGAAATATCTGACATTTTGCAGTGATACATTAGGATAAAGTATATCTTCAAAAATTAAAAAAGAGAGAGAGAGAGAGAGAGAGAGAGAGAGAGAGAGAGAGAGAGAGAGAGAGGTTTACAATGCTAGATTTTAAATGATTATTTTTTATAATTTTAGTCCCATAAGAGCCCATATTAATTTTATTTTTTCTTATACATCTTTTGGTCACGGGTTCTAAAAAATTTATCGTATATAGGTAGTTCTGTACTATCTTTCAAATAGCATCATAAAGTTTGGAAGTTTCATTTTTAGATACAAGGCATCTGAATACAAATTATATAAGCAAAAATATGAATATTTATATTTAAAAAAAAATGTATAACGTGCACATATTTATAACATAATATGTACAGTATATTAGTAAATAATATTACCGTGGCAACTGCAGTATCTACTGCAGTTTTGTACGTAAACAAATTTACATCTAATGTTGGATCTCTGAACACCGTAATGTCAGTCGCTAATGGTACTGCAAACTGAGTATCTGCAAAAGAGGGACAAACCTAAAAAAAAAAAAAAAAAAAAAAAAAAAAAAGCATTAGAAATTAATTTTTTTCTCATTTTTTAAGAACAAAAATAAACACGTAATAATAACGCTAGCTCATTTTAAAAACAGCATAAATATATTCTAACTAAGCTATTAAAAAATAACTATACAGTAATCTTACATAGTATATGCATACATGATCTAATTTAGCACCATTTATGATATGAGACTTAAAAGCAGCATACATTACTTAAATTATTCTTTCTTAAATTAAGGATAAAAGTAAATTGTCCCCCCCCCCTTCCCCGGTTACAATACGTATACGTTTTCTTTTTTTCTTTTTTTTTTACACAAATTCTTAGCCCATTAAATGTTTTTTAAAACATTAGATATAGAATTGAATAGAATAAAGTATAGAAATTAAAGACATTAAATGAAAGTTATCATTTTTTTTTATCTATACCTTATGAAAACAAATAAAAACTTACCCGGACTAGGGCTATACAGTCCAAAAGTGCAGCTCCACATGCTGCAGCTTTTTCTACAATTGCCTTGCCACCTCGCCAAACTCCAACAGTTGCATCAAATAATGGATCGACAGCTCCAGCTACAACGTCCAAGTCTGTAGCGGTCTTACTGTAACATAAAACTGTAGGTAAGTATCTGTTTGTTCGTTCATTCATTCATTTGATTGATTCATTCCTTCATTAATTTGTTCGTTCGTTTGGTCGGTCATTCATTCATTCATTCATTCGTTCGTTCGTTCGTTCATTCATTCATTCATTCATTCATTCATTCATTCATTCATTCATTCATTCATTCATTCATTCATTCATTCATTCATTCATTCATTCATTCATTCATTCATTCATTCATTCATTCATTCATTCATTCATTCATTCATTCAATTATTTAATGGACTTACCCAGTAACAACGCTAGTCAAAGTAACAACCCAGAACTTGTTGACAACGACTCCACTTCCCAAGTATCCTGTTCCATCCATGATAAATGCCTGCAAAATAAAAAAAAATATGTTATTATATAGGGTGTCCATAAAGTCTCTGAGGTTGTTTAGACGTTAATGAAGCACATAAGACTCAACGTAAATTAAATTTTTATACATCAAATTAAAGCTTAAATTATGACAATTTTGAAAATCAAAACATAAATGCAATCAGATGATTATTAATCTTGCTGCATCAAAAACCACAAAAAAAAGAAGAAAATTGACGTCCCATGACGAAACATTTTACCTCAAGGCCTCTCCACATGCACCCCATTGGTAGAACGACACACGTCGAGACGATCCTCTAGCTCGCGCGACACGTTGCGGAGTCTGCGGAGAGATGGCCTCGATAGCGGCGGTAATACGCTGCTTCAACTCACGCATGTCACGCACATTCGTCTTGAAGACCTGGTCCTTGAAGGAGCCCCAGAGATAAAAGTCGGATGGCGTGAGATCAGAAGACCTGGGAGCCCACGCCATGGGTCCACCACGACGTAGCCATCTGCCTAGAAACACCTAACCCAGATCGTCTCTGACAACGTGATCCCAATGTGAGAGCGATCTGTCCTGCTGGAAGATGAGCTCGTAACCACACTCCGTCTAGGCCTGCAGCAGCTGTGGGATGGCGTAATTCTCAAGCATGTTCAGGTAGTGGTTCCAGTGGGCAGTTAGCTCATGGAAGAAGAACGGGCTGATCACACAATCGTACAGGACTGCGCACCAAATAATTACCTTGGGACTGTCACGTTCGAACGTACGAGCTGTGTCTGGACGTTCAGTGCCCCAGAAACACACGTTCTGTCAGTTTTTACTTTACCACACAAACACGCAATGCACTCGTCTCCTGATTTCACACCACCCGAGTTTTATCTGTGGGGCTACTTCAAGGACCAGGTCTTCAAGACGAATGTGCGTGACATGCGTGAGTTGAAGCAGCGTATTACCGCCGCTATCGAGGCCATCACTCCGCAGACTCCGCAACGTGTCACGCGAGCTAGAGGATCGTCTCGACGTGTGTCGTGGTACCAATGGGGTGCATGTGGAGAGGCCTTTAGGTAAAATGTTTCAGAAAACTCGAGTGAAACCTTACAAATTTTTAATCTGTATGTGTCTTTTCAGATGATGCAAACGTTAAAAGGTGCAAATCGGACGACAACTTTCTCTCTTTTTTTGACGGTTTTTGATGCAGCAAGATTAATAATCATCTGCTTGTATTTATGTTTTGATTTTCAAATTTGTCATAATTCAAGCTTTAATTTGATGTATAAAAAGTTTATTTTACGTTGAGTCTTACGTGTTTTATAAACGTCTAAAACCCTCAGAGACTTTATGGACACCCTGTATACTCAAGGTTTCTACAGAATAAACCTTGTTTATTACTTGAGAGAGTTCAGCACGAGTTTCAACTATATAGAGTGTATGCGTATGACGTTATACTGAATGCGCTTGCTCATTGCTCAGCATTTAAGAGAACGTGGCTTACGGTCATTTTATTTGGAATAGATATCAATTTTTGGTTTATTAATATTTTTTTACATACTTGAAAATCTAACTCAACCTGTTAAAAGCATCAAAGCACTCCAAAATATTGCTTTATTTATTTATTAATTTTATTATTTTTTTAACTTGAAAATATCTTACTTCCCTTTTTATTTAGAGCTTACATAAATATGGAGTCGACTTTGATTTGATTGCAATTACAATATACTAATTAGAGATTTAATAACATCAATAATAACAATAGAGCTTTATTCTAGGGTGCATACTAGGTTTTTCTATATTTATACAATGTTGTAGCGAAAAATAAGTGTATCTCGTTTTTATAATTAGAAGGCAAATGCATATCGTTTCATGTCACGCCACCAATAAAGTTAAGACTATTTTGTTTTTCATTTTTATGTTATTTGCAAAAAAAAAAAAAAAAGTTTCATTGTTAAATTAAATAAAATTATAAAATTCATTATTATCCTTCATAATAAATGCAATTTAATCTAAATATTCCAGCGCAACATTTTTTTCTCATGCCATTTGATTTTATAAAAGAAAAAATGAAAGAAAATATGAGAAAGTGCATTTAACGTAATCATTTAGCCATAAATATTACAATTTTAATGTAAAATAATTAAATTAAGAATTTTATAGAAACAAAAAGTCATTTTAAAAATTAACGATTTTCTAACAAGTAAAAATAAATTACGGTTTTTACAATTTTTTTAACGTAAAAATCAAAATCAAAATCGAATCACCGAAAGTTCGATTTAACCGAACCGATAAATAATTTTTTTGATTAACCGGTTTTGAAATTTTAACGATTTCCCACAGCTCTAATTTGAATATACATTAAAACATTAAAATTTACCAACTTTTAGGTAGACCACTGGGCAAAATTATTAACATCAAATTAAACTAAAACTAGCTCAGCACATCAAATTATTAGACAATAATCAAAATAAAAATATCTTTAATTTTATGTTTTAAGTAGAAGTATTAAAAAGTATACTCACGACAAATTCTAATCCAGTCATAGCAGCTTGATTCATTTCAGTGCTAACCACCAACTTTGATGACCTTTCAATCATTTCAATAGAATCTGTAAAAATATATTTTTGGAAATGTTGAGAGAATCATGGGTGATGACAGAAATTGCTTTATAATTATTTTTATCATTAATGGTTTAAGGATGTTCTATAGTATAAGTAAAACTTATAATTAACCAAAAAATACAGAGGTCCAATTTAATGTTTTTGCTTTTATTTTTGGGGTATTTTTTTCTGCTTCATAATTTCACAAGTGCATGCATAATTATTAGAAAAAGATGTACACTTAACTTCTTCTTCTTTTTTTTTAAATTTTGGCGTAATTAAAATTATTTGCGGTCTCGTTTTAATATTGTTTTAATATGTTGCTTTAGTTATTATTTTTTGCATTTTTTTATTAAAGCCACAATTAAGTATTTTTTAATATAGAAAATCATACTGATTTTAAAATAAACGCGTACAGTTAAGAAAACTTCAATAAAACTACAAAGCATAAAAAGTTTAATAATTTGAAGAATGCAGTGAAGTAGTTTTATATGTTGAATAAAGTCAATGATGGATGCACTTGCAGTTACAGCACTTGCTGCTATTTACGGGTGTTGTATGGTAGCGTAAGGCGCGGCGGCTGCCTACACAGCGCGCGCTCCCGCATGTTGGCGCGTCACAAATAACGTCTTGATAATTACAAATATGAAATACCACAAACGATATAAGCATTTTCTGAATTGGGAAATAATGCACTATTACATGTATGTGCTAGTTTTTAATATTAAATTGACGTTTATTTTAAATCACATTCTAACTTTTATTTTGTATTTAAATGACCTTTAAAATCGTTCAAGGTCAAAGTGGTTACCGGTACAAAACATTACAATTATATTACCTATGTTTTGGTATAAGTTTTGTGTTGTTATTTTGAGTAGATTTTTTTCTACGTGCTTTCAAAGTTAGGTCTCATGAGCAAAGTTGCAAAACTAAAATTTGAATTTTTGGCGGGAAAAAACCCGAATTACAAAATTTTGACTAGTGTAGAAAAAGTACCTAACTTATGTGTACAACATATAGCATAATGAAAAAATTCCTAGACATGGTCGGTTTTACCTTGCCAGATTGAAAAGATCCTTGCGTATAGTATTTTATTCAATTATAATTAAAAATAACAACATAATTATAATAGAAAATTTAGACATCATATTACAAATTGCAAACTTTAGTTTTTATAATTCTGAAAGATTTATATGAAAATTAACTCTTAAAATTATTAGCTTTTATATGAGTACTTGATTCCGTTTACAGCTCTAAATTAAGATTTTTATTATAATGGTTTGTATATCTAAAAATCTAAAAAGAAACCATCCCAATTCTATGATGAAAGTTAATAGATATAAAATAACTAACTTTCATAAAAATTTCAGAAACAGTGATCATCATGGAGAAGAAAGTAAATAAATATTGAAATTAACACGAGCTCTTATGGAACTTATACTTCTAAAAATTACAATTTAAAATCTAGCATGGTAACCCCCCAATTTTTTCTTCCATTGTTTAAGATACCCTAATATATCACTCAATTACTACAAAATTTTAGCTCTTACTTTCTTTTCAACGTTTTTATCAAATCTCGCAATAGCTGATTTCCCACCTTAATAAAATTTATAAAAAATGAAAATGAGTTCTATACTACTCAACAGGCTAAGCTAAACACAACAATATGTGATTTAATAGAAATAACTAATGAGTGAGGATGTTTGATGAGGTGTATTGGTGGTGAACCGTCTCGAGATACACCTCTGACTTGGCATGGGCCAATACCACAACTACCAGGACTGACCGAAGACACGAATAGACCTGTCTCACCTAAGCATCTGTCCTACCATGTTACCTGTGATTCACTTGCAAACGTACTTACTCTAAAAACTGGTGCATTTCTTTAGTTACGAGTACTAACTTATTTAAGATATAAATTTTTTAAGTTATTACGAGTAGCTAAAATAATGCATTTTAGCAAATTATTAACAATAGATATAATTTAACTCAAAATAGCTTAAAAGAAACTTAAAACAACCCAAAAGAACTTAAAAGTTGCTATCTTAAATAAGTTATTATTCGTAACTAAAGTAATGCACTATTTTTGAGAATACGGACACGAAAGTGCAGAGAACATGAATACGTACTCGGTGCATGCACGGCCTCTGAAAAAGCCGACACGATACCCACCAAGGAACAAACGCACGACCTTTCGCACATCAGACCAGCGCGTAAACCACTGCACCACAGGCTCAGTTAAAATATTTATTACTTTTATAAATCTAGAAAAAAAATATTATACTTTACCATTGCTTTTCATTGATTTTGTTTCTGCTTTTAAAGTATTTACACCTTTAGCTTCTAAACTAGAAGCTAGCAATAAAACAGCAAATACAACTGAATACATTGTGAGTGTGAGTGAAGTGTGAAATGCAATAAAATTAACAATGCATTTTATACCTAAAATTTTATCATTATAATTAGAAAATTTTTCCTATCATTCAAATTATTTTTAAACATAAATCATATTTTAAAATTTTATTTCTATTTCAGTTAAAAAAAATGATAATTTTTATTAGAATTATAATTAGAAAGTTAAAAACATAATAATTCATTTCTAGACAAATTATAAACTAATTTCATTCTAACATGTTTTTTATCTTTAAAAAAAGGTAACACATTTTTTTTTAAAGAAAATTAATAATTTTATTGTTAACAATAAATCAGCATAACAAAAAGATTAAAAACCTAATTTTATGTAAGATAATTGTTCAATTAGATATAAACTGTATTTATCATTATTTTTTAAGATTTTCTTTTAATAGCTGTTGTATGGTTCACTGTGATAGTAAAATAGAAAATAATAATAAAAATCGAAACACGCGTGTCAATTTTTTTTAAATGATAATGAATGTTTTAACACTAAATGTCAGGTAGGAATATTAGTAATTGGTGGCATCCGGTCTCCAATCAAGCAGTTCTGGCCTTAACAGACCACATGGACAAAAATAAATAAGTAATTATTATGGTAGTTTATTTTTAGTACATTTATATGCATTTTAACCAGTAGATCAGTGATTTCAACATAATTTAAAAAACTGCATCATAATTATGTTACAAAGCATGAATGAATGAATGAATGAATGAATGAATGAATGAATGAATGAATGAATGAATGAATGAATGAATGTTTATGCTGTTTATGCTCTCGTGGGGCTACATTATAACATTCTGGTTAAAAATGGTTATAGTTGTGAAGATCCCATTTCGTGTTTATTTATGAAAAAGCACATGTTGTTTTATGTGGTCTATGGCTTTAAGTCCTCAACACAATTTTTTAACAATATAATATCAACAACTATTACTTTTTCTGTATTCATCGTATAATAAAATTTATAGAAAAAAATTGAAATAACTCAAAATCATTCAAACAATGAATATCTTTTTTTTTTAAGAAAAATTAAATAATATACACTTACGGAAAAAAAACTCTTTGTGATTATCATTACATTATTATCCTCAGCTTTTATAAAGAGAAAAGTTTTCATATCTCCCTACAAGTATTTTTTTTCTTGTGTGACATTCCAACAATGCAATATAACTTTTAAAATAAATAAAGATCTTTATTTAGATTTCACTTATTCAAATACATCAATATAACATTTTGGCACGTTTAGTATTTCTGTTTTAAGATTAATTTTAAATAATAAATATATCAATTAAGGCGGGAAATCAGGTACTGCGGGATTTGACTAAAAAGTTGTAAAGAAAGAACAATCTGAAATTTTGCATAGTGATACATTAGGATATTATGCTATCTTCAAAAATGTAAAAGAATTCGGGGGTCACCATGCTAGATTTTAAATTACAATTTTTTGAAGTTTTAGTCCCATAAGAGCCCAAATTAATTTTAATAATTATTTTCTCTCTTATCTGATGGTCATGGGTTCTGAAAATTTTATCATAGGTAGATGATACAATTAACTTTTAAATGTCATCATAAAGTTTGGAAGTTTTTCAACAAATTTTGAGATACTTGCCATCCATATACAACCCTTAATAATATTTACATTAATACATTAATATATCTACTTAATTACATTTGCCCACATAGTCACATTTTTTTTTTTTTTAATAGTAATAGTATTCTGAAATAATTTTATAATACCACGAAAAAAATAAATTACCTAATTTTGATGCATTTATATCATTATATATAATTTTTTGTGATTTAACAAAACAAAAAATAAAACAAAAAAATTACCGAGCAAATTCCCGTTATAATACGGTTTTGATTTATAACAGTGTAGAATATACCGAGCTGGTATGGCCGAGTGGTGAAGGTAGCTGACTCGTAACTCTTTACTCCTCACCGAGTAAAGGTTCGATCCACTGCTGGGTGCGTACGTGAAGTGTGAGAGTACAACATGTTGCACGATGCATGTTTACATGCATTCCATGACGACGCACAGCATTCGTGAGATGCATGATTGATGTGATTGCACCGACCAGCCTGCCTAAGGAAAGTATATCCTATTGTGGAATGAAATTCCAGCTAACTTAAAATGTTTATAAGTTAAAAATCAAATATCAAAAAAAGTATAAAATTGTTTTATATGAAGAATTTGTAAGTTTCAATTAAAATATTGCATAAACTATTTGCTTCATTATTAAAAAAATATATATAAGTAATTTCATTTTTATTTTCTCTTTATCTTTGTTTATATTATTTCTTATATTTTCTTGAAGATTGAATATTTCTTAATATATATATATATATATATATATATATATATATATATATATATATATATATATATATATATATATATATATATATATATATATATATATATATATATATATATATATATATATATATATATATATTGTATTATATTATAATGAAAATAATAAAAATTTAAATATATAAGAAAAATGTTCTAACTAACAATATTAAATGACATACTTTAATTTTCTTTATATGTGTGAACCAACCGATAAAGCGTTGCCTTGGTTGGATATATTATGCATTGTGTGTTAATGATAATAATAATAAAAAAAAAACTATATGGTTGAAAATGAGCACATTTAAAAATTCATAAAATTTCGAAAAATGAAAGAAATGCAATGAAATTTGGATTATAAGTTTATATGAAATTATCGACAATTGAGAAATATTTTGAAAATTTTCTGGCGTGAAATTTGAATTTAAAAAAATTATCCTGCGAAATAATTAAATTAAATGTGATTCTCCGAATTTTTTTTTTTTTTTTTTTTTTTTTTTTTATTCTTTAACTCATAATACAATGTCCAACCAAGGCAATTGCCTTATCGGTTGGATTAATAAAACATTTTTTTTTTCATTTGAAACAAAAATAGCTAAAAGCAAAAGTTTTTTTTTTTTTTTTTCAAAGATAATTTTCAAACAAGAAAACAAAAAAATTTATAATGAAGATATACATACATTTATAATATCTATAACACAATTCCCATAATATATATTAACACAACTTATGCTTTTTGGTATATTGCATATAATAAAACATAAAAATAATAATTTTTTTTTTTTTTTTTTTACACAAATTAAAGTTAAAAGACATTTGCTTTCATTCACATACTAATATAGATTTATTATGACAAGCTCAAAAAATGTGATTTTAAATCTTTTTTTAAAGTATTTTTATTCTTTAGTCCTTTTAATTCCATTGGGATTTCATTCCAAATTTTTGGTAAATTATATTTTCTAGTCCTTTCCGTAAATCTATTTACTACTTTCGGTACAATTAGAGGTTTTTTTAGAGATGTTCTTGTTTCATATATATGTAATCTAGGTATACCATGATCGTTACAAAAATAATTTTCTACCAAAAATGAATATTTTAATAAATTAGGTATTGATAATATATTAAAATGAGTATAATAATCGTTTTAATTATTTAGTTTCTCACCTTTTTTTAAAATTTTTAGAATCCTTAATTGCATTTTATTTAACAAATTTAACTTTCCTGATTTTGTAAAGCCATAAGACGTTATTCCATATAATATATGTGGATGTACCAGAGAATAATACATCATTTTCATTGTTTTTTCATTTACATATTGTTTTATGGAGCTTAGTCTATATAGTGCGGATCTCAACTTATTAATGACATATTGTATATGCATATCCCAAGTAAAATTTTTATCAATAGTTGCTCCTAAGTATATATAACTATACTATCTACTTCCTCTACTTTTTCACATAAACAATTTATTTGAAAGTTATGAAGACATTTATTAGAATGAGCTATTAGATTTATTTTTTCATTATTTCTCGTAAACTTATTAAATATATGCAATTACATAGTACAATTATTTTTTAAAATATCAATAAATAGTACTGACAAGTAATTTCAAGTATATTAGAGATGAATACTGACGTTTTATAAAAACAACTGCATTTCTATCAATTTATTTAGTTTACTTGGGTAAATCAAGCATTTTAACCAATTCGATTCAAAATAGGCGTTAGTTTATTGCATAAAAAAAAACATAATAAGGGCGCCTGCAAAATATCTATTACGGCAACCCGCTTAACAAATATGTTTAAAAAGTTGTATAACTTGCAGGGGGTTTGAAATCTTGCTAATTGCCATGATAGTTTTTTTTTTTTTTTTTTTTACCATTTTTTATTTTGACATTATCAAATTATTAAAAAAAAAAAAATCTATAGTGTAATGAAGAAAAAATTACAGAAATAAATATGTTTTAAGGAATAGGTGACTGGCTGATATCTCACAAACTGAGCAGTCGTGAAATATAAAATTAAAACATGAATTAAAAATGAAATAAAAGTTTAGTTGTGTCATGTACATGGAAACACGAGCAAATATTTAAGTTATTCCACTTTAAAGATAATATGTACGTAAATATGAAAATATATAAATTTAGCACTAGTTTTTTTAAAGCAAATTAGAAACTTGTTTAAAATTAAAAATATTATGGGAATTTTTCTACAGAACAAAAAACATGGTTTTAGAATCATTCAATTTTACATGAAAATTATGTTTTGCCAAATAATATCTTACTGTAAGTAAGATTTGTGCTAAATATCTACGTAGAAATATATATTATATATATATATATATATATATATATATATATATATATATATATATATATATATATATATATATATATATATATATATATATATATATATATATATATGTGTGTGTGTGTGTGTGTGTGTGTGTATTTTAGTACTTATTATTTTTGTATGCCACTGATCCACAAAGAAAGTTCTGATTAAAGCAAAAAATAAAAAAACGTTAGTGACAATTAGTTCTAAATACGTTAAAAATATGAAAAAAACTGATTTCATTTAAAATAAACCTTTATGTTTAGACAAATGAAAGAAATTTATGTTTTTTTCTATGGTGTACAATGCATTAGGCACCACAAACTTAATTTGTTTTAAAAGCATAAAAAAAAAAAATGAAACAACTTAACAACATGCTCTTTTTAATCATTAATCACATAATAGGATTTACAAAACTAATGATAATTTTTCAAAAATGTAAATGTGGTCTCATAAGAGGGCGTGAAAAAACTGTGAAGTATGCAATTTGCGTGAATATTTCTGTTTTATGACGTCAGAAACAGACAATAACTAGAATGAAAATGTTGAATTTTCTGATCACTGCTACGGCGCAACATTTGGCTTTTGAGAAAAATTAATGTTATTTATGTAAGTCCCATCAAGTGTTTTGTGTTATAAATTCTATTGTTTTCATGTTGTCTATGCCTTTAAGTATAATTACACACAGATATAAATTTATAATATCATTGGTCTATATCATGTACAGTACAGATGTGGCCAAAATTTTGAGAACGATTTATATAGGCAACCCGTAACCAAACTAAGCTATCTTTATGAGAAAACGTACCGTCTGCAGCTTCTTCGTTCTTAAACTAATGGCCATAGCTGTATGTTATTCTTAGTACTAAATTTCTCACATACAAATTCTATTAACTGTAAAACAAATAAAAAGCATGTCTCTTTACTCTTTATCTATATATAAATAATTACATATCTAATTTCTCTTTAATATATAAAATTCTTTTAAGGGTGACTTTACATTTGCCGCTGATTATTTTAACAGTTGTTTACAAATTAAATTGGCCACTGTTAAAACACAAACGGAAGATTTGGCTTTGTCAAGCTACCCTAATTATAAAGGTTAGTATAAAGCATATTATCATCCATTTATGCAGAACTGTACTGTGTTGCTAATTTAAAATGTCATGGAAAAGTTTAAATTCAAACATTGATGTGCCTCCAAAGGCTTTTGCAATGCGTGAATTAATATGAATTAGGAACGTAAGAGTATAAATTTTTAAAAATTTTGAATGAACGAGACTATGTTAAAAAAAAACTGAATGCCACATAAGAACTAACGCCATCCATGATTTAGCTTGGTAAATATCATTTATGCAAACATCGTTATCAAAAATATACTATTGTATCATTTTTAATAATAGAATATTAATTGATATAATATTTGGATCTATAAATTTGACACGAACATGTTTATTTTATAGGAGTGTTTATTTATTTCTATTTTGACAGTTTCAAGATATTTGAATTTATAATTTAACATTGAATGGCTGATACGACAGAATTAGGTCAATGATTCTAAATATAAATATTGTGGTATCAGATAACTTCAAAATAGAAATAATTTTTAAAAAAATCAACGTGTTCATTTCTAATTTCTAATAATCAAGAAAAATGATTATTAAGGTATAATTAAAATGTTATAAATGTTAATATTTTTTTATTATTTCTCTAACAAAAAGCACTTACGTAGCATTATTAATATAATATATAACATTTTTAATCCACTAATAAGTTTTGAATGCTATCAGAAGCGTATTCAGGAGGATCTCAGGATTCTCACTCCATGTCTATCAGGTCTAAAAAAAAGTATGGAAAAAATAGGCAGCTGGGCCCTTTTTTTCCTTACTTTTTTTTACAGATAATAAGAACAATAAAAACATTAATTCAAGTTATAACACTAAAACGTAACACTAGAAACTTGAGATTATCATTTTTAATCGAAGTATGTATGCTTGCTGTGTATTTATGAACAGTGGACAGCAAGCACAAGAGCGTTGAGTTTGTTTACTTTCTATTTTTCATTGTTGGAGCACATTAGCCAATGAGCGTCGAGTATTAATTTTCAAAATATGATATTTGTAAATAAATTGAATTTATAGCAAACTGAGAGTTTTATTATTTTATTTATTAAACACCAAGGTGTACTTATACATATATATTTACATTTCACTCTATAATTCTACATTTTTGCATATTGACTTAATGATAGGGTCCGAGATGGACAATGAAGTAAGTGGTACCTAGTACATAGGCCACCATGCAGGGGTATTATAGAAGGCTAGGCTGATATCTTCAGTTTTACTTACTGAGAGTTTTGAAAAATTATACATAAAATGGACATAAAATGAAGTTTGTTCTGTGAAAATTTTAATGCTCAAACTTCCTTTGTTCAATAGTTATACATGTTAAAATCACGATTTTTCTCATTACTTATGCAATTTTTTGTGATCAAAAAACTCCAACAAAGGGTGTGCGTATACTCCCCCCTTCTAGAGTACCCTAGTTACGTGTTTAAAAAATGTCTACTTTCTGTTATAATATTCCTATGTGCTGAAATAACTAAGCTGTTATTTTTATTTATTTCAGGCTGCAGTAAAAGAGCCTCAGCAAGTAAGGATATTTTATTTATTATTTTAAAATGCATATTGAATAATTATATCGATTTTTATAAATATTAACATTTTTTATGAATTAAATTTCTGAAAAAACACACACATATATATATATATATATATATATATATATATATATATATTGCAGCTACGAATAAAAATCGTGAAAGTCAAGATTATGCAATCATCGATATAACATTTTAAAATTTTGGTACGGTAAAAATGATTCAATAAAAGATGTCTGATGCTCAAAAGTACTTTATTATTAGTTTTGGTTTTATGTAAAAACAGGAAAATCTAAAAATACTAATCTGTCACTGCCTTGATCAGGCTTAGGCCAAGTTACTTCAACAAATAATATTAAAAAAAAAAAATAAAAAAAATAAAAAAGAAGAAGATAAGATAAGAGTAATATAGAAGTGATACTAAAATGACCAAAATCTATCTGCAATATAAATGAAGGTGTAATAAGGTATAGGCCGCTTTCACTAATATTTAAAAGCCACTATTTTGTTGGTCAGGATTACACAACCCAGTATAGGAAAAACGTCATTTTTATTTTTTAATAGCAAACAAAACTTCAAACCTCAATTTAAGCCTTATTTCTAGGCCCTAGGAAGCTATAAGAATATGAAGAAAAAAATCTTTCAGTTAATATTATCTTTTATTTCTGCAAAAAATGAGGGAAAATACTGTTTCCCCTATGCTGACCAATGACCAATGCATTAGGCACCACTCACTGGCACCACTAACATGGCGTCAAAGCGCAAGTATGTGAAAAGGGTATATAATAACTATTATGAATTTATTTTTATATAAATCTTTATTTATAAATTATATGATTTAAACGTTAAAAAATTATAATTCTTCACAGATATAATAACAAGCTACACTACAAAGAGTATCCATCCATAAATATACACCTGAGTCAGGGGAAGATAAAATTACACATACATCTGCTTCGGTGCGTTTTTCATCGGGTTGGTGGTAATACAAGTTCCAATTAGTGTAGTTGAATAACTCACCACTACTTGTCCACATGAACTGATCTTTTTGGACGCGAACTCCACTTGTCCAAATAGGGAAAACTGTGATACCTGCAATATTCAGTAGAAAAGCCATTATCAATGAAAATTTATATAAAGAGTATTATCATATATTTTATGAAAATAAATAAAATAATATTATGAAACAGAAACTACTTTAAAAAAATGTTTTAATTTATTTAAAGTGTTAAAAACCATTTTTAAAAATTAAAATATATACCAATAATAATTATTTAAAGACTATTATTTAATAAAAAAAAAACAAGATTAACATAACGAAATTTATGTTTGTATTATGTAACTTAATATCAGGCAGTTGGGTTGAATTGAAAGCTTTGTAGCCTAATTTAACCCAAATAAAGCTGTTAATTTAGAAATTTGTTACTAAAAGCGAACATAAATAACAGGAGGAGAATCCCTTTCTTCCCATACTTTTTCATACCTGATCGAGTTGGAGAGAATTTTGATCTCCCCTGAATACACCTCTGATAAATTTCATAAGCTAATATTGAAATAAAAATATACTATAGCATTAATGCTACAAAAGTAATTTTAGAATTATCTTGCCATTTATGAACGATATGAATTAGTCATCAAAGTAATAGACCAGAAGAAAACATAATCATTTATATCACAAAACACTTGATGGAACTTACATAAATAACTTTAGTTTGTCCTAAAACCCAACTGTAGCTCTGTAGCAGTGATCAGAAATTTTGATTCATGCAACCCGCACAACATTTTCATACTCATTTTTGCATGTTTCTGACGTCATAAACATGAATAGTCACTTAAATTGCATACTTAACAGTATTTTTACGCTCTCTTGTGAACTACATTAACATTCTGGTAAAAATTAACAACAGAGTATTGAAAATCCCATTTCGTATTTTATTTATGAAATAGCACATGTTGTTTTATGTGGTGTATGGCTTTAAGTCAATATAGATACTATATATATTATATGTTCGCTGAATATAATCCTTAATCCTTTGTGTATTTATTATTGGATTGCTATATTATATAGTATAAATAGCAAAATATAGAAAATAGTAAAGGTGGCAGTACATTAGCTTAATGCGATTTTTTTTCTCATGTGCAACAAACAAATTCACGTAACCGTCAGTTTCCGTCAATATCCGTTGGCGAACGTAGAATTTTCACTCCATGTTTATTACTCTATAACATATTTGGTAAAAGTAGCAAAATATCACGAAAAAAAAATTAAAATTTCATTCCAGCTTCTTAAGGTGGTGATATTTTTCTAAATTTCTATACAATGACATTAAAATAATGACTTGCACTACTTGGAAATGATCTTATGGTTGAATTTCATACTAAATTATTATTCACATAAGGTTAAAAATCCGCATATTGTAAATAACCTGGGGGGGCGATTCTGTAACTTCATAACGAGCGGTATTGTTCGTTTTGAAAACGAAAATCAACAAACTGATCGATTTCAACAAAACGAGCGATTCTGTAACTTTTGTTTATAACGAATTCGTTACAAAACGAACAATACCGTTCGTTATCATATCGAACGGGTTTCCAATAGTGAGAAATCGTTCGTTATGATAACGAGCGATATTAAATAGTTAATTACGGCATTTCTAATGGGTGAATTTTGATGTTACGCACATGATTGAATAGGAAATCTTTTATACTTTTAAATTAATGGCGTTATTTTAAAATTTAAGAATAAATATTAAAACATAAATTTAATAAAAGCAATGAAGGCATGTGTATTAAAAATTGAAGTGTTTTTTCTTGATTGTTTCGTAGTTTTTATACATAAAAACATTGTACTATTCTAAAAAAAATTATCTTCAGCCAGCTAAAAACTTAACTTTTCATTTTTAACGTTGATTAACATAATTTGTGTCTATAAAAGATTTAAAAATATTTAAAATATTATACAACGTTTAATATATCAATATTGCGGGCAATTATATTTTATATATACTTCTGTGCGAAGTCAATCCATGCCTGCAATCAAGTTTTAATATTGCTTCCTATATCTATTTACGTACGTGCTAAAAAGTTTGTTTATTATTATTTTTTTCAAGGGAGTTTATCGGTTCAAAAAATAGCTATAGCTAAAAGTACGTAGGAGAATGTCTAGTATTTTATCATTTAAAATTTTTGTGTAATATGTAAATTATAGTTTCCTCAAAAATTGCAAAAAAAAAAAATAATAAAAAAAAAATAAGAGAAATGTAATTGAGGAACCCTTAGCTTTCCCCGCGCAATAAACCGATAAGCTGCATTAAGTTATATAAAGAATTTTAAGGATGATCATATTTTTCTTAAAAATATCAACCCTAAAATAAGTTTAATTATTAAAATACGTAAAAAAACTATCCAACACGCCACATTATTATAATCACATTAATAAGTTTAGCACATGGTATTTTGCGGTAGAAAACAATCATATTGATATAATAATTGATATAATGTAGAAAAATAAAAGTAAACCTAATTTCATCCTAAATATTTTTGCAAAAAAAATGACTTTGGCGTTGGTTTCATAAGTATATCTCAATTAGGAAAAAAGTTCAAAAATGTCATATCACGTCAACATTTCAGTATGACAACTGCGTGTTATTTTCCCATCCAACTCTCAGACGACTTTTTTGAACTTTTTCCCTAATTGAGCTAGCGCAATGAAACCAACGCCAATGTTATTTTTTTGTGAAAATATTTAGGATGAAAGTAGGTTTACTCATTTATCTCAATTAGATCAATATCGTGAGATACGGACTATAAAATAGATGTAAAACATGTGTGACCAAAATTTGCCACGGTGGTGCTAGTATTCTACAATTTTCTCCGTCCGTAATAAATATATTTTAATATAATTAACATTTTCGAGTTTCTCATTAAATTTCCTTTCTTTTCATATATAACATCACGCATTAACTACATTTTAAAACATTTAAACTTAGTGATAACAAACGACATTTTCTCCATATTTAAGAAAATGATGTAAAGTTACAACAGCAGCAGCAAAATTCACAACTTTCAGCATGACCTTTTCCTAGTTATTTAATCGCAATGAGACTATCTTACATGGTTTTAACTTTCAAAAATATTGAGATTAATATGCGGGTGTCCACACTTTGCTCCAGCAGGACGGGAGATGTAGCACGTAGCTATCCACGTATATAAGTAACCGTGCTATGCGAGTTACCTATTGCGGATTGCAGCTATAAGCAAAGATGTTTCGCGAGCTGCGCTACATCTCCCGTCCTGCTGGAGCAAAGTGTGGACATCCACATATTAATCTCAATATTTTTGAAAGTTAAAACCATGTAAGATAGTCTCATTGCGATTAAATAACTAGGAAAAGGTCATGCTGAAAGTTGTGAATTTTGCTGCTGCTGTTGTAACTTTACATCATTTTCTTAAATATGGAGAAAATGTCGTTTGTTATCACTAAGTTTAAATGTTTTAAAATGTAGTTAATGCGTGATGTTATATATGAAAAGAAAGGAAATTTAATGAGAAACTCGAAAATGTTAATTATATTAAAATATATTTATTACGGACGGAGAAAATTGTAGAATACTAGCACCACCGCGGCAAATTTTGGTCACACATGTTTTACATCTATTTTATAGTCCGTATCTCACGATATTGATCTAATTGAGATAAATGAGTAAACCTACTTTCATCCTAAATATTTTCACAAAAAAATAACATTGGCGTTGGTTTCATTGCGCTAGCTCAATTAGGGAAAAAGTTCAAAAAAGTCGTCTGAGAGTTGGATGGGAAAATAACACGCAGTTGTCATACTGAAATGTTGACGTGATATGACATTTTTGAACTTTTTTCCTAATTGACATATACTTATGAAACCAACGCCAAAGTCTTTTTTTTTTCTTTTTTTTTTTTTTGCGAAAATATTTCGAATGACATTAGGTTTACTTGTTATCCATATTATATTGCGATAGTGAGATGGACCGTAAAATACGTAATCGTGTAAAACATAATATGATTGACATGGTGTTAGCATCTCTCTCTCTCTCTCTCTTCTTTTCGCCTTTAACTCTGTAATTGCTATATAGGCTTTATAAAATTAAAACATAATATGTGATCTCCTTGAATTTAATATGTACTATAACATTGGATTATGTGTTTGTTTCTAAACAATCTTTGAAAGAGAAAGTTCAGGGGTTACAAATTGGCTTTCTTCAATGTTAGATAATTTGAAGAACTGTTCATAAACTCATAATCATATTGTATTTTTTTTTCATTTAATTATAAAGAAAATTTTAGGATAATTGAAGTGAAATGGAAATTAGTATCAATAATACTAACAAGTAAGTATATAATAAACAATAACTTTAATTTGATTATTTATATGGTTTAATTATAGCCCTTAATTTAATTTAAACAAAGCTCTTTCCGTAGCACCGCAAACTCGTGATCATCCTGCGAGATATGCATTTCGTCTCGTATCTTGTACGTCATAGTTAAGGCTTTACTATAGGGTGTATGCGGATGACGTCATATTTATTGCGCTTGGAGGCCATACTGGAGTATTGAGTAACATTGCTCAGCATAGGACAAACTTTATTTAGGCCAATTTTCTTTGGGATATCGGTTACTTTTTTGTTCATGTTATTTTTCTCACATACTTGAGATACTAATTCAACATATTTACAGCCTCACTTCCTTTAAAAATATTGCATAGTGGTTTTAAACTCGCAAAATGCGTTATTTTCCTATGACACCCATTTTATTGAGTTATCCAACATGGCGTCGACTTAAACATGAATGCATACGCCCTATTGAAAATGTTGTCGCAGGTTGCATATCTCGCAGAATGAACGCAAGTTTAAGGGGCTTCCATGGGGTAAAGTAAGGGGTTTGGGTCATCATATGTGTTTTTATGAACATTTCTTCTCACTATCTAACATTGAAAAAGCCATATTGTATCCTCTGAACTTTATTTTTAAATATGGAAAAAAAATCATTTTATTTTCTAAAATTTTAAACAAAACTACGATAGTATAGCAACAGTAGAAAAATAAAATAATGAGTTAAATAGTTGTCACAGTGCATTCTAAATGCAAAATATGATGCTGCGATGTAAAATAATATGTTTTGCAAGTTTAAATGTATGCTGCGCTAATTATTTTTATACGCAAAGGGTGGAACGTCATGAAGTAATTTTATTTTAGGATAAGCCTTGCATATTATGTTAGCGTCTACAAATATATTTTTTTAATCGTATTGTCCACAGCTGTTTTTTTTTTTCTTTCTTTTTTTTTTTTTTTTTTTTTTTTTTTTTTTTTAAGTTAGCTAATTTCTACCTTCAGTTGAAATCATATCTAACAACATTTATTATTTTTTTTATAATTATCAAAACTTGATTTGTATAATTTGCATAGCTTTTTAAATTTATTTAGTTTCATCCAATTCAACATGAATTTTTAACATACTAGAAACTGCATTTTCAAATTGCAATTATTGTATTCAAATTTTCAAAATTCAAATTCAAAATTCTTTATTCATTTCTTTCATCCAACATACATAATACAATCAATGCATTAGTCTAGGTTATTGCCATAAATGACAATATAGAAATGATTGTCAAAGTATTTACAACATAAAAACAAAACAAAAAAGAAACGACACTTAATAGTATTGATATAATAATAACTTATGTATAAAAATTAGGATTTGAATCTAAACTATATTTCATCATTCAAATATTCATCGATTGAATAATACTGCTTATTTAATAGAAAAAACTTTAGTTTTCATATTCAATGCTTTTTTTTTTTTTTGGATGATAACTTTTTTTTTATTATTATGATATTTTTTAATTTCAGTTTTAGTCAAACAATTTGTTATAATAGAGGTAAATAAAAAAAGTACAAATTTTAATTGGCTTTAAAAGGAAGTTCAGGGGCTTACAACATGGCTTCTTCAATGTTAGATAATAATAAGAATTGTTCATAAACTCACATATGGTGACCCAAAGCTCTTCAGTAGCCCCGCAAACTCGTGCTCATCCTGCGAGATGTGCTAGCTGTCCCATATCTTTTACAACATAGTTACGGCTTTACTATAGAAAATATTGTAGTGGATTGCATATCTCGCAGAATGTGTGCAAGTTTGCGGAGCTAAGGAAGGGCTTTGGGCCCACACTTGAGAGTCAATGAACAGTTCTTCTCAATATCAAACAGTTAATAAGCCATGTTGTATCTTATGAACTTCCTCTTAAAAAGAATATAAAATATATGCGCACATGAAAATAAATATTTATTTATCGAGGTTGTTATAAATTATGAAGTTAAGAATTTATGCTACATATATCTACAGGGTGTCTATAAAGTCTTTGAGGGTGTTTATGCGTTAATAAAAGACATAATGCTTAACATAAAATAAACTTTTTATACATCAAATTAAAGCTTAGATTTTTACAATTTTAAAAAACTAAACGGTTTTAAAATCAAATAATTATTAACTCTTTTACAGGAGGAAAAGCAAAAAGTTAGGTTTTGTCGGAAATTTTTTTTTGCTGTTTTACGATTTTTTTTTTTTTTTTTTTTGAAACCTTGCAATATGGTATTTGTATGTGGGCATGGTTTGTTGCACGACAGACTTCCAGATGAAGCCCTTAGCTTGCGCCACACATTATGGAGCATTTTCGGTGTGATAGACTGGATGGCGGCGGTGATATCCTCTGCTTCAGCTTTAGCACGTAGCACGTCAGTCACTGGTGTTTTTGAAATCGTAATCCTTGACGTAGCCCCAGAGGAAAAAAATCTGAGGGAAGGGGGGGGGGAGGCTGTGGTTAGGTGATATTGCGGCCCATGCCATAGGTCCATCTCGACAAAGCCATCTACCTGGAATTTTTTTATTCAGCGTGTCTCTGACATAATGTGCCCAATGTGGTGGATCACTGTTTTTGTTCGAAGATGAGATCATGACCCCACTATTCCAGCAAACTGGCTTTTTTGATATGGACCTATGGCATGGGCCGCAATATCACCTAACCTCAGCCCCCCCCCCCCTTCCCTCAGATTTTATTCCTAATGGGATACCTCAAGGATTACGATTTCAAAAACACAAGTGACTGACGTGCTACGTGCTAAAGCTGAAGCAGAGGATATCACCGCCGCCATCCAGTCCATCACACCGAAAATTCTCCATAATGTGTGGCGCAAGCTAGGGGTTTATCTGGACGTCTGTCGTGCAACAAACCATGCCCACGTAAAGATACCATATTGCAAGGTTTCAAAAAAAAAAAAAAAAAGGTAAAAAAGCAAAAAAAAATTTTTGACAAACCCTGACTTTTTGCTTTTTTTTTCTTGTAAAAAAGTTAATTATTTGATTTTAAAACCGTTTATCTCTTCAAAATTGTAAAAATCTAAGCTTTAATTTAATGTATAAAAAGTTTATTTTATGTTAAGTCTTATGTCTTGTATCTTGTATTAACGCCTAAACACCCTCAAGGACTTTATAGACACCCTGTATATCTATATCATAAAATATATATATTACATGTTAAGTAATTTACCTAATCAATGCTATTAGCAGTTGACAGTTAACGTTAAAATTATTGCTTATAAATTTTAACCTTGACAAAGTGTGTCATTTTCCCATACCGCGCGGTCCATGTATTTTTGTAAGATTCAACATGCGTCACCTTTAACATGAATGCATACATCCTATAGCATATTCATGATTTAAATTTTTTTTTAATTAAATGATGCTATACTGTACATTTTCCCAGAAGCGTTGTAGTTTCGCAATTCTTAAGGGTAGGAAATTGTGAGAGCGCGCCTTTTTTTTTTATCACGATGCATATCATACAACAACTTTCATTGCTTTGATTTGAAATTTAATTTTGCTACCTTCTTTGTGTGTATATTTATTCATTTTATTCATTGAATTTATCTTAGATTTTATATTAGTACGCAAGAAAAGTAGAAAATAAATATAATATGATTGTAATTTATTTAAATAAATTGAAAATTGTAATTAAAATGGTTAAATAATAATAAATCATCAGTTAAAATCTATAATTAATGCAAAAAGTAATTTCTTTCTGCAAGAAAAATAGTTGAATTTAAATTTTACCGCCTTTTCTTAACGAATTACAGCGTTGCCAGATTTCAATTTTTGATTGTTTACGATTTCATAACGAACGGCTTACAGAATCGCTCTTTTTGTATTGTTCGTTATGCGCTCGTTACGAAAACGAAGAGTTTGTTTATTCGACAACAAAGCGAAGGAGTTACAGAATCGCCCCCCTGATTATATCATTAAATGATCATTTGCATTACTTTACAAGCATTGCAGAAGCTTTAGAGTCAAATTAAATTTGAACTCTCCTATGACAAATAAATGCATAGACAACATGAAAAAACGTGTTTTTTTGGTGACCGACTGATATCTCGCAAACTAGACGGTCGCAAATTATATACAATATAAACACAAAATAAAGAAGAAATGGTATTTAAAAGTTTAGTTACGTCAAACATGTGAAAACACGACTAAATATTTAAGTTATTACACTTTAAAGATAACATGCTAATGTGGAAATTCAAATGTAAGTGTTAAAGTTTAGTCAAATTAGAAACTTTTTTTTTTTTAATTCAAAATGTTATTAAAACTTTTTTCGGGGGAAAAAAAAAAAAAAAAAAAAAAAAAAAACTTAAATTTACTCGATTTTATTTGAAAATTATAGTTTTTGTTTTGTTTGAAATAAATAATGTACAAGAAATTATTGTTAAAATATAGTTCTTCTTTTAGAGATTTCTGGTCCAAGTCGGTCACGTTCCACGTTAATGATTAAACACAAAATGGGATCTACAAAACTTAGGATGTTTTATCCAGAATGTAAATATGGCATCACAAGAGACCGTGTAAAAACACTAAAAACTGTTAAGTATGTCCGTTTTTTTCTGTTTTTGTTTATATGTCTGTTTATGACGTCAGAAAAAGTCATGAATTAGTATATGAAAATGTTGTGCAGGTTGCATAAATTGTAATTTTCTTATCACTGCTACGGCGCTACAGTTGGGTTTTGGGACAAACTAATATTATTTATGTAAAGTTCCATGAAGTGTTGTGTGATATAAATGCTATTTTTTCTATGCCTTTATTATTGCCAACACATTACAATTTTGGATAAAATTGCAAACAATTTATGTTATATAATATGTATACTAACCATGGATATATATATACTAACCGTTATCATCCAGGTATCTATAAATAGCTTTTTCTTCTGCTTGAGTTTCAACGGAGATCAATTTCATTTGTAAACTGTTGCAAGCAGCAGCGGCAAAAGAAAAGTTACCCTAAGAAAAAAAAAGTTTTTATTTTATGAATTTATATTACAGAAACATTAGGTATTTTAGAAGTTACTGTAGAGATAAAGAGATAATAATGATTTCTATCTGTTTTACAGTTCAAACAGTTTTTAAAGGAGAAATGTATAAATGTATAATAATAAGTGTATAGTAATGATATAACATACATAAGATATTACCTTTTTTTTATATATATATTTGAACTAGTATCTACAATTTAACCTGAAACAATGAGAAACTTTCCATAATGTTAAGACCCTGTTTTGAGCATATTTAAAAAATGAGTATAAATAGGAGATTCCAATGAAGTCAATATTTACCTTTATTAATTACATTTCAGCGGTTAATTCACCACTAAAAAGTGCCTAAAAACGCCCCCCTAGAAGACCCTTGTGTTTGTCTTTTGCAAATTTGAAAGCGTGAAATTCAAAATCTGTTCAAAATTAACATTAATTTTGAAATTCGCGCGTATACTCATTACTATATATTTACTAAATTTCTGATCACATCACTGCTACAGAGTACAGAGCTATACAGTTGATTTCGCGCGTATACTATTTATACTCTTTCTAAAAATGTGCTCAAAACAGGGTCATAACTTTATGGAAACTTCCTCATTTCTAATACATTATTTAAATGACAATATAATGAGTTATCTTTGGCTTGGTGTACATTTGTCGTAAATGCAAAAAAAAAAAAAAAAAAAAAAAAAAAAAAAAAAAAAAAAAAAAAAAAAAACTATTGTATGTTAGTAAAAAAAAAAGGGGGGCTCTAAACAGTTTTATGTAGTTTGATATATATATATATATAAACTTCAAATTGATGGTGGCAATGTAGACTATTGATAGTCAGGCTGCCAAAATGAAGGTTTTATTGTAAATTTAGCTACGTATAACCAACCCTTAAATATTCATTATTAAATATTAAGTATTCATAAAAAATATAAATAAATAAAAAAATTATATATATTTATTTATATATATATATTTGTAATATAAGAATCCTTTGATCATATTTGCACCCTATAGTTATATTTTTTAGTACAATAATATATTTGTACTGACTAGTGTATAGTATTTGGTTCAGATGTATTTCATTCTTCTCTGACTTAATTTTGCTATATTTAAATAATTGTATGTGTGTATATTTTATAACTACTTGCAGATTTACTTACCTTCCATAAATAATATATTATATTCCGTAAGCTAAAATGTATGACACTATAAAGTATATTTTCAATTACAAAGATTATACTTACTCTGTCTGCTAAATCCATTGCAAAGTAATACTGTTTGCCATCGATGATTGCATATTCGCCTCTTGGATGATTTTTGTCAGAAGCTGAAAAAAAAAAAATGTTTCAAAGCAAATTTATTTATAAAAGTTGTTAATATTATTAATTATGTTATTAGTAATTATCCATTTGCGTGTCAAATAAATAAATAGGATATACTTACTTGGGGATGCTTCTACTGCAGCCTGAAACAAATAAAGATGACATCTTAATTACACAAGCAGGCATGTGCTTTATGTAACGTAAAGCTGTGTTATTTTTTAAAGCCATAGTACCACATAAAACAACATGTGCTTTTTAATGAATAAACACGAAATGGGATATTCAAAACTGATGACAATTTTTACCAGAATGTTAATGTATATAGCCTTTTGAGAAAGCGTAAAAAAACTGTAAAGTATGCAATTTGCGTGAAAATTCATGTTTATGACGTCAGAAACATGCAAACATTAGTATAAAAACGTTGTGCGGGTTGCATAAATTGAATATTCTGATCAATGCTACGGGGCTACTGTTGGGTTTTGAGACAAACTAATGTTATTTATGTAAATCCCATCAAGTGTTTTGTGATATAAATGCTTATGTTTTTCTCTGGTCTATTCCTTTAAACATGTAATTGCAGAGCTGGTATTGCTGATTGGTGAAGGCAGCTGACTTGCAACGCTGTACTCCTCACTGAGTATAGGTTCGATCCACTGCTTTAGTGCTTTGACAGACTTTGACTACTTGGTGCGTACGTGAAATGTAAGAGCACAATAACACGTACAGCTCTGGCCAAAAGTTCCCGAACGATCTGCATAGGCAACCCGCAAGCACACTATGTTATCTTTATGAGAAAACGCAGCATTTGCCGCTGCCCCGTTCGGGAACTTTTGGCCAGAGCTGTACGTAGCACGATAAAATTTACATGCATTCCATAACGACGCACAGTATTGGGGAGATGCATGATTGAAGTGATTGCACCGATCAGCCTGCATAGACGTTTCCATAGTTTCTCTAGATGGCCATGACACCCATGACGAATGCCAGGCTGCGTATTTATGCCGTGGCCGGACTATTATGCTGTTTCCAAGGATTGAAGAAGTCCTTAATAGACGTTAAGTCTATGTCTTGACTGGGATTACGGATTAGTGAAGCACGATAACATAAAACGGCAAGATAAAAGAGGAGATATTTTCAGCATCATACCAAAGAATAATATAATATTTATTCTGTTCTATAGCAATTTTTTAACTTTAATAATATAAATGAGTTGCAAGACTATTCACTCTTAAAATTTAAATTTCTTGTGAGTTCAGAGATAAAGTATTTCGAACTGATTTAAATTTGCAGTAATTTTTTTAATAATATATTTTTTAATTAAAAACTGACATATATATATATATATATATATAAAATATATATATTATATAAATGTATATATTATACAAAACGTTATTACTTACAACAAAGGCAAAGATTGCAATGCAGGCAGCTAGTAATATCTTCATTTTGAATGACGAGGAAGTTCTGTTTTCTTGGTGGTTAATTGCTTACAATTTATACTCCAAATTAATATCTTAACTACTTCTATCTTATCAGTTCTTTTATTTTGATTTATTAATTATTATCTATGAGTTGAGTTACATATTTGCGTACTGATTTATATATATATACAATTGTATTTGATGAATGATGTTAGTTCTTACAAACAACACATAATTTTACTTAATTGCCTGATTTAATTAATAGGGTGTAATAATTTTATAACGGCCAATATTTAAATATAAACCGCGCTCCACGCCCGATTGTATTGAAAATTATTGTGCCTTTTTGTTATCAATAATTTACTTAATATCAGTGCTCAATTAAGGGTAGCCCTCAGTCATATCATCCCCGTTTTAAGTGGAGAAGTTGTGGTATATATAGTCCACGCTCCTGAGCTTATATGTTATTGCCCTATCTAAAAAGCGTTCCCTTGTTGTTTGTAGTTCAAATTTCCGCCACAACAATCGAAAATAAACAAATGTTATATTTGGCACCACCGTCTCGACCAACACAATTTGGCTGAAGTGGTGGCGCCACCGTTACATTTATTTATTGTTGTGGTGAAAATTAGAAATACAAACATTAAGGGATCGTTTTTTCAACAAGAGCTTCCTATCCTGTATGTTTATCCGTGGTATAGTCATGGTCTTGATGACCGCTCAAAACATTACGACAGCGCACTTGTTCAGTCATTTTTATTTAACATGAATTTATATCATTAGCTGATATACCATTTTCAATAAAAGTATTTTAAATTCATATTACGTATTTATTATACAGTTCTTCTGTATATATATATATATATATATATATATATATATATATATATATATATATATATATATATATATATATATATATATATATATATATATATATATATATATATATATATATATATATAATAAAAAAAAGGGTATTTAAGGGTATTGTCTGATATCTTCTAAACTGAACGGTCATGAAATATAAAATTAACTTTATCTTTAAGTAAAGATGAAATGAAACTTTAGCGTCAACTTTTTTATATCAAAGTAGCAACTTTTTTAAATTAAAAATACTACTTAAACCTTTTTCAGAGCAAAAAAAAATATATATATATTTTTAAATTTATGCAATTATATTTAAAAACAGTAGTTTATATTTTGTTTTGTTTTATAAAAATATCGTAGAAAGAATTATTGTTAAAATACTGTACCTCTTTTAACTATTTTCGCTCTAACAATAAGTCAGTCACACACTGCTTTAAAATGTTTAAATGAATTTTATATTGCAAGTGGTATACGTTATATTGTTACATAAAATTTATTTATTCTATAGCTCAGTATAACAAGTAAGAGTATTGTACTATTACTTTATCAGATATATATTATCTTATCATTTTTCATTCTTTATTTTTTATTCAAAAGAATATAAAAGTGAAATTTTCTATTTTTAAAAATGCTCTTGTCATTATATCAATCAAATAAAAGTGCTAAGTTGCAAAAAAAAAAAAAATAGTAAAGTCTAAAGTGCCATATTACTACTACAAATTATATAAAATACGATATATTAGCATTATAATTAATTTTTAATAATACTGTTATCTTGTTGATGAATCTATGAATAAACAAAATTCATGGTTGCTTAGCACTTTAGCGATGATGAAGAAGAAAAAACGACAGCAAGCACTTCAAAATAGTTGACCCTTTTTTATCAGTATTTTTCTTATCACACACACACGCACATATATATATATATATATATATATATATATATATATATATATATATATATATATATATATATATATATATATATATATATATATATATATATATATATATATATATATATATATATATATATATATATATATATATACACTGTATATTGGCTTTTATCAGACGAAATTAACAAAACTCTCAGTTTGACCTCAACGTTTTTTTTTTTTTTTTTTTTTTTTTACAATTTTTTAATTTATTGAAATAATAACATAATGGTAATTTTTTTTAAGGAAAAGCATATTTCTTATTTTTTAAATTTCATAACAATTTTTTATATATATTTTTTTTTATTTATTTATTGCATCGTTAAAGTTAGTTATACGTAAAATCCAACTTTACTTTTAATGTCCTTTTTAATATTATGTATCATCGCTTTCATTGAGAAAATTAATATTGATGCTGTTGCGGCTAACCCACACTTGGGATTTCTTACTTTCACGCATCTACGTTTATCACGATAGCCATAAAAACACACATCTACATTTATCGCGACAACAGGTGTAATTAACTACTTCTACACCGCCTTTTCCTTATAAGGATTTGATTTTTACCGAGTGTCACGATAAAGTTACACGCAAAAAAATTAATACTAACAATGTAATAGGTAGACAATACATATAAGTTTATATAATCTAAAACACAGATATTATTATACTACAATAATACCTAATGCAGGTGCACTGTGCAACAATAAAGGTGTGACTTACTTAGATTAAGTGGTACTGTGGTATTGTAGTTTTATAACTACCTGTTCTAAATTCAAGTGTACCTATTGCAAAATACAGGTTCATGTACCTGCCATTAGTAGTATTTTTTTTCCGTGTAGATGTGTGAATGTAAGCAAACCTTCTAAAAGTAGAAGTGTGGTTAAGTCACAACAGCATCGCTATAAGTTTGTTCTGTAAAGTATAATGAATCTCATTTACAGTGATTGGCTGACCAACAAAATAAGCCACACTCATTGGTTGGTCTTGTTTTTTGAGCCGATAAAAGTGAGACGCATGTTTGGCATGGACTTTTTTTTTTGTGTGAAGTTTCTTTCATTTTTATCAAGTCCAAAGTTCTAAACGAAGAAATAACAATGATAAACCATATGCATAAACGTAGTAAACAGGTAATGACGTCATAATCAGATGTTTTTAACAAAGGAAAATTTTCAAAGCTGGCTCAAGAGTTGTGTGTATAGTTTATAGAACGAGCTATATACTAAATTAATCTTAATAATTTGTATACACTTTGTAATAACTTATATTATATAGGGTGTATGCGCATGACGTCATATTTAATGCGCTTGGAGGCCATACTGGAGTAGTGAACAACGTTTCTCAGCATAGGACAAATATGGTTTTTGTCTATTTTCTTAGAGAAATCGGTTAATATTTCTTATTATTTTCTCACATATTTGAGATACTAATTTAACCTACTCGTATTAACAATATCATGCAGTGCTCTCGAAAATATTTCATAGTGTTTTTAAACTGGCAAAATGATTTATTTTCCTATGCTGTCCATGTTATTGAGTAATTCAACATAACGTTGACTTTAACATGAATGCATAGACACTATATAATATATAAAATTGTTAATAATTATTTGCCAAAATGCATTATTTTAGCTGCTCATAATAACTCGAAAGTGTATCTATTTTTCTATCTTATACACAGTATACAAAATTTTCTAATATTTTGGTACAATTTTTTTGACGATAATTGGTATCATAATTTGGCTCTGATTTTTTTTTTTTTTTTTTTTATTATTATTATTATTTGCTGATTCACAAAGAAGGTTTCCATTAACGAAAAATACTAATATTAATTTTAAATTAAAGCTGTCTGATGCTACAAGAAAGAAGAATACAAGTGATACTGAAATTATTAAAATCTATCTTTATTAAATTTTAAGGCATATATAATATGGTATAATAATTAAATACGTATAAGCATTTCTTTGTGTATACGTCATTATTTTTACACAATAAAATTAAACGATAGTAAATTATTGTTATTCACAAATAAACCAAGAAATAACATTACAATTTTGATCAAACCAGCCGAATGGAGAGTCTTTGCCATATTTTGCTACACATACATCTACCGCGGTGTCGTCTTCATCTGGTTGAATAGATAGACTGTCCCAATTGGTGAAGGTGAATAACTGACCATTACTTGACCAAATGAACTGATCCTTTTGTATGCGAATACCACTTGTTAATACAGGGAGTGCTCTGAATTCTGAAATAATAAGAATATATTTCATAACATTCAGCAGTGCAGTCATGATTTTGTCACGAGAGGGATCCAGAAAATAGTGTGCGTAAATAAAGGGGGATACCTCCCTTTTTATCCATACTTTTTTAAATCTGATAGAATTATATGGTCTAGGCTTTCCATAAATACGTTCCTGAATCTTCTGATATCAGTCATAAGTTCATTTTGTAGTAAATATTTTACTTATAAAGACAGAGTTAACGCAAAAATACGTATTTTTTTTTTTAAATATTTTCCAAAACAATTGAATAGAAACTATTCATTTATTTGACTTTTTTAGCCCGCGGGATAAATAGATGACAGTACGGTAATTTTAGATAGAAAAATGTCAGCTGTTATCCAATATAGCCAACTATTCCCTATGAAAATTTTAATGCGCTCCCCTAACTCTTTAAAATTAGTCTTAAAAATTTATCACACCCTACTTATTTGTTTAAAATATTAATTCGTCAGCTCACATTTAAATACGTAGAAAATATATAAATTTGGTTTTCAAATATTACAATGTTAAATCAAAACCTTAAGGGTCTTCTAAATATGCAAATTTTTATAACTGGAAATATATAAAATATCAAAATTTAATGTTAAAAAGTTTTAAAGACCTTGAATAGCTTAAAAGTTAATCAAATGGTAATTTATTTAAATGCACATCAATTCTAATACACTGATACTGAATTATTTGTGTAGCAACAAAACCTTTTCAGTAAAAATTGCAAAATATCAAAAATACTAAAAGTGGCATAAGAATCATGAAAGTCAATCAGAAAATATTTTTCAAGTTAGTGCATGATTATTATTTATTATATTGGAGGTCTCTATATAAATAATGTTAAGAAATATATTACGTATACCTTATGCTTAATTGTTACGAAACTTTTTTTTCTCCAAAATTTACTATTTTTAGGGTAGGCTCATTAGGCTATTGTGACGTCACGGTGAATCGTTTTGCCCAAATAGTTAACATTGCTGTTAACTATAGACGTGACGTCACAGCAGATATCTAGTGAGCCCCCCTGACTTTTACCAAGTAATGAAGTATAAGGCAAAGATTTAGCATATTACGATGAACATATTACATATGAACATTGGAAACACTTTTCAAGCATTGCAAAAGTCTTTAAAGTTGCATCAAAATTTGAATTTAATATCTTCCATGACGATATTTCATATTCCCAACACATACAGTTTTGAATTAATGGAATACTATTTTTGTTATATATAATATAATTTAATTACCATTAGCATCCAGATAGTCCGTAATAGCTTGATCTTCCTCTTCAGTTTCAACGGAGAACAACTTCATTTGTATACTGTTACAAGCAGCAGTGGCCATTGTAAAGTCACCCTAAAGAATATATATATATATATATATATATATATATATATATATATATATATGTTGGCAACCATTGCCGAATTCGCTCATTGGCCGAAATAGGCGACCACGTCGCAGCGTGGCAATGCAATTTTGCCAAGATCCGAAATTCAGCACTTGTGCATCGTAATGTTGACCATAGACAATTTTTTTTGTCAAATTTAATAAGAAATCATTTTTATAAATTTATAAATATTTTAATTAACTGAGAACCATAATATAAAATGATATGTTATAATAATAAAAAAATATATGATATTATTCATACTTATACCAAATATCGTAACCTGCGTATTAAACATTTTGACCACGCTGCAGCGTGGCAATTATCAAAAACCACTTCACAAATTGGCTAAAATGTATTTGCAAAAAATTTGGCATTTGTTAAAAACCACTCCGCAACGTGGTCAAAATTACGATGCATTTCGGATCTTGGCAAAAATGCATTGCCACGCCGCGACGTGGTCACTTATTTCGGCCAATGAGCGAATTCGGCAATGGTTGCCAACATATATATATAAAATATTAAAGAGACGTTATATTTTTTAGAAATCTGTATAGGGTGTGTGCGTATGACGTCATTCTATATGCTTTCGATGTTCGTCTTGAGCAATGAATAACACTGCTCACTCAGTGCTCAGCATAATAACAATCGTAGTTTTTGGCTATTTTCTGTGGAAAATTAGCTATTTATTGGTTATTATTTTTTTGGCATACTTGAAACACTAATTCAACCTGTTAACATCATCAATGCTCTCAAAAACATTGCTTAGTATTTTTAAACTGGCAAAATGAGTCATTTTCCTATACTGGCCCATGTTATTTAGCGCTCACTTATGGCGTCGACTTTAACATGAATGAAACCACCCTATATGGATAAACAGATATTATGTTTAATATTTGTTTTACAGTTAAAATAGTTTGTATATGAGACATCTAGTAATAATAATAATAACACTCATAATGTAAACTTAAAATATTTTAAATTAATGTCACAAATCACAACTATATGTAAATTGAAAATTAAAATTTAAACATTATTTTATTATATAATTAGGTACACTCTGGCCAAAACAAGGTCGTTCCCGCCAAAAACTGTATCCGTGGTGCTAAACCAATCAGAGAGCGTGTTATAAACTTACTAGCCGAGCAGAGTTGACTTTACACTGTTAATTACACTGTATCCATTCGCTTTTTTTTTTTTTTTTTTTTTTTTTTTTTTTTGCTAAAATTTCTTGTTTTTTATCCTTTATTTAGTATTTATTTCAAAACGCAATATTTAGTCAGCATAATAGAATTTCATGGTACAATAGGAACTCTAAATTCTATAACATGACTGTATACAACAGTTTTTGTTACTAGTATTGGGAGAAGTGTATTATGTTATTTTTATTGGAAGAGATAAAAAACATTTTTATGTATTTTGATTTGCTACAAAGCAACTATGAAAAATTATTTTTAGAGTAACCCTAATCATTTAATCATTATTTTGTTTGCAATTCTTACAAGTTAAGGAGTCAGAACAATTAGTGGCTCATAATTGAACCTTAGGTATATTTTTTATTTTTGTATACTTTTTTTTATCATAATAGTATAGGGTGTATGCATTCATATTAAATTCAACGCCATTGTCAAAAAACTAAATACATGGGCTAATAGAGGAAAATAAAACTTGTTTTGCCAGTTTAAAAATAGTAAGCGCTATTTTTGAGGGATTTAATTAGTATTTAGTACCTCAAGTATGTAATAAATATAATGATACCAAATAATGAACCAATTTTCCAAAAAAAGTAGCAAAAAAACACAATAACAACAACAATAACGAGGTTTGTCCTATGGTGGAAGATGGAAGCGCATTAAATATGATGTCGTACGGCTACACCCTATAAATACATATTTACTAGTATTTTACTGGTAAAGAATGATTTCATTTTGGAATAAATTGATTATGCAATTTAAGAATTATTACATTTTTTTTATTGCTATATTTGCAGAATTTATATAATTTCTGCAAGTATTAGATTATTCAGTAAGCTAAAATATGCAGAAAAAATACTTTAAATTTTTTTTTAATGATTGATAACTTACGAAATCTGAACTGAGAAAATATTCTTTACCACCGATGGTTACATATTCTCCTCTCGGTTGATTTATGTCAGCAGCTGAAAAAATATTTCTGTTTCAAACAAATTTTATTGATAAATATTTCTTATATAAAATAAACAATTAATATTTTTTACTATTTAGATTTGGAAATAATTAGAGCTGTAAATTTAAACCAGTTAAAATTTCGGCGGCTGTTATATTATTATTTTTTTTAACTCAAGTTCTGAGTTTTAGCTTGAAAACGAGCCAGCTCGAGTTTAGCCCGTTAATAAAGTGTCAAAAAAAAAAACAAACAAACAAACAAACAAACAAACAAACAAACAAACAAACAAACAAACTTTTGAATAGCAAACGAGCTAAAGATCACTTTTCAAGATCGAAAAAAATAAAGTTTTCAAATTGTCTTAATATGAGGTTTTTAGTTCTCTAGCAAGAAAAATCAATTATTTATTTACAGTAGTTAGGAATTTTTAATTACGCCTTTTGTCTTTTAAAAAAAAAACAATATTTTTGTAATTAAAAACTAGCTTATCTCCTCATACACTAGCTCTAGAGCTCGTTTTTAAACTTCGGCTCAAATATCGAGATTTAGCTCGTATTTCGAGGTGGTAAAGCTTGATTTTAAATTGAACCCGGTTTTCAAGACAAACTTATCTAAAAAAAAAAAAAAAAAAAAAAAGCCTACTCAAAAAATCAAAAACAAAAAAATCTAGTTTTTTGCAGCCCTTTCATCACAGTCGTCAATTAAACAATACGCGTAACAAATAAATAAATTATTATATACTTACTTGCCAAGGCTTTTACTGCAACCTGAAACAAATAAAGATACATTTTAACTATACCAGCAGATATGCATTTAATGTAACGGAAAACTGATATTTTGTGTAACATTTAACTAAAGGAAAATTAAAGCGAAATATTTTCAGCATCAACCAAAATATTGAAATTCAAAATATCTTAATTCGTTTCTTTCATCCTACAATTATGATATACAAAAATGCATATTAACTTAGGTTATTATATCAGTTGATAAATGATATTGAATAGGACACAAATTTTACACATCATATATTATACAACATAATTTAAACATTTAAAATAAAATATATTACTGTGGACTGAGAGAAATATATTTTTTGCTCTTGCATAAATTCATATATATTTTTTTTATGTATTATACTGTGTTATCTGTTATACTTTAATTTTTCTATGCAATATAATAGAAATGCATTGCAAGATTATTAACCATTGAAATTTTATTTTCTTATCAGTTTAGACATAAAGTCTTCCACACTGGTTTAATATTGACATTTTACGTAAAGCTAATAAGCGGAAAAGGAAGTGCCGGAAAAGGAAACCACGTGATGTTAAAAGTGGGAGGAGCTCAGACCTAGCTTGCTGCTACTGCGAAGTTTTCTCCCACTTTTACTGTCACGTGATTTCCGCTTCCGGCACTTCCTTTTCCTGTTTTTATAGGTTTACATAAAATGTAATTGACTGTTTATGTTTACTCAAAATGCGGAAAAGGAAGTGCCGGAAGAGGAAACCACGTGACGGTAAAAGTGGGAGGTGGCTCAGGCCTAGCTTGCTGCTAGCAACAACTTTTCTCCCACTTTTACCGTCACGTGGTTTCCTCTTCCGGCCACTTCCTTTTCCGCATTTTGAGTAAACATAAACAATCATTGAGTGCGTCTGTTTACTCTAAAAAACGGAAAAGGAAGTGCCGGAAAAGGAAACCACGTGACGGTAAAAGAAGTGAGAGAAAAGTTGGTGCCAGCAGCAAGCTTGGCCTGAGCTAACTCCCACTTTTACCGTCACGTGGTTTCCTCTTCAAGCACTTCCTTTTCCGCATTTTGTCTAAACATAAACAATCATTGTAATAAATTTATAAATAATTTATACACTATTATTTATATTATTATTATATTATTTTAATATTTATATGTATACAAAACGTTCCTACTTACAGCAAAGGCACAGAATGTGATGCAAGCAGCTAGGACTCTTTGCATTTTATACGACGCAGAAATTCTACTTTCTTATGTTTAATTGCTCACAATTTATACTCAAAATTAATCTCAAACTATACTTGTATCTTATCTTACTATATTTTAAATTTTGATTTATAAAATATTATCTATGAGTTAAGCTAAATATTTGCGTACTGTTCAATTTATGTATCTATATGATAAAAATTGGGCAGTCTGGTCGGTGCAATCACATCGATCATGCACCTCCCGAATGCTGTGCATTGTCATGGAAAGCATGTAAACTTGCATCGTGCAATGTGTTGTGCTCACACACTTCACGTACAGTACGCACCCACCTTCGTATGGTTTGCATGGCTCGAATCTGTACTCGGTGAGGAGTGCAGAGTTAAATCTGAATTTAGCAAAATAATAAATGAGCAGGGTAAAATTAACGTATCAGTTTTATAAGGCATATTTTAGGGCCATACTAGCTAAATTTTCATTTATCAGTCTGTATATTTAATTCAAAATAATACAAATGGTTAAGAAAAGTGCCCTTGTCATTATTAGTCAAATAAAAGTGTTTAGTTGTCAAAACTTTAAAGTAAAAGAAAAAAAATGTTACAGAAAGATAAAATTGTGTTAACTGTAGATGACGCTGTTATTTCTAATTGACATAATACGTTATCGTAACATTACAATCCATTTTTAGTAATATTGTTATCTTGTTGATTAATCTATGATAAAACAAAAGTCATGGTTTGCTATCACTCTCAATAAAATAAGGGGAAAAAAAAAAGAAAAAAAAAGCACTTCAAAGTAGTTTTGACACTTTTTATTACTATTTTTCGTATTTCATATTATATATATCCATATTCAGTCCCCAATTTTTTAACAAATTATTTCATTATCGTAAATTTTGACCACATTTTTGTGCAGCTCTCAGAATGACAAATTATGTTTCTTTTATCAAAAAGGTTTTCTTGCTTTTGCTGACCCTCTACCCACTAAATATTCATTAAACATAAAATATTCGCTAAAATTAGCGTTAAAAATAGCGTAAATTTAAGGGCGTTTCCTGGTCCAATTTTTGTATTTTTATCTCATTTTTTTTCTCTTTTTTTTATTGAATTATCTTATGTCCACTGTATTGTATACTGGCACTGAAGAGAATAATATATATATATATATATATATATATATATATATATATATATATATATATATATATATATATATATATATATTATCGGTTTTCATTCGTTGAAATCAGGTTACAAATCATTCACATTAATCCAACTGTTACAGTCAGTTAGTTACAATTTACTCAAACAAACAATAAGTTATCAATATGTTAATAAATTTTTAACATTTTGGTTTCATGTTTAGACCACAGTCGCTCTGTCTAGATTACCTGGTTATCCGTCTTCTATTTATCTTGGGGTTTGGGGTTACAATGTTGAAATTTTATACATTATTTTAAGAAAGTAGTTATAATTCTAACATGCCATGGTAGCAAGTTTTTTTGTTATTATTTTTTTTTTGTATAACGTTTTTTACTGGTCTACGCTTTCATGTGCCGTGGGTCGTGGGGGTCACATGCACATGAATGTAATCCAATCGCGGGTCCACCTTAGCGACAATTTGACCAGTTGAAGCTTCTCCTTGAGATGTAAACTGTTCTGTCTTTCTGGGTGAAACAGTAACCGATTATGAAAAAGTCCTAAGCAAAGACCTAAGATCCGTGAAAAATGTGTGCAGACAAGCCCCGGAACGAATTGCCACTCGATAGGCTCTACATTATTTCCACTTCACTTAACTATGACCTATATATTATGGTCAATATGTCCTCTTCTGCGCGTACGCCATGTGGTGAACGATTTTAAAGATGGATTTAATGACCAAGAAGCCGGTGCCTGGTAGTTACAAATTAGTGGAAAACAAATACAATAGGTTCACAAAGGATTAGTGATTAAAGGAATGACGAAAAGATAAGATATAACGGCACAATTAAATAGGAAAGCAATGCAGAAAGCAAATCAAAAAGTTTTTAGCGCCTGCAAAATGTATGATACTGCAACCCGCTTTACAAATATGTTTAAAAAGTTGTATAGCTTGCAGGCGGTTTGAAATCGTGCTAAAAAAAAATTATTACACTATTGATTGATGGCTCAAATAATTTCTTTACTTTTTGTTTTATAATTTATTGATCATGAACCATGAAAATAAATTAAGAAAAACATTAAGAATGCAATTAGGGAAAAAGTAAACAATTTAAAGAATGGGTGACTATGAATGAATGAATGAATGAATGAATGAATGAATGAATGAATGAATGAATGAATGAATGAATGAATGAATGAATGAATGAATGAATGAATGAATGAATGAATGAATGAATGAATGAATGAATGAATGAATGAATGAATGAATGAATGAATGAATGAATGAATGAATGAATGAATGAATGAATGAATGAATGAATGAATGAATGAATGAATGAATGAATGAATGAATGAATGAATGAATGAATGAATGAATGAATGAATGAATGAATGAATGAATGAATGAATGAATGAATGAATGAATGAATCAATGAATGAATCAATGAATGAATCAATGAATCAATGAATCAATGAATGAATCAATGAATGAATCAATGAATGAATGAATCAATCAATCAATGAACCAATGAATCAATCAATCAATGATTAAATAAATAATGAGTAACTAAATAAATAATACTTTAGCCAAGGTGGTTAGTATTACAATTCTAGTACATAAATAAGAATAAACTAATAGTAAAAAAATAAAGTAAAAACCGTGATATCACGCATTCAATTTAACTAACGTATATTTTTAATTAACACGAGCTATCTCCGAGCTATGACGTCACATGATGACGTCATGAGTTGCTTATTTGTGTTGATTCTTGGTCAACACTTCCTGTCCTTGCATTGAATACCCGCTAAAAAAAATTATTATTATGCAAAACATCACTACAACACAAGAACTTTAAATATTTAAAACAATTGAATATATAATATTTTATATATATATATATATATATATATATATATATATATATATATATATATATATATATATATATATATATATATATATATATATATATATATATATATATATATATATATATATATATATATATATATATATATATATATGTTTTTTTTTTTACTGTCTATTGTGTGCATATTAGAATACTGTTATAGGTTATTTACCAAATTCATGACACTGTCTCTCTCACTCTCTTACCTTTTAATCTGTCTTTCTTAATCTCTTTCTTCATGTTTCATAGTTTCATGGTATTTAAAAGAAAAAAAACTCAAATACAATAATTATTTTTAATATAAAAATTTATTTGATATAAAATTCATACATACATACATAGATATAATAATAATTACCGCCTCTACTAATTACAAGTATGGCACACAAAAAACATCAATTAAAAATAATAACAAAGAGAGATCTACTATAGAAATAGCTAACAGAGGTGTTGGAAAAATGTAGTGTAATTATAGATTCTAAGATAAATAATTGCATTTTTGGAAAGAGCTAAATTTCTATTTATCAAAAAAAAATGTAGAATTGAGATATTTTTGCTTTTATTTATTCTTTAACGTTATGAGAAGTAGTGGTAAAAATGGGCTCCAATACTTAGTTAGTTCTAATATAAATCCTTAAAATGCGCAAAAAAAAAAAAAAAAAAAAAAAAAAAAAAAAAAAAAAAAAAAAGCTTGTGAAATTTTGGTGTTTAAAAAATTAAGCTGCGTGGGAAAAAGTTAATTATTTTTCTTAGAACTTTATATTACATGAAAATGAGTTCTAAATCACACAACAGGATCAACCCAATAATGTGTGATTTAATAGAAGTAAATGAGATTATAGGTGAATTAATGAGCCTTTCAGAGACTCACCACCTTGCACTGCCAGGACTGCATGCATGGCCGGAGACATGAATAGTTATATCTATTCTACAGTTTTACCTGTGACACCCTGACATACTCAAGGGTATCAACATGCTGAGAACACGAGAGCACATTCATCGTATACCACGGCCTCTAAAAAAGCCACATAAGATATATCCACTGAGAATAGAACTCCGTGATCTTTCGCTCGTCAAACAAATATGCACAACATTGCAACTTAAGCTTTAGAAAAAAAATGTGGTTAAATGGATCATATTAATTATTATTAACTTTTTTCAAGTATCAGATTAAATTATAAAATGAAACATTTTTTTAAGTGTATCTAATTAAAGTTAAATCATAATTAATATTTATGTAGTTGGTTTTTTGAAATTATACATCATAATATATACATAATAGTACCAACAATTAAAACCAATAACATCATAATATATAATGGGAATTATTAATTTTTACCTGTATATGATATTTGCATATTAGGCAATAAGAAAATTGATAACTTACATAGGTAAGGCATATAGCAAAGTAACAATAGCGTAATTATAAGACGATTCGCAGAAAGACGTTTAAAAAAAAAATGAGCCCAACAAAAAGTGCTAGCAGGAGATTTGTGTTACTTTACATAATGTTATAACATGCTTCTTATGGAGATATGAAGTAGCTTGTGTTACAATTTTTTCTTTGTTAAAAAAAGGTATTTTTCTTCCCGTTTTTTCCCCAAACAAAAATAAAAAATTCTTGAAAGTCGTGAAAACAAAATTTTCAATAAGCTTAAAAAAATATAAAAAAATCAAAAAAATTTCAGCAGTTGAAAAAAAATTTCTATAAAAGAATTATAGCTGTTTCATTCCCCCATAAGAAAGTAAGAAAGAAAAAAGTTATTCATCCATTAACAATTCATTAGTATTGCTTGCCTTCAGATTGTTTATTTTTTTCACTAAAATTCTTTTTGGAAGTATTTTTAAAAAAGAAGCGATTACATTTTTTTTTTTTTTTTTTTTTTTTTTTTTTTTTTTTAGTAAAAAGGTTACTAAAATGTTGATGAAAAAGAAAGTTTTTAAAGATCTCCTTTTTTTTATCAATAAAGAGAAAATATCCTTTTCTTCCAATAAACATAACTAAATAACTATAATAATTATAATTATTACTGTCCGTCCCAGCGGCTTTCAGTAGTTTATTTTTATGTATATGTTTTTTTTTAAACTAATTCAGACTTTTCAATATTCTCTTTTGCTATAACAAAAAAAAAATTATTAAAACATAATTCAAATTTACAGCTTTTGAAATTTTGTTATTTTAATATAAACCCAAGAATAAAAAAAAAAAAAAAAAAACTAAACTAAACGAGCTAAATTTTTATTAATATAGCTTTTTATTAATTATTTATAGGCTATATTATATTTTTTTTCTTGTTGTTGAGCACATTAAATGTTACATTTTGAAAGTTATGACATGACGAGTCACGATAAAAATCTAATGCCAATACTTATAACATGGTAGTGATAGTGATATCATATTTGAAGGTATAAAAAATAACACTTTTCAATGTAACATTGGAAATATTGAAATTTAAAAAATGTAAAATAGTTTAATGAACAAAAATTTAAGCTCAAAATTTTTACATCTTGGGATCTAATTATTACAGTATAACGACAACAATATTATCTTATGAGAAAGCTGTCATGATCATTGAATACGCAACACTATAGATATTCTTATTCAAAAGTTGCATTAATTCACGTTTTTCATTATATATTTTTTCTTTCATTGTTGACAAACTGAAGGAATTAAATTTGTTTTTCCCACGGATAAACATACGGGTTTTTCCTTAGAAATCATTGAAAACAACAACAATTTTATCATTAAGTTTGCAATAATAAAACACTTAAAGCCATAGACCATATATAAAACAACATGTGCTTTTTAATGAATAAACACGAAATGGGATCTTCAAAACTGAGGACAATTTTTACCAGAATGTTAATGTAGCCCCACGAGAGAAACACTGTAAAGTATGCAATTTGCGTGACTATTCATGTTTCTGACGTCAGAAACATGCAAAAATTAGATTAAAAAAATGTTGTACGGGTTCCATATAAATCGACATTTTCTGATCACTGCTACGGAGATACAGTTGGGTTTTGAGACAAACTAAAGTTATTTATGTAAGTCCCATCAAGTGTTTTGTGATATGTTTATGTTTTCTTCTGGTCTATTCCTTTAATGACAGTTGTGAATTTATAATTATAATTATATATATATATATATATATATATATATATATATATATATATATCTATATATATATATATATCGTCTCTATCGCGTCAAAACGTTTCAAGTGAAATTATCACGAGCGCGCCAAACGTTCCATCTGACACAGTAAACCCTATGTAGATGGAACGTTTGGCGAGCTCGTGATAATTTCACTTGAAACGTTTTGACGCGATAGAGACGATATATATATATATATATATATATATATATATATATATATATATATATATATATATATATATATATATATAAAAAAGTTACAAAGGTGTATGAAAACAGAATAATATATTTTAGTAACATTAATGCTAAGCACAATAGATTTCCTATATACAATGCAGCACTTATATAATATATTATCAAATACAATAAATATTACGTTTCGTTTCCAAATTTAATGTTATATATAATAATAATAAAGATAGCATGAATAACGTATTTTTCCCCCGTTTTGATTATAAATTTTTAATAAATATGTAAAACCCCTACCAATTCTAAAAAATAATTTATATATATGAGGGGTTTCACGGCCACGGGACAACTACGGCACTGCAAACAAAAAATGTTCTCAGAAAAATCTGAAAAAAATGTGACAAGTACACACTAATAAGACAAAGCACATGCTGAATTTTTTAATTTTTATTTTTATTATTGTCGGAGATACGGCTATTTAAAGATGGCGGACCATTTTAAAAAGGAGCGCGAGGAGCCAACTTTGACGCTCTGTAGTTTCTGTTGTATAAAACAAAATTTCATAATTTATTTTTTATTGTGTTCAGCATTAAGTCAATTAAATATAACTGTGCCTAAAATTTTTTTAGAACTTGTTAAAGTATTTTTTAGGAATTTTTGAAAATATGCAATTTTTGCTAAAATTTGCACATTTGCATACCTCTTAAAAAATAGTAAAAAAAATTTTTCATGGCATTTTGCAATTTTAGCTGTTAGATAAACGTCTTATCTTCATCTTCTGACAAGAAAACAAAAATAAGTTCAAATTTGATAGTACAGTACTGGTCAAAACAAATGCCTTTTTCCGAAAAGTGCCATTTTCGACCTTCAAAAACTCCGTGTTACCGATGAATTTTTAAATATAACAATATACGTTTAGAAAGCTTATACTTTGATTATTTAAATAAAAAAATAAAAAACCTGTGTATTGCACTGCAAATATTTTTAATGATTTTTTTTGTAACTCACTCCACGCGCGCATTGCGCTCGGCGTACAGGCTCTTGCGCTGAGTAAATTAACACGCGCATCTTGTTATAACTTTGATATAATTATTTTAATCACTAATATGATAAATATATTTGGCTTCTCGTGATACAATATTTATTTTAATGTTTAAATTGTTATATAAAATTGGTCATATATGACAAATAAAGCCTTTTTAAAGTGATATACTATAGGTTTATATAATATACATTATATTATATAAAGAATACAAACTGACCTGTTTTTTTCTTTTATATTACGAGTACAAATTCTATTTTAACTTTTATAATTATATAGCAATTAAAAATAAGCATGCAATCTACACTTACCTATTATTCCTCTAGATGCAATCTGATGCAAGTCACAATATACACGTTGCAAATTGATTAAAATTAACGATGATTTAATGATTTAAAAATCAAAATCTATTTTTGTACTTCAAAATTTTAATACAATAATATTTTATTGTGATGCTGACCTATGATAAAAGTAGTCAGTGTTAATGTTTACTATATTTTGTGGCATGCGCCAGCATCTGTTTTGCACATGTGACAACTCTATATAGTAGGATAACTAAAAGTTGGATTCAGTGATACATGACTCAAATATTAAATTTTATTACTTATATAAAAACTTATGAGAATCCTACTTACATAAGATAGGCTAGATTTTTTTCTTAAGTAAATTTTCAGTAGAGATCAGTGTTTGGCACGGAGTGGATGTGTTGTTATTTTTACTGTGATTTTGTTTGATATTTTTTTCTTTGAAGTGTTCTCAATCTATATATAAAAAATGTCTTTTAATTTTGAGGATTGTTCAATTGGAAAAGTGATTGGGCTTGAATGCCATAAAAGTAGGTATACGAGAACTCATGGACTTCAGTTAGTTCGTAATTTAGACCTTGTAGAAAAAGAATTGTTATATAATCGCTCGAATTGCAAAGACAAAATTGACACTAGTGATTTGAATTTAACTGTATGTCACTATCATTTTAATATTTATGTTAAATATTATGAAAATTTACAAACCATGTGTTTTGATCCATTTAAAATTCACAAGAAAAAAGTAAGTCTAAATTTGCGAATTGTAAGTGAGGAAATGTCAACAAATGCAAATGAAAAATTAAATATTAAAATTCTTAATGGAGATAAACTTTGCATTAATTGCATGAAAAAGTTGAATGCAAGCGTTGAGTCTTTTGATAAACAAATCAATGTTATTAATTCTCCTTCTGGCTATTTTATTGCAAACTCGCGAGATGCAACTTATAATCCTAACCAGTCGAGCTTTGTAAGATATGAAAAACTAGCTCAGAAAAAAGTTAAACTAGTAGCTGCGGGTAGAATTAATAAAAAACTTAAAATGTTGAAGAATACTCCATTAAAATTAGGTGGTCAAAAAGGAGCAAAGAAGGTCAAATATCTAAAACAAAAATTACGTCAAGCCAGCAGTGATATTGCTCGCGATATGTGTGCAGTTGCGAGTGTTCCTGTTGATGAATTAACATCGGAATCAGACAATCAAAATAAAGATATTCAATTAATTTCAGATTATAAGAATATGTTAAATGATATAAAAAACAAATGTCTGGAATCTACATCACAAGAAAAAATAAAATATTTAACTTTAGCACCAAACTCCTGGGCATTAAATAAAACAGCCAAATATTTCAATGTTAGTAGAAATTTAGTACGAAGAGCACGTGTATTAAAACTTACTGAGGGTATCTTAGCCAATCCTTCACAATTTCAAGGACGCTCGTTAAGTCCTAATATAGTTAAAGAAGTCATTGATTTCTACCAGAGTGAGGAAAATTGCAGTATTCGACCTGGTATTAGTGATACAGTGTCAGTAAAAATTGATGGCAAAAAGGTGAAAATGGCTAAGAGAATACTGTATTATAATCTACGTGAATTGCATTCTGAATTTTTAAAACGTACAGGTCACAAAATAAGTTTTACAAAATTCACTACATTACGCCCTAAATGGGTGTTTACTGTAAATGCCAAAAATGTTCACAATGTGTGCGTGTGTCAAATTCATCAGAATTTGAAACTGATGGCCTTAAAAGTTGGATTAGATTATAAAGAGCTTATGGATAAAATTGTTTGCTCTGTAAACGCAAAAGAATGTATGATATTTAGATGTGAACTTTGTCCCGGGATTTATAACTTAATTAAATTCTTGAACGAATTATTTGAGTCAAAGAATACTGATCCTGATGACAAAATTAAATACAATTGTTGGACAACTGATAATTATCCTAAATTAGAAACAATAATATGCTCAGTACAAGAATTTATAGACACATTAGCAAGTACTTGTAACGATGCAACCACTCATCACTTGACTGCAAAATCTCAATCTAAATATTTTGCTGAAATGAAAGCAAAATTAGACCCTAATACTGCTATTGTCGTCCAAGATTTTGCTGAAAACTACGCAGTAAAAATTCAAAATTCAATCCAGGGAGTTTACTGGCAAAATAAACAAGCTTCATTGCACATTTATGTAATTTATCACATTGATAAAGACAGTAATGAATTAAAAAAGACATATTATTGCGTAATTAGTGATGACTTGTTACATGATGCAGTTACAGTTAATTCTTATTCATCAAAAGTGATACCACACTATTTATCAAATAATTCTCAAATTCTAAAAATATTGTATTGGAGTGATGGTGCTGGTAGTCACTATAAAAACTGTAAGAATCTCAAAATTATTGCGCTGCATGAAAAATTATATGGTGTCCCAGCAGAATATAATACATTTGCTACATCCCATGGTAAAAGCACCTGCGATGCAATTGGAGGGGCGGCAAAGAGGACAGCGTATGAAGGTAGCATGAAAGCAAAACCAGGAAGTCAAGATAATATTTTAAATGCTTATGATATGTACAAATATTTAAATGCAAGATCAGAAAAAAATGAATCAAAAATTAATTATATTTATGTATCAGCAAAAGAAAATCAAGATTATGGAAAAAAAATGGAAGAAATTTTTTCATCTGCAAAAACATTGCCTGGGACACGCAGTCATCATAGATTTGTCCCAGAAGATGATGATATAATCAGAATGTATCGTTTATCAGAAGACAATACATTCACACGTCTTTCATTATCTCGCAATCGACTTGCTAGCAATACTAATAATAATATCAATGAAAAGAATCTCATACAAGACACATTCGTTGCACTAATATTTGATGGTGATTGGACAGTAGGTCAAATATTGCAGAAAAATGATGAACATTTAGATTATGATGTGTGTATAATGAAAAGAAGTGTGCAAATATTTGAGTGGACAAACAATCAGTGTATTATGTCTATTCCATTAACTCAAATATTATCAATAATTACACCACCTACTATTAAAAAGAATTCATTTAAAATGACAGCTAAAATGTTCAATTCTTTGTGTGAAAAATTCAGTGAGTACACTAAAATGAACTTGTAACATAATATTAACATAATAATAGAATTACGTTAAGTTTGAATAAATTAAATCAAGTAATATAAAACAATATAGGTTCAGTTGGCTTTATAGTGCAGTGAAAAATATACAAACTTAAATAATGATAAAAAATAATCAACATATAAACAAATGCATTATCATGTAAATTTAAAACAACTTGCAACGTGTATACTACGACTTGCATCAGTTTTCATCTAGAGGAATAATAGGTAAGTGTTGATTGCATGCTTATTTTGAATTACTATAATTATAAAAATTAAAATAGAATTTGCACTCGTAATATAAAAGAAAAATAACAGGTCAGTTTTGTATTCTTTATATAATATAATGTATATTATATAAACCTATAGTATATCACTTTAAAAAGGCTTTATTTGTCATATATGACCAATTTTATATAACAATTTAAACATTAAAATAAATATTGTATCACGAGAAGCCAAATATATTTATCATATTAGTGATTAAAATAATTATATCAAAGTTATAACAAGATGCGCGTGTTAATTTACTCAGCGCAAGAGCCTGTACGCCGAGCGCAATGCGCGCGTGGAGTGAGTTACAAAAAAAATCATTAAAAATATTTGCAGTGCAATACACAGGTTTTTTATTTTTTTATTTAAATAATCAAAGTATAAGCTTTCTAAACGTATATTGTTATATTTAAAAATTCATCGGTAACACGGAGTTTTTGAAGGTCGAAAATGGCACTTTTCGGAAAAAGGCATTTGTTTTGACCAGTACTGTACTATCAAATTTGAACTTATTTTTGTTTTCTTGTCAGAAGATGAAGATAAGACGTTTATCTAACAGCTAAAATTGCAAAATGCCATGAAAAAAATTTTTTACTATTTTTTAAGAGGTATGCAAATGTGCAAATTTTAGCAAAAATTGCATATTTTCAAAAATTCCTAAAAAATACTTTAACAAGTTCTAAAAAAATTTAAGGCACAGTTATATTTAATTGACTTAATGCTGAACACAATAAAAAATAAATTATGAAATTTTGTTTCATACAACAGAAAATACGGGGCGTCAAAGTTGGCTCCTCGCGCTCCTTTTTAAAATGGTCCGCCATCTTTAAATTGCCGTATCTCAGGCAATAATAAAAATAAATTTAAAAAAATTCAGCATGTGCTTTGTCTTATTAGTGTGTACTTGTCACATTTTTTTCAGATTTTTCTGAGAACATTTTTTGTTTGCAGTGCCGTAGTTGTCCCGTGGCCGTGAAACCCCTCATATATATTTTTTTAACTTAGCACCATTTCAGTAATTTTCATAATAATTTTATATAATATATAAAAAGACCCTTTTTTTTCACGTTTTATAAAACAACTTTTAAAACGGTGCAATATATTTTTATAATTATCATAGAATATTTTGTTCATTTTAATAACTAGTATAGAATATGCAATGGTATTGCATAAAATAATTTTTCTTCTTTTAAACACAATTATTATACATTAAAGAAAAAAAAATCTTCTACTAATGAACGAATGTTGCCCAATATGTATAGCACTACTAATATTATATATCACAGACTATACGACAAGTGTATAATTATACTTCTATTATTGATTTAACTTAATGAAATATAAATAAATTTAAAAATGAATCCTATAGGAGGGTGTAAGTGCATAGTGTGTATGTACTTCTTCGCCATACTGAAGCAATGAATAACATTTCTCAGAATAGGATAAACTTTTTTTTTTCTTTAGAAAATTAGTTTTATTTTACTAAATTTGAAATTGAAATTGAAATATACTAAATTTTGTAAAAAAAACTGCCTTAAATATATAAAATGACTAATGGTAAACACTTTTATAATGCACGTGTTATTTATGTATTTATATGTATATGTTTGTTGTTGTTTTTTTTTTAATCAACAGGTACTGAAACTGAACTGAAATTATTATTTTTCTTTTTTCTTACTTACATAGTTGAAAATCTAATTCAACCTGTTAACTATATCAATATTCTCAAAAATATTGCCACAAGTATTTTTATAATATGCTAAAATTGTGTAATTTTCCTATACTGGCCAATGTTATTTAGTGCTCACATATGGCGTCTACTTTTATATGAATGCAAAGTAAAAATGAGTCTTCCTAATAGATTATTAAAAGAAAAATTAAAAAAAAGGGTAAAGAATATGTATTAAAAGACATCACACAAAAACAGTGATGGGGTGGGGGGCAATGTTAAAAGATAGAAAAATAAGAATATCTATGCATGTAGACGCGTTTGTGAATTGTTATAGCATGCTACCCAATAAAATCACAATTACAAAAATTACAACAGATAAATGTACACCATATATAGAATATTTAATGATCAATGATTTTATGTATTTAAAATTTTAGTTTTTAAAATCAGATAACTGATACAATCTACTTAAAATGACGATAAAAATATGAAATATTATAAAACATAATATAACACTTACCAACTGTTCAGTTACAAATTGATTTATATAATTTATAATGTTTACTATAGGACTTAGTATTGGATTGTCTTTAAGATTGGGTTGGTTAATACCGACTGCTTCTTTTTGGGTCGGTGACACTTATATAAGTGGGTTTAATTTGCCTTAAAAGGGCCCGCTAAGCCAAATTACCGATAGCCTAAAACTATCCAATTCTACCCTGATTTTAGGACTCATTTTCAAATTATTCAATATTCTATAATATTACACAAATTGTTCCTTTTTTTATATGTATAATATATAAGCAGAGAAAAATTTACAATTTGCATATTTTTCTTTTATGGGTCTCTATAATTATTTAGATCACACACAAAATTTGGTCAAGTTTTTATGCAATTTAATAGAGCTCATTTAATGCTAAGCACATAAAACTTTTTCGGTAATTAGTATATTCATACCTGTCCGGTTATCTCTGCATCCATCAATATACATGATATATGTAACAAAATTATAAGACATAATAACTTTTCCCCTAATCACTATATATTAAAAACCGTAAAATTAATTAATAATTATTTTTAGAGACCGCATTTATTGGTAAAAATTTAGTTACGTGATTGCATGTTTTATATTTAGGCAATTTTCTCTATACAATCTACTGAAAATTATATTAAATGGAAATGCAAAGTGAACAGCTCTCTTATTTTTATATGCATATTAACTCACATTGAAAACGGTAAAATGTATAAAAATTAATAACTGACGTTTTATATGAAAGAAAAAAAAGGTACTTGTCTAGTATTAGCTGAAGCTACAAGTAGAAATATAAAATATTAAGCAAACTGATATAGTAGTGCAGATAAAGAATAAGTTATGATTTTTGCACGTGTAACTGACTTTTTTTTTCTTTTTTGAACAAAAAAAAAAATAAAATTGCTCTATTTTATTACTATAATAATAATATAATGCCTCATATCCATAGTGTTATCATAAAGTTTTACAAAAAAAAATCAATATTTTTCCAATTGTTTACACGGATAAAAATATTATAAATACATTTATAAACGCATTTTTTTTTTAAACTATCCATGTTTTAAATTCCTATATAAGAGCTGGTATGTAACTCTGTGGTATTCATAGTAAAAATGTAAGTCATGCACTTAAGAAAGCTACAATATTTTGTTATGTAAATTTTCAGTACACAGTATTTTAATAATGTATTTAACCATTCCAAAAATTGAGCCATTATGCAATGTTACTCTTATGATAAAAAATACGCACTGCATTTGAAAGGACAAAAATAAATACGTAATATTTATGCTAGCTCTTTTTTTTTTTTATATATAGAATTTGTTCAGTACAGCATAATCTATGCTATACTGCATAATAACTATTTTATACAGTCAACTGGGGACTGGGGTGACTTTGAACACCCAATTATCTCTGTCTTGGGGCCTCATTTTAGAAATTTGAAGAATCTTGATATTGAAAGGGTTTGGCTTACTTCCCGTGTTAAATAGGCGTTAAATTACAAACTCTCAATCTTGATATTGTTCAAATTTGTTTTTGATCTTAATGAGTCATTAAGACGGCATGTTTTAAAATTTTGAAATGAGTGACCAAAGTAGAGATAAATGGGTGTTCAAAGTCACCCCGGTTGACTCTACAGCATATCATAAATGTTATGTTGCATAGCATATAATTCTTTTTGTTTTAATTTATTACCATTTATGCTATAATAAGGATATAAATACATCATAAATTACATTACTTATTCTTCTCGTGTGAATGGTAAAATATATTATTATAATCATGTGAACATAGTGCAGCTGGAGAAAACATTGCACTTTGACATGCACTTTTATGACACACATAAAAAAAAATTTGTATAACAAAGTATATTTGACCTCAGAGTAACATAAAAATAGGAGCAAGGTCATGTTCATTGCAAAAAAAAATGCACTTGACATGTACTGAAATGACCTTTGCGTTGTTAGTGACGTGACCTTTGACCTTGAACGTTTTCTATGTAGAAACGCAGGGTCACCAATTAAAATAACACCCAATATTTCCAAATTAATAATAAGAACTATAGAGATGTTCGTAAACCCTGTTATTTGTGCTATAAACTACACAAAAAAGGACGATCACCTAACGCTTTTTAAATGGAATTGCGCATTTATTATAGAGTGAGGAACAGGGCTTATGAACATCCTTAGATCCTAAGATTATTTTTTATTAGATATTCTGATAAAGTTTAATATTTTATTAATTTATTTGATTTCATTCAGATTTTTATAAATAATTATACTATTTTTAAATTAAAAATATTTAAGTATTGCAGCTTTTTTATTATTTATTTTTTGACAGAACTATCACATATTATAAAAGTATTAACACAAAATTTTTAGTGCCTCTCGTTGTAACTTTAAAAATTAATGCATGTGCTAAAATAAAAAAAAAATTAAAAAAAAAAAAAAAAAAAAAAGTGAACACTGAAAAAAAAAAGCATATAAATAATTGAAAAACTTATTATTATTATTTTAATCTTAGGACCTAATTAAAAAGAATTATTAACAACATTTAAAAAATATAAATATACATTTCTTATTAAATTTTTATATTACAAAATTTTGAGCATAAAATATATAATGTACAAGTTATTATTATTATTATTATTTTTAATATTTACAATTTTTTTTTAATAACGAATTATAATAACTTTAAAAAAAAAACACAAAATCAAACGATTTCCACCATTTTTCATAAACAATAATTAAGCGTATTATAGCCTTTATTTTTATTTTTTTCTACTTTAGTTAGTTTGAATAAATACGCGGCTATTAAATATTACATTAAAAATCACAGCAATTCTGCTACCGTATTTATAATGTATAATAGTTTGTTTGTTTTTTTGTTAAAGCACTACAAACACCAAAATACTTACAGATAACAAAGCGTAGCGTATAGGAAAAAAAATACTTATAGTAGGCAAAAAAAAAAAAAAAAAAAAAAAAAGGTTAATCATGAAAAATTTGATTTTCAATTGTTGTGTTTAAATATTACTTTTATATTGTTGACACTTAAAAATTCCGTTGAAATGGACCACTTGCAATGAATGAACTTTTGAACATAATTTGAAATATTCTTAATGCATTTTTTATTGAAAAATCATATTCACTTACTTGTTGCAACAATGAGGAAGTCTACACGAAGTTAACCCCTATGTTTGAATACGTCATTCGAAAGAGAACAAGTAGTAGATAAACTTAGCATAGGCGCAGTTACCTGGAAAGTTGACGCTTTATTTAATAAAAGAAGAAATAAAAAAAATTAATTCTCAACCCTTTGCCGACTGTGACGTCATTTGTTTATATCTGAATTCTGATTGTCTTCTGGAGATCAGATGATCCGATTGTTGAAAGGCAGCCGTTGGCCGTTATTATTATTATTATTATTTTTTTTTTTGAATTCGTAGTGGTCGTATAAAATTCAGATGACAATCGAAATTCGGATGTAAACAAATGACGTCAGAGTCGGCAAAGGGTTGAGAATAGAATTTTTTTTATTTCTTCTTTTATTAAATAAAACGTCAATTTTTCCAGGTAATTGCCTATGCTAAGTTTATCTACTACTTGTTCTCTTTCAAATGACGTATTCAAACATAAGGGTTAACTTTTTGTAGACTTCCACATTAAAAACGTTTTTTTGCAAGTGGTTCTTTGTTCTTGATTTCCCGATATTTTAAGTTTTCTGATATCAACCGGTTATGACGTCACTAAAAGTTGATAATCTATAACAATAAAAGCGTAAATGACGTCACAGTCTTTAATATATTAAAACTTTGGCGTTTACATTTGGTCCTAACGCTTGTGACGTTACTTCGTAAATATTTCAACATTTATTGACGTTATAACCGTTACTTTTACAGGCCTTATTAAAACTGTGAACTAATTTGCAGCGCTTATTTTTCAGTGTATAATTATTGTTTACACTGTAAAAAAAAAACTATAAAAACACTTTAAGCTACTTATAGGAAAAAAAAAAGAAAAACAAAACAAAACAAAATACACACACACACGCTATACGATGTCTTAATTAACCTCTAGTTTTCCACACGCTTACTAATATTAAATCACAGTAGTCCAGAACTCTCCTTATCATTAATTAGGTCCCCAGGTGTGAGAACATGGACCAAATGGTACACATTAGGTTCTTTTCTATTAGATCTTGGACTCTCAGGGTCTGAATCATGGTACTTGCTATAGTTGGCCTTGCAGATGTAGCCGCACATTGCTGCGAGGATACAGGAGAAACCAAAAGTAGCTGCACCGTAGATGAATCCGTTCTGAATTGGAGGTACTACCTTTAGGCATAGACGTAGGAGCCAGTCTAGATTAGAGGGTAGCTCGTTGACCATCTGTGGAGAAGCAATATATCAGTCAGACAATCAATCAATCAATCAATCAATCAATCAATCAATCAATCAATCAATCAATCAATCAATCAATCAATCAATCAATCAATCAATCAATCAATCAATCAATCAATCAATCAATCAATCAATCAATCAATCAAACAATCAATCAATCAATCAATCAATCAATCAATCAATCTTTGAAACTTTAAGGGCTGATAAAATTTGTTGTATAAATATTTGAATGGTAATTTCAATATTGATTTCGAATTTCGATTGTACTATATATACAGTGTTTCTTATACCAAGTCTTTCCATAATGTGAGCACTAGGACGGTATGGAAAAACAACACATTTTACCATAGTTTAAAAATACTTAGCAACATTTTTTGAGAGCATTGATTAATGTAAACAGGTTTAATTAGGTTTTTGAGTTTATGCAAGAAAAAAAACTAATTTTCCAAAGACAATAGCTAAAAAACATGTTTGTTCTATGCTGAGCAATGTTACTTATTGCTCCAGTATTTGCTTTAAAGCACATTTAGAATGACGTTATGCGATGCGCATATACAATATATTATTTCTTACCAATTCGGTCCATATAATAGGAAGAACCATATCCCCAAACTTGGATATTCTCTTGATGTATTTGTTCTTCCTGAGAACCAGATTAGTCTGCATTCTCAAGTTACTGGCTAGAGGAACTCCAAGCCTCTGTAAATTTAAACATACAAAATTTGACTTAACCACAAGATTAACTGAAAATATAAAATAGTAGTGACTGACTTAATTATACTGTCTGTAAACATTCGTTACCATAATTTTTTTTTAAGTTGTTTTATGAAATGTTATTTTTTGCAACTTTGTATAAAATTCACTCTTTTAATATTTAAAGGCAAAAAATGAAAGAATAATGAGGGGGTAGTATGAAGAAATTATATTAAAACTCCTATTTTGAAAAATAAAATGTAATCTTTTTACTAAAAAATTGCTTTCTATTGGCTTATAGCCATACAATGCAATCAGGTGGAGATTTCAGTTGACGCAAATCTCTATCTAAATACACGTCAATTCCATATGCCAATGGAAATGTATTTTTAAGTAAAATGACCATACATACTATGTTCATATTCATACAAAAATAAATTTAAATTTATTTATTAGCTATACAGATAGTTAAAAGTAACATTACACGAATAAACTATACTATATGTTTTATGTTACACTATGCATACGTCTCGTCAGTATTTTATTGTTTAATAATAAATACGTAATAAGTATTTGTAAGTAATACTTACAATTAATTAAAGGCGTAGAACACCTTGAACAAAAAAACATGCCTAATATTCTAACATACTTAAATTTAATTCTAACGTTATTTGGCCGGATTCATTGATATCTAAATTATTTTCCAATTACAAAATGATAGCTGCGGGTTTGTGACGTCACATCTCACTAGTCCACGCGCGCAGAAACAAGCGAGCTGTGACGTCACAAACCCGCAGCTATCATTTTGTAAATGGAAAATAAATTAGAAATCAATGACTCCGGCCAAATTAACGTTGAAATTTAGATATATGTTAGGATATTAGACATGTTTTCTGTTCAAGGTGTTCTACGCCTTTAAGTATAAAATTATTTTTTTTATTTACATCAAAATTATTTACAATGTACCATTTTGTTATTTCTAAAGTATTTTGCGACGATATTTAAAAATAACAGGTCACGAGCTGATACTAAGGTTTGACGTTAATTTTTAAATTACCTGTTGTATTACAATATGAGATCCATGTTTCTCATGATCAGGGTGTAGACCTTCTACCTTGTTGAATAACGAGGGGTCTCCGTGCAGAAAATGAGGGAAAGAAGCTGCAGCAGGAATACCTATGAGAAAAATAATATTATTAATTTTTGTTATTATTTAGCCCACATACACTCTAAATATAATAAGCGTTGAAAAATTTGTACACAGTTTTGCAATTCTTTAAGTATTGTGGAAGTAACGGTTACTTATGATGTTTACAATCTAACGATAAAAGCGTAAGTGACGTCACAAGCGTTAGAATTACAATGTAATAAACGTTAAACTTGGCTGTTACAAATCTACGGTTTTTCTAGTCAGTCCCAACGCATGTGACGTCACTAATGTTTTTATCGTTAACATTTTAACACTTAGT
>OX439135.1:9138044-9303624 GCA_949318235.1 Ecdyonurus torrentis
AGTTTGTCTCAAAACCCAACAGCAGCCCCGTAGCAGTGATCAGAAATTGCGACTTATGCAACCCGTACATAATTTTCATTATAATTTTTGCATGTTTCTGACGTCATAGACATGAATTTTCACGCAAATTGCATACTTTACAGTTTTTTCACGCTCTCTCGTGGGGCTACATTAACATTCTGGTAAAAATTGTCATCAGTTTTGAAGATCCCATTTCGTGTTTATTCATTAAAAAGCACATGTTGTTTTATGTGGTCTATGGCTTTAAGTAAAACTCATTTCTATACAGTATAACTACATATTTCTCAATCAAAAATGAATCAAATATGGTAAAGATCTGGAATTAAAGTGTATTAGAGAGAGAGAGAGAGAGAGAGAGAGAGAGAGAGAGAGAGAGAGAGAGAGAGAGAGAGAGAGAGAGAAGAGTTAAAAAATAATACAACATATTATTCAAAGTGTTTTTAAAAAGAAAAATGCATTTTATAAACCAGTTTATATCGGCTTAAGGTAGGTCATGTCAAGACGTTTACTTTTATATATAATATTACATTATTTTAGACACGTGTTTGTACTTTATGTTCATGTATCTTAATCTGATGTAATAGAAATTATAATGTTTGACATTCTGCTACTATACACATGACTTTATTATAATATGATACAAGGATAAATCATAATACTTAAGTGTCTATAATAATGGATGTTACTTGTAATGAGATTTTTTTTAATTGAACTTGTTTTATTTCATATTTTTTTAATTTTTTTTTTTTTTTTTATTATTATTATTTTTTGTATTGTGTATTATGATCATGTTTTATTTCATAATTTATAAGAGAGGTGAGAAACTTAGTTTTGAGTGTCTGTTTTAAGATGTTTTTATTTTATTTCATTTATTTATTTATTTATTTATTTATTTATTTATTTATTTATTTATTTATTTATTTATTTATTTATTTATTTATTTATTTATTTATTTATTTATTTATTTATTTATTTATTTATTTATTTATTTATTTATTTATTTATTTATTTATTTATTTATTTATTTATTTATTTATTTATTTATTTATTATTTTTTATTTGTTTGTTTATTTATTAAAAACCGATAAATTCTATCAAAATGTGACCCTATGATTTCTATTTGCTAATTTAAAGTCACTTGCAATTTAGAGATATAAAGTCAGACAGACAGAGACATTGACACAGAGTGAAAGAGAGAAGAGAGAGAGAGAGAGAGAGAGAGAGAGAGAGAGAGAGAGAGAGAGAGAGAGAGAGAGAGAGATATTCGTGACTCAATTTGCAGTCGATCACAACGTATTCAATAAAATGCAGTTCGGAGTTTCCCATTTTTATTCCTTCTTCGATATTTTTTGCCAGTCTGCAACTATTAAGTACGGAAATATTTCAAACATGTTTTTCACGTCAAGTGCTGTTTTTATTTCAATATAATAATATGTAAAGTCATATTTGGTATTGTCCGCAATACTGCAATTATAACCTTGTTTTTATATATTACATCACAAACCATTGTGACAAAATCTTATTTTTATCACTTTATTTTTATATTTTTAATAATAACAGTATAAATTATAGTTATTTTATTTTAGTATATTTTTTTTATCATTATATTGCAAAAAATTATTTTTATAAGAAAGTTTATATCAATTTTTCTTTTTTTCTACTTGTGGTTACGCCCATTACGGTGTACAAAATAAGTAGATTTTTGTGCATTTACAATTTTTACAGTGCACCAAAGTATTTAATGGTAAATTTCAATTGAACTAATAAATTTTTTAAATTTATTATCATTATATAAGAATGAAAAATATAATGTTAACTTTAACACGTTTTTATCTGAACACAAAATTAAAGGTTCTAAAAGTTAAGCAGCTATTTTTTTTAAGTATACAAAAAATTTGTATAAACATTTTCCAGTCCTAATTGCTGTATTTTACCAAAAAAAATCACTTGAAGTATGGTCACTTAAGAGAGTAGGATAGCGACCTTATATCTCAAAAACTAGAAATGTTTGAAGTCCAAATTAGGTGTCATTGTGTATATAGCTAAGGGTAACACCTAGCCGTGATAAAAAATTTCATGATGTTTGACCGTCCCGAAAGAACGAAAAAAATTATTAAAATTGACATTGGGCCTTATGGGCTTAAAATTTCAAAAAATCATATAAAATTAATTTGCACGGTGACCCCCTTAAATTTTTATATATTTGAGATTATCTCAAGCTGAAGTATCATTGTGCAAAATTTCAGATTTTTTTGACGAGAAAAGATTGAGTCTAATGGCCGACGTCGGTCCCATACTCTCTTAGTTAATTAAGAAATTAAGCACCCATCGCTATTTCCTACAGGTACAAAAATAAATACGTAATAATAATGCTAGAGTTCAATTTAAAAATTTTCTCTTTCCTTCAATCGTATACAATATACATCGTATATATATATTGTAGCATGCAGCAAAAGGTTTATGAATAACAACATAATTTATCTTATGTTTATTGTGTAACAATTATAGAATAGTTAAGATGTTTAGAATAATTAATAAAGTTCTTCAAAAAGTGCAACATCATTTATACTTTATAATTCACAATATAGGAATTCATGTATCATTTGTATTTTTTTTCATGTTTTTACGCTGTTTATATTATTTTTTTCCTTTTCCTTTCTGCATTTAGTTATATTTAGTTATATCCGTATGACGTCATATTTAATGCGCTTGGAGGCCATACTGGAGTAGTGAATAACATTGCTCAACATAGGACAAACTTCATATCAGACAATTTTCTTTGCGAAATCGTTTAATATTTTGTTATTGTTATTTTTCCAACATGGAGTTGAGTTTAACATGAGTGCATAGACACTATAATGTATATTTGTATGATACTTTTTTTAAAGGTTTTCAATTATTATATTATTTATTTACGATAATTGTGTATTTACGTAAAAATGTTATTATTATTTTCTGTTAGGGTTAAATGTAAGAGTACTAAGAATGGATGAAACGTGTTGTCAGGCTTAAACCTCGTCTTTTCAGTTTTTTTGTTCCCTTAATAAAGACGATTATTTAAATCAATCACAAGTTTTTTTTCCGTGTATTCCTGTGCTTTTGATTTCCTACACATCACCACCGATTACATACATTGAAATGAGATCTCGATAGATTTAAAAGTATAACTTAAAAGAAATTATAAAATTTTCCGGTATTCTAAGAAAATTGTACATGAATGTAATATTGATACGTGAGTTAGTTACATAAATATTAAAACATATTTAAAAAGGATAAAATATTCTATATATGCTAACAAGAAGTATAGGAAGACCCTTGATCAAATATTATACAATACAACATCCAAATTTGACATGTTAAATTTACATATTTGAATGTCACTAAAAAAATTTAAAAAATAAACTTTCATGATATATGTATTTACTATTTAGTAGTCTTTACAAAAGTAATTGAAGCTTATGTTCTTATAATATTAAAGCACTAATCAAATCTAAAAAAAAAAAAAAAAAAAAAAAAAAAGATTATTACTAGTTTTAGGCAAAAAAAAAAAAAATGTCTTAAGTAATTTTATCATAACCTTTTTGAGTTCTAGCACTCTAATTTTACATTTTGAGCGTTCCGAAAATTTAAAAAACAAATCAAAATTTTGAATTCCAGGACGCTTAACACGCACTTATGCACACATGCACGAAATCTCGAACTAAAAATAAATAATAATAAATTAAACTCTTGATAATGTTCCTAAATCGAATAGTAAATTTAATAGTTTCTTTTTGAAACACTCATTAGACAGCTCAGGAGGCAATGGGGAACTTTATTTCATAATAATTTTTTCTACGTTTACGTCTACGATACATTATCATTATGTTGTATTAATAATAATAATAATAATTAACGGCTTTTATTGGACGAAATCAGGCGTACAACCTCTCAATTTAACCCAACTGTTTTACAGTACAGTCATTTACAATATATAATAATTAATAGTGTTAGACATATAATGTTAAAAAAAAATATATATATGTTGACAAAATTTCACTAAATTTAGTATTATGCTTTGTTTATTTATAAAATTTAAAAGTATAATTGATGAGCAAATAGTTTTTGTGTAAACTATATAAGGAACTAAATATTTCATAATACATACTTTATACTGTATATAAATTATAATCAATTATATCCCTGCTTATATAAAATGATATTTTACTATACGAAGAATTAAATAGAGAAAAAACATTTAAATAGTAGACAATGTAAATTACTTCCGGAAACTCCTTAAAAAAAGACGCCCTTTTTTTAAAAATTACCATTTTTTTTTTTATTATTCTTGCCCAAAAATTTATTTTTGATGCATATACTGTACTACGCGTTTAATTCATTAAAATTAATATTTTATTACTTTTTTCCTTTTGCTTATAAAATATAGTGAATACCATTTTGCATAACATCGTAATTTATGATATTGTATAGCGATTACGCTGCATAGCATAATAGTTAAGATGTTAAACATAATTTCTTATGTTTTTTACAAAATAGTTATGCTTGTGTTCTACAGTATTGATTGTGCAATGCAGCATAAATTACTTTTTTTTTTGTAGAAATATTTGTATTGTATAGAAATTTTAAGAAGATAATTAGCAGCGTAAATAAATAAATTTAATTATTGAAAACTTGTAATATTCCCCAGAAGGAAGTAAAAAAGAAGGAAAAAAAAAAAAAAAAAAAAAAAAAAAAGAAGAAGAAGAAGAAGAGAAAGCATTACCAAAATCCAAAAGTTTTATTTGGATTTCTTATAAACATATTTAAAAATAGTTTCTTTTTTTAACAATGAAAATCCTTGTTATCTAACGTAAATAATAATAATATTTACGGTATGTTTATCTAAACAGTATAAAAGTGAAAAAAATTTGAAGGTTAGAAATTAACTGCAAAGTCAAGTTGAAGGTTTTATAATAAGAGAAATCGAAACACCTCGGCAATGCAGGAGAATTCTATACTAAACTTATTGACTTTCCTTTGAGGTCACCGTATAGAAAATGAAAGTGAGGAGTGTGCATTATAAGAGAATTATGAATACCACTCAATATTATACGTAAGTTGCATTAAGTGTGTATACGCATGACGTCATATTGAATATACGTACGCTTCATACTGGAGCATTAAATATCATTGCTCAGCATGCATATGACAAGCGTGATTTTTGGATATTTTCTTTGAAAAAAAGTTTTGTTTTTATTATTTTTCTAGCATATTTGAGTTTGTTCTGTAAAGTATATAGTGAATATCATTAACAATGATTAGCTAACCAACAAAATAAGACACATTCATTAGTTGATCTTGTTTTTTGAGCCGATAAAAGTGAATCGCATGTTGAGCATCGATCTTTTTTTTTTTTTTTTTTTTTTTCTTCAAGTTTCGTTCATTTTTATTAGATCCATAAAAAACGAAGAAATAATAATAATACAGTATATAAACATGGTAAACAGGTAAAGACGTCATGATAAGATGTTTTTTATTTTGAAGCTGGCTCAAGAGTTGTGTGTAGTTTATAGAACGAACTTTGGAAACCTTTTTTCAACCTGTTATAGCATCAATGTTTTCAAAAATATTACGAAGTATTTTTTAAACTGGCAAAATGTATCGTTTTCTCATACATATAATTTAGTGCTCACATATGACGTTGACTTTTATATAAATGAAACCACCCTATATGGAAAAATGAATATATATTTTGAAGGGGAGAATACACGGATATAAAATATATACGTTATAATTATGATATAGCGCATTTTCATCAAAGTCTGTTCATTATAGCATAATTCATGCTGTACAGCACAATTAGCTACGTTACTAAAGCATAAATGTTATGTGATGTAGCATAATTATTTGTGATATTCAAATTTAGCTATATTAATATTATATAATGATATAAGTGCAGCATAAATTACGTAATTTATTTTTGCTAGGATAAATTAAGCTTTATTTAATAATCCCTACTTAATAATAATTACTTTATTAATTTACTTACATAATCATTGTAATGTATAATTTTAACCGGCATAAATACAATTATAAATTAAACTAATTTAAGAGTTAGATTTTAAATCTATTCTACAAGGTTAAAGTAAATGTTTGCTTATTTCTTTATTGGTATAAACTGTTCTAATAAGTTTTCAAAAATCTATCTATTCTTATCATACTAATTAAATACTCGTAAAATATTTTATAAGTCTATAATGATTATTAGCAACATTTAATTCATTAAGTAATATTTTTTTACAATAATGTTTAAATTAATATATAAATATATTATATAATATATTGTTTATATATTATATAAATATAATTATAAATACGTAAATATTTTAAATAAAAAAATAAAATTATATTTTAAATATATATAACATATATAAGAATATTGCAAAAATTTAAAACATGAATTTTTTTTTAATTCTATCTGGTACCATCATCTAAAATACAAGTAAAATGCGCAGTAAAATTTATATATAAGCATCAATCACGGGTTCCAAGTACATATTTTCATATCTATGTCATTTTAATAATGTTTTAAAAAGGAAGTCCTAACTTAGATATGGTAATACAGTTCATATGTACTTAACATATGAATATGTACTCACTTTTATAATCACGTATTATATATACACTGAAAAAACAAATCTAACGTTATATGTCACGGAAAAAGAAAAATTATACGTAATTTATGCTGTAATAAATAATTCCTATATTGTAGAGCACTTCTCTCTCTCTCTCTCTCTCTCTCTCTCTCTCTCTCTCTCTCTTCCTTTGACTATAGAACCATAAGTAATTATGCTATTCATTTAAATTATTATATATTTTCATTATACATATATGACCATCATTTCTAATTGTATCAAATAGTACAATAGCCTAAGCTGATATGCATATTCATTTTTGTATATATGATTATAGAATGAAAGTCATAAAGATATTTTGAATTTGAATTATACTACGTAGCATAACCAATATACATTGTAGCATAAAGGATTAACCTCAGACCTGGAAAAATCAAAATATCTCAAAATTCAATCGATAACTTTTTTTAAAAATTTTAAGGGGGTTAAAAAAAGGGATGATCTACAAGCTCCATATATCAAAACATTGAAGTGTCCATTGAAATCTAGAGATAATTAGGATTACAATTTGCATATGATTAGCATTGTGTTTTTGTTTTTTCAATTTTAAAAAAAATTGAATCGATAACTTTTTTTAAAACTTTCTGATGTTATAGATATTGTCATGCTCTATCGACTACTTTTTGTTTTAGATTTACTTATCCATCTTGTTTTCGAGAAAATCGAGCATCAGTTTGCCCATTTGAATAACATTGATTTTGAATTTCGCGCCAAAATAAAAAGGGTTAAAAATTAATTGCCAGAAATGTATGGGCAGTACGACGAAATTGTATTTGAACTTCTATTTTGTAAAAGGGATATATATTCAAAAAAAAAATTTTAAAAATTTTACGATCAGTTTTTTGAAAAAAGGGGGCGTTCCAGGTCTGAGGTTAACCGTAAAATAAAATATTGCTGCTTTGAGGTAGCATATTTATTACACTTGTGTTTATTTTCGTTCGTGCTCACGGCAAGAATAAATAGCGTATTTTATGCTACATTTATGACATTATAGCACACAGGTTGCTTATAATAGGAACACAATAAATAATTAAACAGTGCAATATAATATTTATGATTATATATACACGTAAAAAAATAAATACGTAATATTTATACTAGCTCATTTTCAGCATAAATTGTTCAATACAACATAATTTATGCTATAATGCATAATAACTACGTTACATAGCATAAATATTATTTTGTACAGAATAATTATATATGTTGTTCTAATTTAGCATTATTTATGGTATATAATGATATAAATGTAGCATAAATTAAGTAATTTTATACTTTCCATGTAAGATTGTTATTATCCAGTATAGCATAAATTATGTTGCAGTGAACAAAATATTGCTAAAAATGTGTTTGAATAGATATTACTATTACGTATTTATTTTTTGTTCGTTCGTTCGTTCGTTTTTTTTTTTTTTTTTTATCTGTTATGCTATAATATTAAGGTTAGAATGTCGAGATGTTATCAAAATTTAAAATATTTGAACTGTAAGAGTTCATATTATTATATATGCGTCTGTCGTTGTATGTAGATCAGACTACACTGACAATTATAAAGTGTTTTATATAGTGTGGCTGCACACTCTAAAAATTGGTGCATTACTTTATAGTTACGAATCGTAACTTATCTAAGATAATTACTTTTAAGTTATTATGAGTAGCTAAAATAATGCATTTTAGAAAATTATTAATAATAGCTATATTTTAACTTAAAATAAGTTAAAATAACAACTTAAAACAACATAAATTAGCTATTTTTAATAACTTGCTAAAATCCATTATTTTAAAAGTGATCATCTTAAATAAGTTAGTTTTCGTTACTATTTTAGAGTGCATTTATATAAAAGGAATATGAGAGATCACTAAATATCATAGGCCGCTATATGTGAAAATGACTCATTTTGCCAGTTTAAAAATACTTAGAATTTTTTGGAGAGCTCTACATGGAATTGGGTTTTCAAATATGCAAGAAAAATTATCAGATTAAAAAAAAAAAAAAAAAAAAAAAAAAAAAAAAAAAAAAAAAACGACGTTTGTCCTATGATGAGCAATGTTATTCACTGCTCCAGTATGTCGTAGAAGCAAATTCTCGCACTTTTTCATACACACACTATACTATACTCTACTATTATATGTATATTTATTGTAAATAATAACTAGACCAACGTTTGTTTTAGCTATTTATTAATACTATATTATGAACTGCACTGGGCAAATAAAGTTTAACTAAGTTTCTTAAGTAAGTTTCATAAAAGGACTCAATTTAACATTTTAAGTCCTATACTAGAACTAGATCGGAGAAAGAAAATATAAAAATTATAAAAAAAAATAATAAATAAACTGCTTTTGCAATAACAAACTGTACTTATCTACGTAAAAACCCATTAAAGTCAATGTATGTTTAAAAGCATAAAAAAAATTATTTAAAAAAAGATAAAAAAAAAAATCATTTACGTTAAAGTAACTATCATTCAATGCAATTGGAAGAACAAAAAAAAGTCTTGTATGAAATTGTGCTTTCTCATTTTAAAGTTTATGAAATATTATTTTATATTGTTGGTGTAACAATAAAATGTAAATTAAAACATTCTATGGGACATTCTACTTCAGTACCTTGTGTGTTTAAATTATTGTATAACGTCATAACATAGCACACAGCTGCAGTGAAGTTTATTGCAATAACATTTTTTTAAGAAGAAAAAAAATTAGTAACAGTTTTATTGAAAATATAATTTTAAATTTTTTATTAAATTAATAATTTCATATTTTGCTGATGCAATGCATTTGAAGTTTATTTAATTTTTTGTTTATATTTTACCACAAAAACAAAATGCATTTTTTCACTTTAGTTATACAGTTATTATAGTAGTAAAAATACCATATTTATGATTTTTAAATGTAATACTTTTACAATGAATGGTAATATAATAGTGTTGTTTGGATTTTTTTTCTCAGTTTACGAAAAAATGAGTTACCAACTTTTTTTTATCTATAATTTATTTATTTATTTATTATTATTATTTTTTTTTTTAGTTTATGAACATTAATGATTAAATTATAAAACATTTAATAGATAAAAAAAAGGCAGATAATGCCGTAAGGCGTTAATATGACAAAAAGTTAAAAATTCCAAAAAAAAAATATACATATAATTTCTTTTGTTCAGGGATACCATGAGGGATATCATTTATTCGTTGTGACTGCGCAGGTTAAATAGCATTGTTTCAAATAGAAATAACAATAACAATTGTGCTATACTGTTAAAAAAAAAAAAGAAAAAAAAAGTGAACGCCTTTAAATATTTACCATACAAAATTGTGAATAACGTGTACTCCAAATTTACTCTCAATTATTTAACCTTTTTTATTATCTTCTCTTTATTTAAAAAACTACAAATTGTAAGATTTCTATGACAGGTAGTTATATTTTTAATTAAAAAATAAGTGAAGTCAAATTTTAAATTTTATAAGAAGAAATTTTAATTCTATAAAAATTCTGTTGATTGTAATCTTAAAAACAAAAATGTAATTTGTTTTAAATTTTGTTATAAAAATAATATTTCATTTTTATTTAAAAATTATTATATAAATAAATAAACTTTACGTTTTTATGAAACGAAATTACAAAGTTCATAACTTTTCAAACTCTACTTCTGTGAAGCTTGATCATGAAGTAAAACGAATTTAGAGGAATAAGGGCTATAATATACTGTATGTACATACCAAGTTTTCAGTGGATTTTCTAGAGGTCAAAGTCATAATTTAACCCATATATACATTGTTTTTAATTTGTACAAAAACAAATAGACTTAAAATAATAACTTAACTACTTTTTGTGATATGATAATATAAATTCATTTTATCTTAAAAAATCTTTATTACCATAATAATAATAAGATAAGATTAATAATTGTTGTTTTATCTTGGGATTTAAATTTTACGTTCGTTGATAAAAAAAAATGCAAATATAAAAACGTGATAAAAGTATTTTGACGTTTAAGATCACTGAAATTTTCTTCTGTTGTTAGTGAATTCTATGATTGTTTCAGGAGTTCAGGAGCCGTGACCATCAAATAACGGTGAAAATAATTATTGAAATTAACAATGAGGAAGACTTAAACAAAATTAAGGGATAATTTTATTGCATATTCTGAAAGAGTACATTATCCTGAATCGATTGTTATATGAATTTCTAATTTTTGAGTTCCTTACGTATTTTTAAGTATTTTTTGAAAGTCGCGAAATGATGTCACAGGCTGCAACTTTTTCCTATGCCCACATGCATAAAGTGCAGCTTGTGACGTCATTTCGGGTTTTTCTGATAGAAAATTCTAAAATGAACAAAAAGAAAAAAGAAGGAGAATAAGAATTTTCTGCCTCTACAATTTTTAGTAAAATCAACAAAAAGCCCCACTTAACGCGGTAAATCAGGTACTGCGGGATTTGAATAAAAATTGTAAAGAAAGAAAAATCTGAAATTTTGCACGGTGATACATAAGGATGGTATCTCCAAAAATGTAAAAAAAAAAAAAAAAAAAAAAAAAAAATAGGGGGTCACCATGCTAGATTTTAAATTATGATTTTTTTTTTTTTTTTTTAATGTCTCAATACCATAAGAACCCATGTTAATTTCAATATTTTCTCTCTTATCTGATGGTCAAGGGTTCTGAAAATTTTATCATATTTAGCTCTTACTATTAACTTTTAAATGGCATCATAAAGTTTTGAAGTTTTCTTTTTAAATTTTTAGATACAAAGCATACAACCTTTAAAAAAAAAACAAAAAAAAAATCTGTCTTACCTATAAATATAAGGTCCCACTTCTTGAAATCTGATTTTCTTATGTTCTCCTCTGAGAAACTCCTCACTGTTTGTTACATTGAACAGGTACACTTTCAGTTGAATGTTGATTGGAGGTTTTTGCCAAAGTCGAAATATAAAGGAACCATCAGTCATAGTCAAAACCTGAAATCAAAAATGAAAATTATTGAACCTCTGACTCGACGTGGGACACTACAACCTTGCACTGCCAAGACTGAGTACATGGCCGAAGACATGACTATACAATACGTATATAGTATAGACATGACTATACTTGTCAAGCCTAAACATCTCTCCTACAATTTTACCTGTGACACACTGATATACGCACGGGCATGAACGTGCGGAGAACATGAGAACGCATTCACAGGTCATATGGGGTGCGTATGTTTACTCTAAAAAACGAAAAAAGAAGTGCCGGAAAAGGAAACCACGTGACGGTAAAAGTGGGAGAAAAGTTGGTGCCAGTAGCAAGATAGGCCTGAGTTACCTCCCACTTTTACCGTCACGTGGTTTCCTTTTCTGGCACTTCATTTTCCGCATTTTGAGTAAACATAAGCGGTCCCTATGATGGCTTATATGTAAAGCTAAAAAGCAGAAAAGGAATTGCTGGAAAAGGAAACCACGTGATGTTAAAAGTGGGAGGAGCTCAGATCTATAGCGTGCTGCTAGCGCGAAGTTTTTTACCATCACCATCACGTGATTTCCGCTTCCTGCACTTCCTTTTACTGTTTCCATACGTTTACATAAAATTTCATTAGTCTCTGAAAATGCCGCATATATACCCAATGAGAAACTGACTCGTTCTCTCACTCAGCAAACCAATACGCATACCACTGCACTAAAAATATTAAAATAAAATAGTGATATACAGTACTACCATTAATATTATCAACTCTGTATTACCATACATCCATAGTAAAATTAAAAATTATGTTATTAGAGCTTGTTCACATGGAATAATATTATTGATTGATTTGCTTATTGATTGATTGATAAATCAATCATTTAATGATTTTGTTATATATGTTTATTTGTGTAGTTTATGGTTATTTATATATTCATTTATTTATTCAAATACCATTTTTTAATACGTATTTTTACTTATTTCTTATTCATTATTCATAATGCAGTATTAGTCATTTAAAAATATTTTCACATGTCAATTTAAGATCAATAAATCACACTAGATAACTAAGACATATAGAAGGTATAGATAAGGTTAAATATTATAAAATATTAACCCGCACATACCTACAGTAATAAAATAAAGTCGTAGGTCAGAAATATATTACTATTTGATTGAGTATAATTCTCATATATCATTGTGGCTTCAATTGTAATTTTTTATATGTTAACATTATTTAAATAGTGGGTTATTATCGTCTTTAACAGTTAATAGTAAAAAATGGCCTTACTAAAGTTTTTTTACATTGTTATTATTATTGCCTCTTTTTTTTCTGTAACGTTTATTATATGAAAATATAAACAATATTTAATAGAGCTAGATTTCTTGTTTGTTTTACTTTTTTACTTTTTTTTTTATTTATTTTTTTTTTTTTATTGAAAGTGTTTTTATTTCGATTTTTTTTTAAAGTAGTTTCGACGAGAAATGAGAATAATTTTCAAATTTCAAAATTACATAATTAAAAAAATTAAACTTGTTTTTAAAAAATCTCAAATAGGAAAAAAAATGTATTAATGTAAAATTAAGCTTTCTTTTTTTCTTTTCTTTTTTTTTTTTTTTTTTTTTTTTTTTCTTTTTTGCAATATTATTTAATTAAATCTACGTTACTCGTTTAAAATATTGCTTCATTTTTGTACATATTTACAACATTTATTTATTTATTCAATTTTCTATATTAATAGTATTATTATTTTGTTAGATTCTAGCTTTACTATTGATTTTTATTTTAGACTTCTTATCTCTTCGGTTTGCAAGATAATATCAGATTTTTCTATCTTTTAATTAAATCATTGCTTTACCTGATATATACATAGCCTTTAAGCATTTGTCTTCTGCTTTGATTCTATAGATACTAAAATGGTGTTCAATTTCTTTTGCATAATCAATTAAGACTTTAGCCTTGTTATATACCACTGTATGTCACACATTTGATACGTATGTGATTAAATGACAAGCTGACGTGAAACATGCACAAAGTAATTCAGATCACTTGACACTTCAAGATCTCATTACAATTTCAGTGCGTGTGCAAGGGTAAGAGGGGGTGAGTCAGCTTTTTCGTATTATTATTTTTTTTATTATAATCAGTTGCTTTATAGCGTGATCAATTATATAAAACATCGCAAAATCCAAAATAGGGCAAATTATTAGCAAAAAAGTATCTTTTAAATTTGGTATAAAAACTTTAAATCTTGTGATTCGTGGATATATCTTTTAACAAAAACCTGAAAAGTCTCAAATTTTTTAATAGTCTAAAGACCATTTTTCTGCTCTCTAGTGATCACGTGATCACGTCAAACTTAATAACTAATTCTGTAATACTCTCTCTCTCTCTCTCTCTCTCTCTCTCTCTCTCTCTCTCTCTCTCTCTCTCTCTCTCTCTCTCTCTCTCTCTCTCTCTCACTCACTCTCCATGTTTCCATGTCACTCTATGTATTCACCATGGGTGTTGTTCGTAAACCCTGTTCTATTGCACTAAAAAATGTGCATTCCATTTGAATAACCAAGTTGGTCGTCATTTTAGGAACAGAGAACAGGTTTAACGAACAGCATTAATGTGTGTACCATTCAAAATCTCGCACTAAATTTGAAACCTTAAATTATGAGAAAAACACGCGCTGGTTGTGAATGGTGTGTATACGTCTCTCTCTCTCTCTCTCTTATTTGCCGTCGACAAAGAATTATTTTATTTCAAAATATATGCATAATAAAATAACTTAGTATTTTGAATTCTATTTTTTTATTTAATATCCATAGGAAATATGTTTCATTAAATGTTAGAAAAAAATACAAAAGGAATTTCCAAAAGATGTACTGTAACGTATTGTCATATACAATCAGTAATGCTTTATATTATTTTTTTACTCTACATCAGAAAAGTCACCGCACTTTACAGTATTCCAGGAGAGCCCAAATAAAATAATCGTCTTTACAGTTTGCACTGGTTTCTCTATTTGTGGATTTATTTATTAATATATATGTAATAATAACTTGCAGTGATTGATTTAATAAAATTTATAAATTTATAATCTAAATAATATAAAAATAAAAATATAAATTGAAATACATTAAAATATTAAAAAAGAGTAATTTAAAAATATTATTATAAAATTAAAATTAAAAAAAAATTATATTAAAATTTTAATAAAATATTTTAAATAATTATATAAAAAAAAAATTAAATTTTTAATTGTATAAAATTTAAATTAGTAAATATATATTATTACAAAATAAAACTAAATTTTTTTCTTCTATCGTAACAGTAAAATAAATGATAAAAGTATTATTTATTATTAACAAACCTAAAATTATTTACACTCATAATTGTGTCTATCTTATCAGGTTAATTAACGGTTGTCAATTGTTATTTTTAATTCTAAGCTCTAGGGTATATGGTTCCTGTATATATATATCCGCCGGAATGCGGAACTATACTTAACATAGTAAAAATCATATTAAATAATAAATTGAAGTAAAATACTCATTACTAAATAAAATTGTATATAAGTATCGGGAAATGATTGTTTGTTTATCATTTCTTAAAACAATTGAAAATAACATTCATGTTTTACCAAAACATTTTGTTAAGGGTGTATGCGGATGACGTCATATTTATTGCGCTTGGAGGCCATACTAGAGTAGTGCATAACATTGCTCAGCATAGGACAAACCTCATTTAAGCCAATTTTCTTTGAGAAATCGTTTAATTTTTTGTTATGTGTCATTTTTTTTTCACATACTTGAGATACTAGTTCAACATATTTACAGCATCAATTCTCTCAAAAATATTACATAGTGTTTTTAAACTGTCAAAAGGATTTTTTTTCCTATGCCACCCATGTTATTGAGTTATCCAACATGGCGTCAACTTTATCATGAATGCATACACCCTTATATATATATAGGCGGTGATTGCATTTTTTATAATAATAAAATTATAGAAATAATTTAATAAATAATAATAATAATTTCTATATAAATAATTTTTTACTATGTTTGGAGCATATAGCTCTCTGAAGCAAATCAACAGAATGATCCTCATAACTTTTTTGTACTGTGTCCTATATGAGTAAAATAAAATATAATAAATAAAATAAATAATAATTATTATTCTGTTTTCGTATTATTTCTCATAACACAACACAGGGCTCGTTTTCAGCCAAGGTGTTATTATTATTACTATTTGATTTTATAACTCCACACTCGATGATGTGGGGGGCTATTGCGTGCACCGAGCTCATACTGAAGCCAAGATGCACGCACCCTGTCACTACCCAAAACGTCGTGACTATTTTGCGAGGAAGGAAGTTAATGGCTATTTGGGAATTAGGCTCTAACCTCCTCCATCGGGGTGACATCCTCTCTTGGGCGCGGTGGGACACTTTTCCGCGAGCTCGCATTAGAGCCGGATGTCCACAGTTACCAAGGCACTTATTATTATTTTAGAACTTTAGAAGAAATTTTACATTGAAGGTTGGTACAGACAACAAAAGTATAAAATTATGAAATAAATCGTATGCATAACATATCTATTAATTCTTTCTTTTTATTGAGAATTTGAAGAATTATAATTAACATGTTATACATTACATTTTTATATTATTTGCTAACTATCTATCCTTGAAATAGACCAGTGGTAATTTTAATTTGCAATAAATGTGTATAAATATTTTATTATTATTATTTTTTTTTTGCAACTTATTATGCAAATATTTAAAACTAGACTCTAATAAATCTGTCAGTAAGAAAAAAAATTGTTGCAAAATGTTGAGAAAAAAAAATGCACTCTTTCTATCTTATTTATGAAAATATAATTAATAAAATATTTGCATCGCAAATATAATAGATAAGCTCAGGAATTGAGCTTCAATAATTATTATAAGTTATAAATTCTCGGCTGCAAGGACATAAATATAAATAGTGTAAACGGACGAGAATCAGTTTTTTTTTTTTTTTTTTTTTTTTTTTTTTTTTTTTTTACAATACTTTTACTTTAACTTGTAAGCCAAATAAATATTGTAGGAAAAAGCATTATAGCAATTAAAAAAATCACAACTCATGCAAAAAAAAAAAAAAAAAAAAAAAAAAAGACGAAAAAGACGAAAAAGAAAAAATGACAGCCTTTTGTTCAATTTTCCATAATTTATTATGCATATTTTATCTGCTGCTAATTTGTTGTTTGGACAAATAGACTATTATTTATTTATTATATTGTTGATAACAAATTTGTAGGAATGACAGTTAAAAAAAAAAAAAAAAAAAAACGCACGGATAAAAATAAATACGTAATACTTATGCCACACTATTTTTAAACAACTGTAATTAATTTTTAAGATAAATACAACATTGCTGAATAACTATGTTTTGCAATATCATAAATACTAACAAAGCATAACTATACTCAATGCAGCGTAATTTATACGTAATTTAAAAGTTATGTGTTTTCTACCTATAATTTATTTATGTACAAGAATAAATATGACAAGTCAATCTTACATACATTGTATGCAAGAATTCATTTCTACATATATTGTAGAAAATGTAATTGTAAAAAAAAAAAAAAAAAAAAAAAAACATTATAAATTATAATAACGACGTAAATGAGTAGTAAAATTTCAAGGATCTTCCGCACAAGATTATATTAGAACTGCAATTGTAGCTTCTTAATTATACATAACTCGAGAACGTGAAAATAGTCTTTAGACTATTTGTCAATATTGTGACTATCAAGGTTTTTATTATAAATATCCATTGCACGAATCATATGATTTCAAGTTTCAAGCTTACGTAAAAAATTAAATTAGTACTATTTTGGACTTTTTAGACCTTTTCCCGACTATTTCGCTTCCCCCCCCCCCCCCCCCCTCTCTTTTTTTTTTTTTTTTTTTTTTTTTTCTGTTTTTTTTTTTTTTAACAAAAAGAACATGAAATTTTAGTAACATGTTTTTAATAGTGTCCCTAATGTAGAAAGATCTTTTATTTTATTATTGTTATTTTTTATACTATGATAAACCAAGACCAAAATTGAAATATTTGAACAATTTTTCTTTTTAGACAATAGAACACCAATTATTGAACTTTTTACTATTATTGTTTTTTTTTAGGCACTCTCACGGAGCTTCAACAAAAAGTATAACTTCAGACTAGTTAAACTAACAACATTATACTTTATTAAAAACAATTTTGAGCTACTGTTTTCTTGACTATTTCAACATTTTTGGAGAATATTTTTAGCTATTTTTAAATTTTAGAGACTATTTTGATGAATAAAGAGAATATTTTTCCACTCTCTCTCTCTCTCTCTCTAGACATTACATGGTCCAAAATAATAATAATAAAAATAAAAAAGCTAAAATTGAAACACTACAGACTACAGTTCGTTCTAGTATAAACTACACACAACTCTTGAGCCAGCTTCGAAAATTTTCCTTTGTTAAAAACTTATGATCATGACGTCATTACCTGTTTACTACTTTTATAAACTTTATATGTATGGTTTATTATAGTTATTTCTTCGTTTAGAACTATGGACTTGATAAAAATGAAAGAAACTCACAAAAAAAAGTAATAATAATAAATTAAAGTTCCATACGAAACATGCGACTTACTTTTATATCGGCTCAAAAAAGAAGATCAACCAATGAATGTGTCTTATTTTGTTGGTCAGCTAATCACTGTAAATGAGATTCACTATACTTTCCAGAACAAGCTTACAGCTCATATTATTGTTTGAGTATGTCCAACATAATATAGATAATAGCACTGGAAATGATTCTCAATAAATATAAATGTTTGTATTTTATTGTAAATATTTGACTAGACCAAACGATTGTTTGTAGCTATAATATTTTGTTATTATATACCAACTGCCTGGGTCAATAAAGTTTATTATTTTTTAAAATATAAACAAACATATTAAATGTTACGTCACACTTATAGAAAACAAACATGACTGACTAGACTAGATGCCTAAGGTATTATTTCTATAGATAGGTAATCCAAAGAGAATAACGTTATTCAATTTTCGGTTGCTTTTTTTTTTTTTTTTTTTTTTTATCCAGGAAGTTATATTTTGTTGCCCATTTAATCAATGTAATTTTGACCCGCAATACACGTCTCCAGCTGACCAGTACTTTTCAGTGGGAATGCTCTCTGGATTACATAGGTTATCTACTTACATTATAGATGCCAAAATGTTAAAATAGTAAGGACATTTAGGAAAGAAAAAAAAAAAAAGAAGGAAAAAAAAAAAAAAAAAAGTCGCACTATTAAACAGCAAATTTTAAAATGTTTTTAAATTTTTTACTAATTTAATTTGTTAATTGAAAGAGATAAACAAAATTTAATGCTTAAAAATGTTATAATGAAGATTATTTTCTGTGTCAAAATTATAACTAAGAAAGAAAATGTAGGAAAATGTAAGTTTTGTCAGGATTAAATAATAATTAATTAATGTTTAATGAAGCATGTAAATAGTTTAAAATTTTAGATTTAATTAAAATAAATAAATAAAATAATAAATTGCTTTAAAAAAATTCTTCTTCTTCTTCTTTTTTTACTTTACTGACCTAAGCTTACTTATATTTATCAAGTATTGGGCCCAATTCTTTAAAATAAAAATACTGTATAATAATACAATACCAACACTTGATTTATCTATTATATTTATTTAACATAACACAATAGAAATAAAATAGAATACTCAAACATTGTATTCATATTTTATAGTTTATTGTATAGTTCCTGTTTAAGGTGGTCCATTCTTTAAAAAAAAAAAAAAAAAAAAAAAAAATCCTTCAAATAAAAACCATGCCCATAAAACAATAATTATCATACGTCTAATGTATTTCATTAGTATTAACATGATAAAATAAAGTGACATTACGAATAATATATTTTGCTGTATCATTTTACCATCAACAATCATACGTATTGTTGAGATACATTGACGTAAACTGAACAATACATTGTTGTCGTCAATGACATTATAATGGATATTACTTTTAAACAATATAATAAATTTATATTAAAAATATTTTATTGAAAACTATAGTTAGGGATTTTTTTTTTTTTTTTTACATATTAAATGACGTATTTTGTTATTAAGTTTTTATTACTTTATAATGGAAATACCATGCATTTATTATGGGGAATTATACACTTAAAAAATAGGTTGTTTACTCACAAATGTTTAAAGTTTACCGACGATATGCATTGATTCTGCCGTTTCTATTCTGCGTCAAAGCATTTTGAGTCTATTTTCGCTAATTTGCTGTTAATATTGTGAAGACTATGTATATAAGTCAATGATGAGGAAAAGGTCGACAAAGAAGGAAAATGAAGTTTCCACTCTACGCTTAATTAACAATGCATTAGGTACCAGAAACATGGCGACAAAGCGCAAGGATATGCAACCAGTCTATATCCTCTACTTTGTGTTATCAATGCATGTTTAAAAATATTTTAAATTATATTTATTTTTCCGTGTAGCGTATTTTTAACCTTAAAATAATACTAATTTATTTAACCTTTATTTATATATTTTTAAACTCAAGCAATAATATAGAATGTAGTAAGACTTTATTTTTTACGTAAGACACTTAAAATTGATTCTTAGAAAAAATATTTCGCACTGCATAAAAATTGACTTAATTTATTAGAGATTGTTATAGAAATGACCTGCAAATAATTAAATCCACGGTCACTTATCATGTATAGTCTGATCGCCTGATGTTGTGGTTTACTTTAAAATTAGAGAGTTTTTATGTTTTATTAAAAATCAAGGTCTAATTTCAAGAACACCTAATATAAGGGCTGAAACTTATATTTGAGCATTGAAACTTTTTTTAAGAAAATAAATATGTATTTTTTTTAAAAAAAAAAAGTATATTATTTCTTTCTTTATTTGTACATTGATTCATTTGTTCATTGATTCGTTGAATCATTGATTGCTCATGGATTCATTCATTGATTCATTGATTCATTATCAATTCTGTAAACCTAAAGCTTGTCACAAGTAAAAATCCCTAGTCTCATTTATTTATTTGTTTTGGTGTATACGTTATTAATAGATTAAATATTCATAAAATTTACTTTAAAGGAAAAAGTACTTGTAATGATTGATGACAATTATGAAGTGAAAAGAACTCAAGTATAATTATTTTTATTAACTTTTTTTTAAATATTAATACTTAAAGAACTTTCATTTTCTATTATTATTATTATTATTATGTTTTTAGTCACAAGTTTTAAAATCATAAAAAAAAATTATTTAACAAAATTATAATAAAAAACATGCGAAATAGACGTTTAATAAGAAAAATAAACAAACTAATGTAAGAGCCCAACAATACTAACAAAGAATTAGCAGACGACTTCGTGTTTTTGTGTTGATTATATTTAACATATTTTCTTATTAGGATAACGAAGCAGCTATATAATGTAAGTTAGAATTTCTTTTCTTAATTCTTATAATTTAAATAAAGCTCATGGAAGCTTATAGTCCATAGTGGATTGTAAATTATTTAACTCCCTAAATTTTTAGTATATTTGGATAAAGATTTTTTATTTATTTATTTTTTTTTTTTTGAAATGTCACATAAACCAATAGCTTTAAGAATCAGTAAGTTGTAACCTATACAGTAAACATTGCAAAGCAGACTTAAAAGATAACTATGTAACTTCATTAATTTGCTGCTTGAATCCCCCATTAGAAAGCATGTTGAATTGAGACAGGAACACAAAGTCGTCAGCCAGCGGCTTCTGTATAGCTATTTGAACAAATGGGCTATATGTTAGTAATGTTGGTGTATGATTTAATCTTTTTTACTGAATACTTTTAGCTTTAGCAAGTCATCAATTGAACTCTTAAACTGCAGTTACTAATTATCGTATACCAAGAAGATTTTACGTGCTGCACATAATATGGAAAGTATGACTTTCTTTATTCACGATATACGATTATTAAATAATATTGAAAAAAAAAATACCAATAAAAAAGAAGAGAGAAAAAAAATCGGTTATAAGTGTTGAACAACTTGAAAAAAAAAATTGTCTAATATGTTAACATACCTAAATATCAACTTTGATTTGGCCGGAGTCATTGATTTTTAATTTATTTTCCATGCAAGAAATGGCAGATGCGGCTTTATGACGTCATTAAAAGAATATTCAAATTTGTTATAAAGAGTTCGTTCATTGCAAGTGGTCAATTACAAACGGGACCTCTATTATTCTTTTAATTTTATTGGTATATTGGTACTCATTTAAAACAATGCTATTTTTATCAGTTTGCTGCAAAAAAGTTAGGTAAAAAATTGGTACATGAAATAATGCATCATAATATCATGTAAGCCGAAGTCGGGAATTAGGACAGAGTATAGAAGACCCTTGCGTTAATCTTTTGCAAATTTTAAAAGCGCGAATTTCAAAATTAAAGTTAATTTTGAACAGATTTTGAAATTCGTGCCATGCTTTTAAAATTTGCAAAAGACGAACGCAAGGGTCTTCTAGGGGGGAGTGGTAGGCAATATTTAGAGGGGAATTAATCGCTGAAATGTAATTAATAAAGGTAAATATTGACTTCAATAGAATCTACTATTTATACTCTTTCTAAAAATGTGCTCAAAACAAGGTCTTAACTTTATGGAAACTTCCTCATTATATTGTATAGTACAAGTATTTAAAATAGCGTAATATTATGTAAATTTGTAAAATGAAGTGTAATTATTCCGTGTTTATTTTTCCTTGCGTGCATGTGTACTGTATACACACGCATACATACTACAGGTCAATGAATAATAATCAAAAAATCAGATCTGTAAGTAATGTTAAAAAATATATTCATAACTATAATCATTACCTTGTTTACATAGCTTTGGCAACATTGTATTAATAGTGCGTGTTTTTACATTTTATAATTACAATATAGCAAAATATCCCAAACAAAATATTGAGAACAGATTTCAAGGAAGTTTTTTTTTTTTTTTTTTTTTTTTTTTTTTTTTTTTTTTTTTCACATTAAAGAATTAATATTAAGATTAATACACACGCAAAAAATTAGCCTATTTCTAATTCGATCAAGTTATAATATAATTATGAATAATCATATATGCGGACAAGGAAGTGGAAAATATAATATTGTTTACATTTTTTTTATAGCTATATTTATAATTTATGAATATTTGAGACATGAAAATTGTTGTTTTTTATTTTTAAAATGCGGTCCTGTAGTACAAAATTGTTGTACCAGTTTATGAAACATGAAATTTTATAATTACTGTATAATATGTATTTTTTATTTTTGTGATTTGGGTGCACCTTCAATTGGTCATAATATGGAAGGAAAAAAAATCGTGTAAATTGCAATTATTTTATACCAAATTAATATAGGAAAATTATGAGTTTAAAATCATATTTTTACCATAAGATAAGGTTAATAAAAGTAGAGCTATAAATCTACCTAACAATTTGAAAAAAAAAAAAAAAAAAAAAAGTTTGTTTTAATTTTTTTTTAAATGGACCATTAAGAAAACTTATTAATAATTTACTTTTTACTGATAAGAAAAATGATAGTAAGAAACAAAAGAAAGATTCGGGAAAATATGGAAATGGAGATATACTGGGTACATTAAATATACAGGAGAGAAAGTGTAGGTATAAGTAAGTGTTCCTCATTCTTCAATTCATGCAATAATCATTACATTTTTATTTTGTGACTATATGAAACTTAAAAAAGAGATATTTACTTACAATTTTAATTGCCAGTCCTTGAGGGTCTAAGATATACGTCATACATGATGCACACATGAGTGAGATTCCCGTGATAAGTAAAATAATCAGCCCTGAAAACATAAACATTGTATAAGTTAGTGATATAATATTGATGTAAACATAAAAAAAAAAAAAAAAAAAAAAAAAATCGTTCATACAAAATTTAGATTACTCAATATTTAAATAGAGTTTATTAGTAGAGCGGTTTCGTCAATCACAGGCGGCACGTGGAGAGGGATCTTAATTAATTTCATATTTAGTAATTGTATAGGGTGTATGGGCATGAAATCATACTGAATACGCTTCGACGCCATTCTGGAGCAATTAATAACATTGCTAAGCTTAGGACAAAAGTGTTTTTATTTGCTAATTTCCTTGAATATATATATTTTTTAATTATTATTATTTTTCTTGCATAATTGAAAACCTATACTGTAACCTGTTAATAGTATATCAATGTTTGTAGCTAAGTATTTTTAAACTGGCAAAATGTTTAATTTTCCTGTTCTTGTCCATATTATTTAGTGCTCACATAATATGGAGTTTATATGAATGTAACCACCCTATAACATATTTTGCAGGACTGTTTTTAGAACTTGATGTTGTTGAGAAAACTACTGCATTGGGGTAGGGTATGTTTAAATGAGGGCATAATTATTTTTACGTGTTTTATTTCGTTATTATTATTTTGTAGCATGCAATGTTTAAGTGAAAATTTACTTTTAATTTGAAAATATGGGTCTTAAAATTTTAAATTTTTTTCTTATTGTTCTTAATCACGATCAAATATTAAATTTCAAGTATTGATCGTAAAAATTTATTATATTGGTTATTATATTTTATTATTCCAATAACGTATTATGCATTTCTAAAAATAAAATCAATAAATAGGTCAAATGAAATTTATTATGTAAATTTATTTAGAGTCAAAAAAAATCAGCAATAAAAAAAAAAAAAAAAAAGTTTCGTTCATTGAGAAGTAAATTTGTCCTTAACCTTAGTTTAAAAGTTATAAGCTTGCAGTTCTTGACATGTTCTAATCGTCTAGACTGCCTATTGTAGTTGTTGCCGTATTATAACAAACGTAATCGTAATTATGATTTTATTTATTTTTTTTTTATATATATATAAACATGCGCATGGAAGTACCGCATACTTTTCACTGCAGTGTAAACAACCTGGTCTCTGAACTTTAAATTGTGGTTACAGTTTGTTGTTGTCACAGTTCTGTATTGATTTTTAGTAAATAGACTTATTAATCAGTAATAATAATAATAAAAAAAGGAGAAATTCAATTAACAAATGTACAAATAATAAATTAATTAGTAAGTAAGTAAGTAAGTAAGTAAGTAAGTAAGTAAGTAAGTAAGTAAGTAAGTAAGTAAGTAAGTAAGTAAGTAAGTAAGTAAGTAAGTAAGTAAGTAAGTAAGTAAGTAAGTAAGTAAGTAAGTAAGTAAGTAAGTAAGTAAGTAAGTAAGTAAGTAAGTAAGTAAGTAAGTAAGTAAGTAAGTAAGTACAAATCAAACTAATCATTAATTAATTCAAATGAATCAATAAAAAAACACACAAATAAATAAGTGAGTATTTCAATCAACAAATTAATGAATCAATCAATAAATAAACATATAAATCAACAAACAAAAAATCTATATTATAAACGAGAAAAAAATTCAATAAAAAAATATAGGCTATAATGTATACTGTAAATATAAACAAATTATAAGTACGTAACCTTACATCAAAAACATATATAAAATGAAAAGCAATTAAAAGTTGCTATAAATAATAATTAAATACATATTACACACGAAGGATGAGAAATATAAAACTTGATGTTGATATGTATAAAAATATTGACATTAAAACGTCATTATAATTTTTTAATTTCCATAATAAAAACAAAAGTTATATATACAAAAAATTGATGTTAAAGTAGTTGTTAATGACCTCCTTACAGCTCAGATTTTTACTATACTTATACTTTTTTTTTTTAATGAAAACTCTCACTTTTCTTTATTATACTTCCTTTAGTATTAGTTGTACTTTCACTTTCAACATAACACATAGGTAAAATCAACTTTTAATATGTAAATCTTACATTTGTTCGACTATATAATATTATATTATACTCTGTTTTAAGTCCATTCAACTATAAGTTTTATATATGTAGAAAGGTTTTAAAATTACAGATTTTTATATGCGGACAAAAATAAATGCACTAAAAGTTACGTTTTACAGCAATATTTCTTCATTACAACATAATTTTTGCTATATTGAATAATAATTATGCTGCACAGTATAATGTTTTTTTTTATATAATTATTTTGCACAGTTAAATATAACACTTGGCCGACCCGTGTGTTTTCCATTAATTGGAAAGTCCTTACCTGTCGATAAGACAATGTCTTGACTGGGACTGGGATTGGTGTAGCACAATAACACAATATGGCAAACATAAAAAAAAAAAAAAAAAAAAAAAAAAAAAAACTTTTTTACAGCATTGTTACGTTTTACTTCGTGTTGTATATATTATTATGTGTTAATATAAAATAAAAACTGTACATTTTGTAAATATTTCTTTTTTAGTGACTATCTTTAATAATTGTATAAAAAGATATATTAACCTATACGCTGATATGTATTTTTTTTATATTATGATTTTTAATGGAATTCCAAAATTAGTAACATTTATGTTATATGTAATAAAAATAAACGTGAACAACATTAATTGTGTAATTTATGGTGGATTTAATTATGCATTATTTATTTGTAATTTATGCTATATTGTAGATTGTAGGAGGGCACATAATGTAGCAATTTTGGAATAACTTGTTATGATAATATGTAATTATCAGAGATTATCACAGTACAACATATAGCATAAATTATGTTGTTATATATGTATCAATATTGCTGCATTAATGTAGCATAATTATTACGTGTTTATTTTATTAGTTGATAAAAAATTGTGCAGGTATATCACTATGTTAGGCTAAAAACATTTGTATTGTTGGCTTACCCCGAAAGGGACTATAGCGTCTTGGTATGTACGTGTATATGTATGTATTTTATTAGTACATAATATATATATTATAGAGACACTTAAATGTTATAGAAATGGTCGTTGTATGTCGTGTATTAGGATATTAAATAAAGTAACATGAAAGATCAAAACCATAGCGTCTAAAGAAAAAAAAAAAAAAAAAACTTTTTATTATACCACTTTTTAATAGTTTAAATGAGATCTTAAACATGAAATAAAAACTCTTAATTTGTGGGATATTAATGTCATACATATTTCAGAATGTTTAGTTTGTAAGTTAGTATGTAAGTTGATGTAATACTAATAAAAACTAAAATTAATAGTAAAAAGTACAGATTTTTGTATTTCTGCTTTTGATTGTAGGAAATGAAGGTTATCGGTATAATAAATTCTTAAAAAATATATATAATAAATAATAATAAATAAAATTAACAAAAAAAAAAAAAAAAAAAAAAAAAAAGGAAAAGAGCTTGGCAGAGAGAGAGAGAGAGAGAGAGAGAGAGAGAGAGAGAGAGAGAGAGAGAGAGAGAGAGAGAGAGAGAGAGAGAGAGAGAGAGAGAGAGAGAGAGAGAGAGAGAGAGATCATAGTTTATGTTCGTTTGTTTTTTCCCCCTTTAATTTTTGGGTTGCATGTTTTGATAACTCAGTACTTAAGGATTTGTTCTGTAATTGTTAAAAAAAAAATTGAAGTTAAATATTAAAATTCTTGCCTTGGTGCAATCATTTTCTCAAAAAACGCTAAACAAAGTCCCGCAATTATAAGGGGACCCACAAGGGAAATGGCAAAGGGTGGTTTCTATAGGGTGGTTGCATTCATATAATGCCATATGCGAGCACTAAATAGCATGGGCCGGAATGACACATTTTGCCAGTTTAAAAATACATATAGGAATATTTTTGAGAACAGTGATACGGTAACAGATTGAATTAGGTATTCAAGTATGCGAGAAATTTTTTTTTAAAGAACATAGCCAAAAGCCACGTTTTGCTGAGCAATGTTATTCATTGCTCCAGTATGACTTCGAAATGCATTCAGTATGACGTCATGTGCATACACCCTATTGTACATACTGTATTGGAGAGAGAGAGAGAGAGAGAGAGAGAGATCAAATTACCGTTATTAAAATTATATATTAGAAAAGTGCATTAAAAATAATGATATTGTATGTCAAATGCAATTTATATATTCTCTTGTACTACGTGTTAAAACTTATCAGCCATCCATCATTGGATTTGTAATTATATATAATTACCAATGTGTTAGATATATTCACATTTTAACATACATTGAAATACACGTCACACGTGCGTAAAAAAGTTTGCAAGGTCATATAATGTGTACTATTTAATTTTTTATAATAACTAATGAAAAATATATTAAATTTGTTTTATACAGTATAAAATTGAATATAATATGAGAAAAAAATGTGGTATTTTACAGTATAATTCAAAATACTATTACATATATTATTGTATTATTATTACGTCATGTATATTGAGAATATCATTGGATTTAATATTATTTACTGTTCATTGGAGGTTTTCTTCAATGGTAAAATTAAATTAGAAAAAATATTAAATTCTACTTTCTTTATTTTTATTATTATTATTATTTTTAATGATAATTTTAAGATTTTCTTCCCCATCTTTCTACACTAAGAAAAAGTACATCCATTTTTTACATTAATTTTAGCGTAACTTATGCTAAACTTCAAAGTTTCTATAAGCATAAATATTATCTTGTACAGCATAATTATTTTGTGTTGTTCTAATTTAGTACATCATTTATACTATAGAAACATAACTGAAGTATAAATGTCATAATATATTATTTCTGTGTTCCTAATACTATAAAAAATAGGAAATTAGGTGCTAAGTAAGCTTTTATCTGCACCACCTGTAATAGAGCTTATCGGTCTACCACGCAGGTCCTCTAATTTAATATTACGCGTATAGGGAAAAATAGTTTTTTTTTTTTTTTTTTTTTTTTTTAACCGATAACCTCCATTGGTTAAACTCCCAGACCGGTAAGCTCCATTAAAAAATAAATTTCTGATAGTTTGTATATAAAGTTAATTAATTGATAAAATAGATTGAACAAGCGGTACGTCAAATGTTAGAAAGTTTTTTCATCGTACGAGGTGAATCGTAAAAACTTAATGCAATACATTATATTAGATTTTTTTAACATATATATATATATATATATATATATATATATATATATATATATATATATATATATATATATATATATATATATATATATATATATATAAGTAAGGTAAGGAAATTAATAATAATATATAATTTATTTCATAACATGTTGCATACATCCATACATATATAGGCATTCATATTTAATACTGCTATACGTTGAATTGTATATATAAAATTTAGATATTTGTATAATAATTGTAATTCTATACGATTTTTTTTATGACTGCTAAAATGAATAGTAATATTATTCATGGACATTTTAAACTAGATAATAAGACAATGCGTGACCCTACTCGTTTCTCTCTCTCTCTCTCTCTCTCTCTCTCTCTCTCTCTCTCTCTCTCTCTCTCTCTCTCTCTCTCTCTCTCTCTCTCTCTCTCTCTCTCGTGTGTGTATATATTAATTATATAATTTTTTTTTAATAATTTGGCGTTATTGTATCCTTACAAATATAATAATAATAAAAGCTATTTTATACAACCTTAGCGTCAGAAAAACAACATTTTTGGCCTGAAATTATAAAAAAAAAATTAAATTACTCTCATAGCTCAGCAATTAATGTATTTATAGTTAAATATATATATTAAACTCTAATTTTTCGTTTTTATTTTCTTTGATGGGAAAAAATGTATTTTTTTTATAGAGATATTGAAGGATAAGATACAACTTCACACATTTTAAAGGGGGGGGGGGGGGGGGGAAAGTCATTTATTATTATTATTTAAAATTTCCCCAAAAAAGACCCCATGTTATATTACCATTCGATGGCTACAGGTTCTAAAATTTCTAGCACATAGGATAGATATCATAATTCTGTTGTTTATCATTAAAGTCCTGTTTCCTCTCTACTAAAATGACGAGCAACTATGGTTATATAAATGTAATGCGCATTTTTTGTAGCAAGGAAACAAGAGTTTACGTATACAACACTAAATATATTATAATGTTAAATAATATAAGTAGGGGAATAATTTAAAAAAATTACATAAGTATGAGCCTTCTAATACAATGACCTTCATAATGTGCCTTATACACACACACGTAAAGAAAGGAATTTAAAAAAATCTATTGATTTTATGTACACGGATAAAAATAAATACGTAATATACTTCATTTTCAGCAATATATACATCATAATTTATGTTATACTTAAAGGAATAGACCAGAGAAAAACATAAGCATTTATATCACAAAATACTTGATGGGATTTACATAAATAACATTAGTTTGTCTCAAAATCCGACAGTAGCCCCATAGCAGTGATTAGAAAATTTGATTTATGTAACCCGCACAATATTTTCATAGTAATTTTTGCATGTTTCTGACGTCATAAACATGAATTTTCAAGCAAATTGCATACTTTATAGTTTTTTCACGCTCTCTCGTGGGGCTATATTAACATTCTGGTAAAAATTGTCATCAGTTTTGAAGATCCCATTTCGTGTTTATTCATTAAAAAGCACATGTTGTTTTATGTGGTCTATGGCTTTATGTATAACATAACTGCTGTATAAAATAATATTTAAGCAATATAACATAATATGTATAGCATAAACTATATTGAAAGGAAACATCGATAAAAATGAGCTAGTATTATGTAATTATTGTTATACGTATTTTATTTAGTCCGTGATGGCACTATTATTATTATTTTTTTATTTTATTTTTACCTTCTTACTAACTTTTTCATTGCATTTTATTAGCTGTTTTTTTTTTTTTTTTCTTTTTTTTGTTGTGTGTTTTTCTAATACAAAACAATTTAAAACAAATGCTATAACTACACTAAGAAAATAAATATCTAGCATATTGAACATTGTACTGAATATTACAGGTATAATTATATACTTCTAATTTTTTTTTCAGTGCATTACCTGGATAATTACTTCACTCGTAATTAATATCAAATTACTTTTATAATATTCACTTTTGTACTCACTTTTTTTCCCTCTTTTTTTTTTTTTTTTTTTATTTAAGACTGGTTTATCAAACAATTTTTTTTATATAGAGTTGGAATTTTTTATTATTATTATTATTTTTTTGTTTTATGTTTGGATTCAATTGGTTTGAGCATCATACACTCTTTTTAAGTCGTGGTACGGTTGCGATGACTTGCCATATTATATCATTTTCCTAATTAAGGTAGCGCATTAACGCAACTTGGTACACATAGAGTTTAAATAACTAATAGTTAAGGGGATGTTTTTTTTATTTTTTACCTTGATTTCAGTTTTAAGGGTAGAAAATATTTAACTGCATATTCGATGAACTGAATTACGTATAATATACTATTATTTACTTACATAAAAAATGGCATGAATGATGCAAAATTAGATCAGCATAAGTAATATACTGCACAATTTAACAAATAGTTTTGTTATGTTACGTAGTTATTATGCAATATAGCACCAATTATGCTGCATTGAACAAATTGTGCTGAAAATCAGCAAGCACAATTATTATACGTATTTATTTTTGGCCGTTAATATAAAAGTTGTATATTATTAGAATTTATTCACAAAATAAAAATCAAATCATAATTTGCTTCCTTTTGTTAAATATATAATTTAAAAAATCGTTTTAAAATGAGTAATAAACGGTGTTTATAAAAATCGAAAACTTTACCATAAAAGTTATCGGTTTAAAAAATTCATAAAAGATTTCTGTCTTAAAACACGTAAAAGTATGTCTAGTATTTCTCATTTCAATTTCTCCGAAATCAGTGGAGTAATTTTCTCAAAATCGCAAAAAAAAAAAAAAAAAAAAAAAAAAAAAACTTTTCTTTTCCCTAAAAGCGTAATGTTGAATTAGGGGACCCTTAGGTTTTCCCCGCGCACTAAACCGATAAGCTCCATTATTTAAAAATATAAAAAATAAATTTTATGATATTTGACTTAATTTAATCGAATAGTTAAAACCAACTATTCGATCATTCAGGTTCAATATTTATTGTCAATTTCCTTACTCTTCAATTTTTTATTTTTACTCTGCGGTTATTATAGTTTTATAAATAGATCATGTGTATACTACAAAAATACTTTTCTTGTAATTTATATAAGATTGAAGGAGATTTTGTGACGGAAAAAATGTAAGTATTTTTAACTGTAGATGACAATAAAAATGAATGGTAATAAAACAAATTATGTAAAATCATCGTCTGTAATGCATTGAGAAATTAACCTTGTACTTTTTTTAATACTAATAAATCAAAACAATTCGCAACATAGATAAAAATAACTTCTACGCTTGTCTTTTTTTTTATCATTTTGTTTCTATTTTGTAAGTATAATGGTAATATCACTGGCTTAGCATGCCATAGATAGAAATGGTAAATTCAAGAATTCAAGGTAGTTCAATGGTAAGGGCGTATTCTTGATTTGGGGGGGGGGGGGGGGAGAAAGGGTGGAGAGGGAGGGAGGGTCCGTAAAAATGCAGTTCAGGTCTGAAAAAGCATGGGGTTATTTGCACCCTTTACCCTTGCTCGCTTTAGACTGGACCCCTCCCGTATCAATTTATTCTACATTTTATAATATCAGATAGCATCACATTCAATTAAACACTAATTACTTAATGATGCAATACGAAATATACACTTTATTATACATCAAAACAAAGTTATGCTCTCGACATTTTTTTTTTTTTTTTTTTTTTTTTTTTTTTGTTATTATTTATTTTATTATATTTTTTATTTTTTAAACAAAACAATCAAATAACTTTTGTGGGAGTTATTAAATAAATGACAGAAGGATCTATTTTAACCTCGATTTCTATACGAGAACAATGATGATTCGCTTGAAACACTTATTTTGATTTTGTATTGCATCATTGAGTAATTCGTAGAATCGGGCAATACTTTTCAGACAACCTGTATCAAGTGTGTAAGTATGTATAGTAAGAATTTGCGGAGACAAAAAAAAATAATAAAAAAAAGTTATCCTTTTCCATTTTTTTTTTCCTTTACTACTTAAAAAATCATTTACTGTAATGAAACATGATTACTTTGAAGAAAATTATATGAAAATGTATAAAGCAAAAAAGTAAACAAACAAAAGTAAAATTAATATTTAATTTAATTTTTAACAAGAAACGTATGTATGTATGTACGTAAGCAGAATAAAAAAACAATTGCGGTCTTCGTGAGTAATACTTTTATCGCACTAAATAATAATAATTTAACAATAAAAAAAAAAGTTTTTGCAAACTTTTAACAGCTGTAATAAATTTACTTTGTACAATAAACTTTTTATAGGTACCCTTGATGGAAATATTATATAATCAAAATGATTCAATAAAAAAAAAATAATAATAATAAAAAAAAAAACTTAAGGGAGTAGGGGACTGAAGTCGGCCATTAGACTCAAACTTTTCTCGTTAAAAAAATCTGAAATTTTGCACAATGATACTTTAGCTTGAGACAATTTCAAATATATAAAATTTTTGGGAGGTCATCGTTCAATTTAATTTTATATGATTTTTTGAAATTTTAAGCCCATAAGGTCCAATGTTAATTTTAATAATTTTTTTCTTTTTTTCGGGACGGTCAAACATCATGAAATTTTGATCACGGCTAGGTTTGACCCTTAGCTACACAGTGACATTAAAGTTAGACCTAAATCAATTCTCGTTTTTTGAGATATAAGGTTGATACCCTATACTTCCTTAAAGTACTTTTTTTATTATTATTATATATATACAATTTTTTTTTTCGTAACGGATAATGTATTTTATTTGTTGCTATTTCATGTTTGTTTTTCATTGTCATTGTTAACTTTTCTGGCTGTTTTAAAGAGGTAGAGGAGCATAGATGGCAGCACGGTATTTTTACAGTACAGTATAAGAAAACATCACCTGTTATAGCTGACTTTTTCTTATGAAAATTTCCCTGTGCTGCCATCTACGGCCCCCTACCTCCTTAAACATAGTAATATTGTGTGTAAACTCTGTTTTCTGTTACTAAAATGACGACTAATTATTGTTATTCAAATGTAATGCGCATTTTTTGTAGCAAGAAATCAAGGTTTTAGGACATCACTTAAGTAGTTATTTAAATAAACCGATTTTTTTTTTCCACCATAACTAAAAATGTAAAAAAAAAAAAAAAAAAAAAAAAAAAAAAAAAAAAAAAAAAGTACTGGAAGGGGACTAGCGTGTGAAGTATTGCATGGTAATTTATAATTTTTGGAAATTTCACTGCCATATGAACCCATATACCTCAATTAAAAATAAAAAATAAATTGTTTGATGGTCATGGTTATAGAAATTTTTATCACGACTTCTGAAGTTATCATTGACTTTCATATGAATTAAAAAAAAAAAAAAATGCACTTGTTAAATTTTTGCTTTCATAGATAAAGCATACAAGTCTGCATTAATAACTAGCATGTTGAGAGAGAGAGGGAGAGAGAGAGAGAGAGAGAGAGAGAGAGAGAGAGAGAGAGAGAGAGAGAGAGAGAGAGAGAGAGAGAGAGAGAGAGAGAGAGAGAGAGAGAGAGAGAGAGAGAGTTTCAAGTACACTGTACTATGTACGATGAATGAAAAGAAAGATTAAATTTATCATTTTTCATTTAACATCCACCTCATAATAAAATTTTCAAGGCTAACAAATAAATTTAAAATGACCTTTTTAAGAATTAGAATATCAATTTAATTATATTATGTAAGATATAAAAAAAGTCATTAAACTTATACAAAAAATTTCATTGAAAAATATATTTGTTTTAAAAAAAAGTAGAACAACTAAACAATTGAAATTAATTTCAATTAAAATTAATTTGATTTTATCTTCATGTAGCTTTGACATTTTACAATACTAAAATTTATTACTTCTCTTATTTCTTGTATTTAGTAATATGCTATGTACATTTTCAATACCAAAGTTGTTACAGCAATTGAACTAGATTTTATATTTTATTGATTTTTATATATTGACAACTGTTTTTTTTTTTTTTTTTTTTTTGAAAATGTACTCGATTTATAAGTAGCCAATTATATATAAAAAAACATGTATAATTGAAAAGAATAAATTACTTTATTTATGCTGTATTAATTTATTTATAGCATAAATAATGCTAAATAAGAAGAACATAAATAAATATGCTGTAAAAGTTAATATTTATGCTATATAACATAATTGTTATGCAAATTAGCATAAATTATGCTGTATTAAACAAATTGTACTGAAAATAAGCTGGCATAATTATTACGTATTTGCTTTTCTTCGTGTATGTGCCATGTGGGACGGAAAAAAGATACACCTTTATTTTCTTATCGTGTCTTTTTTTTTTTTTTTTTTTTTTACAAAAATTGATGTACTGTACCGTGACTACAAAAATTCAAATAAGGGCTACTTAACTTTCAACTGAGTTTTTTGATAAACTTTCTATATAGATTTGCAATGCAGAAAATAAAAATTTTTTAAAAGTTTGAATTATTATAAGCCTTAAGCTGAGTTAAAGCACATGCAAGTGTAACTATAGAAATATTTATTATTCATTCATACTGATAGCGTATAAAATGTCTGTTAATGATAAAGAAAAGACTCTTGAAATAAAAATGCTTCATTATTATTATTACTTTTTCAAATTTATTTCACTAAAAAATATATAATAAAATTCACGAACGCCTGTTGTAACATTAAACGTTTCTACCTCTGCTGGTTTCATAAAATTTGTTATTTCTTATTATTTTAAGACAGGAAAAAAAAATAATAACATATCGATGAAGAATAGGAAATTAAACGTTCTCTCTATTTTTCTTAATAAATATAAAATTTAAGCTTACAAGCTCTATACAGCTAGACCCTATACGTTAAACTATTTTTAACCTATAATAAATATTACGTAAAATTATATAACAAATTAAAAAAACGTGACCATGAAAAAAACAGTTCATTGACTATAATAAGTTTCAAGAAAAATGTCAAAATATATATTAGATAGTGACCCAAATTCAATTTGATTTATATGATAAACTACAAAATTGCATTAAGTCGAGTGCTTCGTGTGTATTTATGCGTGATATTTTATAGTTAAAACTAGATAACTAAGTAGCGATACTATAGTGGGGTCTGTGAGTAACATTGAGACTAATTTGTGAGGTCTATAGAGGGGGGCTGAGCTGACTATCATTTCACGTGCGTAGTTTGTGTAGTATTGACTCCCCTTGGAGTTGCCAACAAATTTAGACGCTAATTTTAATTTTATTTTTAATGCCTATTTTAAATGCTGTAACTGTGATATCGCGTGGTGTTTTGACTTCTCTCTCTCTCTCTCTCTCTCTCTCTCTCTCTCTCTCTCTCTCTCTCTCTCTCTCTCTCTCTCTCTCTCTCTCTCTCTCTCTCTTGGTTAGCGTATAGCTACACTTCTCCCAGTACTAGTTTGAGCGGATACAGTGTAATTAACAATGTAAAGTCAACTGTGATTGGCTAGTAGGTTTATAATACGCTCACTGATTGGTTTAGCACCACGGATACAGCTTTTGGCGGGAATGACCTTGTTTTGGCCAGGAGTGTAAGTCTTGCTATTAAAAAGATATTGTATAAATATAAATATGGTGAGGTTTGGATTTTACTAATTATTTACTTAATTGGTAGTATTTTATCTAAAAGTTGGAAAGGCTTGCTTGCTTGCTTTTTTTTTTTTTTTTTTTTTTTTTTTTTTTGTGCAAGTGTCAAAAATAAAGCAATATATATAAGCCTGATTTAAGTATCATTTATTCATAAAAATGGTATTTTTCCGATAAATTAAATAATAATTATTCAGCAGCGAATAATAGTTTTCAGCATAATGGGTTTCGTTATAAACTGATACGAGATACGAGAAATCACGTAATTTATATGATATACATTTTATCATTACAATTTTAAAATAAAATAAATAGTTATGTTTTATATATATTTTTATGGTGTATGTAGCCTAATATTTTAATATAGCAAAAATAAATCAAGATTGCTAATATTTAGATAACATAACTATTACGTATTTAATTTTGGATGTTATGCAATTTTCTAAATAGGAACAGAGATTTTTGAGAAAGCTACTGCAGTTAGAAATTGGAGAAATTTAAATGACGTATCACACTTTTACACATTTAATATATATATATATATATATATATATATATATATATATATATATATATATATATATATATATATATATGAAGCAAAATTTGAATAAATGTTTTCACCTATTTAAACAAAAAAAGTTTTAAATCAATACAATACATACGTTTTACGTTAAGTTTCATTATTTTGGTTCTCATCGTTGTTACTCAACACTTCGCAAGTATAAAAACTATACTAACAATTAATAAGTTATTGGCAGTCAAGTTGTAAAAAAATAAGAGGGGGGGGGGGGGGGGATTTTCCAACACTATAAGAGGTTATTGAAGTAATACACTCGCCAATCACTAGTCATCTGGAAAAATATGATTTTTTCATTTAATTTCATATCTTTTAACATTACGGAACTATCCCAATAGAACGTTATGTTCATTCATTCATTCATTCATTCATTCATTCATTCATTCATTCATTCATTCATTCATTCATTCATTCATTCATTCATTCATTCATTCATTCATTCATTCATTCATTCATTCATTCATTCATTCATTCATTCATTCATTCATTCATTCATTCATTCATTCATTCATTCATTCATTCATTCATTCATTCATTCATTCATTCATTCATTCATTCATTCATTCATTCATTCATTCATTCATTCATTCATTCATTCATTCATTCATTCATTCATTCATTCATTCATTCATTCATTCATTCATTCATTCATTCATTCATTCAATAATTAATAACATAATGATACTATATAATATATTCAAATCAGCATTACAAAATATAAATTCACAAAGAGTATAATTTATATAATAATCGTTAGGAAAAATTCTTTAAATATTTTAGTGCAAAAATAATAAATTCCTATTTCTTGTATCAAGTATGTTATTTACTATCTGTACTATCATTTATTATATTATAGAGACAATTTTTAATTTAAGCTGAAAATATCAATGCCAGTGTGAACATTTTATAAATTATGTTTGATTATTTGAACTGCCTGGGTCAATAAAGAATTTCTAATGGACATTATCGGTTTAAAAAAAAAAATTTAAAAAACGTCTATGGCTTAAAGTATGTAAAAGTATGTCCAGTATTGAAATATCTCTGGAATCGTAGTTATTTCCTTAAAAATTGCAAAAACAACAACAACAACAACAACAACGTGTTTTTCCTCATCATAAGAGTAATGTTAAGTTAGGAGACCCTTAGCTTTTCCAGTGTGCTAAACCGATAAGCTCCATTTAAAAAAAATTGTGCATTGAGGCAAGACGATTTTAATTAACACTTTTATGCTTGATATTCTATCTCTTATTCTCTCTGTCTCTTTATTTATTTATTTTTCCGGTAACGCCTTATTATTATATATAGTTAATAAATAATATAAGAATACCGTGAGTGTGAACTGTCAATGGTGTTTGTTTTGACATGTGTATGCATCAAGTTCACAGTTTGCGCATCAATATCAATACATCAATGTCATTTTATTATTGCAATTTATTATTATTATTGTTCTACGTTATAAACATGAAACGTAATTGATAGTGCGATGTAAAACAAAAAAAAAATGTTGGTTTTTACCTAGCAAGAAAGTGAAAATAATATTTTATAAACTGTATTTTTTATGTGGTAAAATGTGGAGTATTTTATATTTATATTTCTATAGAAAAAAAAGTACACACAACAGAATAAACTCAACAAAATGTGATTGAAAAGAAGGAAATAATTTCAAAATTCTATTACATTAATTTTGCAAGAAAAAAAATTATTATTATAATTAAATATAATGGTGTTAAGAATGATAAATCCTTGAAAAAGATAATGTTGATGTCAATATACATTCTTTTATAGCTATAAATATAGATGAAACCCCAATTATGACGTTTTATTATTTTTTTAATGCAATAAATAAAACCATTCTACGTTATTATTTTTTTTTTTTAATATATCTTTCCCTATGTCCTATGTATCATGTATTATTTTCTTTTACATGCATCACCTTTATCACCTATATAAATCAAAACAACAACAATAAGATGAGGTCAACCATCTAGAGATACCTCTAACTTGACGTGGGCTACTATCACCTCGCACTGCCAGGACTGCATTGTCAAGACTGAACATATCTCCTACAGTTTTACTTGTGACGACACACTGATATACGCACTGCAGATATCAACGCACACTAAAAAAATAAGCGTTGAGAAGCTATAGTACACAGTTTTGCAATGCTTTAAGTATTGTGGAATCAACGGTTATGACGTCACTAAAAACGTTGATATTTCTACAATAAACACGTTAGTGACGTCATAAGACTCATAAGAGTTGCAATTAAATAGAAAAATCGTAGATTTGTAACGGACCAAAACGTTTATTCCATTGTGATTCTAACGCTTGTGACGTCACTAACGTTTTTATTGTTAGATTGTCAACGTTTAGTGACGTCATAGCCGTTGATTCTACCATACTTAAAGCATTACAAAACTGTGTACAAGATTTTTAACGCTTATTTTTTAGTGTGCGTGCAAGGAACATGTAGGAACTTTTAGTCGTTACCTAAATTTTCTATAACGTTAAGTTAATTTCAGTAAGTTATTTTCCAATCACGACATGGCAGATGCGGTTTTATGACGTCACAGATAATTTGTTTCCGCGCAAACTGTGACGTGCCATAAAACTGAATCTGCCATTTCGTGAATGGAAAATAAATTAGAAATCAATGACTACGGTCAAATCAACACAGGTATGTTCAGGTATGTTAGGATATTAGACAAGTTTTTTTTTGTTCAAGATGTTCTACACCTTTAATAAAATGTATTGGACATAATGAACGTATGGAAATGTATGGATATTATGTAGGTACAGTACATACATGAACGAGTTAATCTTTAGGTGAGGAGTGCATTCAATTTCTCTTTTTTCAATTACCAATACTCTTTATTAAGTAAACCAAGATGAAGAACAATGCAAATAAGTATATTTTTAGCCAAGGCCATTCATTATAGTTAAAGATTTTTTCTCTAACAATATTATAAAAAAAAAGTACTTAAGAATTTGTTATTAAAACAGTAAACATTAAATGATTTGCAAATATAAAATGACATTTCACTTGATGTAATGACAAAAAATATTCCTACTGAATGAATGGAACATCACATTTTTAATAAGGTATTTATAGTAAAATTTCACTATGGAAATAATTGTTTAGTTATTGAACATTTTCATTTAAGTTTAGGATAACTCCATGACCTAGACAGTGTATATAGCTTTAGATCATGACTGCTTATGTTTACTCAAAATGCTGAAAAGGAAGTGCCGGAAAAGGAAACCACGTGATGGTAAAAGTGGGAGGTAGCTCAGGCCTAGCTTGCTGCTGGCACCAACTTTTCTCACACTTTTACCGTCACATGGTTTCCTTTTCTGGTCACTTCCTTTTCCGCATTTTAGGTAAACATAAGCAATCCATGTGTGCTTACGAAACGGAAACGTAAGTGCTGGAAAATGGAAACCACGTGATGTTAAGATTGGGAAGTGCTAAGCAGTCCATAAGCAGTCCATAAGCAATCATGGATTGCTTATGTTTACTCAAAATGCAGAAAAGGAAGTGACCGGAAAAGGAAAACCACGTGACGGTAAAAGTGGGAGGTAGCTCAGGCCTAGCTTGCTACTTTTCTCCCACTTTTACCGTCACGTGGTTTCCTCTTCCGGCATTTCCTGTTCCGTTTTTTAGAGTAAACATACGCACCCCTTGCTGCTGGCGCAAAGTTTTCTACCACTTTTACCGTCACGTGATTTCCGTTTTCGGCACTTCCTTTTCCGTTTTTTGTACCTCTACCCAAACCAAATATATTATTACAATCGTGTGTACGTACTGGAAATAATACATAACATTGTTGTTTTTTTTACTTGCCCAATGCATGACTAAAAGTATAACTTATACTGTTAGTATGACTTAGAGCTAGAGCTACCTTAAAATATACAACAATGGAGATTATCGGTTTAAAAAATTCTTTAAAAATTTCTATGGCTAAAAACACGTGTTAGTATGTCCAGTATTTCTCATTTAAATATCTCCGAAGTCAGCGAAGTAGTTTGCCCAAAATCGCAAAAAACGTGTTTTTCCCCATATGCGTAATGTTAAATTAGGGGACCCTTAGCTTTCCCCGCGTCACTCCGCGCGCTAAACCGATAAGCTCCATTTCATGTCTCAGAGTTACATATAAGAACAGATCTTATAGTTTGAAACATTGACATATTAGAAAGAAAGAGAGAGAGAGAGAGAGAGAGAGAGAGAGAGAGAGAGAGAGAGAGAGAGAGAGAGAGAGAGTAGTAGTAAATAAATGTGAGTAATTTATTATGTGTATTAAACATAACACGTGCAATTTTGTTTAAACTGGCTTAAATTTCCATTACATAATTCGTTTAAAAAATATGTGATAACATATATGTAATAACTAATAACTATATACTGAACTCACAGTTATGAAATATTCATTATATATTTAAATGTACTACTTTTTATATGAAGTACTTTAACGAGGTAATAAATTATTTTAAAATTACATAGCAAGTACCATTATTATATAATATGAAAAATCACGCAGAAAAAAAATCATATGTTTAAGGATAGAAACCCAAGATTTCAAGATTTTGACCGTCTATTGATAAACAAATTTCATGCTATTTTAGAGCTTACCTAGAAAATTTAAATATTTCAGGATAGGTTACCATACTATTGACATGACATAACGATAAAAGAAAAATTGTTAAGTTAAAATACACTGTTTTATGATATTACATTTTAAACTGCATAGTGACACCTTAAAAATTTCACATATCAATGTTGCTGCTGCTAAACCACACTTCTACTGTTGGCGTGTTTGCTTACTTTCACCTTTCACGCATCTTCGTTTATCGGGACAGCCTTAAAACACGCATCTACATTTATCGTGACAACAGGTAAAAAAAAAAAAAAAAAAAAAACTACACCAGTTTTCCTATGTAGAAGTGTTTTTCACCTGTTCTCGCGATAAATGTAGATGCGTGTTTTTCGCGATAAACGTAGATGCGTGAAAGTAAGCAAACATGTTAAAAGTAGAAGTGTGGTTTAGCCGCAACAGCATCGATATCTGGGTTTCTATTGCAAGGTCTAAAGTTTTTTTTTTTTTTTTTTTTTTTTTTTTTTTGGTGACACCTTATAAATTTTACATACTGTACTTGTGTTTCATATTGGTCTAAAGTATTACTGTGTATTTTTATATATATTTTTTTTTTTTAATAAAAGCTGTTCACTATTATACTGACACTTAACCTTAACCTCTAATTACATTGTAATAAAAAAAGTACAATTGAAATTAAACCGTCAATTACTTTTGTATTTATTAACAACTTGAATGAAGTATGAATTACGTATATCTTATAAAAAAATGTTAAAATTCCCATTATTATTTTATAATGACAACACAATAAATATAAATTTGACGTGTGGAGTCGCATGCATGACCGTGATCTTGGCTAAATTACAATTTAGCAGTCTCATCTTAATAAGTTATATAACATTTTTCTCTATGACGTACGTACACACTTGCTGATTGACAAAGACGCGTATGTAGAAATCAAAATATCATAGGACCTATAAGTGATGTTTTTTTTATAGATAGAAAGCAAATTCACATAATAATTTCGAATATAAATATAGTAAACTCTTGATTTTGTGAAAATGCAAGGGACCTAGGAAATGGTCATTTCACAACATCAAATTCCACAAAATCGAAAGGCTTTAACATATTGAAAAACCAATAAACGGGACTTCACTAAATTGAGAATTTCACAAAATCGCATTTCACAAAATCGAGAGTTTATACACTTCTCTTAATACTAGTTCGAGCGGATACAGTGTAATTAACTATGCAAAGTCAACTGTGATTGGCTAGTAGGTTTATAACACGCTCTCTGATTGGTTTAGCACCTCGGATACAGCTTTTGGCGGGAACGACCTTGTTTTGGCCAGGGTGTATTATACTAGCTCGTTCTAAAAACTACACACAAATATTGAGCGAGCTTCGAAAATGTTCTTTTGTTAAAAACAGCTGGTTATGACGTCGTTACCTGTTTACTACGTTTATACATATGGTTAATCATTGTTATTTCTTCTTTTAGAACTTTGAACTTGATAAGAATGAAAGAAACTTCCCAAAAAAAAGTTCCAGTCTCAATATACGACTCACTTTTATCGGCTCAAAAAACAAGATCAACCAATGAATGTGTCTTATTTTGTTGGTCAGCCAATCAGTGTTATTGAGATTCACTTTACTTTACAGAACGAGCTCTTTTATTAAATTTTGTAACAACCTAAGTTTATGATTTTATTATGTTCCATGTCTTTTTACAATCATAGAAATAATAAAATAAGTAATTAAATGCTGCATTTATATTAATGCAGCATAATTATTGCTACATTTGAATAACAAAATAAATAATTATGCTATATACAAAAATATAATGTTTAGGTTATAGGCCTCATAACAGTTATTATGCAGTATAGCATAGATTATGCTGATTTGAACAAATTGTGCTGAAAAAGAGCTTTGATAATCATTACGTATTTATGCCCATGTAGGAAGTGCATTATAATTTTTCTATTACAAAGATAGCATCATTGTTTGCTTTTTTCTTAATTATTTGAGAATTGATTCATTGACCTGTCTGTCTGTCTATTTAATGCAAATTATTTTTTCCTATGTTATACGTTAATTGAAAATAAATTTGTATATTTTTTTTTACATTTTTTGTTTAGTCAAGTAAATAATATATCATCAAATTAGATTTTTCAGTTGTTGTTGTTGTTTTTTTTTCCCAACACTCCCTACACTTATGAAAATTAAAAGTATTTTTGGTAATAAAATTGTATTTTACCTTTTGTTTAGTCATATAATTATGTCATCAAATCTGATTTTCCAGTTTTTTTTTTCCAACTTTCACATCACTTAATGCAGAAATGATAGAATAAAAATCAAATCTTAATAAAATTGCAGATTCAGCAAATTTAAAATGTTTACTTTTTATAATCTTCAAAATAAAACGAAAGAGAGAGAGAAAAAAATAATAATATTTTTCAAATTTTAAGATATCATATATATTTCTTTAGATATTTTCTTTTAATATGCTATACACATCAATTACCGTTAACTATATATATATTTATTTTTACTAATCAATCCAGGTACATACTGATTTTCCGGTGAACGTTTGGTTAAAGGCGAGAAATCAGCTATATACTAAGGGATTTGACTAAAAAGTTGTATATGAAAGAAAAGCTAAAAATTTAGCACAGTGATATTATATGGTGATACCATTGAATTTAGATAAGGTATATCTTCAAAAATTATTCTTATAAAAATAAAAAAGTTCAAATTGCGATTTTTTTTTTTTTTTTTTTTTTTTTTTGAAGTTTTAGTTCTATAACAGTCTATATTAAAAAAAAGCTCACGAAAACAATAAATAATTAGTGCAACTCAGAGTGCCTTTTTACCATGGAAATTTTAAAATCATGCCAATTAAAACTGATACGTTATCAATAAGTAGAAAAAAAAAATAGAAAAGATTAAACAAATGAGGCACCGAAAAAAAAATGCAAAAATTTTGCGTTCGCCAAAAATAAGCAAAAAATGTAACTCAGTATATAGATTCACTGATGTGATCCAGCATAAACTTAAATTATTTAATTTAGTCATACTTGCAGTCTCTAAAACTGTCATGTTTTTGTGAATTTAATATTACTCTCATGCTTTGACGCACAATCAAAGCTTTTACGTAGGTACTCATTGCACATCGAGAGTAAACATTTATTTTGGCAAGTTTTTGGCTTTGGTATAATGATTAAAACTGAAAATTTGCATTATCACTACATAAGTATTGTCACACAATTATAATATGTTACTGACGTTATTATTAATATTTAACTTTTATCCACTTATAATGATTAAATGCGTCAGAATGTATCACTCAAATTTAAGTGATAGTTAGTGGCATTGGTAAAACGATTATTTGATCTAAAAATTTGCATTATCACTAAATAATTATTTTCGCACAGTATTCTGACGTTCTTATTATTAATATAATTTTCATCCACTCAATATGATAAGACGTCAGAATGTACGCATTTATCATTTTTTTAATGACGTACATTCTCGCCAATCACAAATATATATATATATATATATATATATATATATATATATATATATATATATATATATATATATATATATATATATATATATATATATATAATATATATATATATATATATATATATATATATATATATCTGCATTTTTATTTTTAATTAATTCACTATATATACAGTTCAAATAAATGAATAGTAAATTTAAAATAGTGAATAAATATTAATTTTTTTCTACTCGCATAAAGAGTGTTGATTTTGATTTTTGACCAAACCTATTAAAGAAGTAGTCTGCGTCAATGTGGTAGTTTTGTATCTTTTTGTTTACTTTTAAAATTATAGAGTTTGCACATTTGTGTGTGTGTCTATTTTTAAAATAAAATTCAAATATAGGAAACGTTAAAAAAAAGTTTTTAAAAATTATTTTTCATAGACAAACATGAAAAAAAAATAATAAAAAAATAAATAAAAAAATAAAAAAAAGCAAACACAAACACAAACGCAAAAAAAAAAAAAAAAAAAAAAAAAAAACTGCATTTTTATTATAATAATTCATTAGTGAAAAATTATTTAAAATTTTAAGGCTCATTGGCTGGTAGCTAATGGTTGTTAGAAATACGAGCATAAAATTCCAGAACTGTTTACAATAATGCGTAAATTCACGTATCAATGTTATTTGGATTTTTACGTAAAAATTACGTGAATTTACGCGTCATTTGTGAACAGCCTAGAATATAAGATAATTTTATACTCGTATTTACGGACTTTAAAAGTTTAACTCATACTTTTTTTAATGTTATTTAAAATAAGTCAATGGTAACAACTATACTTATACATAATAAAAAGTTCAACCACACATAACCATCAATTAAAGGGAGGAAAAAAAATCTTTGGGCATTCTGAATACAAATTTTTTTTATGGTGTTCTTTCAAATTTGTTATATAATATACTCATAAAATAAAAATTACGTAATATCTGCAGCATTGAACCACTGCTTATATACTGTACAATATGTACATAATATATAGAGCACAAATGTTGCTATTTTATAATAGCATAAGTTTACACGCTGAACATCTTAGCAATTTTGCCATGTGGTACTGTATAATCACTATACAATATAACATAAATTATTTTGTTTTGCATAAATGTTGCTGCATTAAGCTAGCATAATTTTATTACGTTTTTTTTTTTTTTTTTTTCTGTGGAATGTGGCTGTATTTGAAGTTCAGTTGTATAGTTACGTAATATTATTATTACTAATATTACTAATTACTATTATTATTATAATATACTTATACTATGGTATGACTGTGTATAGCAAATTTAGATTTGTCTGGTAGTAAAACTTTATGTCTAATTATTCTATACCTTTTATATTAACTGGTCTACTCATTAAAAAAAAAATTAACTTCTAAACTTACTATGAGTTGGTGTGGCAATTTGGCTACAAGTTATAAAGCTTTTTTTTTTTTTTTTTTCAAACTGGTACTAGACAAAAAATACAAGTTGTACATTTTATATACGAGATTTTTCTGAATTCGTTGATCAAATATATATATATATATATATATATATATATATATATATATATATATATATATATATATATATATATATATATATATATATATATATATATATATATATATATATATATTGCAGAATGATATTTAAAGATAAGACTATACATTATAAATATACAAAAATTGTGTGGAGTCGTCAAGTAAAAATTTGATTTATGTTCATGTTTTGTTTTTTTTATATCCTCAAGTTAACTTTAATAAATTTTTCTCTTTCTCTTATCTAATGTGATCATTAGGTCCTGACATTTATAATTTTGTTACACGGACAAAAATTAATACCTATTATAATTATACTGGTTCAATACAGCAACATATATAAGCGATTATATACTAAATAGCATAATCATTGTTAAGATGTTCAGCATGATTATGAATTCAAAAATAGCAATGTTTGTGCTCTATCAATCACTCTATCGTTTAATGCGGCATAAATTACTTATTTTTGTGTATGTATTATAATTTTGAAGTTATTCGAAGGTTGAATTTTAGAGATACAAGCTTTCTAACTACAATGAGGAAGACTAAAAAAAAAAAATAGGGGTAATTTTATTTCATATTCTAAAAGAAGACATTTGTTTTGAATCTATTGGCAATGGTTGCCTTGGTTGGATTTTGTAATATATTGTGTTAAAAAAAAAAAAAAAAAAAAGTCTAATTTTTTTTAGTTCATTTAGCATTTTAAATTACTTTTTGAACACCGAAAAATGGCATCACGTGCGTGATGTGTCACAATCGGACATTAATTGGAAAGTACTTACCTGTCGATAAGACAATGTCATGACTGGGACGACTGGGATTGGTGTATATAGCACAATAACACAATATGGCAAGCAAAAAAAAAAAAAAAAAAAAAAACTTATTCGTGTATGGCATAGAAAAAAGTTGACACCTGTGACGTCATTTCACTACTTTCAAAATTTAATTAAAAATAATTAATGAACTCAAAAATCATTGAAACTCACATATGTATCGATTCAGGACAATACAATCTTTTAGAATATATGAAATATAATTACCCCTTAAAATATTTTAGTTTTCCTCATTAACCTCTACATTTTTTTTTTCTTTCTTATAAAATAAATAACAAAAAAATGATTTCCTCTTACCATTTTTTTTCTTGGCATACAGCATATTTAATATTAATAAAATCTCGTCTGATCCACTTTAAATATTAATATAACATAAAAAAAAATTTAAACAAAATTAAAACAAAAAAAAAAAAAAAAAAAAACAGATAGACTGACCTTGAAGTTTAGAATAATAAATAATATATTATATTTTTTTCCTTGCTTAAAAATTAACGACGTGAGGTGCGAGTTAAAAACTTCTCAAGAAATGCATTTGAATGACAAAAAATAATAATAATAATAAATAAATAAAAAAAGGCTTGAAGTAGCTGTTCTCCTTGATGTTTGACTTTAATTAGGGGTTGTACTGTACGTACCTGCGTATATTTATTTATTTTTTGTATTGGCTAAATTACTGTTCAGACAAAAACAAAATGCCTGATTTTTTGTATATGTATATTATTATGTTATATACTTAAGCCTAAGTCAAAGCAAATTAATGTATATAGTTTCCTTTTTTTTTTTTTTTTTTTTTTTTTAGTAACAAAAGTAAAAATAGTTGTTTCTGGCGTGGCACGCAATAACCAATCTTTATAGTTAGCGCGGCAAAATGAGCCAATTCATTTTTTTCCCATCCTATCTTCGTGGTATTTCTTACACGGAAAGAATATGTATTACGTAATTCATGCATTTATGACACTATAGCATATAAATGATGGTTTCTCTAATTTTCAATAGGTAAGAATATAAATAACAACTAATAATTATTACAATGTATACCACCAATTTAGCGGGTGTAAACTTGCATTTGGCAGAAAACAAATAAAATTAAAAAATTAAAATGAAATAAAATGGAACAACATTAATAATTATGTTGTAAAACACAATATTTATGCTTTGTAAGATAAATATTATGCAATAAAGTACACATTATGCTGCAAATTGAACAAATTTTATTGAACAAATTGTGCTGAAAATTAGCTATGATAATTATTACGTATTTATTTTTGAATGTGTATATAGGTGGGAAAAAGAATGATTTCGATATGTTTAACATATACAATTAAGTTATTTAAGAATAATATCAAATTTGATTGATTGATTGATTGATTGATTGATTGATTGATTGATTGATTGATTGATTGATTGATTGATTGATTGATTGATTGATTGATTGATTGATTGATTGATTGATTGATTGATTGATTGATTGATTGATTGATTGATTGGATTAATACATATTATATATTATCAATTATCGTTTTATATTTGTTTGTATTTCCTCTTTATTTAAACAGAATTATTAACGCAATTGTTTACCTATTGTTTATTTAATTAAAAATGACAATGAAAAACAACACACTCTCACGACTTATTTATTTATTTATTATTATTATTATTTTTTTTTTTTTTCGTTCTAGCTGATGGAAATACCACTTTTTATGTATATAGTTGTCAATGATAATCAAATCTAACATCAATAATAATAAAATGTTACCTAAGATGCTATACAGTTCAAGGTTTCTAGTTTTATCCATTTTATGCATGGTTTATGTATTATGTATAATATAATGTACAGGGAAATTACCAGGAGATATGATACTCATTATTTTCCTAGCATTTTACAATAACTGTAATACTATAGTCTTACGTAAGAGATCAAGGTCTTTTTAATTATTATTCACTTTTTTTCTTAACAAAAAAAAAAAAAAAAAAAAAAATCACAGGCACCGACGTAAAAATACTCGTTGTAATTACACGAGTGTAATATTTTTAATGTTTATGCACACGGAAAAAATTATCTTAAGAGTTACTACTTAGACTCTTTTTATAAAAAATTCGTTAGATACATACAAAAAATTTTATAATCTAAAGAATTAAATAAAAAAAAAATAAAAAAAAAAAAATAAATAAATAAATAAATAAATAAATAAATAAATAAATAAATAAATAAATAAATAAATAAATAAATAAATAAATAAATAAATAAATAAATAAATAAATAAATAAATAAATAAATAAATAAATAAATAAATAAATAAATAATCGTCTTTATTTAAAAAAAATAGAAATAGAAAATAAAATACAAATTTTTGAAAGGGCGAGGTTTAAGCCTGACAATATGTCTGGCCCACTCTTACATCTAACCTAGGCTGACCATCCGTCCCGGATTAGCCGGGACAGTCCCGGTTTCAGCACTAAAGTCCCGGCAAGATTTTGCAAAAATCGTCAATGTCCCGGTTTTATATTTTGCAGGAATTTTAGTAAAAAGTATACAATTAAAAGCTCGCGGAGAAAAAAAAAAAAAAAAAAAAAAACGTCAAAAGATAGTCGATGCATTTTCGTAATATTTTTCGTAGCATATTAAAATTATACACCATAGTTACGCCAAATTTTTTTTTTTTATTTTTTTTTTTTTGAGAGTGGGTGTTTCGGCTCAAATAGGACGTACACATCACATACCACACGTTACGTCGGTTACGTATGTTATATATTTGTGATATAACTATTATTAATTATTAAAAAATTGTTTCATAATTTGTTTTTTTTATTATTATTATTATTATTTTATTATTATTTTTTTTTGCAGGAAAAAGGTTAAAAATAGACGACAGAAAGCATTGAAAAAAATCCATGCACTTTTAAATAAACTCTTGCAAAAAGACACAAAACTGTTGAAATTTCGGAGGCCACGCCCCCTTTTCTGAAAATTTTTCGCCTCCGGCGGGGACCACCGGCCGCGCTTCGCGCGGACCTCTTGGTCTCTTCTGTGCATTGCTCTGCAGTGTCCCGGGTTGCACACTTTTAATTATGGTCAGCCTAATCTAACCCCAACAGAAAACATTCATGAAATTTTTTGATTGCGTACAAAATTATAATAAGAGGGAAGTAGTAATAATACTACGTAGCAAGAGAGAAAAAATAAATAAAAAATAGTTACAAATATTTAAAAATAATAATAATAATTGTATATCACAATTGTGAATAAAAAAAAAATAATAATAAAAAACTAGTAAAGATGAAGAATAAATAAAATAAATAAATAAAAGAAAAAAATTACTACAAGCGAAGCTGTTTGGCATTAACTATTAACTGGTTAACTATTTACCGCTAAAAAAAATACGTTTATACTAACGAGTTACGGAGTTACTGTTTAAACTTTTTTCAAAAAAGTTATTAGTTTGTACTAAAGAGTTTCTTATATGTATCTGAATAAATTCTTAAATTTATGTTTTCCGTGCATAAAAAAACTAATAATAATTAATAATATACTTGGGACTATATATATATAAGACTTGTCTACGTAGTGCATGACTGGTATAATTTGAGCATAGTTTTCCCTTCCATGGCTAGAAGTAGTGTCATTCTTATCTTAGTGAACGTATAAGATTTGAGGTAAACTAAAACAAAACTATAAACAAAATCTGTTCAATATAATAAATATATTTTACAAGAAGAGGGTCGGATGAAAAGTTCTGAGAAAAGCATATAAATATTAATATTAGGACAAAATAAAAAACTATTCATGTATCAGTAGCATTTCAATTTCAATCAGTAGTTTTCTAATTTTAGTATAACAATTTTTTTTTCTTGTAGATAAAAAAAAAAATAATAAAAAAAGGAAATGTGTTGATCTTATTTAATTACTATATTGTAATATTGTTTATGCTTACTAACATTTTTATATTATGTTGATTAAGCACCCACCGATAAGACTTCATTGTCTTGGTGGGACTTATGTATGTATGCATATTTTTATTAATATAAAAAAATAGACAAACTATAAATTTTCATATCACTGATACTATTTTAGGCATTTTATTTTATCCAATCATAAAGAAATAACTTATTAAATTTATTGATTTATTTTAACATATCGTCGGATTAGAGCACAAACCGTGTCTCTACAAAAGCAGCTTAAGTCGAAAATCTTATCATTTTGTATAGTATTTTGAACTTTATTGCTTTTGTAGATACACGGTTTGTACTCTAACCCGACGATATTTAGAGCTACCTTGTCCTTATTATCACTGTGCAAAAAGAAAAAGAAAAAAAATTCAACGTTTAGTAAAATTCTCCCAATAATTCATTTTCACAGTCCAATTTCATATTTCATGACCATTTAATATTAATTATATTAATGATATTTTGCTAGGCATACTAAAAACAAAAACACATTTCGTGAAATATTGCCATAGTAAAAACTAAAACTTCTAAAATATTGAAGCGTAATAAAAAAAAATCAATATGTTTATTAGTATGCAATAAAGAGAAATCGTTTACCATAATCTTTCAAGTACGTCTTTTTTTTTTTTTTTTTATGGGTTCGATATTAATGCGGTACTTTCGATAAATAATAAAAAAAAAGCAATGTCAATGTCAACGAATTAAACAACTTTTTCATACAAAATATAAACAGAAATGTGGTTATAAAATGACCATCTAACACTTTTCTAATTTAAAGTTGGAAAAACTTATAATAATAAATAAATAATAATAATAATGGGTACGCATATTTTCTAGTGACGTCATTTTGAAGTTCGTTGTTCTATTGAAGGTTATACGTGTTCAAGTTTTTATTTAATTTTATTATAAAAAATATATATTATATACGAAGGGTGTACGTGCAAAATCACAAGTAATACATTTCAATATAAAAAAAAAACAAAACTGGTTCAAAAATTTATAGACGGAAAGGAAATATTAAGGAACACATATTATTGTTTTTATATACAGTATTAATGGGCGGAATCAATGCTTTTGAACATGAAATAAAGCATAATATATGTAATTATAATGAAATGGAAGGAGAGAGAGAGAGAGAGAGAGAGAGAGAGAGAGAGAGAGAGAGAGAGAGAGAGAGAGAGGAGTATTGGATTAGAGGTCTAATAAATATACAATTGTTGATCAATTATTATTATTCTATAGCTTATTGTCATACTATGATACTACTAATAATAAAAATTAAGCTAAGGTCACTATTAAAATAAAAATAAAGTTTATATATATATATATATATATATATATATATATATATATATATATATATATATATATATATATATATGTGTGTGTGTGTGTGTGTGTGTGTGTGTGTGTGTGTGTGTGTGTGTGTGTGTGTGTGTGTGTGTGTGTTTGTGTGTTTGTGTGTGTGTGCCACCAATACTTATAAATATGAATGAAGATTTTTTTTTCAAATTAGTTTATAATATTATATTTTGGCAGAATATTTTGATTCGAACTCTAAAACTGTGAAAATTTTGAAATGTAGGCCTTGAATCTAAGAAAAAAATAAAAATAAAAAAATAAAAAAAAAAATAAAAAAGGATTCTCATAGTTCTTTCTTATAAGGTTCAAAATTGCTCTCTTTTTTTAAAATAAAAGGTTTACCCAATGATATAATGTTATACACTCACTCAAATTTCAAAAATTCTATTTTAAAATAACTCTCATCATATTATTGTACAGCTCTGGCCAAAAGTTCCCGAACGGGGCAGAGGCGGCCACTGCGTTTTCTCATAAAGATAACACATTGTAGTTTCGGGTTGCCTATGCAAATCGTTTGGGAACTTTTGGCCAGAGCTGTACATTATGCCAATCCTCCTGCGATAAATTGAACAAAATGCACTTTTCATAATTGTCCCTCTATTGGTCCAAAATACAAAAAAGAAAAAAAAATGCCGATCATATTTTTGATCATGTGATCATGACCACTCCTATTAATAAAAAAAATTAAAAATTATAGCATGTAAATCAAGGTGTGTGAGAGAAATGTCTGCATAAATTGAGTTGTAATAAAAATATAAATGAAGTAGTTTTAATAATTCTATATCATTTGATTTTACCTACATAGGAATTAGGATCAACATATAAAAAATATATTACTGTAGGCAAGGTCTGTTAGTCTGGCAAATATTAGTGGAAAAACAGGAAAAGAAGAAAAAAATATTGTAAAAAATTTTAAAAAAAAAATCAATAGTCTTAAATTTGATTGAAATTACTTTAAAGAATACTTTCTTCAAATTTTCAATCATAAAATAGTGGTAAAAATGCATTTTTGTATGTGTTTCTGCTTAAAATACTTAATGGTGCATTTACATAATATTCATTTATTTATGGTAAATTTGCAGTGCAAATAATTGTTAAATGACTTTATTTTAAATGGGAATAATTATTTTGATGCGCACAGATACAACAACAACAAAAAACATGAATATTTGAATGTACCTTAAATATTGTGTCTATACTATTCTAGCACGATTGCTAGTTTTTTTTTGTTTTTTTTCAGATATATAATTTTATTTTTTTTTTTTTAATAAAAAGTAGAGAGGATAGTTCTACAACTCTAAAAGATAGGAAATTATTATAGGAGTGTGCTTTTCTCTCTCTCTCTCTCTCTCTCTCTCTCTCTCTCTCTCTCTCTCTCTCTCTCTCTCTCTCTCTCTCTCTCTCTTACAACACTTGTAATTAGCCTGCGCGTAACATCCAATAATTTTGTTTTACACAATCAAATCATAATAATACGAGTACAGTATAATGAACCTTACATCTATTAAGTAATGAAAATTCAAAAATTTCCTTCAATGTCAACTATATAAAATAAGATTAATTGAATGACAGAATAGCCTAATAATGTTGAAGGGTATAATAAAAATTTATGAAAATTATATTAAATTATAACAACTTGCACTTCTCTCGTAAACTTGTATTATCAAGTACACTCTGATACACTGATAAATGATAATACAAAGTACGGTACAAGTAGAGAGGCTATAATAGTTTAAAAACTAATGGCCACTAAAAATTTCATGCAGTGTGTTTCAAAACATTCATGCTACATATTGTACTGTATGTTTTATAAGAAATGGGACACAAAGGATTTTACGTATATTTACCGCACCAATTCGAGTCGATGAATAACAATAAGAGAGATATTCACTGCTGCACTTCTCCACCTTTTACTTGACTTTTATCAAAACAAACGAAAATATGCTCGCCCACCCATTATTCCTTCTCTCTTGTTTGCATGATGTTTACTCATCTCTTGGACGACTCGTTTCCTGTCTTGATGACCAATTGGATCAAAATTACCTAAAGTTATTCAAAATTCAACACTATAGCCTCTACAAGATTGAAGATTAATTAAAAATATATACTCATCCATTGACGTACGATCAATGTATTTCGTAGATATTCTCTTTATATGGTTTAAGAGTAAATATTTGTTTTTCTGAGTGCACATACCACTAGCATACTCATCATAAATACGCATTGACATAGTGATATAAATATAATACTATAATATACCATACTACGTATATTATAGTAAGGCTAAGGTTATGACCTCTAACAGTTTGAATTTTTAGTACAAATTTCCTCCTATACTTTGTACGTATATAATATACAATCAATTTGCATTTCATATAAAAAAAATCTCTATAAAATTTCTCTCAAAATTTATACCTTGAGATGAAGCGTCTGTTTTTTTTAAGTATATAAGATAATTACGCTAATTAGAGCTATATAAAAGTGTTATTTATTATTGCCCTTGTCATTTGATAATACTATAATTTGGCAATGTATTTCGGACTGTCATTTCTTTATAATTATATTTATGTCATATATACAATCGTTGCCTTTGTAAATAAAAATAATGTAATTTTTATTATACCCTTCATGGTAGATTATTTTATATTTAAGTACTTTACGGATTATAATAGAGGATTTCAAGAATTTCTTTACTGAGAGTAACATTGAATAAGGTAAATGGATGAATTAAAAAAAATATGTACAAAATGCAAATTTGTACAAATCGATTTAAAAAATTATTATTTTTTTTTTTTTAGAATATGCAATAAATTCAACCCTTAAAAAAAGTGCTGGTCTTTCTTATTACTTCAAAACTGCTATATTACTGAAGCTTGTGCATAAAATCTCAGATGATACCACATGAAATTGATATTATTGTGTATCCGTATGACAATGACATTATACTGAATGCGGTTCGACGAATAACAGCGAGGAATAATATTGCGCTCACGTCAGCATTGGAAAAACGTGGTTTTTGGCTATTTTCTTCGGAAAATGCCAAAAATGATGTCATTTTTTTATTGTCATTTTTCTCGCATACTTGAATTTTAATCTGTTAACAGCAATAATGCTCTCAAAAATATGGCTAAAAGTATTTTTAAACTGGCAAAAAAGTGTTATTTTCCCATACGCACAGCCCATGTTATTTAGTGATCCAATATGGCGTTTACTTTTATATGTATGCATACACCCTATACAGTATACGAGATAAAAAGTATGCAGGTTGGATGACTACCAATTTACATAGGTCAGCCTATACCTTACCATATTAAAAAGTAAAATCAACATCAATTTCCATTACTTTAAGTATAGTGACAATGCAATGCTAATTATGTTAAATAATAAGAAAGAAAGTAGTCATTATATGTAATGAGTATTTTATGCTTATAATTATGTTATAAAATTACGTAATTTCTTGTATACACTTAGTAAACACATATGTAGCGTCAAAATATTTTGTTTATTAATGTAGTAACTTCAAGTAAACTTTCGTTGTACTACCTGGACATGGATAGCTATTTCACCTGTAGTTATCATTTTTATACAAGATTTACCTTTGTACTACCTGGATAGCTCTATTATTAGTTATTATTTTTATAAGATTTACCTTTGTATTACCTGGATTGCTATTTCACCTATAGTTATCATTTTTATATAAGATTTACCTTTGTACTACCCGGATAGCTAGTGCATTATGTATTACTTATTATTCTTCCCTCTAAATGTTTTTTACTTAGTGAATGAAATTTTTAATTGTTTATATTTTATCTTTATAACTATATAAATGACATTTTGATAAACTTTATATAATTGATATTTTTTAAGAAAGAAAAAGTTGTTGGTCCTTAACAATCTTACAAAATTTAGTTTGACACAGTTTGATATGGTCTGAAGTCGCGAGAGATAGAACGAGTTCACTAGAGTTCATTTTGTTTTGAAAAATAATTTTAGTATTATATAAAATTCATTTGCGTCAATGCTTTTTTATGTTTTCTTTTAATTTTTTTTATATTGATCTAATTAAAAATTTTTATAAGTTGTATAAGATACGTAATTCTAGCCCCAATAATATGTTTCAATAGTTTTTTATTTCAAAATTGTATTCTAAGAAAAATGAGTTCTTTATGTTATCTCAATTATGCTGTACTGCAAAGTTACTTTTCACAATTGCAGAAATTAGTTTGACTGCAAGCTGACTATATTTTACAGCAATAGTAAAGCAGTAAACGTCCTACAACAATAAATTATGTTGTACAAGTTGATAACTATGGTGTACACTTGTACAGCAGAATTTGAGAATTTTATGGTTTTCATGGTTTCACTTGAGAGTTATATGACAAATGCCGGGCTGGGTACATTTGAGTCGTATAGCTATAGCATATGTGTGTGATTGCTGATTATATATCACTTGTCAATTAAATTGCTAAGTAAGTAAGTAAGTAAGTAAGTAAGTAAGTAAGTAAGTAAGTAAGTAAGTAAGTAAGTAAGTAAGTAAGTAAGTAAGTAAGTAAGTAAGTAAGTAAGTAAGTAAGTAAGTAAGTAAGTAAGTAAGTAAGTAAGTAAGTAAGTAAGTAAGTAAGTAAGTAAGTAAGTAAGTAAGTAAGTAAGTAAGTAAGTAAGTAAGTAAGTAAGTAAGTAAGTAAGTAAGTAAGTAAGTGAATAAATATATAAATCAATAAACAATAAGTTAATTAATCAATCAATAAAATAATTAATAAATATACAGGTAAATAAGTATTATGGAAAACCGTAAAGATTAAATTAATTAATTAAAAAAATAAAGATTAAATACGTAAATACATAAATTAATAAAGGTGTGAATATTAAGTGTTTTGACGTCATCCAGTTCCTCCCGTTACGGCAGGTTAGTGCTAAAGTTTCCCCTCTCTCTCCTTCCCAAACTAGAAAAGGATAGAACGTGACTAAACTCACAGAAGACAAAAATTCTACAAGTTCAATATGTTTCAAGTTTACCTGTTTAAGTGTTAATATGTAAGATATTAATTTTTTTTGGACATGAATTAACACAAGTGACGTGTATACCATTATCTTTTTGCATACGTATTTAACTTCTTTTTTTATGTGAATTTTATAATTATTCCTCTTCAGTCCCAATATATAATGAGTTGTACTGTACATCAAAAAACTTGACAAAAAATATTTAAACGATAAAAAATAATAATAATAATAAATATAGATAAAAATATGTAGATTGTCTCAGAAAAAAAAACTTTTTCACGTTTTTTAGAGCTATTTTGGGTAGGGGGGTCCGTGACGGTAAGAAAAAGCAAAAAAAAAAAAAAAAAAAAAAAAAAAAAAAAAAAAATCAACAAAAGAGGCATATTTTTGTCATTCTGAGAGCCGCACAAAAACGTGGTTAAAATTTACGACAATGAAATATTGTTTAAAAGTGTCTGGGACTGAAGGACTGAAGGGGAGCATCGGTTTCCAATTATCATGACTTTCAAACCTTCATTGGACAAACATAAATACGCAATAATTATGCTAGCTCAATGCAGTAACATTTATATATATTGATAGTATAATTTATACTATATTATATAGTGATTGGACTAAGTAAGTAAAATCATAATATATTTTATTATGGTATTATGTATTTTTTTTATAATTCATAATAAAGTTATTATTCAATGCAGTATATTACGTAATTTATATTTTCCGTGTTATAACATTTTTTTTATACAGCTTTAAAGTATAATAATGAGTCACAAATAATTTTAGATTAAAGTTTCTTTTTCCTTTTCCTAATTAAAGACATGCTAACGAGTGGCTTGAAGATTTTTTTTTCTGAATTTGCTAATTGTTATGCTAATTAGTATACTAAATATTATTAAAGCTGAAAATAAGATTTTACCATGATTTTTTTTTTATTGATACTTTAATAAAAGTTATTCTAAATAATTTAAAATAACTTTTAAATATTTTAAATCATGGAAAAGTGTTTATTTTTATTCTTTGTGTATAAAATTTCTTTATTATTGTACATGTTAAAAGACATAGATGGATTCTTAAATATTTATCATATTCATTAATTATCAAATTGACTTTTTTTAAAGTAATATAAAAACAGTAAGTGGTCAAGTCACGAGAAATGAGTGTTTTAAAATTAAAACGTTTAATTTCTATACCATTTCTAGAGACATTGAAAAATATAAAAATAAGCTTGGATTAAAATAGACCAATGGTGTTAGCTAGCTCTAGTTTAAGCTTGCTATTTTAGGATTATGTAAGAATGGAGGTGAAATAATAATATTTGACGAACTGTATGCTTTTTTTTTATGTATCTTTTCCTTTTATTTTTTTATTTTTTTTTTTTTTGTGCCCTTACTCAAAACTAAATGTATGTATGTTTGCCCAAAATCGTATACTAACAGTGACTGGTCTGTATGTTGTTGAAGTGATATGCTTTGTTTACAAGCACCCATGGTTCTTTACAAGAAACGTGGATGTTTATCAACATAAGATTAAGTAATCTACGTAATACATAATGAATCTAGTAATCTTACACTTACTACTAAAAGTCCAAAAAATCAATCATCAATTTACAATCATCTTTCTACACTTCTTAATATCCCAAAATTATAATATTAAAAATATGAGGAATATAGTTATTGATTTGATGTGTAAATTTGTCTTGTATAATTTAAAGGAGTTCTATGAGATTGACGCTGGATTATTTATACATATATTTCAGAATAAGCACAAAGTTGCATAACTAATGTGAGTTGTAAAGGAGGGACTGTTTTGTAGATTCTGTAAATATTTATTGTGTGTTTTTTATTTGTTTTTTCTTGGACAAGATAATATATAAATATTTATTTATTTTATAAGCATTGAAACTGTAATTAAATTATTCAATAAAAATTTACATTAATAATTAAACAAATACAGAAATTAATTGTTTTAAAAAATAAAAATTAATAAACATAATAAGTATAAAAAAATCTTTATAATTTGTATGATAAATAGTAAGAGAGTTGAATAAATGAATAGTAAAATCAATCATAAATTTATATTGAATGAAAAATTCAAGTTTAAGTTGATTATCATATTAAAAGAAAGGCTAAAGGCAATATTGACCAATAAAATATTGAACGTTTCATCGGGCAATAGAGAATTAATTACCAATATAATTTGCAAAACGTTGCAACAGTTTTCTAATTATTTAAGGAAAGTTTATCTTTTAAAATATTGCATAAAAATTTAAAGCAGAGTTTCAAAATATTTGTTAATGTAATTAAAGAATTTAAAGCGTTTTCTTTTGGCATTTAAAAAAAAAATAATAATTATATATAATTTATTTATAATACTTTTATGAATTAGATTCTATCTATCTATCTATCTATCTATCTATCTATCTATCTATCTATCTATCTATCTATCTATCTATCTATCTATCTATCTATCTATCTATCTATCTATCTATCTATCTATCTATCTATCTATCTATCTATCTATCTATCTATCTATCTATCTATCTATCTATCTATCTATCTATCTATCTATCTATCTATCTATCTATCTATCTATCTATCTATCTATCTATCTATCTATCTATCTATCTATCTATCTATCTATCTATCTATCTATCTATCTATCTATCTATCTATCTATCTATCTATCTATCTATCTATCTATCTATCTATCTATCTATCAATTTGTCCATTTATTTCCAAGATTCAATTTTCATTTTCGTTATTATTTCGAAGAAAAGCAGAACTTTATCCAAAAAGTTTAACACGTAAGTAGTATTCAACGATGGTAACAAAGACAGATGATGAAATTTCTAAATTTACACGTGGTATTCATAGGAATAAAATTTCATAATAGTGTAATTTAATATTATGCATGATGGTGACCTTTGAAAATTTCATGTCACATAAAGTTGTATTTTATACAATGTACAGTACATAGAATTTAGTACTTTCTTTATAAACTCTTAAGACACAAATTACTTATAATTTTAAGTCTTGAATCAATTGTTTATAATTTTCAATCTGTTGCAAATAGTCAGAGGTTAGTTAAAGTCAATTGAAATCAAATTTAGTGACAATTTTAAAGGAAATCAGCTAAATTTCAGATAAAAAAAATAATTGTTGGACATTTATTTTAATATAATAAAATATATTAATGGTAACTCTTTAGCTATTCCTTTTATCAGTGTAATAGAATGAATATAAATTATTAACGTGAAATATAATATACTTATGTATTCTCTAATTATATATTTTACAATGCTGATAATTGTAGAAGCAGCTCTTGCACTGGCTGAAGCCAAAGTCAAAAAACTCTCATGCATGGTGAACCACTGCATGCACTATCTAAAAATGCATACAAAATGCATTTTCTTATAAACAGAGCACTCGCATTCACGATAATGTAACAACATGTATAGAATTGTTCGGTTAGTTATCGAGAGTCGTTACATAGTTACTGTGTATATATATAAAAATAGGTATAGTTGACGACGGTTATATTTTTAAAGTGAGCTAATTATAATGATGTTAGTTTTTTTTTTTTTTTTAACCACAAAAAAATAATGATCACATATTGCTTTTTCAAATGGAATTGCGCATTTTTTTTTTAGAGTTAGAAAAAATAGATATACGAATATTTAGTTATTTGTGTTATTATATATTATTAGTTTACAGCAAAATCACGTCAAATAATATGTTATAATGTACAGTGTACACTAAATTTGTTGCTCCAGTCATTTTTTTAAAACCCATAATTTAAATATGTAACTTAAATAATATATTTACAAATATTTTCAGTTCAATAAACTCGAGAGCTCCTATTCAGATCATATTTTACTAATTGCAACATATTTTCATTCATGGTTTTAATATTTTGATAGAAATAATTTTTGGCACTTTTTGGAATATATACAGTATAATAATATAAAAAAAAAGTAATATTTTTTTAACAATTATTTTAAACAATTATTTTTAACATTTCTAAGTAAAATTTATATAAAATCCTACATTTTTTTTTGTAATATTTTTAGATTTTAATACAATAATATCATTTGATACATTTATTAAAAGTGAGAGTAAAAATAATAATAATTCTTACCTTTATAAGATTTCCCAGCAGAGTCGGCGTTAGAATTAATATTTGAACTTGAACTTGAATTAGAACTTGTAGAAGATGAATGATTAGTCAAAGGTTTTCTTTGTTGACTAAATTCAATACATTTTAAACACCCTGGAAATCCACAACAACAATGCTCTATAGTAGAAGAGTTTGAAATTGCTGCTCTCATTTTCTTCATTTTAGAAAAAAATTATGAAAAAAAAATGCACAACAAAATTTACCACAGATTTTTTTTTTTTTTACTGCAATATAAAATTTGTAATAAATATAATAGATAACGATACGAAGAACAATATATCTAAATCTTATTACAAATAATATAAAATTGGTTTTTGTGGTTTATAAAAAACAAATTGTCACTCTGGTTTTTAATTTAACTATTTAAACCACAAATATATTTTTTTTGTTAAAATATGCGTCATTTCAAACGGCAAAAAAAAGAAGTCACTTAAACACTCGTAGCGATCTATTAGAAACGATGTTAACTTGCCTACTAGCGCACAATATGTGTGACTTTGCGACCTTGTCGTACGATATACTATATAAAACTAAATACGCCTGCCTCCTCCCTCTTTCCCACTCTCTCTCAATTTTTCTCCTAACTTTTGTCTGTGTGTATATAAACTTAACTTAAAAATTAACAAAAATAAATGGAGAATCAGTGGGAAGGGGGATAGAGGGGAAATATAATATTGATATTGTCATCACGTAAATTAAAATTGTTGTACTGTATAAGGGATTACTATATTGGAATTGATTTTGTGTGTTTTATTATACATTAATAAGTTATTAATTAAGTAAAAAAAAAAAAAAAAAAAAGCAAGTAAAAAAATAGTGAATAAATAAATAAATAAGTAAGTAAGTAAGTAAGTAAGTAAGTAAGTAAGTAAGTAAGTAAGTAAGTAAGTAAGTAAGTAAGTAAGTAAGTAAGTAAGTAAGTAAGTAAGTAAGTAAGTAAGTAAGTAAATAAGGAAGTAAGTAAGTAAGTAAGTAAGTAAGTAAGTAAGTAAGTAAGTAAGTAAGTAAGTAAGTAAGTAAATAAGTAAGTAAATAAATAAGTAAGTAAGTAATTTCAATAAAAATCATTTATTATTATTATACGTATAAATAATATTTAATAATACATTTTTACAAAAAATAAAATAAAAAAGCAAATCGATAAAAATAATTTGTTTTGATTTACTATATTAGAACACGAATATGGTGCATAGTTTAAAATTATTCTATTTTTAAATAACCTTAAAAGTCAAAGGTTCAATATCTTTAAAAATTTGAACGTTTATCGTTCTAATATTTAATAAAACTTTAAAGTTAATTGTGTCAATTTTTTTTTTTTTTTTTTTTTTATTGCTTAAAAAAAAATACTTTACTAATAATATACTAGAACAAGTATCTGAAACATTGCAAAAACTGTATCTAAAGGATTTTCAACGTTTATTTTCAATAGTACATAGCATAAAGTACGTGAATTTTCCGTGGATTGTTCAAAATTTCAGGACACGTCAATATTGAACTAAGTACGAAATAATACGAACATAATGTAGTGCTACGAACTACGAACTGCTATCTGATTGGTTCCGCCAATTTCCAAGCTTTTGATTCGTCGTAGTACCGCCTGTGAACGTAGGCAACCCTTTCTGACCTTTTGTTGCACAGGTAGCCTAAATTGGTGGGAACGTGCTTCTCTAATTCTTACTCTTATTCTTTAGTGACATCCCTGTATTATGAAAATCAGTCCTATTTAGTTGAAGGATACTCTGTTTCACTATCAGTACTTAATATTAATCAAATACTAGTTTTCTCTAAAGAAAAAAAAAAAAAAAAAAAAAAAACATTTTGAACCTAACATTGTTATTAAATAACACTAGAAATAAAGATGTATACGAACTAGAAAATCATAGCTATATAATATGAGTATGAGATAGGATTATTTTATTCTGCTCAAACCATTTTAAATAAACTTTCAAAGACATAAGAGGAATAAATTATTTGCATTTATTTAAATTCAAGCTTAATCCGTTTCTATTAAATTTAGATAGTAGTTTAAATAAAAACCTTTTTGAAAAATAATTCAGATTTCATAGACCCCATTATAAATATTTGCAATTCAACTATAAAAATATGAAGTAAATTTTTCATCTATCTTAAAAGTAACAAGTCTTATTTTGATAAGACTTTGCTACTATTGTATGGTAATTGTACTAGTTATCGGCAGTTTCAATACCTTCCACTAAATTTAGGGCTTTGAAATTTTAAAAGATTCTTAAGCAATCATTTTTATGTGTAAAAATTTCAAAAATCTCATGAGAGGAACGTATTATAAAAAAGCAGCAAACACAGCTGCCGATAATTGCAGCAAGCATGTCGATAACTATAGTACAATTACCATACATGTACTGTATATTATATTATGTAAACTACTATTCTATTCTTACCTAACTTTTAGTTTTACAATATAAAAATTATCTATTTATGTATTATTGTGTATGACGTATCTTTGTTTGAAAATTAATAAATTGATTTGATGAGCTGATTGCGCTAATGCTGTATTTATTATTTGTGGTTCATTCATTCATTCATTCATTCATTCATTCATTCATTCATTCATTCATTCATTCATTCATTCATTCATTCATTCATTCATTCATTCATTCATTCATTCATTCATTCATTCATTCATTCATTCATTCATTCATTCATTCATTCATTCATTCATTCATTCATTCATTCATTCATTCATTCATTCATTCATTCATTCATTCATTCATTCATTCATTCATTCATTCATTCATTCATTCATTCATTCATTCATTCATTCATTCATTCATTCATTCATTCATTCATTCATTCATTCATTCATTCATTCGTTCATTCGTTCGTTCGTTCGTTCGTTCGTTCGTTCGCTCGTTCATTTACTTATTTATATTTAGCATTTAGCTAGAAAACACTTAAATCTTTAAAATTCAAATGTTAAACGATTTTCATGACTACTTTCATGTATGTAAAATACTGCTGAAAAATATAAATAATATCACACAAAATTCAATTAATTTTAGTATCAATCCCATGACGCGTATTTTTCATTTATGTTTTTCCTAATTCATAATATGTTATTCCCTAATTCGTATTCTGTTATTCAAAACATTATATAGTTTCTGCAGTAGAGTGAATGACATTAATATTGCACAAGATAACAAATGCAAAGCAGAGTACAATATAAATTCTTAAATATTATAAATTCTTAAAAAAAAAAAAAAAAAAAAAAAAAAAAAAAAACGCAATGTGATATTTATGCTACACATAATATTAATTCAGCTTAAATTATAACTTTTATTTTATGATTATAAATGATAAAAATTTCAAGAACATCAGATATAAAAGCAAAAGTTATTGAAATTAACATAAATAAAATATACCCAAAATGCGTATCTCAAAATTTTGCTTTGGTGGCTTCCGCTAAATTTTGCAGTAATCATATGCTTAAATATGTAAAAAAAAAAAAAAAAAAAAAAAAAAAAAAAAAAAAAACTACTCTGTAATGTCATTAATCATTCATTACTCATTACAACTGAAAAGTTAAATCATTTCCAGCCTTAGAAATATTGACATTATTGATTTATAAACTTTAAACTATTCCTCCTTTGCCTATATTTTACAGTATATTCATATAAAAGAAAATGACATTACTATCATTTCTTTTATATATTTTATATATATATATATATATATATATATATATATATATATATATATATATATAGCCATACCATTCTACAAGGACCAATAATAATTATACTTTCAGTACGCACTTACAAGTTAAAAAAGTAACCTTAATTAGGTGCAATTTGTAATTTTTTATGTCTACGCTACGTTCTGCACTTGAAATTTAAAACTTTAGTAAATAAAAATTATGTGACCTTAACATTAATATTATTTATGTTTCTTATAAAAACCACTGAATTATTTTAAAAACAACATTTTTTTGTCTTTACTTTAACTTTGTATGCTGTATTGATACATAAAACTGCATAATGCAATATATATATATATATATATATATATATATATATATATATATATATATATATATATATATATATATATATATATATATATATATTACCAATTCTTGCTATACAGGTGGTGACGTGTATTAAATTAAAATAGCGCGGCATCCCTTCATCCATTGATATTACTCATACAGACAATATATATATATATTTATATATATATTTATATATATATACATGTATACATAACTCACATAAGGCATAGACAACATGAAAACATTAGCATTTATATCACAAAACACTTGATGGGACATTAATTAGTCTCAAAACCCAACTATAGCGCCATATCAAAGAATCAGAAATTTTTGATTTATGCAACCTGCACAACATTTTATACTAGTTTTTGCCAGTTTCTGACGTCATAAACAGAAATATTCACGCAAATTGCAGTTTTTGCAGTTTTTTTACGCTCTCTTGTGGGGCCACAGTTACATTCTGGTAAAAATAATCATCACTCATCAGTATTGTAGATCCCATTTTGTATTAAAGAGCATGTTTCTATGCTTATAAAGTATTATGACGCCATAATATCTTTTGGTGTAGGCCAGTATTAAACCTTTTCAGTATATGGGCTTTATTGTTTAAAGAGGTAGTCAACAATGGCTTTTTTAATAGTGATCATCGTGTTATGAAACCTCCCGAAATCACGATCTTAAAATTTTAACTATTAACGTGCTGAGAGCAACCGCCGTTTAGCAACTTAGGCACTCTAAAAAATGGTGCTTTACTTTAGTTACAAATACTAACTTATTTAAGATAATCACTTTTCTTTTAAGTTATTATGAGTAGCTAAAATAATAAATTTTAGCAAGTTATTAAAAATAGCTATTGTAAGTTGTTTGAAGTTGTTTAAAGCTATTTTAAGTTAAAATTGTTAATAATTTGCTAAAATGCATTATTTTAGCTACTTATATAATAACTTAAAAGGGATTATCTTAAATAAGTTAGAGTAACTAAAGTAATGCGTAATGCACCATTTTTTAGAGTGGGACCTACGTTACAGCCATTGTTGGACTGACAATCAAGGGGCCTCGTCCGCAAAAGGGCTGTAACACCCTCTTTAGGGGCCACAAAGGGGGCGTAACACCCTAGTTACTCCCCTTTTTGGGTCTTAGGTGCCTCCAAACAAGGGAGGCCACTTCCGCAATTGCGGACTTGCTCTTATGCCCAGTACGGGCCTGGTCTCAGCTACAAATTGCTCTCACGCTAGCTTGGTGCGAGCTGGGGTCTTTAATGTAAAAAAAATAATATTTAAATAATAATAATAATTTGCATTATAGTGTTTCAGAGCGTTTATCATTAATGTCCTATGTTTTTGATATTTAATTTAAAAAAATTTTTCTTACACAAATTGGCCCCTTTATGCACGCTTTATTCAGTTGCATATTAAATCCATTTCAGATTAATCTTACATTTAATCTACAATCTCTGTATTCAATACAGTAGATATCAGATAATTCAATAATTACAAGAGAGAGAGAGAGAGAGAGAGAGAGAGAGAGAGAGAGAGAGAGAGAATTGGTCCAAAAAACGCAATTGAATTTACGCTTTTTTTATAGCTATTTTAAGTATTCTAGAATGGCTAGAAGGTCCTTGACAGTAAGAAAACGTTTTTGACAAAAAAACATCATATTTTTGGTTATCTGAGAGCCGGAAAAACGTAGTTAACATTTATAACAGTAAAATAATTTAAAAAAAAAAAAAAAAAAAAAAAAAAAAGGACAAAAAAAAAAAAAGGACAAAAGGACAAAAGAGGATGTAGGTATTTTTAATTATTATTTTTATTCTTTATGACAATATATTGATTACAATATCAAATACATGCAATGTATATAACAGCATATGATAATAAAAATTCATACTTATCATACTCAAAATGTTATGTTTTTTCGTGTTTTTTTGTATTTTTACTATCTTAATTACGACAAGAAGTTAGGTATAAACAAAATATATATCTGAACTATAATGCAAATTTCTTTCTACGAAAATTATAATAACTATAATAATAATTATAATAGTACTTTAATTTTAATCAGAATTATATATATTTTTTACCTTTAATATGCGCTGATAATTTTGTTTTATTAATTGTGGGGGGAAAAAATGTGAAAATAAACTTTGATATGGTTCATTTTTTTTATATTTCATCATCACAAGCCAAAAAAAAAAAAAAAAAAAAAAATGTTAATTTTGTCCCTTAATCCAGTTCTAAGGCGCACACTTAACCCTAAAAATAAATATTTTTTATTCTTCTCCAAAACATTCCAATAAATAAATAAATAATTGTCTTTATTCAAAATAATGCATAGGAAAAAAAATACAAATTAGTCATATATTTTATTTTTCACGCCCGCGGGATAAGTGAGCTCCACGAGGGTAACGAGGGCAAAATGAGACTTACTCCCGATTACTATGTGAGTCATAAGTCTGGGCGTGTATACCCTTGTTACCCTCGCGGGGCTAGCTTATCTTGCGGGCTAGAAGAGTAAAAAAAAAACGACTCATTTATATTGTATTGCTTTAGAGAAGAATAAAAAACATTTATTTTATGGGTTAAGTGTGTCTTTAATGTAGTAAAAATAACAATTTGATTATATTGTTTTAGAGCGTTAATCATTAATGCCCTATGTTTTCGTATTTAATTAAAAACTATATATGTTTTGTTTGTTTTTATTTTTATTATTATTTTTTTTTTCCACAAATTGGCTCCTATATGCACGCTTGATTCAGTTGCATATTATATCCATTTCAAATTAACCAACCTTACATTTATTCTTCAGTCCCTGTATACGATACAGTGGGGGTAACAGATAATTCAATAGTTACAAAAACAAAAAAAGAAAGAAAGAGAGAGATAGAGTACTCTATAGAGAAGGGGGGAGTATACGCGATCCATCAGAATTTTTAAAGCCCTTTCATTGGTTGTTGAAAATGAAATATTCAAATCTGATTGGCTGATATGCCCAAAAATTTCATTCTTGACAGTCAATGTTATTTAAATAGGGGTTTTTTAGTTCTGAAAATGAATGTAAGTAATGGGGAAAAAAATGAGATTTTGAACACTCATAAAATTTTACCAAAACGTTGTCACATAATATATAATGAAACTTTATTATTTGGCTAAAGAAAAATAACATAAATTCAAAAGTGTTAATAATTCGCAAATAACGTTATTTACTGTTTTTTTTATAAACTGTTCTCTTTTTCGTGAACGCTGTAGTTTTTAAGCAAGCACAAGAGCGTTGAGTTTGTTTATTTTTTTTTTCTTTAATTGTTGGATCGCATTAGCCAATGAGCGTTGAATATTGATTTTCAAAATATGATATTTTTAAAGCTTAACAAAATTTAATATTTAGCAAACTAAGGGTTTGGAAGTTTTAAACATAAAATGGCCATAAAATGAAGTTTGTTCTCTGTAAATTTCAATGTTGTAACTTCCTTTGTTCCATAGTTATGACGTTTCAAAATCGCGATTTTTCCCATTACTTATGCAATTTTTCGTGGTCAAAAAAATTAACAACAAAGGGTGCGCGTATACTCCCCCCTTCTAGAGAGAGAGAGAGAGAGAGAGAGAGAGAGAGAGAGAGAGAGAGAGAGAGAGAGAGAGAGAGAGAGAGAGAGAGAGAGAGAGAGAGAGAGAGAGAGAGAGAGAGAGAGAGAGAGAGAGAGAGAGAGAGAGAGAGAGAGAGAGAGAGAGAGAGAGAGAGAGAGAGAGAGAGAGAGAGAATTGGTCCAAAAAAACGCAATTGAATTTACGCGTTTTTAGAGCTATTTTAAGCATTCTAGAATAGCTAGGAGGTCCTTGACAGTAAGAAAACGTTTTTGACAAAACAAACATATTTTTGGTTTTCTGAGAGCCGGAAAAACGTAGTTAAAATTTATAACAGTGAAATAATTAAAAAAAAATTAAAAAAAAAAATCAAGGACTAAAGAGGATGTAGGTATTTTTAATTATTATATTATTATTTTCATTTTTTTTATGACAATATATTGTTTATAATATGAAATATTATGCAATATTATGTGAGCATAAGATAATAAAAATTCATACTAAAACTCAAAATTTTATATTTTTTCGTGGTTTTTTTATTCTTACTATCTTAATTACGACAAGAAATTAAGTAAAAATATATCTGAACTATAATTGCATATTTTATTTCTACGAAAATTATAATAACTGAGCACTTTAATTTTAATCAGAATGAATACATTTTTAACCTTTAATATGCGCTGATAATTTTGTTATATTGATAGTTGCTATGGGGGGGGGGGGGGGTAGGATGCGAAAATAAGCTTTGATTTGGTTCATTTTGTTTTATATTTTATGGTAGGTACACGTTTAAGATTTCAAAGAAATTACGTAAGAAGACTTCCAATGTTTATTGTTTATATTTTAATTTTAATAACTAATTTTTATTATTTATTTTTATAAGGAGTTTAAAAGAATAAAAAAATGATGTAGTTATTTAAATCAAAATGTTTACACAATTTATACAGTATACTGTAGAACAGTTTAGTATATTTATATATAATATACCGAGTTGGTATGGCCGAGTGGTGAAGGCAGCTGACTCATAACCGAGTATAGGTTCGAGCCACTACTGGGTGCGTACGTGAAGTGTGAGAGCTCAACACGTTGCACGATGCATGTTTATATGCATTCCATGACGACGCACAGCATTCGGGAGGTGCATGATCAGCATGATTGATGTGATTGCACCGACCAGCCTGCCTAGACGTTTCCACGGTTTCTCTAGGCTGTCATGGCGAATGCCGGGCCCGTGTGTGCTTTTCCATTAATTTGGAAAGTCCTTACCTGTCGATAAGACAATGTCTTGACTGGGACTGGGATTGGTGTATAAGCACGATAACACAATATGGCAAGCAAAAAAATAATCATAAATATTAGTTTTTATTGTTATAATATCAAGCTATAGCTATTGAGGTAGGTTTCTTAATAATTACACAAGAATAATTACAAAATATAAATATAATATTTACTTAAACATTGTTCTAGAAATATATATATTTATTTTAAAAAAGTCTTCATTGAAACTGATAAGTCATTTTGTCAAACAAAGCACAGGTGCTGTATAGACATAATATGATGCTGCCGTATAACTTGATTAATAACAACTTAAAAACCAGGAAACTAAATAAATGATGTTAATTATTAAAAGTAAGATAATATGATCAAGAAAATTTTTTTCAGGTAGATATAGGTGGGGATAAGATAAAAAAAAGGTTGAAAAATTATTTAGCCTTGATAAATATATGATGAAGATATTTGAAATTCTGTCTCTCTCTCTCTCTCTCTCTCTCTCTCTCTCTCTCTTCTCTCTCTCTCTCTCTCGCTTGATTTTATTAGAGAGAAAAAAATAGACTTTTTATAAAAAAATAAATATAGCATAAAAATTTAAATCATGAAAGCCAGTTAAAATACGTTTTTTATCTTGCAAGGTTTACCTTTTTTTTTTTTTTTTTTTTAAGAATTTTTGCATTATTGGAAATAAGTGTTATTTTTATAATTTATACTCATATATGGGCGCTAATCTTTCTTATTTCATCATTGTATTGTAATAAAGGTTTTGTTATGAATTTTTTCATTCTTTTTAAATCATTGCAAAATTCAGGTATTTTTTTTTTTAAGAAATGCATTGGATAACGTGGTTTTACTCGTAGTTTACATAACATTGTCTGTCGGTCGCTCTGTCTGTCTGTAGTATTTCTCTCTCTCTCTAAAATAAGAAGAAGACAAAAAAATAAATAAATAAAAAAAAAAAATAAAAAAAAAATAAGAATAGCGTCAATGAAATTTTTTACTTGTTCAACTGAAAGGCTAAAATATTAAAATAATAAAAACTTTGGTGTATGATACATCACTTAAATTAGTGTTAATTTGAACCTCCCTCCTCCTACACATCAAGCAGACGTCCACAATACAAAAAGTTTTCAAGTACATGTGAACCACTGGCAACTATACAATGTATTCAGCACTGCAGTGTGGGTTATTTTACTGCCATATACTCTGTGAGTTGAATGATAAAAATAATTGTGCTTTCCATTGTTTACTATGTATGTATAAAAATGCAACATTTTTAAATGTAGTTGATATATTTTTTTATTATTTTTATTTTCCTGAATTTCAAGTTATTTGGTTATAATTATTTTATTTTATTATTATTTTTTTTTTTCGTTTACTCACTTGAATTCCAGGAATATAATTGCTATTTGAAGCTCAATATACCATAAAAAATTTCTACATTGAGAAGCATGGAAATTTTCACCAAATTGAAAACAAACAAACAAATTATTCAAAAACAAATTATTTTTATTGTTTAAAGGAATAGACCGGAGAAAAACATAAGCATTTATATTACAAAGCACTTGATGGAATTTACATAAATAACATTAGTGTGTCTCAAAACCCAACAATAGCCCCGTAGCAGTGATCAGAAAATTCGATTTATGTAACACGCACAACATGTTCATACTAATTTTTGCATGTTTCTGACGTCAAAAACATGAATTTTCACGCCAATTGCATACTTTACAGTTTTTTCATGCTCTCTCGTGGGGCTATGTTAACATTCTGATAAAAATTGTCATCCGTTTTGAAGATCCCATTTCGTGTTTATTCATTAAAAAGCACATGTTGTTTTATGTGGTCTATGGCTTTAAAGCTACATAAACTCAAGAAGAATACTGATATAACAATTACCCATTACTTTCTCATACATGGTTATTAAAGTCAACACCATGTTGGATCACTCAATAACGTGGGCCGGTATTGTAAAATTGCTCATTTTGCCAGTTTAAGATATTTTTGAGAGCATGACTGATGCTGTTAATAGGTTGAATTAATATCTCACGTACGTATGTGCTAATAATAATTATAATTAACCGATTTCGCGAAGAAAATATCCAAAAACTAAGTATATCCTATTCTGAGCAATGGTCTTCGTCTTCATTGATTCAGTGTGGTGTTGAAGCTCCTTCAGTATATAACGTCATGCAGATACACCCTATTAAAAATGACCAAAAAATGATTTTTGTCGTATAATGGGTAATAATGAATTTATATGCTCAATCATGGCACTCAAGCATAAGTTCATATATTGTTCCCAGCCCATATACCTATATGTACTGAGAACGAACTTCTCACACGTCAAACCAACACATATAAAACATAGATATAACAACTGAATCTCTTCTCTCAGCGTAGGTTTATAAATAAATCTTCATTAAAATTCAAAGAAAAAATAATAATAATAAAATAAGCAGTTCCGGAATATATCTTCATTTTTTATTTTTTTATTATTATTATATATTTTTTTTTTTGCTACAATAAGTCAATTAGCACTATATCTCAAATAAAACTAATAAATGCAATTATAATATTTTTATAATGTCTATACAGACGTAAGTGCTAAACTATGTTACAGTAATTTACGACACCTAATATTACGTTAAGTTTTAACAGGATGTAATAAGCTAATAAGGAGCTTAGGTCAAATATATTATATAGACGAAAGTTTTGTTTAATATATTATTCCTTATTTTTATATTTGTTTGTTCATTCATTTATTCATTTTATTGATTTATTCCACTATGATTATACATCTCACATCACAGAAAACTTAATCAACAAAAATAGTAATTATATATAATATAACATAAAATAATAAAATAACACAAAAATTTGGTTGGCGGGAAGTGAACATGAAAGGCAATAATTCATAAATACCACAACTACATAGTGTATTAGATTACACCATGCAATCCTGCAATGTATAAGCGCACTTGCATAAAATGTAATAGTAGATATTTAGTACTGAAATAACATATAAATAGTACAGTTAAAAAAAATAAATAAATAAATAAATAAATAAATAAATAATTAATAAAACTTGTTTTTAAGTCAGTTATAATTTTTTTTCTAGAATTAAAAAATGGTTTATAAATAGTGTACTTTTTTTTATAGAATTTCTTATAATGCACGGCTCATCCAAACAAACAAATATTAATAATAATACGTAATCACAATGCACAAATTGACGAAGCTGCTTTTTTTTTTCGTTGCATGTAATAGACTTAAAAATAGAATGTATGGAGAATATAATATCATATATGTTTAAACTTATAGCTCTTTGATGACTAATCGAAACATTTGTTTGAATTAATTTTGATTTTTGCAGATTATTGTACATAAATTGTAAACATATAATATTATCTATGTCAAGAGCAAGACCAACGCTTATTGTAACTCCTTGTTACTGCTTGGGCCAATAAATCACAATATATTACAATATTTTATAAATGCATGTTAAAAAATGTGTAGAAAAAACTCCCGGAGGGCGTAAAATATATATATATATTTTTAATTAAGGTCCTATAATAAAGAGAGAAAAAAATCATTTCTCAAATAGCCCGAGCTATTATGAATTCAGATAATTTTTTGAAACTCTAAAAGTATTTTGCATGAATATTCATGAATATTTTTAGAAGTAACGTTTCAAAAAATTACTATATAAAAAATAATTTTTTCTATATAAGTACATCACGTAGTTAAAGAATCTCAAAAATATTTTCGTCCAATATAAAACTTTTTTTTTTTTTTTTTTTTTTTTTTTTTTTTGTCATCATTGTCTGCCATCTTTTGGACTTCTAAAAGTAATAAAATTGAACATTTTCTTTCAATCCATGCAAAAACCATGGTGGTATCATTCTTCTAAATTATGTAAGCTCGTTCTATAAACTACACAAAACTCTTCAGCCATGGCTTCGAAAAGATTCCTTTGTTAAAAACATCTGATCATGACGTCATTACCTGTTTACTACATTTATATTATTGTTGATCATTGTTATTACTTCGTTTACAACTTTGAACTTGATAAGAATGAACGAAACTTTTCATTTACACAAAAAAAAGTTTCATGCTCGACATGCGACTCACAAGATCAACCATTGAATGTGTCTTATTTTGTTGGTCAGCCAATCACTGTTAATGAGATTCACTATATTTTACAGAACAAGCCGTAATGTTGCGTTTCTAAAAAAAAAAAAAAAATTCCCTTTAAGAACGCTGTTTATTTTCAAATTCAAATGTAGGAACAAATTTTGTCCCTACATCACCAATTATATTAAAAAAAAAAAGAAAAGAAAAAAAGAAAGAAAAAGATCACTTCTTTATCTTTTAACACACAATTTAAAAATTCGGTTCATTTCTGAGTCGAATGTCAAGTCGGTTCATTTAAAATAAGTCTAGAAGTACATGAAAAATAATTAACCAACTATAACTGAATTATATTATTATTTAAAAGGAATAAACCGCAGAGAAAAATATAAGCATTTATATCACAAAACTCTTGATGGGATTTACATAAATAACTTTAGTTTGTCTCAAAACCCAACAGTAGCTCCGTAGAATTAATCAGAAATTTCAATTTATGCAACCCGCACAACATTTTCATACTAATTTTTGCATGTTTCTGACGTCATAAACATGAATAGTCACGCAAATTGCATACTTTACAGTATTTTCACGCTCTCTCATGGGGGTAAAAATTGTCATCATCAGTTTTGTAGATCCCATTTTGTGTTTATTCATTAAAAAGCACATGTTATTTTATGTGGTCTATGGCTTTTATTTATTTATTATTATTATTTTTAAATAAACATCAGGAAACAAATTATGAGTTTTTTTAACGACAATAACGATAAAGGTAAAAATATTGATCTTCGTGTATAATCTATTTTTTGTTCTGTGCTTTGTTTCGTTGCTTTTTTTTTTTTTTTTTTTTTTTTCTTCTAATGACAATAATTTTGAATTGCCTTTGTAAAAAGAAACAATAACCTAAAAGCAATGCAAAATTGTTTGTATATGATTGTACCATGAAAGAAATGAAATAAGTAATTTTTATTTTGAAAGGATAAAATTAAAATAATATATGAATTCAAAATAAAAATTGACCCTTTTCATAACATAATTTTGGCATCAACATGATTTTGCAAATAAAACTAATAGAATGAATTTTATTGTTATTGTCTAAATGACGTCAGTTAGAGTACACGTGTTAAAATTACATATTATACTTTGTATTTTAATGTTTATAATATATGCATGTGCGAAAACCGCATGCGGAAGAAAGTTTAGAGGTCAAAAAGTTCATTTGATATAAAGTTCAAAGCTCTCTTATTTATCTTTTTTTTATTTATTATCATTTTTTTTTTTTTTTTTTTTTTTACTCCCAAGATAAAAGTTCATTATTCTACTAAAAAGCCTTGGCATACTTACTAAATATAAAAGTATTATGTTATATTTTGTTGGTAAAATATTTTACATAAATATGACTTAGAAAATTTGCATTAGATTTTTATTTTTATTTTTGTAGAGTTAGTAATAAAATTAATACGTTCCTTGGCGAAACCCAATTTGCTCACTATACTTTTAATATAATGAAAACAATTCTAATAGAAGTCACGAATCAAGTCTTAATACATAATGGATGAATGAATGAATGAATGAATGAATGAATGAATGAATGAATGAATGAATGAATGAATGAATGAATGAATGAATGAATGAATGAATGAATGAATGAATGAATGAATGAATGAATGAATGAATGAATGAATGAATGAATGAATGAATGAATGAATGAATGAATGAATGAATGAATGAATGAATGAATGAATGAATGAATGAATGAATGAATGAATGAATGAATGAATGAATGAATGAATGAATGAATGAATGAATGAATGAATGAATGAATGAATGAATGAATGAATGAATGAATGAATGAATGAATGAATGATTGATTGATTGATTGATTGATTGATTGATTGATTGATTGATTGATTGATTGATTGATTGATTGATTGATTGATTGAACAATATGTAAATAAAGAAACAAATATAAAACAAAAAATACAAGACCTATAATCAAGCACATACAATTCGCAATAAAAAATAAATTGCAATATGTTATTAAAATTGTGAAAAGTATGGTTGAGTTAAAACTATATAGTAAGTGATCATTTGAGACTAATGATCACTACTATAGACACGCTTAGGGTCAGAGAACTGAGAATGATAAATTAGATGAAACTAACAATATTAATAATGATAAATAATAAATAAATACAAAAATAAATTATAATAAAAAGATAATTATATACATAGATGACAAGAAGAAAAGATCTACACCTATGCAATGACGTATACAATAACTCTAACTGCACATTTTCAAGTGCAGCGTAATATATAAGTGCATCATTATAATAGGTGCACTTTGAACTACTTATGGCATGTAGGTGACGTGAATGAACTTTTTTCTTCGTAAAAACAATCATTTCTGAGTAATTGTGCCACCAGTGACGTAAATAAGATTTTTTATTTTTTTCCCTCTTGATGCACCTTATATAAATATTATGTTATCTTGATTTTATGAATATGGATAAAAACTCAGATTTTATAGCGTAAGCATAACGTAATATGCACGACAGTAATATAAAGCATTATTCTAATATAATCCTTTCTGTATTTACCATAATAAAATATAGTTATGTAATAATGTATGTTACTATGATATTTTATATTTTTCTTCTCTAACTATAGGGTGGTTTTATTCATGTTTAAGTCAACGCTATAAGTGAGTACTAAATAACATTGACCGGTATAGGAAAATGGCACATTTTAACAGTTTAAAAATACTTCGCAATTTTTTTTGAGAGCATTGATGCTGACCAAAAAAATGACCAAAAAATAGCTGATTTACCAAAGAAAGTAGCCAAAAACTACGTTTGTGTGCTATGCTGAGCAATGTTATTCATTGCTCAAGAAGAGCATCGAAAAACACTCAGAATGACGTCATGCGTACACCCCCTTATAGTTTATTAAGATAAATATGTATTTACTAAAAAAAGAACTATTATTGCTTTCTGTTGGGGCTACGTGTAAAAGTGGGCCAGACGTGTTGTGAAGCCAAAACCTTGCCCTTTCAATTTTTTTTTTTTTTTTTTAATAAAGACCTTTGTTTTAATTTTTATTTATCCCTCCCTCCTCTATACCATTTTTATATGGCAAAAAACAACTTTGAAATAATTAAAACACGATACATACTATTACCAATTAACTACCGCTGCATGAACAAAAATGGTACATGAATAAAATTATTGGAAAAATTGTGTTTTCCTTCTTATACTGCTCTATATTAATCAATCTTTATTTGTCATTTTTTTTCTTCTGAACTAATTTAGTAAGCATGAAAATGAGTGTTTGTAATTGCAAGTAAAACTAATGTTTGAAAAAAAGAAAATTTCAAAGTCTTTGAATAATGATGAGCTAATATTAATGATTTTTATATCTCGTTCGGGTGCTAACGTTATTTTTATGAAACGTAGAGAAATTATTTTTGCCACAAAGCATTTTTTAAATATACATTTTTTTGATATAAAACACATAAAAAAATTTGTAATTAAAAGACAACATTCTTTTCTGTATATTCTGAAAATGCTTATTAAATGTAATCAGTAATCACGCTTGACTAAAATTTAATATCTGGTAGCCAACTTTACATTTACAGTCGTTGTAATTTCTTTTTATCATTTAGAATACTAGATTGATAGTTACCATACCTTATTATCCATTGATCAGACACCATGTATGTATTGATTTTGTATTTATTTTCGTTTTGGCGGATACCAAAATATCCACCCACGGTGACTCTGGTATCGTGATAAATTTAAAAACCACTTTCCACTTTACCACTTTTTTAAAACCACTTTCCTGCCCGATCCGTGACGTCAATTATACGTGCTATTTCAACCGTCAAAATGACAATAAAAACAAAATCAACTTTTGGTGTCTAATTCATGATTATTATGGTATGGTAATTATCAAGCTGGTATTCTAAATGATAAAAAAATAAAATTACAAAAGCTTTAAGTAAAATGTGTGAATAAAAAATAAGAAGATTTTTGCACACGTACGTGACCCTTTTTAGTGTGCAATTAACTTTGCAATTAATGCCTTTAGTCATTTTTTAAAATCACGAAAAGGGTAACCTGGTCCCTATCCTAACTTCTTCTTTACTTATACTCAAGCACATACCTACCCGCATCAAAACTTATACCTATGACTTTCGTCAGTACAAACCAATAACTTGGTTGCAAAAAGTTTAAAAAGCAGCTAGTTAGTATAAACGTATAATTTTTTCAGCAGTAAATAGTTATATTAGCTCTTTAGGTCCTAAAAAAAATATTGTACATATCTAACATATTTAAATATTTAATATAAAAATAGTCTCTGTCTATATAGTAACTCTTTTGTAATTATTTTCCGTGCTGCTCCTTTTTTAAAAATTTCTTGTTGCAATTTTAATACATCACCACATAAACCACATTGTATATAGCTGTTAAGCTGTAATTCAAATTACTTTACTATACTCCAGCTAGATTTTATAACTGTTTAATTATCCATAAAAAAAAACACAAATCTATATCTAATTATACTTTTATGCCTCTATACTGCTAAGTAAAGTTTATTTCAGTGGTATTTACAGTAAAAATTATACATTTATACTTGCGCTTTTTTTTCGAACCCTTCCTATTTCCATTGAAGATATTACATTTCATTAAAAAAAAAATGACAATACAAAAATCTATATTATGAAAACGTTGCTGTTTAATTTGAAACATGTGTGTAATATATATTTTTAAATTTATAATATTACTCAAGTAAACTAACAAATATTGGAGAAAACATTCAAGGTTTTAGAAAAAGGAGTTTGAACTACGTTTAAAAATAATATGAAATGAATATACTAGAATATTATCATGCGTTTTTTTCAAAGTTAATAATGATTTTTAATGATTTTTTTTTTCTTCAAGGTTTTACCTCGATAGGTAAATTAAACAATAACAATAAAAAAAAATGGGAAAAAAAAAAAAAAGAAAAAGAAAAGAAAAGAAAAGAAAAGAAAAGAAAAGAAAAGAAAAGAAAAGAAAAGAAAAGAAAAGAAAAGAAAAGAAAAGAAAAGAAAAGAAAAGAAAAGAAAAGAAAAGAAAAGAAAAGAAAAGAAAAGAAAAGAAAAGAAAAGAAAAGAAAAGAAAAGAAAAGAAAAGAAAAGAAAAGAAAAGAAAAGAAAAGAAAAGAAAAGAAAAGAAAAGAAAAGAAAAGAAAAGAAAAGAAAAGAAAAGAAAAGAAAAGAAAAGAAAAGAAAAGAAAAGAAAAGAAAAGAAAAGAAAAGAAAAGAAAAGAAAAGAAAAGAAAAGAAAAGAAAAGAAAAGAAAAGAAAAGAAAAGAAAAGAAAAGAAAAGAAAAGAAAAGAAAAGAAAAGAAAAGAAAAGAAAAAGAAAGAAACATTTATGGAGTTAGCTTATTTAATAATTTTTTTATTGTTATTATTTTTTTTTTTACTTACGATTCAACGGGTGGGGTTAATGACCATGTCCAGCTGTTTGTCAAATGTTTTAAGTGTTTAAATTATATATATCTGTAGTCTGTACGGCTAAAACAAATTACATAATTGAAGCTGTATAATATTACTCTAAATAAGTAAGCTTTGAAAAACTTGTAACAGTTCTACATTGCAAGATACTATAGCCTTAAAAAAACGCCATTATAAATTATGAGATTGGACTATTATACATATTATGTCCCTTATAATCCTGAAGTATCCTTACAAACTTGGGAGAAAACTTGTAAAGTAGAACTAGAATAGACACAGGGTGTCTAGTGTATAAAGTATAGTCTCAGGATTCATGACATCATGAATTTCTACAGTTGCCTACTTTAAAATTTTTAACCCCAGTTTTTAAGGGTAGAGAAATATTGAGGGATGTAATACTGTATTTGTATGAATGATGGTCTCGTTTTATGAATTTTAACACTCTAAAAAAATGGTGCATTACTTCAGCTGAAGTTACGAATGCTAAAATAACGTATTTGATATAAACACTTTTGAGTTATTCTGAGCAGCTAAAATAATGAATTTTAGCCAATTATTAACAATTTGTATTTTAATTTAAAATAGCTGAAAATAACTGAAAACAACTTAAAATAACTATTTGCTAAAATGCATTATTTTAGCTGCTCATATAGTAGCTCAAAAGTGTTTATCTCAAATAAGTTATCATTCTTAACTGAAGTAATGCACCTTTTTTTAGTTTGAATTTATTTTTCGAAGTCAGTATCACTGTAAATATTGAATAAAATTAACGGTTATGACGTCACTGAAATTTACCCGACAAAAAACGTGTGACGTCACCAGCGTTAGAATTGAATGCAAAAAATGTATACAAGTTTGCAACGTTCAATTTTGACGTTTATTTCATTGTAATTCTAACGTTTGTGATGTCATTTCTGTTTATATCGTTGGGTTAAACTTTAACATTGTCAGAGCAGTTATTTTCCACTATACTTTTAAAATAATATCAATATGAAACTAGAATACAAGTATTTTGATGAAATTTTTAAGGTTGCAATAGCATAAATTGTAACACAATCTTGCATCAAAATGAAGCTTCTACACTTTACAAATTTCCAACCGATCTATAGGGTCTATGCATTCATGTTAAAGTCAAAGCCATGTTGGATCACTCAATAACATGGGTGGCATAGGAAAATAATTCATTTTGCCAATTTAAAAACACTATGCAATATTTTTGAGAGCATTGATGCTGCTAACAGGTTAAATTAGTTTCTCAAGTATGTGATATAAATAACAGTAACAAAAAATAACCAATTTTTCAAAGAAAATAGCTATACACGAAGTTTGTCCTATGCTGAGCAATGTTATTCATTACTCCAGTATGGAGTCGAAGCGCATTAAATATGACGTCATCCGCATACACCTTATATATACACTTTACAAATTCACGACTATTCTCCACACTCAGAAGCTCCAGGTAGCCGTGACTTTGTAAAGTGTAGATTGTTCATTCTTTGGAAATATAGGGTAAAAGCTGCATTTGGACCCGAAAATATCGAATAACAGATATAATTTTGTTTTAAAACGTATTATCTATACTGTTTACCATATTATGCAGAATTGCATAAATTATGTTGTATTAAATAATTGTTGCTGAAAATAAGCTAGCATTTCACTTACCACGTACAAAAAAACGTAATAATTATGCTAGCTCATAATCAGAAAAAAAAATGTTCAAAACAACATAATCTACTTCATAATAACAATAACTAGCATAAATATTATGTTTTACGGCATAATTATTATTTTTGTGGTCTTTTAATTTAACATGTTATAATGGCGCAAAATTGAATAAAAAACGAAGTATAAATTACGTAATTTAAAACCTCTTATTGTGTGTTTTTTCCTGTACGAAAATAGAAGGAATTTCCACTTTTTAAACAGTAAGAGTATTTCTTTATTTCACTAATAAAACACGTACATTTTATTCACGTGAATCACGTGATTTTTTTTTAAAAACGTGACTTTAAAGAGATTACTTCATATAAAGTAATATTAATAAAAATCTAAGTAGATACACTTTGAAAAGGAAATAATAGTCTTACTGGTGTTCACTAAATATTTCAAGTTGTATAACACGCAAAAAAATTAATACTAAAAATGTAATAGGGTGTGTACGCAAGACGTCATTCTGAGTGCTTTTCGATGCTCTTCTTGAGCAATGAATAACATTGCTCAGCATAGGACTAACGTAGTTTTTGGCTATTTTCTTTGGAAAATGAGCTATTTTTTGGTCATTATGATTTTTCTTGCATACTTGAGGTACTAATTCAACCTTTTAACAGCATCAATGCTCTTAAAAAATTTGCTAAGTATTTTTAAACTGTCAAAATATGTCGTTTTCCTATAGTGGCTAATGTTATTTAGCGCTCACCTATGACGTCAACTTTAACATGGGTGAAACCATAACATGGGTGAAACATGGGTGTCTAATTCATGGATATTAAGGTATGGTAATTATCAGTCTAGTATTCTAAATGATAAAAAAGTAAGTTGACTAGGGCTTTAACATATTAAAAACATTCAATTGTGAAGATTATACATATGTTTTTTAAGTGTAGGTTTTTATACTTGAGTAATACTGAACAACGTACAGAATGGTAATCATATACATACCTGACGTACTATATAAACTACGCAGTGATCTTGACTCTTTTGATCTCTAATCTGTCATACATCATTCAAGAACTTTTTTTTTTACATACATATATAGTTGTCTCTTTTTAATCATATATGTACCGTCTAAGGAAAAGTAATGTAGTGTACGTTATGCTACTACGTAATACGTAATACTACTACTAATAATAAAGCATAGGGTGGCTATAATAATAATGAATATGGTGCTAAAAATTGTATAATATTATTATTAAGTATTTATTTTTGTTCCAACACCCCCAGCACCATCCTTAATGGAACAACTCTCTTATTGCGTCCCATCACAAATTCCTCAGTTTTTTTAACGCCTTGAAAAAATTGAATTTATGCAACTTGCTTAGCTTACATGCAATACAAGTTGCATAACTTCAAGGTAATCTTTACAATTCCTTACAACTAAAACTGATCACTAGATTGTCTTCTGGTTTACATTGATTGCTTATGTTTACTCAAAATGCGGAAAAGGAAGTGCCCGGAAGCGGAAACCACGTGATGGTAAAAGTGAGAGTTAGCTCCAGGTAGCTCAAGGTTAGCTTTGCTGCTGGCATCAAGTTTTCTCCCACTTTTACCATCACGTGGTTTCCTTTTCCGGCACATAAGCAATCAATGTGTGCTTCTGTTTACTCAAAATACGGAAAAGGAAGTGCCCGGAAGAGGAAACCACGTGACGGTAAAAGTGGGAGAAAAGTTGGTGCCAGCAGCAGCAGCTTGAGCCACCTCCCACTTTTACCGTCACGTGGTTTTTCCTTCCGGCACTTCCTTTTCCGCATTTTAAGTAAACATAAGCAGTCATTAATGTCATTATTAGAAATAACAGTGGGGAAAAACAGATGTAAGTTCGTTCTGTAAACTACACACAGATATTGAGCCAGCTTCGATATTTTTCCTTTGTCATGAACACCTGATCATGACGTCACTACCTGTTTTGCGACGTTTATTTGTATGATTGATCATTGTTATTTCTTCTTTTTACAAATGGACAAAACTTTAAAAAAATCATTTTTATCGGCTTAAAAAAAAAAACTGAATGTGTCTATTTGGGGGGGGGGGGGGGGACAGCCAATTATTGTTAAGGAGCCTCACTATACTTTACGGAACAAACTCTAGTATCTATGCGTTTGAAATGTATATTCACTACCTCTGCACATGTATCAGCAAAGTAAATGCGCACAGAGCATACTTTTTTTCTTTATTCATTCATTTTATTTTACAAGCTTAATGCAAGTACAATATGTCAGCTACCCTACCTAGAAATGAGACATGGTAGCAACTATTATTAATAAAATATGTTTTTAGGCTATAATTTTAATTTTATTATAATCTATAAAAAAAACTTTTTCACGTACAATAGATTTAAAAATAAGGTGCATGATTATTAATGTGCAAGTCAGAGGACCATTTGTGACCTCTAAATAAAAACAATTTTTTTATTATTACTTTATATAGAAAATAATGTTTTACACAATATAAATGATTTTCTTGACACCAAGGTACTGTATTGGTGTCTTGTGTATATCAATATACACATAGCATGTTCTACGCTGTAAAATTTATGGAATAACTTAAAAAATTCTTTAAAGGCGTAGATCACCTTGAAAAAAAAACTTGTCTAATATACTAACATACCTGATTGATTTGGCCGTTGATTTGGCCGGAGTCATTGATTTCTAATATTATGTAATATATTTACCGCATTCACATTATGGCAGATACAGGTTTATGACGTTAATGGTTTATGGGTTAATGTTTTCACGCGAGTGGACCAGTGAACTATGACGTCATAAGCCCGCACCTGCCACTTTGTGAATGGAAAATATATTAGAAATCAATGACTCCGGCCAAATCCGCGTTGATATGATAATTAAACCTAATATATAATTAGGATATAATAAGATAGGCTTTTTTAAGTGTCCTACTATGTGTTTATGTGTTAGCTATTATTTAGGTACTTATATTTAATTGTATTGCCTATTTATTACTAGTACTTATCATACATCGACATGATAGCCTCTACAAGTTTATGTATTTAATAAAAATACACTTATACTTTGATTTACTGTATATATACAGTCAATATATTTCTTATTATAAAGGTACTTGTTGAACATTTGTGCATTGAGAGTGAACTTTTTTTTTTTTTTTTTTTTCTTTTTTTGAGCTAACAACACCTTTATTATTATTTTAGTAAAAACGTGAATTTCTTTCAGAATGTGCAATATAACTTTATCAGTGTAATACACAGAACTAACATAAGTACAAGAACAATGAAACTTGGATGTCCATCCTGTTGATTATTATATTTTATATAATAAGTAAGGTCATATAGTTTATTGTTTACTTTTATTTATGATTCGTTGGGAAACAAAATATAAAATGTTTTCAAGTAATTTTTATTGAATAAAAGTTATGTAATGAAAAAATGTAAAGTATACATTAAATTTCATAATACAGATATGTTATAATGTGTAATTTTAAAATGTGGATACATACTATTCTAACATCGTTACTGGCTGCAGCTTTTACGTATTTAGCGACAAAGGTAATCAAATTAAGAGATTTTTCATATATATATATATATATATATATATATATATATATATATATATATATATATATATATATATATATATATATATATATATATATATATATATATTTCACTTGACAAAAAAAAGTGTACATTAATTATCTTTAAATTAATAATAATAATTTTTTTTTTTTTTTAATTTCCGTGCAGTATTGTCTAACTTCAATTTTGTTTATTTTCTCATTAAATCTACTTTTAAAAATCTTATACATTGTAATTTTTATAACTTTTTTTTTCTGTTTAGAACAATTGCGCCGCACAGATTCCAGCAAAATCAGTAGTAATTCCAAACATCAACATCAACATCAACAACAACAACAACAACAACAACAACAACAACAACAACAAAGTGACGTACACGGACGAAGCAATCACTTATTTTAAAACATTTGGCCTTTATGACTGTAAATTTGCAGTGTGCAATAATATTGTGGTAAGTAATTATAATATTGATATATAGATTATATTATAAAGCAGATTAATTTGTTCTCTAATTTGTTTATTTCCATTCACATTTTTTTTTTTTTTTTTTTTTTTTTTCATATTGTTGAAAATGTTATAGCCAAAGTCGTTTTTCCATCAGAAAACATTAAGTAAAATAAACAATGTGATCTCTATAAAATGAATGAAAGTAGTAAAATAGTAAAAGTAAGTGAAATTTATTACAGGATTTTCATTTCTGTACATCATGGTCTGTAAAAATATAATGTACGAAATACTTTACAGTCTTTTTTAAAGTTTAAAGAAAATTATTACAAATATAATAAGTATCAAATTAAATTATTTTTAATTGTAATAATTTTTAATATTTTTTGTAATCACTATTATTATTGTTATTTGTATTTCACAGAATGGGACGAAATATTTTCATTCAGGTGCGTGGTAATGGCAAAATAAGACGCATTGCTTTCATATATGCATGTCTGAAATATAGGCTTCTCCATAAATTAATATTAATAGCTTGCAGCTTTGGCATAAAATTTAATTTAGGTATTTTTATTTGTGCATTTATTTCATGAAAAGTTAGAATAGCACTTGTAAGTTGTAAGTGTGCTCTAAATCAAATTTAGGCCTCAGGGTGTTGCCTAAATAAAGTTTAGGCTACAGTAAATTTAGGCCTAGACCTAAAGTGCTTAAATATTGATATAAATACTCTCAGATAAAAATGTTTTCATATTTTCATTTATTTATTATTATTTTATTTTAATGAGCCAAAAGATTCAACATACAGTATATTATAACCCTATTTGGCTAATTTCATCACTGGAAAACTTCCAGTTACCTTTCAAACTCGCCTAAGATCTTTTCTGTTACAATGTTAAATAAGTGAGCATCTATGATGATAACGCCTTATATTGAAATTAATTAATGTTTACATGCATTCCATAACGACGCACAGCATGCGGGAGGTACATGATCAATGTGATTGCACCGACCAGCCTGCCTAGACGTTTCCACGGTTTCTCTAGGCTGTCATGACGAATGCCGGGCTGTGTACTTACTTGTTAGACCGTGGCCGGCCCGTGTGTGCTTTTCCATTAATTTGGAAAGTCCTTACCTATCGATAAGGCAATGTCTTGACTGGCATTGGTGTAGCACGATAACACAATATGGCAAAAAACAAATGTTTTGAGACCTTTTAAGTGACTTTGGTCACATCCACTTTAGTTGCTACTTACTACGCATGTGCAGTACGCAAAACGGAAGCGAATGTGAGCGAAATTCCTTATAGTCAGCCTCAAAACAGTTGTTTCTTTATAGGTCAATTATGCAAAAAAAAAAAAAACGTAGTAATATTTAAAAATTAATCAACAATTTTAAATATTATTAAGTTAATATCTTGCCTTACAGTTACAGCTAAAAATCTCCTCGCGCCGTTAACTATAGCTAAGGGATTCGAAGGATTCAAATTTATCGTAAACCCTAAAACATACTTCATTCCGAAACGAACGGTAAGTAAAATAAAAGTATTATAAATTTTTCATATGTGCATTATGAACAAAAATAATTTTGTATTTATTTATTTTTTTACTGACTATTTTATAAAGTTAAGGTGAAAATTAATCAAAATCAACTATCAATATTTATAGCATAAATATGTAAATAGGATGTTCAAAATACGTAAATATGAAAATATCATTAAATATGCTTTAAAAAGAATCAAGAATAGCAAAAAAAAACTAAATAATAATATAGCAAATAAATAATAACGATAAATAATGTTTTTATTAAAATAATTTTACTAATTATGAATGAATGAATGAATGAATGAATGAATGAATGAATGAATGAATGAATGAATGAATGAATGAATGAATGAATGAATGAATGAATGAATGAATGAATGAATGAATGAATGAATGAATGAATGAATGAATGAATGAATGAATGAATGAATGAATGAATGAATGAATGAATGAATGAATAAATGAATGAATGAACGAACGAACGAACGAACGAACGAACGAACGAACGAACGAACGAACGAACGAACGAACGAACGAACGAACGAACGAACGAACGAACGAACGAACGAACGAACGAACGAACGAACGAACGAACGAACGAACGAACGAACGAACGAACGAACGAACGAACGAACGAACGAACGAACGAACGAACGAATGAATGAATCAATCAATCAATCAATGAATGAATCAATGAATGAATCAATCAATTAATCAATCAAATAATCAATCAATGCTATTTTATAGGTTACGGCCAGACAAATGTACTCGGAATGCTGCAAATACGGCTTGATGCCAGCGACATTTATGGGCGGAAATGACGTCACAGATTTTCTAAATGCCAAACTTATGATGGGAGTGATGAATAATTATGGTAAAACATTATAAGAGTCAAATAGGTCAAGCTCAGTTTAATTGTTTAAAATTGAACTATAACTGAACTGTTATAACTATAAAGACGTTTTTTTTTTTTTTTTTTTTTTTTTTTTCTTCTGCTTCTTCTTAGTTTCCAAGTTCTTATCATTTGACAAATACAAAATGAAAATAATGTTTGCTATTGTAACTTTTATAATTGGATTGATTGATTTCATATTTATTGAACGTTTTGTGTGAAGAAAGTACTCTGAATTTCTGAATACTTTAATTGTCGTGATGCTCTGAAATTGATGAATTCAATTGTCCTGGAATCAGAAAGTCAAAGCAAAAAATAAAGAAATGCTTAGAATATGCGTTTTACTTAGAATAAGCTTAAAAATTTGAGCTATACAGTATATTATAGCATTTTGTAATTTTGTTTAAGAAATGCTAACCTAAGAAAAGAATTCGTAATAAGTTCCATAGATTTTCAAATTTGTATTTTAAATGTTATCAAATAGATGACAATGATAATGTAAAAAAAAAAAAAAAAAAAAAAAAAAAAAACTGTTTTTATTATTATGTTTTAAGTTAAATTGCTTCAGTTTTAAACATAATTATTAATACTGAAATGAACTGTTCAAATTCTACACAGGGGTGCAACATAATAAATTTTTCATAGGCCACATTGACCAGAGGCTCGACAACAAGTTTGTCATGTGTACCAATAAGGGCACAGAACCTCTGATAAAACTGCCTCAAATAACTGATATCACTCATCCGTGCATCGCAACTAACGTGAATGCAAAATTTTATTACATCGCTTGTAACGCTTCGGCACATGTTCTGTGCATGGTATAGTATTTACTTAATACTTACTTACTTACTTACTTACTTACTTACTTACTTACTTACTTACTTACTTACTTACTTACTTACTTACTTACTTACTTACTTACTTACTTACTTACTTACTTACTTACTTACTTACTTACTTACTTACTTACTTACTTACTTACTTACTTACTTACTTTCTTATACTTACTTACTTACTTACTTACTTACTTACTTACTTACTTACTTACTTACTTACTTACTTACTTACTTACTTACTTACTTACTTACTTACTTACTTACTTACTTACTTACTTACTTACTTACTTACTTACTTACTTACTTACTTACTTACTTACTTACTTACTTACTTACTTACTTACTCACTCACTCACTCACTTACTCAATTACTTACTTACTTACTTATACTTACTTACTTACTTACTTACTTACTTACTTACTTACTTACTTACTTACTTACTTACTTACTTACTTACTTACTTACTTACTTACTTACTTACTAACTTATTTACTTACTTACTTACTTACTTACTTACTTACTTACTTACTTACTTACTTACTTACTTACTTACTTACTTACTTACTTACTTACTTACTTACTTACTTACTTACTTACTTACTTACTTACTTACTTACTTACTTACTTACTTTTACTTACTTACTTATATTTCAGAGTGGTCCTAGACGTAATTTCCCAAGCAATACAATTAGTAACCTAAATATGACCCTCGCCTTGAACCTCTACCCAGATTTTAATGCAAGCTCTCCTGACAATATTCTGATACCTAACTGCATGTCATCGTTTTGTACAGCTGAGGTATCTATTACTCTAAAAAAATAAGCGTTGAAAAGCTTGTACAGTTATTTTACTTACAAATGTATTTCTATATAGGCTTATGGTCATACAACACAATCAGATGGAGATTTCAGTTGACGCAAAACTCTTATCTAAATACATATTATTCTCATAATAAATATGCCAATGATTTTTTTTATTTTTTTTTTAAAGTAAAATACATGGTTTTGAAATGCTTTAAGTATTGTGAAATCAACAGTTATGACGTACTATAAACTTTGAAAAGTTAATAATAAAATTGTTAGTGACGTCACAAGCATTTGGGACCAAATGAGAAACGAAAATGTAGATTCGCAAAGGTCAAGTTTAACGTTTATTGCATTGGCATTGTGATTCTAACACTTGTAATGCCATTTACGCTTTTATCCTTAGATTGGCCACGTTAAGTGACGTCATGTCATAACCGTTAATTCCACAAAACTTAATAAAGCATCACAAAACTGAGTACAAGTTTTTAATGATTTTTTTCAGTGTACCTATAGTTTTTAGACAGTACAGTAGTATAATACTATACTATAAAAGGCTTAAAGGCATACAACACCTTGAACAAAATAGTTGCGCAATATCCTAAGAAACCTGAAAATCAACGTTGATTTGGCCAAAGTCATTGATTTCTAATTTATTTTCCATTCACAAAATGCCGCTGGCGGTCACTGACTTCATAGCTCGATTGTTTTACGCGCACGTAAACCGGGCGAGCTGTGACATCAGTGACTGCTGACTGCCAGTGGCATTTTGTGAATGAAAAATAAATTAGAAATCAATAACTTCGGCCAAATCAACGTTGATTTTCAGGTTTGTTAGGATATCACACAACTTTTTGTTCAAGGTGTTCTACGCCTTTAAGAAAGAACAAAATGAATTTTTAATTTTTATTGTATTTATATTTAAAATTGCAATTTACCTGGTAATGTTTTCGTACACTAACTTATAACTATTTCCAGGCACAAACGCTAGGTAAGTATTATCCTTATATTATTTATTCACTAACTAACATATATCTGTGTAAAACTTGTTATTTATTAATTATTATATATATATTACAGATTCAATGAATATTGAAAAAGGTGACATAATAATAGAAGAATGCAATAGATTTTTTTTCTATAGTCCTTTAATTAAAGTAAGTATTTTTATTTTAAGCTAGTTTAATGTTGATGATTCAACAATGTAACTGTACAATTCTACATAAGGTTCAGCGCTTAGGGATTCAAATTTGTCCAGTTCGCGTATGGAGGAGAATGACCAATCAGAGCATGACTTCCTCCTTTCCATCTTGTGACGTCACTGGTTGACTGATTGTGGATGTAAACAAAAAAAGGTTGCTATAGCCTGGTTTGTTCACATCCATAGTGGACGTTATTTTACCAGGTTCTAATTGGCTGATTCAAAAGTTTATACAATTTAACAGTCACCTGAGCGGCCTGAGATGAGCACTGTACATTCTGAACTACAAAGATAAATTTAATAAGTAATTATTTCATTAATAATTTAAGGTAACTTATGAGGAGAACTGGGAGAGATGTTGTGAAATTGGAATGACTCCTGTTACTTTTGATTCTCAGGCTGAGTTTGATTGTTTCAAATTTGTAATGATTAAATGTAAGTCTGTTAATTACGTGTGTAAATAATTGGTATTTGTGTTAGTGGAAAAAAAGACACTTGGTGTTAATTAATGCAGAAGGGCCTTTTATATATAAATATACATATAGAGTTATTATATTATGTATAATATCCTTTTAAGGCATTATGGAGCCTGTTTTTTTTTAGTTTTTTAACTGTTGCATCATACAACCTAACCTAACCCAACCCCAACCCCAACCCCAACCCCAACCCCAACCCCAACCCCAACCCCAACCCCAACCCCAACCCCAACCCCAACCCCAACCCCAACCCCAACCCCAACCCCAACCCCAACCCCAACCCCAGCCCCAGCCAACCAACCCGACCCGACCCAACCCAACCCAACCCAACCCAACCCAACCCAACCCAACCCAACCCAACCCAACCCAACCCAACCCAACCCAACCCAAAAAATTAATATAAGTATTTCTAAAAATCTTCTTTGGTTCTTGAATAATCAAAAAGTAATGTGTTATACATAAATAAGTTCCACACAACGCAATTTAATATTTTGTAAATTTTATTTTTCAATCTTTAAACATGTCGGTTACATTTCAGATAAATTCTCCAGCCCTCACAGTTGGTCCTCTACTATTGATTCACAATTAAATGGACAGTTCCAATCTTGCACTGCGACAAATAATCAAATAATCTCCAATAATTTCTGGAGTAGGACCCCAATAGAAAATAGGAACAATTCTACTGGACCTTGTGCAGCAATCTTATTAAAATCTGGGAATTCGTATGTTGATATTGGACTTCAGAAATCTAATTGTATGGAGAGATTTAATATGTTTTGTCAGGTAAGTGGTAGAATTGTTTACATTTCTATTGATCTATTATTATTTATTTATTTTTATTTATTTATTAGGTCTCAAGAAATTCAGGAAGCAGCTCAGTGGTCTCAACATTTCCAAGTTCTGACAAGGTTCTCTCTCTCTCTCTCTCTCTCTCTCTCTCTCTCTCTCTCTCTCTCTCTCTCTCTCTCTCTCTCTCTCTCTCTCTCTCTCTCTCTCTCTCTCTCTCTCTCTCTCTCTCTCTCTCAATCTGTAATTTAATTCTTGCAAAGAAATTTTTAATTAATTAATTAATTAATTAATATTTAATTGCCTACGAGTAAATATTTGAAAATTTGTGCAAGTTTGAAATGGGGCAGAACGTATGTACTATGTATGTTTACAAACTTGAGCGAATATTTTACAAATTAAAATTAAATAATTTTGTTATTTTGATTTATATTTAAAATGTTAAGTTAATTTTAATTTTTATCTCTGCAGATATTTATATTGAATACTAACTTTCATTTTTATATTTCAGCTACCAAATTATTCTAGAAAACGTTACAATCCATATTTTATTGAAAAGATGAGAACAGAAAATGTTTTGAAATGTCCAAGTCAAAGTTCTATCAATAATATTAAAAATGTAAGTCTTGCTATTAGATCTTAATTGGGAAGAGTGAGCGAGAGGCAGATAGCCTTTATTTTTTGATACAGCTATTTTTTTTTTTTTTTAAGATTAAAGATAAGATAGATAAATTAGATTCTATTTTTAATGTAAATTTGAAAATTGGTATAATATTTAACACGTCCTACTAATTTATTATAGAGACTACCTTATTAAAAGTATTAGCAGAACTTATTGCTTATAATCGTAAAACATAAATAAAGAACTTCCACTACGTAAAACAAATATGGAAAAAAAATATAACAGTATATTGTATAACATTTTACTTTATTATTATTTTTTTTTTTAATTTCTACTTTGCAGCTTTCACTCCATGAGTACATAAGTACTTGGAATAAAGGTAAACTTCTATTTTTGATCAAATCAAAATAACTTAAAAACAAATACTATTATTATTTATTATTAATTTTTTTAAAGAATTTTAAAAATGTTCTTACTATTTTAATGTATTTTTGAATCATTATTAAACATCCATTATTTTTTGATAAAGCACATATTATAAGTAATGGTAGTTGATTTTTTTTTTATCATATCGTTGTAACGGACAGGAAATATTTTTTAAAAAGTACTCTTAGTGTCGAAAAATATGTGTAAAAAAAAATAATAAAATAAAAGGCAAACAAGACTTTTTAGAAATTTATAATTAATTCATTTTTTATTAAAGTTTTTTTACACTAAAATATAAAAATGTATTTGTGTTTTCTAAGAGATTATCAATTATAATTTTGACTACAGATTCAAGAGATCACCTTATTTTGAATTGTACTAAGAAAGTTTTTGCAGTCATTGTGAAGAAGGTGATTATAATTATCTTAAATCTTTTTTTACAAGTTAGCAATTAATTGAATAATTATTATATCAAAATACAGAAAAATTAATAAGGTACAGTCATTACAATTAATATTTTTATTGGTTGTGGTACGTACCAAAAAAATATAAAATAAATAAATAATTATATAAAATTAAATCATACGCATGCAAGCAAAAAAAAAAATACCAATTTCAATACCAATTAGTTATGAAATTGATACTTGAAACTGGTACTGAAAATATATACATAAAAAAAATCCTAATTTAAGCCTTTTATTATAATATTATTATTTTTCTCCTTGAGCTGAGTTCTTCCAAAAGGCACATCAAAAAATTTCTAAAAATTAACAGGATTAAATATATATATATATATATATATATATATATATATATATATATATATAAAATTGTTTCCAGTCTTAAGGCTTTTAAGCTAAAAGTAACGCAAGATGTTGATGATTATTGGGATAGAGGATACTGTAGGTGTAATAAAAGTTGTATTGGACAGATGAACGTCAAGTTAGCCCCCCCACCCCCGAACTTTTAATTGAAAATTTGTGTGTCGTTTGTGCTACGTTTGTGCTGGTTTGTGCCGTAAAAAGTTTCGTTTGTGCTACTAATTAGCGGGAGTTAATTAGAATCTTAATTTGGGGGGCTAACTTGACGCCAACCCCCCCTCCATTAAAATTTCAAATTTTTTTCACGTCAATCGTTTGTGCTACGTTTGTGCTGGTTTGTGCCGCAAAAATTTTCGTTTGTGCTACTTTAATTACAGAGTTAATTAAAATTTAATGAGGGGGGGCTAAATTGACGCCAACCCCCCCTCTAACGAAATTTGAAATTTTTTTCACGCCAATCGTTTGTGCTACGTTTGTGCTGGTTTGTGCCGAAGAGTTTGACGTTTGTGCTGGTTTCGTTCCTGAGATAATTAGCAATTAATTAGGGGGGCCAAGTTGACGCCAGCCCCCCCACTCACAAAACTGAAAATTTTTTGGTGGGAATCGTTTGTGCTACGTTTGTGCTGGTTTGTGCCGTAAAGATTGACGTTTGTGCTGGAATATTAATTAAGATATTCACTAATTAACTTTAGAGCCAATCACAATTGCGCATTTCAAGTAGCGCGAAAGATTTGAATTGAATATTTAAATGCAAATACGTATAACTAGAGTGCGCTTTCTCTTTTCCTTTTTGCACCCAGGTGAATAAAGGAAACGATATATATACGTAAAGGGAAGGTGGGGTAATTTAGTCCATGGGGCATAATGGGACACTAATTGAATGAAAGTTTGAATTTCGAAAATTTCCATGCTTAATATAAGATATATAAAATAAATATTATTGTTGTTACTTTTTTTATAATATTTCATTTCCATGTTTTTATTTTAATTTAAGTTTTAAGCGATGAAGCATGCTCAATATGAGCTTTAAAAAATTGTTTGAGCTTGATCATGCTTAAATATAATTTCCTTGTACAGAAACATTATTTAAACTAAGTAAATTTTACTGAATGCAAATGTCATTTTTATTTATTGTATAACTGATGCTAAAATATTTAAACAATATTTAATAAGTAAAATATTCACACACACAAAAAAAAAAAAAAAAAAAAAAAAAAAAAAAAAAAAAAAAAGCCTTGTAACTTGTAACACACGTTATTATTAATTTATTATCAAGCAATATAACCTGGTATGTTGCATTAAAAAATTGTGCAGAAAAAGAGCTATCACAATATTTATTTATTTTTCGTCGTATATACATTGCAAAATAGTATATTCATACTCATAATGTAAATGTATGCTATGTTGATTTTTAGAGCCAGATATTCCTTCGTTGACATTAACAGTGTTGTAAATATATACAATATATTCGTCTTTATTCAATAATACTTCAAAAAAAAAAAAAAGTCTTTTCCACTCTTACACCTATAAGAAGCCATAATATACGGTTTCAATTTAAAATAAAATTCTATATTATTGATGATAATATAAAATGGAAAAGATTAAGAATAAATTGCACATTGTAACAAAGAGTATAGGCAATTCATACGTTTTCAATAAAATTTAAGAAAATTTAATGTAACACCACTATTAACACAATATAATTATATTTTACTAAATAATAAAATTACTGGCGTAGAACACATTGAAAAAAAGGAGTCTAATATCCTAACATACCTAAATATCAACGTTGATTTAGCCGGAGTCATTGATTTAATGATTTTCAATTTATATTCCATTCATGAAATGGCAGATGCGGTTTTATGACGTCACAGCTCGCTTTGTTCTCGCACGCGTAGACCAGTGAGCTGTGACGTTATAAAACCGCATATCTGCCATTTCGTGAATGAAAAATAAATCAGAAATCAATGACTCCGACCAAATCAACGTTGATGCAATTTTAGAATATTAGACAGGTTTCATATCAAACTTCAAAAAAAAAAAAAAAAAAGCTATATTTTATACTATTTACCAATGGAAATTAAAAAACAACTCTTTTCAAAGAACAACGAGGAAAAAAATAATGGCGCCAGGGGGGGGGGGGGTAATATATTTTGTGTTCTAAAAGATAACATTGCCCTGATTCAATTTAAACTCAAATTTTTAATCTTTGAGTTCATAAAGTATTTGTAATTAATTTTTGAGAATCAATAAACGATGACACGGGCGGTAACTTATATGCATTTAAGCATCGAAAAAAGTGTCCACCCGTGACGTCATTTTACGACTTAAAAAAAAAAATACAAATTACTAAGTTAAAAAATTAAAAATTTGCATATTTCGATTCAGGACAATGTCCTGTTTTAGAATGAATTATAATTCCCCCATTAAAATTTTTAGTCTTTCTCATTTAAATGTGTTGCATATACAAAATGTTGATATTTTTTAGAAAATAGTAAATTCATTATGCAACAAATTAAAATGTAGGTATGGCACTGAATTTAACTTTGCTTATAGGTCAAAACCACTTTTTTTTTCAATGAGATCGTCTAGGGGTGTCAAACTCATTTTGTATGCCGGGCCAAATCGGACCTTAGAAATCATTTGCGGGCCGCAGACTTTCAGTGAGGGGTGGACAGGGCAGGGCTCTTGATTTTTATGCAAATAATATAATTTTAATTGAAAATATTAACATTGTTAATTTTAAAATCATGAAAAAATGGGAGACCAAATCTGTAATTATACATTTTTTTTTAATTATTATTTTTAATTTAATGTAATTTTTTTTTAATCGGAGGTTCCGCGGGACGCACAAAATGACCTCGCGGGCCGCATGCGGCACGCGGGCCGCGTGTTTGACACCCCTGCCGATAGAACAAGATTATTATTATAATAATATTTATTTTTAAAATCGTAAAATATTAATAATTTAAAGTGGCTTTTTAGTACCAGTCCCTATTGAAACGAAAAAGTGTCTCATTACACTGGTAAATATATATACTACTTTTTTTGTTAATATAGTTATGTTATGAGTATATGAGTCTCACCGAAAAATTATCTGGCTATAGAAAAAAAAAAGTATATACTTACATTATAAATTTGTGCACGGTCAAAAGCATAGCTCTTTTTCAGCACAATTTTTCAATGCAACATAAATAACATAATCTATATCAGGTTTAATTGCTTGATAATAATAACGTGTGTTACAAGGCACAATTTTTGTTTACTTTTTTTCTTTTTTTTTTCTTTTTTTTTTTACCTTTCGCGGAACACTTTGAACAAAAAGCCTGTCTAATATTCTAAAATTACATCAACGTTGATTTGGCCGGATTCATTTATTTCTGATTTATTTTTATTCACGAAATGGCAGATATGCGGTTTTATGACGTCACAGCTCACTGGTCTACGCGTGCGAGAACAAGCGAGCTGTGACGTCATAAAACCGCATCTGCCATTTCGTGAATGGAATATAAATTGAAAATCAATGACTCCGGCTAAATCAACGTTGATATTTAGGTATGTTAGGATATTAGACTCCTTTTTTTCAATGTGTTCTACGCCAGTAATTTTATTATTTAGTAAAATATAATTATATTGTGTTAATAGTGGTGTTACATTAAATTTTCTTAAATTTTATTGAAAACGTATGAATTGCCTATACTCTTTGTTACAATGTGCAATTTATTCTTAATCTTTTCCATTTTATATTATCATCAATAATATAGAATTTTATTTTAAATTGAAACCGTATATTATGGCTTCTTAGGTGTAAGAGTGGAAAAGACTTTTTTTTTTTTGAAGTATTATTGAATAAAGACGAATATATTGTATATATTTACAACACTGTTAATGTCAACGAAGGAATATCTGGCTCTAAAAATCAACATAGCATACATTTACATTATGAGTATGAATATACTATTTTGCAATGTATATACGACGAAAAATAAATAAATATTGTGATAGCTCTTTTTCTGCACAATTTTTTAATGCAACATACCAGGTTATATTGCTTGATAATAAATTAATAATAACGTGTGTTACAAGTTACAAGGCTTTTTTTTTTTTTTTTTTTTTTTTTTTTTTTTTGTGTGTGTGTGAATATTTTACTTATTAAATATTGTTTAAATATTTTAGCATCAGTTATACAATAAATAAAAATGACATTTGCATTCAGTAAAATTTACTTAGTTTAATGTTTCTGTACAAGGAAATTATATTTAAGCATGATCAAGCTCAAACAATTTTTTAAAGCTCATATTGAGCATGCTTCATCGCTTAAAACTTAAATTAAAATAAAAACATGGAAATGAAATATTATAAAAAAAGTAACAACAATAATATTTATTTTATATATCTTATATTAAGCATGGAAATTTTCGAAATTCAAACTTTCATTCAATTAGTGTCCCATTATGCCCCATGGACTAAATTACCCCACCTTCCCTTTACGTATATATATCGTTTCCTTTATTCACCTGGGTGCAAAAAGGAAAAGAGAAAGCGCACTCTAGTTATACGTATTTGCATTTAAATATTCAATTCAAATCTTTCGCGCTACTTGAAATGCGCAATTGTGATTGGCTCTAAAGTTAATTAGTGAATATCTTAATTAATATTCCAGCACAAACGTCAATCTTTACGGCACAAACCAGCACAAACGTAGCACAAACGATTCCCACCAAAAAATTTTCAGTTTTGTGAGTGGGGGGGCTGGCGTCAACTTGGCCCCCCTAATTAATTGCTAATTATCTCAGGAACGAAACCAGCACAAACGTCAAACTCTTCGGCACAAACCAGCACAAACGTAGCACAAACGATTGGCGTGAAAAAAATTTCAAATTTCGTTAGAGGGGGGGTTGGCGTCAATTTAGCCCCCCCTCATTAAATTTTAATTAACTCTGTAATTAAAGTAGCACAAACGAAAATTTTTGCGGCACAAACCAGCACAAACGTAGCACAAACGATTGACGTGAAAAAAATTTGAAATTTTAATGGAGGGGGGGTTGGCGTCAAGTTAGCCCCCCAAATTAAGATTCTAATTAACTCCCGCTAATTAGTAGCACAAACGAAACTTTTTACGGCACAAACCAGCACAAACGTAGCACAAACGACACACAAATTTTCAATTAAAAGTTCGGGGGTGGGGGGGCTAACTTGACGTTCATATTGGACAGTGGTCATATATAAACCTCCATATTACCTTTCAAAAATGTGTTGTTGTTTTTTCCCGTTTTTAAATACGATGATTATTTAGTTTAATTTTGAAAATAGGGAAGTTCTTCTGATTTAAACTACCACAAAAAAAATTGATGGCAAGTAAACACAACACAACTATATTTTCTGTATCTTCAGGTACCATTAAGTGCAATATACGATGAATGTGCTAATTACAAAATGTTCCCCGTAACAATTGAAACTAAAGAGGAACTAAACTGTTTAAGGGATAATTTACAAGGTAATCAATCAATCAATCAATCAATCAATCAATCAATCAATCAATCAATCAATCAATCAATCAATCAATCAATCAATCAATCGATCGATCGATCGATCGATCGATAATAACAAAATAGCTGATTTTCCTAAGAAAATAGCCAAAAACTACGTTTGTCCTATATACTGAGCAATGTTATACATTACTCAAGAAGAGCATCGAGAAGCACTCAGAATGACGTCATGCGCACACACCCTATAGAGACCAACGCTTCTAGGAAAGAAAGTATCATATTATAATGGTTGGCGTTAATTCTATAGACACAATACAGTAGTCACTATTTCGCAATCTGGTAGAGATCTAGATCTAATAGCGACCTTGTTGTTGATGGTATATTATTTTACAGGTAAAAAGTTGTGGACTGAATACGCAGAAACTGTCGTGTTCTGGACGTCTTATATGGACACAAGTCTAAGTCACACGTTCGTTTCCTGTGTCACTGGAAATCCAATACCCTCACACGTCTTTGATATCGGATTACTAAACAACATGAATTATGAAAGTCCGGTCGCTGTTCTTTCCTACAGCACAGATTCATTTAAGTTAATTGATTTGAATCCTACTGGGATGTCGATGCGATTGATTTGTGAGGTATTATGTATTTATTATATATATATATATATATATATATATATATATATATATATATAATATTATATAATATAATATAATATAATATAATATAATATAATATAATATAATATAATATAATATAATATAAAAAATTTAACTTTTGTGTGTGTGTGTGTGCGTATATATAGTTTTACGCTGTATATAAACAGAAAAATTATAAATTAAAATCAAATTACAAACAATAAATTAAATCCCATTGTTAGGGTCCTACAAACCAGCCTGTATACTCTGAAGATTACAAAAAATATTTTGAAGAATCAAAATCAATTTTGCCAAGTTCAGCTACAATCAGTAAAATTGCTGTAAGTATAAAGTTATTTTTATTTACATTATCATAGAACATTATACGCAATAATTAATAAATATTTGAAATATATAGTATGTATTTAAAAAATACATTACTTATTAAATATAAAAATTGCTAAATATTATTTTTAACTTTTATAGATATACAAACGAGATGAATATTTTTCATTATTTACAGGTAATTATAGATCAATTATTTTATTAATTCTATGCAAAATATATAAAATTATATAAAAAAAAATCTTTATTTTTTAGAATTAGAAGCAACTGATTGGATAAAATCAGACTGTGGAAAAATTTATGCAATTATTAAAAAACCGGTATGTATATATAGATTAATATATGAAAACACAATAATTACACTGTAGCCCCCATTATTGAGACGTTTCCACGGTTTCTCTACGCTGTCATGGCGAATGCCGGGCTGTGTACGTAGGTAGGACGTGGCCGGCCTCTGTGTGCTATTTCCATTAATTGAAATTTCCTTACCTGTCGATAAGACAATGTCTTGACTGGTATTGGGATGGGAATAGCTCAATAACATAAAAATATGGCAAGCAAAAAAAAAAAAAAAAAAAAAAAAAAACGCTCGCACAAATTTAGTATTTCTGTGTAACAAAGAGTCTGAAAGTGTTGCCTACGTTCGCAGGTGGCACTAACGTAAGACAATACAAAAGCTTGGAAATTAGGAGAACCAATCAGATTGCACTTACGTAATAACCTTTTCAGACCCTTTGTTGCCAAGGATGCCTAAATTTGTTGGAACGCACTTATCTGCTTAAAATTGTCTAGCCCGCACAATTCAGTGGCAATAACAAAACACAATTTTCGCTATATAAATTAATAATGTTGCTGCAAAATATATATAAAAAATGTTTTACATCATAATTGTGCTATTCTAAAATAGCAAAAAAAAATTCTTCATATATAATATACATGCAGCATTGATTTATATATTATTACGTAGTTTAGTTTCTATGTATTCATTTTTTTTTTTTTTTTTTTTTATTGTTTCCTAACTTAGGTTAAACTGAGTCAAGTTGCGTCTGAATGTGGAAGACTAAAGATGGTCCCAGTAACAGTGGAAACTGCTTTTGAAATGTCTTGCTTTAAAAACGCTTTTGAAGATTTACACTGTGAGTATTTGCATAATATTGTGTACTCTCATTCTTTTCTTCTTATAAGTTACGCAGAAAGAAAAAAAAAGAATGAATGAATGAATGAATGAATGAATGAATGAATGAATGAATGAATGAATGAATGAATGAATGAATGAATGAATGAATGAATGAATGAATGAATGAATGAATGAATGAATGAATGAATGAATGAATGAATGAATGAATGAATGAATGAATGAATGAATGAATGAATGAATGAATGAATGAATGAATGAATGAATGATCGATCGATCAATTAATCAGTCAAAATATTTGATAAATAATAATTGAAATAATGAATGATGATTTCCCTCCTTCCCACCTTAACACTTATTAATTTAATTATTAATAATTAATATTTACAGTTACTAAAGGTGTGGTCTCTTACAATGCATTATACTGGACTGCCTACTTTGATACGAACTTGAGCTATGTGTACAGGTCATTTGTTAACAACAAGGTCATAACCTCTGACCTCTGGTTTCCTGGAGAACCTCAGAATGTGAATGGAGGTCAAGCTGGTGTGGTGCTCAAGTATTTTGAAGGTCAATTTGGACATGCTGATGTTCATCATGAACACAGTTTAGGAGTCATATGTCAGGTAGTATAATTGCAAACATTTAAATAATAATAAAATAAAAAAATAAAAAAAACATTCAATTGCGTTCTGCAAACTACATAAATATTTAGCCAGCTTCGATATCATGTAAATGTGAAAACTCAAATTTAAGCATAATCTTTTAAGTCAAATTAGAAACTTTTTTATTCCATTAAAAATTATTATTATTAATATTATTATTATATTACTCGTATCATTATTTTTAATATATTTTTCATTTTCATTCTTTTTAAAAATTGTTGTACAATATTTGTTTGGGTATAAATAACGTAAATAGAATTATTTTGAACATAAAGTTCCTATTTTGATATTCCCGAATGAAGTCGGGCACCCTCTTTGTAAATACTTTTAATCATTTTATTTTGGAAAGTTTTTTTTTTTAATGAAATTAATTTAAAGGCATAGAAAACATGAAAAAATAAGCATTTATATCACAAAACACTTGATGGGACTTACATAAACAACGTTAATTGGTCTCAAAACCCAACTGTAGCGCGTAGCAGTGATCAGAAAATTTAGATTCATGCAACCCGCATAATATTTTCATACTAGTTTTTGCCTGTTTCTGATGTCATTAACAGATATTTTCACGCAAATTGCATACTTTACATTTTTTTCACGCTCTCTTGTGGGGCCACATTTACATTCTGGTAAAAATTATCAACAGTTTTGTAGATCCCATTTTTTGTTTAATGATTAAAAAGAATTTAAAAGTGGTTTCATATTTTCTATGCCTTTAAAATTATACATATTTTGTTTTTCTAATATATAATTTTACAGGTACATGTTAAACCTATTTCACCTTATTCAAATAAATTTCGAGAGAGAGTTTCAAAGGAAAATTTAATGGAAACTTGTTCGAGACAGGACTATCAGTTAGCCGTAAGTTTTTAATTAAAATATGAGGAAATACAAATTTTGGTTTTTAGTATCAAAATTAGACAAAAAAATTATATATTTTTTAAAAAATGCACTATATAAAAAAGCAAAAAATAATGATAGTTAGTACAAGAAGATTCTAAATGTGTATAAATATAAAATAATAATAAAAAAAATAGGGTCACGATATGCATTTTTTTTTTCTAATATTTTCTTTTTAAAATTTATCATGACAACTGTTATCATTTCGCATTCAAATGATATAAATATTCAGGGTTGAACATTTAAAATTCATGAATATGAGACATTTAACGACATTCCTTAATTTATTGATTACAAATATTGATTATTAAATTTTATTTCCAGGGTTCGTTGGAATATATTACATTCACTGGTGAATATAAATTACTAAATAGTTCAATAATTACAAAATAATCCATAATATTTTATAATTTTAATGTAATAAAATAAAATCTGAAATAAAAGGTAGACCCAAAATTTTATGGGGTAATTTTATTACACATTCTAAAAGAGGTCATCTTTTTGTATCGATAGTTATATGAATTTCTAATTTTTGAGTTTATTTAGAATCTGTAATATATATATAAGTATAACTAATTTTTGAAAATGGCAAAATTACGCCACGATCGGTAACTTTTTTCCTATACATACATGCAACGTGCATATGTGCAAGTTGCCAACGGGACGTCATTTTTTAATTTTCAATTTTAATTAAAAAAAAAACTCAATGAACACAAAACTTAGAATTTTGCATATCAATCGATCCGGGACAATGTCTTCTTTTAGAAAATGAAATAAAGTTATCCTCCTAAATTTTTATTTTGCCTTTCTCATTTTTTTTTTTTTTGCTTTTCCTCATTAAGGTTTTTTCCCCCCTTTTTTCTTTTTCCTGCTAGTTGTGTACTGTGTGTACATATATAATAGAGTAATAATAATGATTAAAAAAAATATTATAAATTTTGTCATTAATTTTAGTAAGACTCAATATTGTCAAACATCGAAAATTGATTCAATCAATTTAATTTTCACATGGTGATGGTGTATAAGTTGAATTAAATCAGTTACTTATGAAGCTTGCTTATATGCGCTTATTGGGGGTTTAGACGTAGCTAATATAGAACTTAATATTATTTACTCTATTTGACTCGCTTGATACTGAATTACTGGGAAGCCTTATTAGTAGGAATTATGCTTATTATTAGTTTACAATATATTTGGGTATTGCATACTAAATTAATACATAAAAAAAAATCTTTCGTTTTATAAATATTACACTCAATAATTTTTACAGCTAGAAAAGATACTGACTGGATTGTTTCAAATTGCCCGAGAAAAATTTATGTTCTAGTCAAAAGTTCTGTAAGTGTGTTTTTCATTATTATTATTATTTTTTTAATTAAAAAGAAAATGCATTTAAGTCTAAAGGAGGGTATATTTCATATCATACCCTTTTAAATACACTCCTCTATAACAAAACACTATAATATTAATAAAAAAATGTATGATTTATTTTAGAAAGTATTCTCTGAAATATGCACCGAATGTGCAAGACTTAAAATGGTACCAGTGACTTTAGAATCTACGAAAGATTATAAATGTTTACAAGACGTATACCGTACACTGCCCTGTAAGTTTAGAGTATGAATGGAGTAAAATATCAACTAAATACTTTTAGTCTTCCTCATTAAAAAACTACTGTAGCCTTAAAAAAAAAAAAAAAAAAAAAAAAAAAAAAATCCCCTCAAAATGAGATGGGACTTTTATACATGCACATATTTTGTTCCTAAATCCTTTAGTTTCCTTTCAAAAATTAGTAACTACTAAATTACAAAAACTTGCACAGTAGGTAACTTGCTTTATAATTTCTATTGTAGGGCCAGAATTGATGACGTCATTGATTCCTAGATGGTCTTATGTTCTATCTCATGAAGTAACCCTTTCTTTTACTTTTTCTTTTTTCTTTTTTTTTTTCTCTCTCTTTTTTTTTTTTTTTTCTATTACTTTTTTTTTTAGTTAGCAACAAGAGAGGTTACTATGACAACATATATTGGTCTTCCTTTATGGACCCATATTTAAAACACGACTATATTTCTTGTGTCACCGGCAAGAAACCATTACCTGAGTTATGGAGACAAACTGAACCTGATAATGGTGACGGGGACGAGTCAGTTATATCATTTGGATTTACCGACAATACAATAGGACTTATGGATTTCAAGCCTTGGGATAAACTGAATGTTATGTGTGAGGTATAGGGTGGTTTCCTTCATATATATAAAATTCGTTGCCTTATGTAAGCACTAAATAAGATTTGGCCCACCCACACACATATTATCTTATCCCGCATCTTAAGTATATTTATGAGAAAAATAACAAAATATAAAAAAAATTAACTGTTTTCCTAAGAAAATAGACAAAAACGAAGTTTGTTGTATGCTAAGCAATATGTTATATTCATTACTCCGCAGTATGGCGTCCATGAGCAATAAATATATCGCTGACCGCGCGTCTAAATGGGGAAAAAGCAATTTTCATGAACCGCGCGCGTGGTGAATATACATAATACACCTTTCACGGCCGACGCTTAAGTGGCGAATAAGCTATGCTCACAGCATAAATTTTATGACTTTCGCCACTCACGACGGTCGTGAACGGTGCGCTTATTCACCACTCGCGCGGTTCATGAAAATTGCTTTTTCCCCATTTACGATATATGACATCATGCGGATACACTCTATTATTCACATTTTTATTTTTCATAAATGAAATATTAAAGTTTTATTAACTCAAAATTTAGATCATTGCACTAAAAGTGATTTTGAAAAATATTCTTTTTTAGAGAATGCAATCAAATAAACTTTAGTTTTTTTTTTTTTTTTTTTTCCTTGATATTATTTGAATTAATTAATCGTTCTATTTTTTATGGTATACTTAATGTTTCTACTCTGTATATAGAACGTAATAAAATCTCATAAGTGAACTTATTATTTTAGATCAAATTAGAGGCAAATTACAGCGCACAAATTTTCCAAAAGAGAAGTGCTGGAGAACTTCCTACATGTGTCCAAGTACCACCGCTCAAAAACTTTGTCGTATGTCTTGTATGTTTTAAAAACCATTCGATTAATAGGGGTAGGTGACCGACTGATATCTCGCAAACTAGACGGTCGCGATTTATAATATAAACACAAAATAGAGAAGAAATGTTATATCAAAGTTTAGTTACGTCAAAAAACGTGAAAACACGATCAAATATTTAAATTATTCCACTTTAAAGATAACATGTAAATGTGGAAACTCAAACTTTTTTAAAATTAAAATATTATTATTAAAAATTTTTTCGGAACAAAAAAAAAAAAAAAAAAAAAAAAAATACTCGATATTATTTGAAAATTATAGTGTTTGTTTTGCAGGAGATAAATAATGTGCAAAAATTTACTGTGAAAATATAGTAATTCTTTTAATGATTTCCGGTCAAAGTCAGTCACGTTCTAAGGTAAGGTAAAAAGATGTCGAAGGGACAATTATTTTTATCTTCACCTTTTTTATTATAACATTATCAACAAAATTTAAAAATATTGATAAAACTCTAGTATTTTTTTTTTTTTTTACTTATAATCATACTTTAATGTAGAAGGTGACCGACCTATAGCGGAAGTAGTCAAAATGATAAACTTAATTTTTACAATGTTTTTTTCCTACCTTATTTTATTTATATCTAGCGAAATCAATTATTAATGTTATACATTTCAAATAAATTTGAGTGAATTAAAAAAAAAAAAGTTTTGGTTTTGAAAACAAAGTTTATTAATATTTTTAATCTGAAAAAGTTTCTAATTTGATTTAAAAAGTTGGCGCTAAAGTTTGAATTTTTACAGACATTTACATGTTATTATCTTTAAAGTTGAATATCTTCATTTATAATTTTATAGTTTAATTTGTATGTACACGTACACTCTGTACTGTACTTAACACACATATTTTATATTATATAAATAACTAAACTTTTAAGTCACATTTCATCTTTATTTCATGTGAATTTAATATTTCACGACCATTCAGTTTGTCATAGATGCAGGCCGATCGTTTACTCCCTTAAATTTAAGTTATGAAATATTAGATGCGTATGCAATTTTTATATTAGTTACGCTTTTTGAACCACTATCTTTTTTTAGTTGTTCAATTGCTTCAAGCGTACAGTACCTTTTATTTTTACATATAAAACCAGTCTCATATATACATACAGTATATTAATAAACAATAAACATATTTTATATTTTTAATGCCTTCAATACTTCAATTTCCTTCATTACAGAGGCCTGTTTTGCAAATGAGCAGCAATAGTTCCTCAACCAAAGGTTAGTATATAAATTCCATTCATTCATTCATTCATTCATTCATTCATTCATTCATTCATTCATTCATTCATTCATTCATTCATTCATTCATTCATTCATTCATTCATTCATTCATTCATTCATTCATTCATTCATTCATTCATTCATTCATTCATTCATTCATTCATTCATTCATTCATTCATTCATTCATTCATTCATTCATTCATTCATTCATTCATTCATTCATTCATTCATTCACTCACTCACTCACTCACTCATTCATCATTCATTCATTCATTCATTCATTCATTCATTCATTCATTCATTCATTCATTCATTCATTCATTCATTCATTCATTCATTCATTCATTCATTCATTCATTCATTCATTCATTCATTCATTCATTCATTCATTCATTCATTCATTCATTCATTCATTCATTCATTCATTCATTCATTCATTCATTCATTCATTCATTCATTCATTCATTCATCCATTCATGATTATGATTGATATGTCACAGTTATTGAATGTCGAGACAAAAGGTTGCTGATGTTACTACACAATGTGACGGCATACACAATGTGGACCGAGTGCAGTACACACAACATGACTGTCGCAACCATAGATACGGTGCAGGAGTTGCAGTGCATCATCAAGAACTTCTCTGTTGGGGCTTGGAGTGCAGGTCTGCCTTCATCTCTGTCTGTCTGAGATTTCGAGTTCAGCTTGGAGTTGATAATCTTTCTGTCTCTCTACTCTCTATTTCTACCCACCAATATATATATATATATTTTCGTTATAACATATATTATTAATATTAAAGGCATAGAACATTTTGAACAAAAAACATGTCTATAGTATCCTAACATACCTAAATATCAACGTTGATTTGGCCGGCGAGTCATTGATTGCTAATTTATTTTACATTCACAAAATGTCAGCTGCATGTTTATGACCTCACAGCTTGCATGTTTCCGCGCGCGTGGACTAGTAAGATGTGACGTCATAAACATGCATCTGACATTTTGTAAATGGAAAATAAATTTGAAATCAATGACTCCAGTCAAATTAAAGTTGATATTTAGGTATGTTAGGATATTAGATTTTTTTTCAATGTGTTCTATGCCTTCAATGTTACTATTTGATTGATATATAACTTAACAGCCATGGGAACAACATTTTGGACTGCATACCAAGACAAATACTTTGATCGTAATTTCATATCTTGTGTTACTGGATTTACTTTACCTGTTGACCTTTGGTCAAGGTCACAACCTGACAATCAAGGTGGAGGTCAGGCAGGTGTGGTGCTCAGAGTGAGTCATGATATTGAACAGTTTGGACTTGATGACGTGGACTTGAACTCTTATCATGGACTTATATGTGAAGTATGAAAAAATTCATATTTATTTTTTATTTTTTATTTTATTATGTTTTACTTTGATTTTACAGTCTCGAAAAAATTTATTAATTGAAAGACCAGGATCTAATAATCAAATTAATTATTATTGGAAAAAAGAAACATCAATGGGTATTTTTGAAAATAGCTGCAATTTATCTCCTGTAAGTACACTGCAGTTTAAAATCCTTAAGCTAGGTTTCTCTAGGTTGTCATGGCGAATACCGGACTGTGTATTTAAGTCATTGCTGTACTATTGTCATTAAAAAAAAAAAAAAAAAAAAAAAAAAAAAACATCAATCAAGAATGGTGATTTCTTTTCTTTTATAATTTTAAATTACTCCCTATTTATTTTGTTATATATTTTTTTTAGCATAAGTTTATATTGTCTTCATTAGCATGTGTACCAAATTTCAAATGGAACTGTCCATCGGTTATATTGGAAATTAAAATATCATGGGAACTATAGGTGACTATCATGACTTATAGAACTATGCTCACCATGCTGAATTAAAAAAAATAAATAAAATAAATAAATAAAAAATATCGAGTCATAAAAAAATGTCTTGGTGTGTGAGGTTAATCAAAAAAAAAAAAATAATAAAACAAATAAATAAAAAGCTTATTTCTCTTCTCCTTCATTTTCCAGGCATATGCAAACAGAACTATGCGACTGAGAAGTAATATTAAACAATTGGAGAAAAAGATTGGAATTATGCACGGTATTGTCAAGAATAAGAAGAAAAAGTGTTGATTTTTTTTATTGTTATTATTCAAGAGCTATATTTAATTTACGTGGTTAATTTGTGTAATTATTAATCAATTGTACGTAATAAAACAAAATGATTTAAAAATCCTCTTGTTCTTCATCATCTCTTTTTTTAATGACAGAAATCAAGATTTTTATTTATTCTGAAAAATGTAAATATAAAGTAGGTATACAGGGTATATTACAAAAATTAGATTACTTACAGGTAAATTTAGTCATTAAAATTCTTTAAAAAATGTTATTTTCTTTTTAATTATAAAAGAAATAAATATGACAATAATAATAAGAAAAAATATGAAAATAAGCAATAAATAAAAAGATGTGTACCGGCTTTTCTAACGAATTGGAGAACTGCATGATTCGGAACTATATATAATTCATTCACATTTAAGATAAAAATTGTTAATTAACATTATTAAAAAAAGTGTTAAAACTTAGAATCCTGGTCTCTTATAATATAATAATCAATTTCTTAAAATTTAATTTTTTATTAAATCTCCTTTAAGTTATGCAATTTGTTATGCATGAATGATGAAAAAGTTGCCTATTTTCATTATTCTTAGGCGTTCATATAATTTTTTTTCTTTACTATGATGAAACAACGCTGTGTCACAGTGCTATGCATGTTATGCATATCGGGTACATGATACATTAGCTTTTAATTCAAATTTGGCACAATATCTATCTCCATTATTTTTTTTAGAAACATTAAATATAATAAACAAATTATTTTAATTTTAAAATTTTAGATAGATAAAATGGCGCCAGATGGAGCGCCAAGATCGTGTACGTTGCTGTACGGTGCTGCCTCCAATGCCAAACTCGTGCCAAACTAAGGAACTACTTGGAAATTTCCAGATGCTAGTAGAAAAAAAAAAAAAAGCAAGCACTTTACGCCGCTTTACGCCTGCTTTACGCATTGTACGAGTTTTCGTCGGAGAGGTTGAAAATTTGGTATTTATAAAACCAAATTTACAGGTTTTGGACATAGTTTTAAAATTATAGTGATATACAAATAAAAAATAAGGTAAGTCTTCAATATTTTATGTATTTATTTTATCAAAATACTAAACCAGTTAAAAGAAAATAGATTATAAAAAAAAACATTTGCTTTTTTGCATGTGATCAAGGAAAAAGAAAAACATGTAACTTTACTTACATAAAACTTAATAGTTTCAGTAGATTTATTTTATTAATTTCCTCTGTAGGTAAATATTGTAATTGCTTACTTCAACAGTGCATTAATTTTTAATAGGCTATAATCTTTGGTGCATAAAATCGTCATTTAAAATGCCATCAACTTTATGCTTATTCACATTTTTTGTATATGTTTGAAGACGAAGACTGCAAATAGGCCTCAAATGGCATTATCGTTTACTTCGTTTTTACCTGTTACTCCTGTTAGACAAATCAATTACATGCTTTTTAAATATTTTAATTAGTTGTGTACGTACATATACGTAAAGTAAATGCAGTATGTACTAAATAGTAATACAATGTTGCATAAGCCTAAAAAATGAGTGATGTAATGAGATGAGGCACTTAGAAATACGATTATTTCCGATGGATGTACATAGTTATTTTTATTTATTTTCGATCCTTAGATTAAAAACTATAAGATTGACGTACTTAATTAAGCTTTTATTGGGTAAATAATGAATTAGATAATCAGTATTTAATTAAAGAATGGAATGAACGCCTCCGGAAACGCCGCACCGGCCCTGCACCGGCCCCACGAGGAGTTCAATTTTGTAGTGCGCATGCGTTGGACATTTAATTTCTGGAAAAAAAAAAATACAAATAGCCTATCCCTTATTATTTCAACAGAGCTTACATGTGGGGACTGGGGTACGTTAGCTGTACGTTAGCCTATAACAGACTGGATGATAATACGTGAAAAACTTATAAGTCTACCGTATACGAAATAAAATTCCATTTTTAGGCCTTGTATTTTAAACTTGTTCAGACCGGTTTTTACAGAAATTACTGGTAGGTATGTATGTATATCATTACAATATGTAATTATTATACGTATTATTATGTTAATATGTTGTAAAAGTAGTCTTGGAAGCATGTTTTTTGTAATTTTTGCATATTTTTACCTGATATTGTGTACATACTGGTATGTATGCAGCAATTAAATACGTAGGTATGCATACATACATTACCGTACATTTTAAAGTTACATAACCAGTTTTAATGTTTTTTTTTTTTTTTTTTTTACGAAGTATTTTTCTAGATTTTTATGCATGTTAAAAATTTTACTTGTATTTCACATTAAATAAGTATTGACAAAACAAAGGCTCTGTTGCAAAAGTCAATACTGTACATAAATGATTTTATATTTTATCTAAACATTTTAAACATTATTTCAAAATACAAGATTTTTTTTAATGAAATTATATAAATATGTATGTATAGTTTTTAGTCTCTTACATGGTTGGTAATTATTAATTAATTAAGGCCTAGGGGTCTTTATTGTATCATGTAGGGGGGTCGATTCTGGGCCAGGCACGCCCACTTTTAAAGGCGTAACCAAACCAAAAGGGCCCTAAATCCCAAGGGGCTAGTTGAAAATTTTCTACCTAATATAATAGAAAATCTAACCCTGTTTAAAATACTTTTATTTTGTAAATTTGAATGATTTATTAAGATCTAGAAATTTCTCTGGTAACTTTTTGTGCACACGAGTATGTACTATAAAAACAAGAATATATGTTTGTGTTTGCAAGTAAATTTAGATTTGAGAATGCAAATATAGATAAAGGAAAGTACCAATCGTATAGCATCCATATTAAGGCATTAAATGAGTTAGAGTATATTATTATGTATAATTTGATTCAAACGGCTATATGAATGTTGTAATTATGGTGGATTATAACGTTAGAAAATTAGATTTTCTGACTAATTATTTTAGATGGATATTTCATTGGCACAAATAAAACACTAACCGAATGTTACTTTTTATCTGTTTCAGAAAAATGATTTTCCCAGCAAATCGTTTGGGTTTGGCCTCAAGAATACTCAGAACCCAAATTTCAAACCAACTTAGGTATGTATATTTAATATTTTGAGTGTGAGTCAGCCTTATTCTTATAAAGTACAGTCATTTAAGCCAATACATACAAATATGCATAGTATACATTTAGGTACATAATTATACGATGCATGCAAAACTTATTATGCTATATCGCCCTGGCTGCGCCCGAAAGGCTTACTTGCATTTAGCTACTTTCACGCAAAGGGCGTATTTGCATTTGGCTAAAACCATGGCTGCAAGTGCATCTGCCATAAGATTTACAGGTAAAACTGGGGTGAAATTGAAAGCCAATCACAGACCAGCTTTCAAAGTGCTCTGTGTCTAGCAAGATAGGTAAAAGTGAAAGCTTGCACATGATTGGAGTTTCAATTTCACCCCGGTTGACTGTACGCCTTTTGATGTACTGGACAAAAATGCAATTACTCCTTTTGTCAGACGAAAGGACGACCTTGAAATGCGAGTACGCCCTTTGGGCGCAGCCAGAGTAATATGTGTTTTGTTTAGAATTGGATTTGAATAATTTCTTTCTCATATATAAGTCATCCTTGTTAAGCTTTAATTATCTCCCATTCCCCAATATTTGTGTAAGATACTGTAAAATAAATATTTCAAATATATCAATTTAAGCTGATAATGTTAATATTTATCTGAATATTTATGGATATTTATATGAAGTCCATATTAACAGGACTTTAATTATGATACATAACCTAGGTATATTTATGTTAATTACAGATACAGTTCAGATGGGGTGAAAGGTGCTGTCATCGGAATTGACTTGGGTACGACAAACTCATGTGTTGCCGTCATGGAAGGAAATGCAGCTAAAGTTATTGAGAACGCAGAAGGATGCAGAACTACACCCTCAACTGTGGCTTTTAGTAAAGGTAAAAAATCCCTATAATAACAATATAAATCTCACTGGTTTGGGTGGTGTTATGGTGCGTGCATATTGGCTTCTGTATGAGCCCAGTGCACGCAATAGCCCCCCCCCCCCTTCCACACCATCAAGTGTGGTGCTGAACAATTAAATACAACTAAATCTAAAAAATTAAAATTGGAAATAAAAAAAAATGTAAAATAATTAACAGGATTTTTTTTTATTTTATTATTATTATTATTATTTTTTTTTTCATTCCCCTTCAATTATTGATCTAGCAGTCACCCTTGAAATGAAAGTACACTATCCTCAAAACATTAAAATTTATAACATTGAACCATCGTACATGCACATTTCTCTCAACCCTTCTCTATCGTCACTAACTGGGGTTAAAAACTTGTAGACTACAGTCGAGGAAATAAGTTAGTGGACTCGAACTTTGAAAAATCATTTCTCATGAACAAAACGTTGTATTAAAATAATAAAAACATATTCTGTATTGTTGGTATCTTAGCTATAAATTGATTGCTTTAATTTTTCCTTGCACCTTATAGTTCATTAGCAACGGCGTGATATATGACGTAACCTTGCAAAAATACGCATAAAAAGTAGTGTATCTTGCACAAAAGTTGTCTTAAAAATCTAAAATTTTGAACAACTGTGACTGACATTAGTTTACATACTTTTACAAAGTTTCAGCAAATTTGATTAATTATTAATAATTTTATGCAACAATTAATATGCACTACTTCGGCGTAAGCTTACAAAGCGAACAGTAAGTTTTTAAAAATGTGGCTTACATACACGTATGCATTGATATGTGTACTTTTTGATAGCAAACTCAAAATTTGACAATTATATTATTAAAAATTTATAATCAGACAAAATCAGAGCAACCCAAAATTGCTTTTTGCGGAGTTGCAACGCTACCTGATTTACCTGTAAAAAGAACGGCGAATAGAAACGAGAGGATTCTCAGTGGCTTCACTCCGCCCAGGCAGTGTATAACAAAAGCGGAGAAGAGCTACCTCTTTTTTCTTCTTGTTATGATTGGCTATTGTTTTCAAGGGTGAGTCAGGTAAGCCGTTGCAACGCAGCAAATACCATTTTTTGATGAAATTTGGGTTGATTTGATTCTGTGTAATTATAAATTTGAAGTAATTTTAGTGTCAACTTTTGAGTTTGTTATCAAAAAGTACACATATCAATGCATACGTGTATGTAAGCCACATTTTTAAAAACTTACTGTTCGCTTTGTAAGCTTACGCCGAAGTAGTGCATATTAATTGTTGCATAAAATTATTAATAATTAATCAAATTTGCTGAAACTTTGTAAGTGTATGTAAACTAATGTCAGTCACAGTTGTTCAAAATTTTAGATTTTTAAGACAACTTTTGTGCAAGATACACTACTTTTTATGCGTATTTTTGCAAGGTTACGTCATATATCACGCCGTTGCTAATGAACTATAAGGTGCAAGGAAAAATTAAAGCAATCAATTTATAGCTAAGATACCAACAATACAGAATATGTTTTTATTATTTTAATACAACGTTTTGTTCATGAGAAATGATTTTTCAAAGTTCGAGTCCACTAACTTATTTCCTCGACTGTACTTTAGGAATTTATGACATCATGAATTTTGGGTCTACAACAGAAATTGTGAAGAGGGTTACTTTACAAGTTTGCTCTCCAGTTTATGAGGCTACAGAAGGGTTTAGGAACATACATCAATGTTTACCCATCAAAGTGAACGAACTACACTTTACAAATCTGACTCAAAATTAACGATCTACATTTGGTACTTCTACGTGTTTTAACAGGATATTTATATGGGAGAACTTGGAATTTGCAATGTGTAGATTGGTCCTTTTTCACAAAATTTGTAAAGTGTAGTTCATTCACTTCGATGTTTACACATCGATATGTGTAATTGTTACATCTCTTATTTTTATAATTGATTTTTTTTTAAGCCAAGATTTTTTTACTATTATTTTTTTCATTGATTCATTCAAGAAGTAACCTGGGCCTTAAGATAAAGTCTAATATATGCCCCTCTCTTCTCTTGTGTTAATTAGATGGTGAGAGACTGGTAGGAGCCCCTGCTAAACGTCAAGCTATCACCAACCCTGGCAATACATTCTACGCAACAAAAAGATTGATTGGACGTAGATTTGAAGATGCAGAAGTAAAAAAAGACATGAATACAGTATCATATAAAATTGTACGTGCCAGTAATGGAGATGCCTGGGTAGAAGGTACAGATGGTAAACGTTACTCACCAAGTCAAATTGGAGCTTTTGTTTTGGTGAAAATGAAAGAAACAGCCGAGAGTTATCTTGGAACACCTGTTAAAAATGCTGTCGTAACCGTACCTGCTTATTTTAATGATTCACAAAGACAGGTAATTATATATTTATTTAATAGCTTGCTTTTGAATTAAATATTAAAAAATATTGCAGTTAAGTGATAAATGTGAAAGAAAAAGATAGAAAACCTGCAAGAGCTTCACCATAGTAAAGAGAGTCCCATAGTTTGGTGAAAATCTTGCTACCACAGAGTATAAGAAAGTAACACATATTGGATAGATTTGGGTATTAAACTACAAGAGGAAACATTGTGTGTGCCTTTTTTAGTCCTTACAGACACCAAAGAGAAAAATATGAACTCATTGTTTCATTTTATTCATACTTTTTCTCTCTCTGAGTCTGTAAAAACTGAAGAAGGCACTCTGTCTTTTCTTGGAGTTTATTACTGAAAGGTATACAATGTGTTAGTTTTCTGTGCTAGCAAGATTTTCACCAAACTATAGTACTATCCAGGGACTATCTTCACTATGGGAAGGTTCTTACTGGTTTCTCCCATCCTATTCTTTCATATTATCAACCTAATCAGTTTTTTTTTCTATATTGTGTTGGAAACTATAATCTTGATGTATCATCTTGATTGACAGGCTACAAAGGACGCAGGTCAAATTTCTGGTTTAAACGTACTTAGAGTTATCAATGAACCTACGGCAGCTGCTCTTGCATATGGCATGGATAAGACTGAAGATAAAATGTAAGTTAACATAATTAAATAAATTTATTGATCAGAAAATTACAAAAAAAAATAGAGGAACCCAGCAAGTGTATTGCCATAGTTAAGAGAGTCCTACGGTTTAGTGAAAATCTTGTTATAGCTGTATTTATTAAAGTGGCACTATAGGGTAAGTAACATCTTCAAAGTTATATATTAGTTTGAAGTCCCCATATATGCATTTATCACGTTCCTTAACTCTCTGACGTCAGAGATGCTGCACAACAATAGAAAGCTACGGCGGGGGTTGCCTACTTTACAGGATTATTGCAAGTTTACGTGGCTACGGAAGAGTTAAGGGACATAATAAATGCATTCCTATATAATGACTTCATACCGATATGTAACTTTGAAGAAGGCATGTTATTTACCTAAGTATAACAGGTAACCATAAGTTCGCTGGTGATACAGTTAGTGGAATCTTGCCAGCACAGAGATAACACATATTAGATAGCTTTTGGCACGAAACTCAAAGAAAAAGTGAAGTGTGTTCTGTGCCTTTGTCAGTGTAAGACCAGCGCTGGTTCCTATATCAATTTCTTTTACATTTAAGCCTAGGAGAGCAGTCAATTCTTATCCCACCCCTGCGACAGTGTCCATAAAGTCAGCGCAGCCCAAACTTTATCTGTGCTAAGAAAGATTCGCTGCCTTAGACTGTAATGTATTTAAGGGAGTAGGGTACCTACCTTATATCTAAAAAAACTAGAAGTGTTTGGGGTCTAAATTTGGTGTCATTGTGTAGCTAAAGGTCACACCTAGCTGTAATATAAATTTCATGATGTTTGACCGTCTCGAAAATAAGAAAAAAACTTGAATTTAGCATTGGGCCTTATAGGCTTAAAATTTCAAAAAATTGTATAAAATTAATTTGCACGGTGACCCCCCAAAATTTTTATATATTTGAAATTGTCGGAAGCTGAAGTATCATTCTGCAAAATATCAGATTGTTTTGATGAGAAAAGTTTGAGTCTAATGGCCGACGTCAGTCCCCTACTCCCTAAATATGTTTAATGTTTATTCTATGATTACAATCCTTCAATACTCCATTATCTTGTTTTTGCTTGCAGTATTGCAGTGTATGACTTGGGAGGTGGTACTTTTGACGTGTCAATCTTGGAGATCCAGAAAGGCGTGTTTGAAGTAAAGTCAACAAATGGAGACACATTCCTTGGAGGAGAAGATTTTGACAACACACTCGTTAACTTCCTTGTCAAAGAGTTCAAGAAAGATGTGAGTTTTAACTTTGAGCGATCATTTCTATTGTGTTTTACCGTGAATAACAAACTTATTCTTGCTCATTATTATTATTTTCATGTATTATTTTTTATTGTAGCATCACTTTCATACTTCTGTCTTTCCTTCTCTTGCGCCTTTGTAGCAGAGTGTTAGTGCGTCTGTTTACTCTAAAAACAGAAAAGGAAGTGCCGGAAAAGGAAACCATGTGACGGTAAAAGTGGGAGAAAAGTTGGTACCAGCAGCAAGCTAGGCCTGAGCTACCTCCCTCTTTTACTATCACATGGTTTCCTCTTCCAGCACTTCCTTTTCCGTATTTTGAGTAAACATAAGCAATCATAGTGTAATCTGGTTGGTTACTGTATCCTAGTTTCCATAATTGTCACGCATAGCAATATGTGTATTTCGTTTTTTTTTTTTTTTTTTTTCTTTTTTTTTTTTTTTTTTTTTTTCACCCGAAGCAATATGTGTAAGTCGAGCGCCATCTGCATAACGTTTGGAAAAGACTTGCACATTTTGCTTAGCTTGACAAAAAAAGAGTTACCCGTACACATATTGCTCGCAACAACATCGTTACAAACTCCTTAAAATTCTGTACTTTGCACATTAATTCCTCACTCACATATATGTATACATTCCAGCAAGGACTTGATGTCAGCAAAGATATCATGGCAATGCAACGTGTACGAGAAGCAGCAGAGAAAGCAAAGATTGAACTGTCGTCATCACTTCAAACTGACATCAACTTACCTTACTTGACGATGGATCAATCTGGACCAAAACATCTTAGTCTCAAATTGTCAAGATCTAAGTTTGAAAGTCTTGTTGAGGGTTTGATTAAGAAGACTCTTGCTCCATGTAATAAGGCTCTTCAGGATGCTGAAGTGACAAAGAAAGATATTGGGGAGGTTCTGCTTGTTGGAGGAATGACTCGTATGCCCAAGGTGAAAATAATAGGAACCTGATTTTACTTTTGATAAATTTTAGGAGAAAACCAGTGCTGGTCTTATCATAGTGAAGAGTCTCATAGTGTGGTGAAAATCTTGCTAGCACAAAGATACAAAATCTAACACATTTGGATAGCTTTCATCTCTAAACTCCAAGAGAAAACAGAGTTTATTTTGCTTTCGTCAGTTGTTACAGACTCGGAGAGAAACTTGGTTCAAAGTTTTGTTCTGAGACTGTATGAGGACTATATGAAGGCACAGATACACTCTGATTGGAGTTTAGTGCTGAAAGCTATCCTGTGTTAGTTTTTATCTCTGTGCTAGCGAGATTTTCACCAAAGTAAGGGACTTTCTTTACTATGGCAAGGCTTTTTTTTTTTTTTTTTTTTTTTTTTTTTTTTTTTTTTAAATTAATGATACATACCATGATAGTTTATTTTCCCTAATACGGTGTATCTCTGATTTTACCTTCACATAATATAAATTTTACACAAGGTGCTTTACGACCTGCTTTACACAACGACACATAAATCACGTAACTTTCACTTAAGAATTCAATTAATATAGATAGTTGTATCGTCACGTAAGAGTTATGTAAATTTACGGGTCATATTATTGCTCATAAATATTTCAGTAATTTCAATATTTTATTATTCCTATGACAGGTACAAAGCACAGTACAAGAGATATTTGGACGCCTACCCAGCCACGCTGTGAACCCTGACGAGGCAGTAGCAATGGGTGCCGCTATCCAAGGAGGTGTCCTGGCCGGCAACGTGACTGACGTCTTACTGCTTGATGTCACTCCTCTTTCACTTGGCATTGAGACTTTGGGAGGAGTCTTCACCAAACTTATCACCAGGAATACAACCATCCCAACTAAGAAAAGCCAGGTATGTAGTGTCAAATAAAAATAACACAGTATTAATAACACAGTAACCCATCTTTTAAACTTCAATTTGTGTTAATAATTGTATTTTTTTTTAATATTATCTAGCTAGAAGTGTGATCCTTTTTCCCAATCAATCTACAATTTTTTTTCCCAACATGCTCTAATTGTTCTACAGCAACGTTTTGAAGTTTTTTTTTTTTTTTTTTTTTTTTTTTTTTTTTTTTTTTTTTAACATGAATATACTGTATAAACCTCAATGTCCCTCCCCCCTCAAAATTACATATTATATTTCTTAATTTATTTTAACTGCGTATTTTTTTTTTTTTTTTTTTTTTTTTTTTATGCAATTTTATAAATGTATATTTTGAACCTCCTATTGACTTATGATAGAACTACTATGTTCTAAGTATTGTCAGGAAATTTTTGATTTTTAGCCAGTATGTAAAAGTATGTAAAAATATTACCAGCGCTTATAACAAAAATAATAAAACTAATAAAATCCCTCCCTTTATATCTTATAGCATTGTTACTGTATTTATTTTTCTTTCTGTTGAGGCATTTCAAAGGTAGATTAATTAACATTATGCTATTTTTATCAGGTATTCTCCACTGCTGCTGATGGTCAAACTCAGGTAGAAATCAAGGTAATGCAGGGAGAGCGAGAGATGGCTCTTGACAACAAGCTACTTGGTCAGTTCACCTTGGTCGGTATCCCTCCAGCACCTCGTGGAGTACCTCAGATTGAAGTGACCTTCGACATTGACGCTAATGGCATTGTACATGTATCAGCTAGGGACAAGGGAACTGGCAAGGAACAACAGAGTAAGTCATCAGAGATGGATCTTTATCATAAATTTGCTTTACTTGGTTAAATAATGTATCATTCAAGAATAAGAAAACATTCATAAAATCTCATAGGTTTACTGAACAGTAAGAAAAGCTCAAATATGTAAAGAAAAAAAATGGGGGTGGGGGTTGCCTTGAAAATTTTGAATTAAAAACTTTTGAAAGTTTGCCCCCATTAAGCTTCCTCTCAATTTCAGCAACTTTGTCCCCTTTCCTTATCAAATGGTAGCGGGACCTAAAAGTTTAAACCTTAGGTAGTTGTTTAAAGGTATGGGGTGAAGTTTTGAATATCAGTTAACTCTTATAAATGTAATTTGTTCTATATTAAAACTTGCACTTGGTTTGAGTTTTATAACGACTTTTTTTTGTTTCAGTTGTGATCCAGTCCTCAGGAGGTCTCAGCAAGGATGAGATTGAGAACATGGTTAAGAAAGCAGAACAGTTTGCCGAGGAAGACAAGAAGCGTAAGGAGCGTGTGGAGCAGGTGAGATAATTACTGGTACTGTTAGTAAAGTACCTACTTAAAAAATATCAAGTATTCTCACTTCATAAGCTTTTTTTTTTTTTTTTTTTTTTTTTTTTCATTGTTGAGATGTTACGATTGCAATAATTGCATTTTATTTAAGTAAGGTTTTCAATGGTTTCAGTGAGAGTACTTGGTATTTTCTTTTCTAGGAACTTTACTAGTAATGTAAAGAAAACCAGTGCTTTGGTGAAACAGAATAAGTTTTAAAAATAAGCTTGTAGATTTCCCCTTTTGTTATTATCATCACAGTACAGAGGTAGTAAACACATTGAATAGCTTTCAGTTCTAAACCTCAAGGAAACACAGTGTGTGTGCCTTTTGCAGTCCTTTTCAAGTTTTTTTTTTTTTTTTTTTTTTTTTTTTTTTTGATTTTTTAATAGAATGGTTACATTCATAAAAAAAGAGTCAACATCATTTGTGAGCACGAATTAAAAAGTACTGGTATGAGAAAATGACTAATTTGCCAGTGTAAAAATATGTACTTAGCAATAATTTTGAGAGCATTGATGCTGTTAATAGGATAAAAAGGGTTTTCAAGTATAGAAGTGGGAAAAAACCTATTTCTTAAAGAAATAGTTAAAAACCACATTTGTCCTATGCAATGTTATTCATTACTCCATTATAACATCAAAGCACAATCTATCTTCTTCGTCTTCTTCTTCTCTTTTTTTTTTTCTTACAATAATATTTAAATGTTTGATATAGGTGAACCAAGCAGAGGCAATCTTACATGACACTGAGACCAAGATGGAGGAATACAAGGACCAGCTGCCCTCCGAGGAAGTATCCAAGTTGAAGGAAGAGATCGTCAAGGTTAGGGAAGCACTGGAGAAGAAAGACGAGATTGACCCTGAGGAAATCAGAAAACAAACTTCTACTCTGCAGCAAGCATCTTTGAAACTCTTTGAGATGGCATACAAAAAGGTAACATTGAAAGAACAAGCACTATACAAATATACAGGAGAAAATTACTCTTATTGGAAAAATAAAAATCACTAAAACACTTACAACGATTGAATTTCACACTGTTTAAATCAATTGCAAGCTAATCACTAATTAACATTATTGCAGTACTTAAACATGAGCAGCTCCATACTTTAATCCCCTTCTTATCTATTGCTACTATATGAATTTAGTTTTGGTTTGTGCTAAAAATTATTCTCCCTTACATAAGGGTCCCTATCAGCTACAGCTTATATATCTTTTTCCACTTTTTTTATTATTATTTTTTCTTTATTTCTGTCTCACAATTCAGAAAAAGTATAGCTTTAAGGTTAAGTAAGCTACGATAAAAATTGTAAAAGTAAGAAAATAAATCGAACTGGAATTATAGCTGCTTTATACCCCCATAAGAAAGCATGTTAAATGAAGAGAGGAATATAAAGTTTTCAAATCTTTGTTAGTATTAGGGCTCAAAGCAATTACCGTGGCTAGGATTTTTTTATTATTATTAAACTACTTTTTCAAGTTTTCAAAAAATTAGATTTATTATTTTTATTATGAATTAGTGTACAATCAATGTACTGTATTTCATAAGTGCACAGAATATATTTGAGCATTCAAAAAATTTATACTTAATTTTGAATATTATTCTTATGAGAAAAACTTGCACTGAATGTTAAAAATATATTGTCACAATCGTGTTAAAGGGGAAATTCAGGATTTATAACATGGCTTCTTCAATGTTAGATAATGAAAAGAACTGTTCATAAACTCACGTATGATGACCCAAAGCGTTTCCGTAGCCCCGCAAACTCGTGATCATCCTGGGAGATATGCAACCCGTCCATATCTTTTACGTCATAGTTACGGCTTTACTATAGAAAATGTTGTAGCGTGTTGCATGTCTCGCAGGATGAGCGCAAGTTTGCGGGGCTACCATGGGTCTACGGAAGGGCTTTGAGGCATCATAATGTGATTCAATGAACAGTTCATCTCATTATCTAACATTGAAAAAGCCATGTTGTAAACCCTGAACTTTCTCTTTAACCCTCTACTAAAAATTTGTTCATTGACAATATTTGTATTCTGGGTGTATAATGGTGATATTTGTTTCCAGATGGCTGCTGAGAGAGAAGGAAGCAGTGGAAGTGGAAGTGGCAGTTCTGACAGCAGCAGCAACAAAGAGGAGAGCACAGAGAGTGGAGACAAGAAAGAAGAGAAGAAAAACCAATAATTTTGTTTACATAATAGTTAGCTCACCGTATATACCTAAACCAGAGATGCAAAATTTATTGTTAAAGATTTCATAACTATTAAAACAACTAAAATTAATTATCTATATTTTAGTTTTGGTCACGTAAGTAGGACGTAAATGGTTTAAAATTCTGTCATTAGTTGTATATTATAGATCTCCGTAACAACTTTATCAAAGTGTTATGAAATAACGTCATAAGAACTGTAGTTAAGTAAATTAAAATGTTATGTGTAACTGCGTAATTTTTGCATCTCTGTTAAAAACTGTTCTTAAATAGGGAATTTATTAGGATTAATTATCTGTACTAGAAAGAAGTAAAACTAAATTGGAGGGGGGGGGGGGGGTCATTTCAGCTCATACAATAAATCAAATAAAAGAAAATAAACGCAATAGAAGATTTTTATGTACAGCTTTGGCCAAAAGTTCCCAAACGATTTGCATAGGCAACCCGCAACGACACTATGTTATCTTTATGAGAAAACACAGCGGCTGCCCCTGCCCCGTTTGAGAACTTTTGTCCAGAGCTGTAGTCATCCGGTGCAACTTTAAACACCCAATTATCTCCGTCTGGAGGCCTCATTTTAGAAATTTGATAAACCTTACTAAAGTTAAAATTTGTTTTTGATCTTGATAATATATTTCAAAATTTTGAAATGAGTGCCCAAAGAAGAGATAATTAGGTTTTTGAAGTCCTGGTTGACTAATAGAAATTTTCTATTTAACAAATTTCAATATTGAGCTATTCTCTTTTCTTTGATTTGGTATGTAAGACAGTTTATTTTATGTTTTGTTTAAAAAAATTAATAATATGAGTAAAAATGCAATAAAAATTAGACAATTAAATTAAATTTTAAAATTTCAAGAAAAAAAATTATTACAGAGCTCAAATTCTTTTTGGAATTTTTAAAAAAATCTTTCTAGTTCAAGTAAAATTCAAGTATGAAATGATAATTATGAAAATCATGTCGCCAATAATCGTTTTTTTATAGATATATTTTTTTCATTTTATTTTCCTGTAGTGTGTGTACTAAAAAACAATAATATGTAAGTCGTGTATGTATGTGAGTGTGTATGTGCTAAATAGACCTATGATCTTATTGATGCTATACAGATACATTAAGGTCAGTTAAATATTATTGGTTTTCTTGTCTTGATTGTTTTAAACTCAAAGGTATCAACTTTTGTGATAAAAAATTATTTGGACCTGCGAGAACTATAATAATATACAAGAGATTGAAAAAAATATATATTGAAATAATAAAATAAGCCATATTATAGTTTTTAAAATATATATATTTTAGGCTTGATAAAATATCCATTTAAATATTATTAAACACACTTCTGAAACTGATGCTAATTTTCACCCAAGACCCAAATATAATGGAAATAAAAGAGAGCACTAAATAACTGAAATAGTGCTAGAGAAATTAGAGCATTATGTATTGAAAATTAATGCAAAGCAAAGCTCTCAAACTTTCAAATTTAGAGAATTTCGCTTTGCATAATTTTTCATACACAGTGCTCTAATTTCACACTATTTCTGTACTTTTATTTTAGTACCAATAACTGCAATTTTTTTTCCCTTCACAATATTTTATAAGTACTGTATATTTATGCAATCTACCAATTTTTTATTTCACCATTATGTCATGTTAAGACTTAATTGAATAGAAAATATTATGCTACTTGCATAAGTTGAATTTTTATGCTCTTTTACTGCAGTTTTGGGGCAAATTAATGTAAAGTCCCATCTCAAGATTTGTACAATAAAAAGTCATGTTATTAAAGTATAAAGCATGTCTTTAAATTTAAATAATTTGTAATTTTATTTTGCATGGTGACCTTATACATATTTGTAATTGACTAATGTGAACTTCGACTGTGCAAAAAAATAATTATAACTATTAGTCTGATGCCCAATTTATAATATTAGTTTTAAGATTTTTTTTTTATTTCAATATATTTTTCAACTCTTGTATAAAATTGCATTTGTATGACTTACAAGCATTGTAATGAAATGTCTGAATTTTATTTATTTCAAACAATGAAATAATAAATCTATATGTAAAAATAAAATTATTGTTTTATACTTTCATACTTTTCCTTTAATAATAATTAGAAGAAGAAAACAATGTTGTTCGTAAACCCTGTTCTTTTGCACCAAAAAAAATGCGCATTTCATTTGAATAACCAAAGTTGATTGTCATTTTAGGAGCAGAGAACAGGGTTTATGAACACCATTATGGTAGAGACCCAGTAGTTGGTTGGCTTTTTACGGGTTATTTAAATGGAAAAGGCTGAGTCCCAATTGTTGGCACTTAGAGAAATATTAAGGAGAGCATTTTTGATGTCACCATTGAGTCCAATCCTATACCCTGGGTATCCAAAATTTCAAGTTTCAAGTCTCTAACTTTATTGGTTGAGGAGATATTAATTTTTTTAAAGTTTTCATTAACCTATCTGCCAACAATTGGGACCTGCCAAGAACTGGGTCTGGACCATATTGTATTTTTAAACAAGGTCCATATAAGAGATTACATGCTCTGGAAAAATATTTGGCCAAGGTCGCGCAGCTTAAAGGAATTCACTAAAGACTTCATATCACCACTTGCAACTTTGTTCACCTTATCAGTGACGTAACTGGTGAACGGTATCGTATTGGCTTAGCACCAAGTACAATCCATCGCAAAATGAAATCGAATGCGCGAGTTTAGTGCTGCGCTCAACCTCTTTATTATATAGATCTTGATTTGTAAACAAGAAATAATAAAGCAAAGGCAGGAAAAAAAAAAAAAAAAAAAAAAAAAGAAGAAGAAGCTAAAGAGCTTACATTAATAAAGAGATATTAAATCTTAATAGCACAGAGATAGTATATACTAATAATAAAAAGTTAAATAGCTTTTGCCACAAGACTGGAAGAGAAATGGAGTATGTGTACTGTGTACCCTTGTCAAACACAGTGCACTACAAATATTTTAAGTCTTTGAGGACTCATAAAGGCACACACATATATACTTCCTTTATCTTGAAGTCGCGTTAGACAAAATTACAAAAGCTTTTAAATGATTTTTTTTTTTTTTTTTTTATATGTTTGTTTTGCTATCTCTTCATATATAGTCTGCAAATTTTGTGGCAAAATCAACTTCTTACCATGGAAATCCAAACCTTTGTTTTAAGTATTCAATTTCTTCTTTCCTCTCTATATAATTACCATGCACAGACAAGTTCAAAAACTATAATTGTGTAGCATTTTTTTTTTTTTTTTACCAAAACATTACTTGATATTTTGACATTTTTAAAGCTATAAAATCAGGAACCAATAAACTCACTTTGGTATTAAATTATAAGGTTCTTATCAAAGAGACAATGCGATCGGTATTTTGCTATGGTGCAGCTAAATTTGTTAAAATTGTTAAAATTTCAAAATTTTGAAAACTTTATTTTTTTTTTAATGTTGTAACAATCATAAAACCTCATAAAATTTTATGAGTATTAATTATTACTCATTTATTGTTAAAGGGTTGATTTCTTAACTTCAAAATAGACATATATATTTCTAATTTTAAACGTATTTTCTTGGGCGAAAAAAAAATTGATTATTGAGACCTTTCAAAACAAATCTGAACTGTCTAAATTTCGATATCGAATATGCTTAAATATACAGTCAAATCAAAATATATCAGCATGATAATAATATGATCTATATTTATAAATATATAAAGCTAACACAGTACTTGTCGAACGATGCCATTTGCGTTAGGAAAAGTTCTGAAGGCATCTGTAAATTTTTGGGGGAGAGAAAAAGTTTCAAACATGCATTTTTCTGAAATTTAATTTATTTTTAATAAAATCCATAAAAAGGAATTTTTTTTTTTTTTTTTTTTTTTTTTTTTTTTTTGAGAGAGAAGAAATAAGTCTATTTTTATATAATATATTGGACAACAAAAAATCCATTTTATTATTATTTTGTTAAGAAAAAACACACAAAGCATTTTGGATCATAATAAATTTTTATACTGTTTTATCATGATAAAAAGGTTGACTATGGGAAAATAAGGTTATATAATTATTATTATTATTTAAATATATTATACTTACATATTGTGCTATAGGCAGCGCGAAGATTTTTAAAATATTATATTTTTTTTATTTTTTGTTGGTTTTATTTAAAATGTTAGGTTTATATGATATGAAATAATTTACACAGATTGTTTATTTAAAATACATTAAATTATAATTTTATTTAATTATTTATTATTCATATTTTTGGTTTTGTTGTTGGTTTGTTTTTTATTACAAATGACACCTTTTTTTATTTTTTTTAACAGTGAGCATATTATATTTTTTTACCTTAAAATTTTAATCTTAAAATTATTCAATAAGAAAATTTTAAAATGGAATAAATATGGGGTTGTACTATTCAGATTTTAGATCTAAAAATGTATATTCTAATAAAAAAGAAAAGAGAAAAAAAAAAAAAAAAAAGATAAATAAATAAAATTGTTTAAAAAAGGCATTTCGTCTTTGTTTTTGCATATTTTTTTCTTAACAAAGGAGACTTTTAAAAAAAATTTATTATAAATAAATACGTTAATTAAGAAGATTAAAAAAAAAGTCACATAAGAATAGTTAAGAATTAAATATGAAACGGGCATTTGGGGGGGGGGGGGGTGAGGGGGGGTGAGGGGGGGAGGGGATTTAATTATCAGATAAAATTTTAAGGTTTTAATTTTTTTTCATATGAACAATATTTTTTTAATTGTAATTTTTTAACACCATTTTTTTTCATTAGTATTATAAACATACACATATCTAATAACACAATAAATATGACATTGAATTATAGAATATTTTCATTATAGGTTTAGATTATTTTCTGATATACAAATATGTAAATGGTGCATTTTTTTTTTTTTGCATAATTTTATATTTCAATAACAATAGGAGTATTTATATAGCAAATCAATTTTAAGCTCTCTTTCCTTTTTTATAATATATAATATATTTTTTCATTTATATTATTTTTCAATTTCAAAAACGTAAATAAATAACATGTATTATACGGAGTATATTGAAAAGAACAATTTTACAAGTCATTTTTTAACTAAATTTTTTTTTTATTATTATTATAATTTTTTTAATATAGAGATTTTGGATTTTGTAAAATAAAGATAAATATTTTCCTTTTCAACGCTTTCCTTTCAATGACGTTTCAAATATTTATCAATTATTTATGTTCATTTATAATTTGTTTGAAACGTTTTTTTTTTTTTTTTTTTTTCTTTTTAACTCAATTATTTTATTATTTTATGATATGCGTTCTATTTTGCCAGAGATAGATCTTTCTTATATTCTGATTTTAATCCATATAATTCTGCTTGAATCGGAAGCAGTAGGCTAAATTACATCCCGCAATATTAAAATTACAGGGACAGCATTTTGCAAAGTAGAGGGAACACTTTAATTTAATTTTATTTCTTCGACTTTTAGTTTTAATTGTAATTTAATTATATAATAAGAATTATTAACATTCAATATTTTCCAACAATTTTTAATACTCCTATTAATATAATGCACCATTTAACGATATTTTTTGTCCGTTAATAAAATATTGTATATTACTTTTTATTTACATTTCAATTCCTGCTTGTTTTAAAATTTTATAATTTAATATAGAACTTAACAAATTGCAAAACACGTACACCCTCTTATATAAGGGTGAAAATCAACAACCCTTCATAGAAATTTTTAAATTTTTAAAAAAAATTTCTTCTCGCTTAAAATTTACGTACCCAAGATTTTAGTTATACATTTTTTTTTTTTTTTTCAGATTTTGCAAAATCATTTTTAACAATCTTTTTTATATATTATTTTTAGTATTATAACAGGAATTGAAAATATGGATTACTGATTCTAACAGCCATTATATATATATGTTGTTTTTTTATGAAACAAAAATTAAATATATATTATTATATTTTCTCTTTAACACTAAAACACATAAATATGAAGAATTCAGAATGAAATTAAAAAAGAACAAAAAAAAAAAAAAAAAAAAAAAAAAATCCTTTTTCAGTTAAGAAATTTTCAAATTAAGTCTGATTTTTATTAACAACAAATTCCATTCTGAGTTTTCATAATATCTTATATTATAATACTTTTTTTTTTCTTAATATTCTTTTTAGTATTCTAAATCACAAATAATTTAATATTATTTATGTTTTATATTTTAGGAACACATATTATAAATATCATTAAAACACCTAGATTATTGTATTTTTGATCTTTTTAAATTTAATATTTTTAATTTGATAAAATTCTATTTTTTTTTATCGTTTTTAGTTTTTTAGTTTTTTTTTTTTTTTTAATTTTTATTTGACGATTATTTATATCAAATTTTCCATCAATTCCTTGACGTTTTATTATTATTTTTTTAATTCATATTTTGCGATCAAAAATACAATTTTTGAGCTTTATACACATCAAATATTATTATATTTATAGTATAATATATATTTTTTAAATTTTAATACCCGTTTAAGATTTTTGGTTAAACATTAATATATAGATTATTTTATGTTTTTTTAATTTTTTTAATAATATTTTGTGCATTTTTATATATTTTTATTGTCTATACCAAATTTGTCAAAATTTTTAGACACATTTCTTTTTTTTTAATTATTTTATTTTTTTAGTTAAAATATTTGGTTTTTAGTCTTTAGTTCATTGTATTGATTTTTTGATATTTTTTTTTTACATAACAATGAATTTCTTTTTTTAATTTCATAAATAATTAGAAACATTTATAAAGATATTTTTAAAATATTTTTTTAACAGATAAAATTGGAAAAATCACATTTAATATTATACAAAAATGGTTTGTAAAAGTCGAAATCGATGTATTTGAAAAAATAGTTTAAAAATGAGTTAACCTTTTTTTTTTTGCGATTTTTTTTCTTCATATTTATTTACTTTTTTGGCAAGAAAATAAATATTTCTAACAATTAAAGATTTTTTTTTTTGGTAATTAATTAACAAATCTTCATATCTTAAATTGAAATAAAATGAAAAAAATATTACTCTTATCTGATATCTTGAATAAGTTTTTTTTTTTCTTAATTAGTGTTCAATTAACAAAAAAAAAATAATAATGAATAAAAAAAAACAATTTTGAGATAATTTTTCAGTATCAAATTCGTGTTCGTTGTTACACTTGTGGACTAGTGTTGTCAAAATATAAACGGATTTCGAAATCTGAATAAAAAATTCCATTATCTGAATTTTTATCCGGATGAAATTTTGGATTATTCTATCCAAAAAAGTGATGAAATATGTTTGTTTTTTTTTATTATTTTTTTATTGATCCGTATTTTTGTGATCTACTGTAGATGTTTGTAAATCGAATAATACAGATCTGTATATAAAGTTGTATCCACAATATCCAGCTGCTTTATCCGTAAAATCCGGTTTAGAATTTATCCGAATTTTGACAACACTATTTTATACATATAAATTAATATCCATAAGTTAAAAAAAAAAAAAAATGCAAAACTCTAAATATAAATCAATTCCTTTTAAAATTATGACAAAAAAAAAATGCTTGTATACTGACCTTCAATAGAGTTTTACAAACAGCGAACAAATTAAAATACAATATTTTGTGTTTCTTATTATTTCACACTACACACTTATGATTTGAAAAATCGATATTTTTTATTTATTTATTTATTTATTTAATACAAATGGGAAAACAGAATAAATCACACATATATATATTTATAGTATATAATATTTATAATGCAGAGTATTTTTTTTAATGAATATTTTTAGGCCTTACTACTTTTTTCATTGATGCCACTGACATTATTATATATTTTAATATTATTATTATTTTTACATTTATATATTTTGAAAAATAATCGTCTTAAATCATAAATTATACGTCTATTTCAAAAATAAATTATATCAAATAAAAATGTGAGTTATATACGGTAAAAGTTTACACTGGGACATAAAACTATATGGACATAAAAAAATTATTATTACAAAAATATTTCTTGAAATACTTTTTAATATGCAAAGATTTTATGTTCCACTTTTATGACCTAATGTGAAATTTTTATGCTATAATATTATTTTATTTTATTTTTTTAGAGTTTAAAAGGCAAGGGGAAAAAATCAACAATTTCTCTTTTATCTACGTCAAGATATTTCAATAATTCTACAAATTGCTTTAAGAATTTTTATTAAAAATAATTGTCACCCCAATAAATGCTTTCCATCTATAATTTGAATTTAAATGAAAAACCATTTAATCGGACTTTTATGATTTGATATAAGAAGCGCATAGTAAGTGATTAAAAAAATAATAATAATTAAAAAAAAAAAAAAAAAAAAAAAAAAGGAAACCCAATTCACGAGTTGATCTACTTCTTTTTTCAATTATTACAATCTTAGGGATTAAATTGTTTACTCCACGCTTTTCTTCAAAAAAAAAAAAAAAAAAAAAAAAAAATGCAACATTGCAAAATTTTTTAAAGCAAATTGTGAATTAGTGTTGTGATATGAATCTATACAATTTCAATATCTCCATTTGGAGATTTTATTGAAAAAAAAAACAACGTATATTTGAAATAAAATGCATCAGTTATATTATTTTATAGGTTATTAGCTAATAATTTGGTTGGGCACTATCTTATACAGTATATAAAAAAATATTAATTATTTTGGTCTAGTATTAAAAAAAAAAGTATTTATAGAAAATCTAAACCCACAATAAAATAATAAAAATATGCAAGTTTTTTACTTATCTCTAAATTCACTGAAATGTTTTTAATACTTAACATTATTTCTTGCATACTTTTTTTTTTTACTGAAAATTACTTTAGAACAAATTACAGAAACAGACGTACAGAAAAATATTTAGTTAAAATAAAAGCAAGAGGAAAAAAATATTTTATATATTTATTTTCTTTTTGAAAAAATACTCGCTTATCTTTTCCCTTCTTTGAAATATAAAGAGCGTAGGTGAAAATTTGAGCAGAAAAAATTCACAAACAGCGTTCGTTTGAAATATTTTTAGTATGATTAAGAATGAATTGTAATTTATTTATAATGATCGAAACAACAAATATGTACAATTTATTTAAATTAGGAAAGAGGTGTGTAATTTTAAATTAAGTTCTAGTATAAACATATTTTTATGTCATAAATATGCTTCCATTTTTCTTTCTCATTTAAATAAAATTTTATGAATATACAAACGATAGAAAAATATTCTTTTACTATTCAATTTCAGCATAAGAATTTCTCATAAGAATAACATTGCAAATTTATTGCAAGATTTTGAATGGTAAAATATACTATCACAATCGTGTGTACAAATAAAATTTGATATAAAAGTGGATATTTTCACGTCTCTTTTAAACTTATACTTATTATACGATTTCAAGTATTAACACTTAAGTTTTTCGTTCCTCAACATAAAAAAGAGGTTAAAAAATGGCATGCTCTTTTAGAAAAAATGTATTTTCTTCTTCTAATTTTTAAGATAAACTTCAAAAATCTTGTCAATTAACGTACATTTCGTAATTTATATTTATATTGTTGTAATATTAATAATTGCAATTCACAATGCTTTATTTTTATGAAAAAAAAAAAGAGAAAAAAAGAAAAAAACTTATATATTTACGACAATTCAAATAATAAATACGAAATTACGAAAATTTAAAAAGTTTGACCTACGCTCTTAAATTTTTTCATACGAGTATAATAGATATTCATCATTTTCTTCTAAAATTAAGGCATTCTGGTCTTAAAACCCTTTTAATGTCATTAAAAAATCAGTACATATGATTTTTTTTTTTTTTTTATTTTTTTTTTTAGTTATAGTAGCCCCTATTTAATGCAGCTCTATTCCTTGATTGCCATTTACATTTTAAAATTTTAACATAAGTTTTTCTAAAAGTTTCATTACATAATGCATAACATAATGGATTAATAGTAGAATTCATATAACAAAAGAAATAAACAAATTCCCATAATCCTTGACTTATACAATCTTCACAAGAAGTTAATGGTTTTAATAATACTAAAACATTATAAGGTAACCAAGATACAATAAATACTAATAAAATAGCACTTAATGTTTTAGCAGCTTTTTTATCAGCTTTTTTCTCATTTGTTTTCTTTTTCTTCTTTTTAATTGGAAAATTAGATTTAATTAATTGTTTTGGTATTATTTTTGCGTTTAATGGTATTCTTACATCAGAAGAATTTCTTCGTAATGGTGAATTATTACCAAATTCATAATTTTCTAAAGCTGGTAACATTTTTATTGATGCAAGTTCAGAATTTTCATTATCGGAAGGTAGACGTATTAATATTGTGTAAACACTTTCAGTGGAGACTGAACGGTTTAGGATTTTTCCTGTTGTGATTCTGAAATCATATAAGTTAATATGGAATTAGAGAGAGAGAGAGAGAGAGAGAGAGAGAGAGAGAGAGAGAGAGAGAGAGAGAGAGAGAGAGAGAGAGAGAGAGAGAGATTGACACGACTTTTTTTTTTTTTTTTTTTTTTTTTTTTGCATATTCTGACAGTTTAATGTTTTTTTTTTATTCATTTATTTTCTGCGGAATTTATGAAGCATTTTTTACTATAATTTAGAAAATAGACGTTTGACACTTGTCTGTATTATATTAGGATAAAATTACCTATTTTACAAGGTGTTTTTTATTACCTCTCGTCGTAACTTACAAAAAAAAAAAAATCATTGCTAAAATAATAAACAAAGATGAGCTCTCTTGTAGAAAATACTATAAATTTATAAGCTTTATTTAATATTTATAATTATTATTTTCGAAAATAGAGAAATTAATACTTCTAATTAGGACCACCACAAAGATGGTGACCGATCGCATCATCATACTTACGGTTTCGTCTCATACTGTGCAATTCTTGCAGTTGGATTGATAGCATAAGGATCTTTAATCATATTAAGAGATGTGCAACGTGATACGCTGCTAGGTAGATTAGTATCCATCGACACCGAAGTATTGTAGCCAGCTTCACTCAAAGTATCTAGTTCTTGCTTACGTCGCCTGGAAAACAAAATGCAGTTGGTAATAAAACATTCTTCATGCAAAAAAAAAAAAAAAAAAAAAAAAAACTAAAAAAACACGTAAAAGTGTATGTAGTAATCCTCATTTAAATATATTAGGAATCAGTGCAGTAATTTTCTCAAAATACATGTTCCTCCCCACAATGTTAAATTGGGACCCTTAGCTTTTTCCGCGCTATAATACCGATTAGCTCTATTGAATATAATTAAGATGTATTTTGTGTGCATCTGCCTCAAATGTTTCAATTTATAATATATTTAATTCCATGCAATCAAATTTATGGCCGTGTGTGATTATGCCTTTATAAGAACTATTTTTTTCTTAAATGAATTAAAATGATTTTGTAACACCTATTGTTATATAGCCTATACCTACATCTGAATACATTAATTTAACATAAGAAGTTTAAATTTATTTGTGTTAAAATTTTATTATTAGCAATAAAATTATTCTTAAGATTAAAATCCCTGGCACTTGTAATTTGTATTACAAATAAAGAAATTAAAGAAATTTTTTTTATATAATGGTAACACAAAATAATCTTATATAATTTTGTATAAAGTAATAATATCATATATTAATTTAAATGATTTTTTTTAAAACTATTTTTTTTCAACGATAATGGATTTAATTTGATTTCAAATAAAACCAATACTTGATATCTTACCAAAACTTATTTGGTTGTTCCTTCTCAGGGTGCGGTGCCTCGACTACAGTGGAGAGAGCTCGCGACATGCAGCAGCGGACATATGAAGACATCAAGTCGCACTTGTAGCGAATCCACGAGGGAGTGAAAGGTGCGTGGTATTGTTGATTGATGTTGCCATGAACTGCGCACTGAAATCAGAGACCAAATGTATAAAATATTAATAACACATATTTTTTAATTATTATTATTATTTTAAAGGAAATAGACCAGAAGAAAACATTAGCATTTACATCACAAAACACTTGATGTAACCTACATAAATAACTTTATTATTATTATATATATATATTTTTTTTTGTCTTCGCGCCGTAGCAAAAGTCATAAAATTTCGACTTATGCAACCCGTAACCCACACAGCATTTTTCATATACTAATTTTTACCTGTTTCTGATGTCAGAAACAAAAATAGTTCCACAGAAAGTATAATACTTAATACAGTATTTTTACTCTTTCTTAATTGTAGTGGCACATTTACATTCTGGGAAAAAATTGTCCTTTCTTTTGGAGACTGCATTTTGTTTAATCAATAAAAAGTGCTTGTTATTTCATATTGTCTATATAAGTTTAAATATTTGTTTTTTATTTATTTAATTTTTATTTTTAAATGATTTATTATTAATATTTTATTTATTTATTTTAATTTTATTTAAAAATTTAATATTGTATTTATAATAGTAATATAAAATTTTATTTTCAAACTTTTACAAATATATTATATTTTATACTTTTGTAATATTTTTTTTATAAATATTTCTAAATTTTCTCTAATTTTGAGTTGCTACCAAGCTACATAAGTCTCTATGAATTTTGAAGGATAGAATGATTTAGGTGAATGAACCAAATACAATAATGCAGGGTTAAATAAGAATTTGAATTAATTTTAAAAATGAAATTGAAACTTACTTTCAATAAAAGTAATGAAAAAAAAAAAACATCTTGAAGTGCAAATAAAAGGAAAGAAATGATGAGAGAGACAGAGAAAGAGTGATATAATATTTGATGTTTATTTTTTAATTGCTTATTTAATTAATAATAGTATATAGTTGTAATAAAAACTGACAAAGCAAAAGATGATTGAATTAACACTAACAAGACGATTATATCATTTAATAAATAATCTTGTTAAAGAATTATTTTTCTTCATTGCATTAATCCTAATGACACGACAAAAAAATATATATAATATTATATTTTTTCCAATTGGATGAATTGCTTACCGTACGAGTAGCGTAAGGGATGTATCCATGCGACTGAGAAATTGGAATGAAACTTGCACTATCAATCTCGTCTGGTCCAGTGCTTGACTCGCTTCGAGTTCTTTTCCAATCTTCTAAATCCATTGCTTCATCACTGCAACAAATTGATAGCAAAGTTTTGTTGTGAGTAAGAAAAATATTAGAAAACTTAACCTTCTGAAAATATATTTCTTCATGGACAAAAATAAATACGTAATAGTTATTTTTCCTCAAAGCAGTAATATTTAAGCATAACATCATAATTTATGCTATATTGCAAACAGAGCAATTATACTATAGACCACTTGCACATCCTTGCGCTTTGTTGCCATGTTTGTGGTGCCTAATGCATTGTCCAGCATAGGGGAAACATTATTTCTCCTAATTTTTAACATAAAAAGAGTTTATTTCAACTGAATGAATTTTTCTTCTATTGTTCTAGCTTATTAGGAGCTAGAAATAAGGCTTTGATTGAGGTTTGAAGCTTCTTTGCTATTAAAAAAAAATAGTAAAAATGACGCTTTTCCTATGCTGGCTTATGTATTCCTGACCAACAAAATGGTGGCTCTTAAATATGAGTGCAACTGGTCTATACACATAGTATAACAGTTAAGATGTATATTATACAACTATACCATTATATTATTATATTATATGTATACCAGCATAATAAGTGTATACCTTCAAAATAGCAACATTTCTGATTTAGAATACAGCATAAATTAAGTTTTTTTTTTTTTTTTTTTTTTTTTAATGTTTTCAACAAAAATGAAAGAAATTCTGCATGGTCAATTTGTAGTTGAGCAAAAAAAAAAAAAAAAAAAAAAAAAAAAAAAAAAAAAAAAAAAATCTCTCTAATGTCCTAACTCATGCTAATTTTGTGGTCAAGGTTTTTTAAAATAAGACTGTCAACGCATTAATAGGGTTATTAATTAATTATTATTCTTGGTAAGTTATTATAAATCAGTTAAAAAAAAAAAGTTCGTACCTTGAGTTTGATCGTTTTGAACATTCTTTCTTTCCAGCTTGCAAGTTTGGTAAATCTTTCTGTCTCTTCTCAGTTTCCTTCCAAATTTTCCAGTACAATGCGATCATTACAGACACTGGGACATAGAATGCAGCAATTGCAGTTCCTGAAATAAATATATAACATATTTAACTCAAAAATTACTAAATAAGAACTCATAAGAAATTGCATGCTAAATAAGAAATAATAGGTTCTCAGATTTTTCATAATATTATATTTAAAAAAAAAAAAAAAAAAAAAAAAAAAAAATCCCCTGTAGCAGCCTAAATGACGTAATTTATCTTATGTGTAGTTCGTGTGAAACCCTCCTTGATATTTTGAACACATTTATGTATGATTTCAATGAATATTGTAATTAAATTAAATTTCACAACAGGAAATAAGGACTATATATTATAAAGTATTATATAAATATCATTATTATTAAAGTATTGTTAACATTTCATGCACTGTAAAAGCTACATAACATACAGTATTGCTGTAATAAAAATATTTATTTATTTTATTAATTGAGTAGAATAAAACGATATGCATTGCTAATATTGTCAAACAAAGTCATGCGTTGCAAAAAAAAAAAAAAAAAAAAAAAAAAAGGTTTTAACATTAATTTAAAAGAGGAAGAAAAGAAGCTCATTCTCATTAATAACCCTTATTTTGAGAGGTAAATTAATTTACGTACCAAAAGTAATGTAGTGATTGGTCTCAATGAACTGTATGTAACAATCGGTCTCTGGTACGGTCCTCTGTCCCTCAATATATGGCCAAGCTATGATCCAAGGTGGCCACAATAGCAGAGAAATACCCCAGGCCGAGCCGATCATCACGGCTGCACGGTTAGTCGTACGTTTAGCACGGTATGTGAGAGGCCGAGTCACAGAGAAGTATCTGAAACATTAGCAATTGGCTTTAGAATAGAATGCATGGAGATATTAAAATAATAATAATAATAAATTTTATGAATCATGAACTATCCATTGAACCATTCAAATTTTCGAAATAAATAACCGTTTAAATAAGAAAATAATATTGGACTGGGCGAGGTTTTACGGGTTGTATAAGAGTGTATCCACATGACGTCATTATTATTTTCTCATCCTTGAGATACTAGTTCACTTCAACTTATTAAAATCCTCAATGCTCTTAAAAATAGTGCTTATAGTATTTTTAACCATATAGGCAAAATGGGTCATTTTCCAATACCGGACCATTTTATTGAGTGATGATGATCAAACATGGAATCGACTTTAACATAAATGCATACACACGTACCACACCCTTATGAATTTTATATTTCAGTAAATGGTATCACTATATCACCCATTTCAAATGGAATTTCTAGGTTAAATAAATGATTATTTAAGAAAAAATTAACATTAATAAAATTTCGCGAGAAAACATGTTTCTGACAACTAATCTAAACCACATACAGCAAATAAATTACACACAATGTTTTAAAGGTTGAGTTGGAAAAGCTATAGAGTTTTTTTTCATTATCTTATTATTTATTTTTATTTTTTACTATAATATTTTTATTTTATTTTTGTCTAAAATTAGTTTCTAATTATTAATATTGAAATACTAACTTTCCTCTACATAATAAAATAATTTCAAGTATTAAAACAATTCTGTAAGTTGAATGTAGACGGAGTATTTAAAATTCTTCAATATTGCGGAAACTACGGTAAATGATTAATTTCCTTTCATCACTCTTGCATTATATATGAGATGATTAGCAACGTTTAAACACGCGAACTTTAATGGATTTGAGATTAAACTACTTTACAAATGTCTTATAACGATATAACAGATTTTACTAAATTTTTTTTTTTCAGGTTTATTTAAAACAAGTGAATTCATTGGAGGTTATTGGTTTAGCGCGCGGGGAAAGCTAAGGGTCCCCTAATTTAACATTACGCTTATGGGGAAAAACACGTTTTTTTTTTTTTTTTTTTAGATTTTTGAGAAAACTACTCCACCGATTCCAGTGAAATTTAAATGAGAAATATTAGACGTATTTTTACGTGTTTTAAGGCATAGAAATATTTAAAGGATTTTTAACCGATAATCTCCTTTTCTCCCATATCTTTAAACAATTTTATAGCTACACATAGTCATTTACCATACGTGCTTTCAAAATGTATAAGCCTGGTGTTGTTACCATTTAAAAGATTATCACATTACTTAACGTCATATTTCCGACTTACTAAATTTTAGAAGCGTTAGAAAATCTTAATATTCACGACTGATATTTTAAGGAAAGGTAGATGGTAAACTGATGTTGTGAAATATTTATACATATTGTTTTATAATGAATATAATATATATAATAAAAAACTGTAGTAGTATTATATAATAAATATTTTTAAAATTAAAATATAAATTATATATATAAATTTCTAAATATTGTTAAAACCATTTTTTAATAATAATTATAATTTGTAAAAAAATGTAATGTAAAATTCTAGTGTTACTTTTAACGTGTGGGTTTGTAGAAAAGCCTACGCACACATTATTGTTCAAAAATATTATTTTGCTGTAAATTGTATCTCCAATGTATAAAAGACAACATACTACGTTTCAACAAAAGCTTTTAACGTTAATAAAAAATGTCACTTCCACTTAAATATCAACTGAAAATTTTACAATGAAAGAACATTTCTTGTTGACATTGCTAATACTGTATTAAATTTGTAGATTTTTTATCAACTCAAAAGCTGATGGTATAAATATAATGCATTCATGTTTAAGTCGACGCCATGTTGGATAACTCAATAACATGGGGGGGGGGGGGGGGGGGATGGGAGAAAAAATTATTTTGACAGTTTAAAAACACTATGCGATATTTTTGAGAGCATTGATGTTGAATTAGTATCTCAAGTATGTGAGAAAAATAACAAAAAATTAACCGATTTCCCAAAGAAAATTGGCTACAATGAAACTTGTCCTATGCTGAGCAATGCTATGCACTACTCCAGTATGGCCTCCGAGCGCAATAAATATGACGCCATCCGCATACACCCTTATAGCAATGATTTCCCTTACAAATCAAAGATAAAAAAAACGGCTATTTTTATAATGTATTCTAATTTGTAGTACTAATACTTTTTTTAATAAAAATTAGCTAATATATACTGGTAAAGAAAGTCAAATTACGAGTTCCCGCTTATAACATTTTGTTCACATCCACTTCCGTTTAACTTACTAAATCGGAAGTGGATTATGAACCTATTTATATAGTCGGCAACTCATAATTTGATAGTTTTACTAATTAATAATAGAGGTGAAGAGAATAATGTCATTGTAAATGGATGAATGAATGAATGAATGAATGAATGAATGAATGAATGAATGAATGAATGAATGAATGAATGAATGAATGAATGAATGAATGAATGAATGAATGAATGAATGAATGAATGAATGAATGAATGAATGAATGAATGAATGAATGAATGAATGAATGAATGAATGAATGAATGAATGAATGAATGAATGAATGAATGAATGAATGAATGAATGAATGAATGAATGAATGAATGAATGAATGAATGAATGAATGAACGGACGAATACAAAAACAAATAAATAAATAATGTTATAAAACAACTATATTGTTTTTACAGTGTAAAAAATAATATTAAAAAAATGAAAATTCCATCTTTGTCTTACCTGTCAAAGCTAATGATAAGTAGGTTCAAGACACTAGCATTACTGGCCAAGTAATCCAAGGCCAGCCAAGTGTCACATATTGTTGCTCCTAGTGGCCAATATCCCATCAGGGTGAACACAGTAAACAGCGGCATCGAAATTAAACCAATTGCAAAATCAGCAACCGCCAAGGAGAATAAGAAATAATTACTGATCGTCTGAAGTTGTTTATCGATTTTAAATGAAACCATCACCATGATATTTCCAACTACCTGTAAATAAAAATAAGAAATCGGATATTATAGTAACTACATAAATACAAAGAAGATCCTATGGTCTCAAAAAATCAAATCAAAACATAGCAATTTCATGAGATCATTCATATACATATTATGTTCTTCAACTCTTCTGTACCTTGACAAATTGGGGTTAAATAACTGTAAAGTAGACAACTTTTGGGAATTCATGACGTCGCATGAAATTTATATCTACTACTATTACAATTGTAAAGCGGGTTGCCTACTTTACAAGTTTGCTCCCCAGTTTGTGACTAAAAAGAAGTTCTTTTTTTTCTTTTTTTTTTTTTTTTTTCTTCTTTTTCTGAGGCCAGAATTCTTGATAAATGGAATAAACTACGTAAACTATGTACAGTACGGCTAAGTATGCTCTACAAGACATTTACTTTCCAGCACTTAAAAAGAAAATACTGCATATTCGTGTGGGAGAAAAAAAGTATCTTTGAAAATCTAGCATTCTATATGCACTGAAGAGAAGATTTTAATTTAAATAACTCACTAAACCTCATGTGGGAAAATGTCTTTTTTTTTTTTTTTTTTTTTAATCTCAAGTTTGCAATTAAAATCTGTACAACTTTAATGCAATAAATTTCAAAAAATTCTCTTATTTTTAGCAATCAAATATGCAGCCATAAAAAAAAATCTCAGAAATTACATACAGTAAAAAGTTAATTTATTTTTAATAACATTATAAAAATTTATTGCATTTTTTATAGAATTTCTATATAGCATTATTTGATTATGTCACTAAATTTAAAATTGAGAAGTTATTATATAATAATAATAATAATAAAATTTTATCCTAAAAAGTATGCAAAAAGTTGTGCGCAGATGTAGAGAAGGTTAGCGCGCACTAAGGGGGCGAGGAGTGAAGCAGCACCGAGCGAGTGAACGAGCAAGTAATAATGAAACAAGTTGCTCTAGGGGGAAGAAAAAAAAATGATATTTTACTGTTTATATGAGAGTGAGAATTCCCTAGACATTGTGAAATTCTAGCTAAAACTACAGCGCATCAATTCACAGAATGCTCATATTATATGTAGAAAAAAAAAAACTTTTATATTATCCGTGGAAACGAAAAAATTATTCAGTTTTGTTTCGTTTTTCTTTATTACAATGTTTTATAATAATGTAATTCCTAATTACAGAATCCAACTACATTTTTTAAAATTAACTTTACACTGGATTTATTTATTTTGATATTTATTTATTTATTTATTTATTTATTTATTTATTTATTTATTTATTTATTTATTTATTTATTTATTTATTTATTTATTTATTTATTTATTTATTTATTTATTTATTGTTCATAGCCTTAAAGCAACCTTCCAGACCGTACAACACGCCTTTTCAATTTATTAAACACAAAAATATATTAAAAAATACAATTATTTTGTCCAAAAACCTAATTTTGACGCCCTAAATGTATATAATCAAAATTTCAGCATATACGCAACCCACACAACTTTTTCTATTGAATGTGAACAATCCTGACGTCAGAAATGTTCAAAATTTGTGCATTTTGCCTACTTTACAACTTTTTTGCGCTCTCTTGTGGGGTTACATTTGAGTAATAGTAAAAATTGAATATATGCTTTTGGATGTCCCATTTTGTGTTTAATTAATTAAAAGAGCATGTTGTTAAGCCTGGACGGTCACTTTAAGTGTTTGTAGTTATAAGACGACCATAATTTTAATAATACTAAATATTATTTGATTTGATTTTCTTGCAAATTGTACATATTTATGTGATTATAAAATTATTGTATATCATTCGTTCACTCGTTCACTCCTAGTATGCAATATCATTCAACCAATCTAACTTTCTCACTTTAGAAAAATAGTTGGGTATTATTTTATAAGTTGAAACTGTGCTGCGATTACATTCTGAGCCATGCCCTAAAAGCTGGGTTTACATTTAGGTCCTAACATTTGGGTTTTACAATTTACAATGCTTGCTATTTGCCTACTTTTGAGTCAAATCTATAACCGAAGTAAAACTAATTAAATGTTGATCGAGTTACAGACAGTTAAAGAAGAGACTGAAGGTCTCAAACAGTGTATTAACTTTAAAACACTAAAAAAATAAAGCTCATATAATACAGGATCACTATTTTATAACTCAGTCAGTAGATGTCCAATAATTAAATATAAAATTGTAGAAGTGAAAAAAAAAAAAAAAAAAAAAAAAAAAAAGTTGAACAGCACAATTTTTTAATTCACTTACTTTTTTTCGTGCATGCATATTTATAACAATAACAACAACAATAACAACAACTACAATAAAAGCATTACAATTATGCTAGCCCAATTTCAAAGCAACATAGATTTATAAAAAATATATTTATGTAAGTATGTATATTGAATGACATAATAAAATTTTGCATAATATGACAATATAATATTGCAATAGCTACATTTATGCTACTTGACAAAATAATATGCAGCATAATTTACGTTATTTCTTGTACGATAGCAATCGAGAAAAACTAATGGAGGTTATCGGTTTAAGAAATTCTTTAAAAATTTCTATATCTTAAAACATGTAAAAGTGTAGTATCTCTCATTTAAATTTCTCCGGAATCAGTGGAGTAGTTTTAACAAAAATCGCAAAAAACAACAACATGTTTTTCCCCATAAGCGTAATGCTAAATTAGGATATCCTTAGCTTCCCCACGCGCAAAACTGATAAGCTCTATTACGTATCATATACTGTAAATATAGCATAAATAATATACTGTGTAGCATAATTACTGTTCATGGTATATCCTCGTATTGAAAAACATTAATTTTATATGCAATGTATTCAATGTAATTGAATTGATGTTATGCTAATGAAATTGGGTAATAGCATAATTATTGTGCTTTTATTTTTCAAAATACATAAGAAAAAAAAATTAATATTTCTTACCGTTACAATACTGAGGGTTCCAGCTATAATTGCAATTAGAACCGTCTCAGCAACACTGTATCGTGTAAACGGAGCTATAGCAGTAGCCAAAGTTGTATTGACATCACTTGTTGGTGTACTCATGGTTATTGTGTTATATTAATTACTAATTACAATATTTATTAAACACGTATGAAAAAATAGAAAATACATAAAATATTTTTCTACTAGTTTTTTTTATATATATAAAAACTATTTCATTTTTTTTTTATAAATGTAGCTTCTTCTTTTTATTTTTTATGATTGTTCTGTTCGATGTTCTTCTGTAACAGAGAAGAAGAAAAAGTTTAATATGCAGAAGTTTTTCTTTATTTCCGTTGTAAAATATCTATAGTAAAAAAAGAAAGAAAAAAAAGTACAAAATATAATACTTTTGTCTTTGTTCACTTTTATTTCTAGACTTCCATATTGAACATTATTTTCTTTCATTCTTTCTCCCCCAAACCCTCTTTTTATCAACAAATGGAAAAATAAAATATTGACAAACTTTGAACTATATAAATATTTTCTTATTCTATATTATACCATTAATAAGGCATTTAGATCTAATAACTATTAGTATTAATTTATTAGTATTACGATTTTTTTTATTAATTTTTTTATCCGTTTTTGGACTTGATGATGATGAGTGTTATAGAATTACATCTTTAAACCTTTGAAACCACAAATTTTGAAAGATTGAACTTTTTATATATTATAATTTAAATTTTACACTTTGTTTATAACGACTTAGTTTAGATTTCTAACCTAAACGGAACAAAAAAAAAAAAAAAAAAAAAAAATGTTGATCCCTTTATAGAAATAGATTTATAATTATTTGACTTTATTTTTAAATCATGTTTGTATGCGTGTAGTATATAATATATATTATATATATATATATATATATATATATATATATATATATATATATATATATATATATATATATATATATATATATATATATATATAGACCGCTTGCACTCATATTTAAGAGCCACCATTTTGTTTTTTTTTTTTTTTTTTTTTTTATTATTTCAAACACACAAATATACAAAGTCCAACCAAGGCATAGCCTTATCGGTTGGTTCATTTATTGTTACACAATCATGTCTTATTATATTATATTACTACATATACATATTTTTTATTATATATATTTCAAAAGCAAATAAAGTACGTATTTACACAAAAACATTTTTTTTTTTTTTTTTTTTTTTTTTTTCATTTAAGAGAAGTATTTTTATAATACAAGAAGCAAAAATTAATCATCATTAATCAATACAAACAGCAAAAAATTGTTCAACATTTTATAAATTATCAAGAAAGAATTTTTTCATATTAAATTTCGTTTCATTTTTATTTGCAAAACTTTTTAATTCTGATGGAATTTGATTCCATAATTTAGGAAGTAAAAATTTTTTTGTCCTTTCAGTGAATCTATTTACAATTTTTGGTACAAATAAAGGATTGGTCACTGCTGTTCTGGTACTATAAATATGAGTTCTCGGTATACCATGAGAATTTTCAAAATAATTTTCACAAATAAAAGAACATTTAAACATTTCTTCTATTGGCAATATCTTAAAGTACTTAAAATATTCAAGATCACTTTTTAGCTTATTTCCTTTTTTTGATCAGGAATACATAGTTCAGCATAGAAAAAATCATTTTTTTTTTTTTTTAATAGCAAAAGAAGCTTCAAACCTCAATATCAAAGCCTTATTTGTAGCTCCATAAGCTCGAAGAATATGAGACAAATTCATTCAAAATAGCTAATAGAAGAAATTCAAGTAATGTTTATTCTGATTGTGTTTAAGAAACAATTTATTTAATATGATATGTACAGAGAGTTAGAATTTATTATTATACTGTATGTTTTAATTTTCATTTTATAAGAAATCTCTGACAAGATAATTATGTTCAAATATGTCAGAGGACCATGTAAGTGAGTGTATACCTTTTGTGGCCTCTCAATAAAAATAATTTATTGTTATTATTATTATTATTTAGTTGAAATAAACTCTTTCTAACGAAAAATTAGGAGAAATGATGTTTCCCCTATGCTCTGGACAATGCATTAGGCACCGCACAAACATGGCGACAAAGCGCAAGGATGTGCAAGGGGTATATATATATATATATATATATATATATATATATATATATATATATATATATATATATATATATATATATATATATATATATATATATATATATATATATATATATATATATATATATATATATATATTTACACACACACAATTAAAAAAGTTTTAAAGGTAACGTTTTACAATATAATATACTGCTTAATGGGCTATTCACAATGAAGCAAAAATTCACGTAACTTTCATGCAAGAATTAAAAAAAAGAAATTATATATATTTGCCATATCTTTATGTATAAGAGTTACGTGAAACTTTAAGCTTCATTGTGAACAGCCCATTACAGTTAGTTGTTTGTTACAAGTGATGGTGTAATAATAACAGGAAATCTTCCGGAGTACCCTGATTTCCAATCCTCAAGTTTTGCGACTAGTAAGAAAACCACAACATTTTGAATTTATTTAAATATATTCACACAATATTTGACTGCATTCAGCTTTATTTTTAACATTTATGATATCTTCTGCATCATCCAATTTGTTAGACCATTATGTGCACGGATAAGTTCAAGTTCACTCGTTTAGATCTGACCAATTTCATCAATATTTTTATCTTAAATGAATGTTTACGACGAACGCTTAAACACAACACATTTTAAGATTGAATATTAATTATATTAAAAAAAAACTATAAAAAAATATAATATTTAATAATATATTTATTTTATTTTTATAAATGACTAAAAATACATCATATTTATTTTATAATTAAAATGGTAAAATATTTATTATTTTTATAAAAACATATTTACAAATAACAAAGTATATATTTTTAAATTTTAAAATTTTTTTTATTTTGTAAATTTTTTGACAGATTTTGTAGTAAGAGATGAAATATCTCCTAATTTTGAACTATTGATATGACTGATAAAGAAACAACAGTTTTGAAGCTGACTATAAGCAATTTTGCTCATATCCGCTTCCGTTTCGTCTTACTGCGCATGCGTAGTAAGGAGAAACGGAAGCGGATGTGACCGAAATCGCTTATAGTCAGCCTCAAAACATTCAATATATTAATACATACATATATATATATATATATATATATATATATATATATATATATATATATATATATATATATATATATATATATATATATTAACTAAGATTGGCCCAACGTAATTAACTCATATAATTCAAGAAAAATTTGTTGCATCAACAGCACAAATTTTTTTTTTTTAAATATTTGGGTTCATCTTAATTATACCAAAAAGATCAGATTCACTTATCTTTTATTTCATCACCTAGCTGCCACCTCTTGACAGCACTGATTCTTAAAAGAAATATTTTTGATACAATTAAAATTGCTACTTATTTATCAAATTTATTAAGTACAATTTTAAATCATAATATTAATAAAACATTAAAAATTTAGTTTAAACTTTTCTTTTTCTTTTAATCTTTCTTTTTACTTTTTTTTTTAATAAAAAATATATTTACAAAAACGCATAAAAATTAATAATAGTAAAACTATATAAATTTTATTGTTATTATTATTATTTTTAATTAATTAATGAGTATGATATTTATATAATAAATTTTTAGTTTTTATGTTAAAATTCAAAAAAAAAAAAAAAAAAATGCAATCTGTAAAAATTACTTCATTACTGCTTGATCTACAAAGTAATTTGCAAGTAAGAAAGATAATGAAATCAACAAGATACACATTTGAGATTTATGATGAAAAGTATAGAGCATATTATATGAAATTCTAAAGATGGCCTCACATTTTTTAATGCAAATTGAAAATATATATGAAAAAAAATTATAGATTATATGCGAACATCAGGTAAGGATAAACAACAAGAGGCTCAATCAAATTAAAAATTCAAGATATTTCCATGGTAAAAGCATTAAAATTTTGATGTACGTAATATAGATTTCATAACCCCAAATATCATTGATTAAATGCAACAACCTTTTCTGCCTTTGAAACTTTTAATTAAATGTATAAAAACTTTAATTTTTATCTATATTACACACATTATAATAAATTTGTTTTTGCTATCTCATAATGAAATTAAAATCTGCTTCCTATGCGAGACGATGTAAATTATATACAGGATTTATTGTAAATTCTTGTAAATCTTGTCAATTTTACAGTTTTTCTTAATAAAAATGAATTAAAATAGTCGCAATAAAACAATTTAATATAATAACGTTATAATTTTACATGGAATAACAAAAATGCATATAAAAAAAATACCATTAAAAAAAAATATTATGACAACTAAAAAGTTGATAAATTGTGTATATTTCTTAATTAAAGAGTATATTGATCTGAAAAAAAGTTCTTTCTAAGTGACATATATCATCATTATTTTATAACTATATTTACTAGAATGTAAATCATTGAAATTTGAGTATTTATTCATTGTTATTTTTTTACTTTTTCTTCTAATGAAATTGTAAAATTAATATTCTATGAATTAATTACTTCCAGCAGTATTATTCGATAAGAAGTCATTATATAAATACACATTATACAACATTCAAATTTAAAAGTTTATCAAATTATCAAATTAGTGTTTGAATCAGAAAAACATTTCATATAATTTTTTTTTTTTCAAAAAATACTTCTATGAGGGTAATACAGTGTACTTCAAAATGCAAAAAAAAAAAAAAAAAAAAAAAAAAAAAAAAAAAAAAAAAAAAAGCAATAAAATGAAAACACCCTTTTTATTACACAACTGATCATTGCAACAATTAAAGTTTTAATTATTTTTTTATTAACAATAAAACTAACTTCAGCTACGTAAAGTTATTATAATTTGATTTGACATTAATATTGACCTGGAAAACAATATTCCCAGGTACCCTAGTATTATATGCCAGAATAATGGACCTGCCCTATACATATAGCCTTCGGGATAATGTACGGGATTCAATATTATATGGCGTATCATTATACTAGTATTATTATAATAATCTGGAATATCCCATTTATGTTTCGTTAAATAGTGCTAATCATATAGAATTGGAACATTGATTATCTCTTCGTAATTAAAATTAATCTTACGTGGCTGTATTATTAACGTTTACAATTTCAAAGTAATCATAATTTCGAATTACAAATTAATATTTATAATATTTTGAATTAAATATATTTAAATAATATTAAATATTTTATAATAAATAAAAATAAAAATTGATTTAAAATATATTATAAATAAAATATACTATTTATTATTATATTTCTATAGTTATTATTTAAAGCTAATATTTGCTTAAAAATTAAGATTTTATAATTATAATCTATGAAAAGAAAGTCAACATTTACACCCTTATAAAAGTGAACAAGTGTCTTTTCTTTACTTGAATGAGCTATTATATAAAAGATTTAGTCAAACAATAATTAACATATTCAAAAGGGAGAATAAGAGGAAGTTTTTTTTTTTTGTTAAAAAAAGACGAAGAAAAAGGTAGATAAAGATTAAAAATGAACTAAAAAAGGGTGGAGTCGTTAATAAAAGTAATATTGAAAAAATTTCTTCTTACCTTTTATCAGTACTTCTTTTTTTCCGGAAAAAAATTCTTCTTTTCTTTACAAAAAAATTAAAATTTATACACTATTTTAAAGATATGATTTTACATGTTTATTTGTTTTTAAATTTATATCTATTTTTGTTTAATAAATCAGTCTATTTATTATATAAAATTAATAATATATAAAAATGTATTTCTGTTATATGGAATGAGCACACCTATGTGTTATAGAGTGTATGATGGTAGAAAGCAAGGATACAAAGCCCAGAAAATATTGATTTGGTAAAGCAAGAGAGAGGCTGGGAAAGGACCATTCCATCCTCCCTATTTCACCCCTCCCTTTTTAACTCCACTCGTCTCCTCTCTCTCTCTCTCTCTCTCTCTCTCTCTCTCTCTCTCTCTCTCTCTCTCTCTCTCTCTCTCTCTTCCTTCAAACATTATGTACTATATGAGAGTGCGAAGCTTTTAACTTTTTTTTTTTATTTATTTAACTTGGGACGATATATCGTGTAGTTACTCGATTTTAAGCAGAGAAAATATCGAGAGTTGATATTGAAATTTCAAAAATTTTGCCTAAATTTAGAATTACATATTTTTGTCTTTACTAGTGCAAATTTTAAGGAGTTTTAATGCATTTAAGGTAATGTTAGTGTGATATTTTCATATTTCTCCAAAAATATGCGTTTTGAACCAATTCATCATAACATTTTATCATATAATAATAAAGTAGGGACCATTTTCTGGAGTATTATAAAACAATGTTCAAAATATTCACTACACGAAATTGTATAGACATTTTCAACAACTTTTAAAGCAAGTTAAAAGTTAAATACAATTATGTCGATATTATTTTTTGGGCATTTGCATTGAAAAATTTTTTTACTTAAGGAATAATTTTTTAAGGTTCATTTCATTGTGTAAATTATAACCTTTATAGTAAATTTTTGGGAAAAAAGCGATCCATAATGCAAGTTTTCTAGGTTAACTTTTGCACAAAGTCAATATCGTATTCGAGTATACTTTTTTTATGATTAACAACCATAAAAAAAACTTGCATTCTGTTATCAATTATATATAAGTAAGGCTTTATTTGGTATGTTTTAATTACATTAAAAATATTTAAATATTTTATGCATTTAAATAATTGTAGACAAAAGTGTTATTTTTTTAAATTTACATGCCTTTTTTTTCTAATGCTTTTAACATAATTTTGATTCCACACATTTTCCAAATATTATTGCTTCTTTTTTATAACTTTCCAGAAAGATGTTATCTTCAATTAGAGTTAAAAAAAAATCTATTCCGTTTGAAAATATTAGTTTAACTTTCAAATAAATGCTTTAAAGCATTGCCATATCATTTAAAAATAAAGTATACACGTACATTTTAAATAACAAATGAATTTTAGCCTGTTCATGCAAATGTGTACTATAATTAGTTTAACGGCTCAACAAAATAGAAAAACCAAACTAAAACCTATTTTTGCATCATTAGAAAAAGTTGATTACATTTATAATTTTGAAATCAAACATTAATATTATATACAATAAAACTACGATACTGATTTCAGTATTCGATATCAATTATCGATAAAACCCATACTTTACTTTAAGTCGATTCTTTAAAAACAATATCGTTTGTCCATAATAATCGATTGTTGACGCCCCCATATTTCCCCTAACTTGCTGATATTAAACCTGACTTGCGCTTCTCATATCTTCTCTCCTTCATGTTGTAATTAAAAACTCTTACAAATATAATAATATTTTCTCAAAATGATAAAATAAACTAAAGTTTTAGTATATTAAAAACCTTACTAAATTTAGGAGAAATGTGAAATTAGATGGTCAAGTTTTGTTTCACTTTAAAACGTATAATTGCAATCAATCAGGAAATATTAGTATTGCAAATTTATTATAACCTTTTTAAATTATTATTATTATTATAAATTATGCTAGTAATTATTAATATTTTAAAATATATTACAGTAATATTAATATTTTTAACTTATGTAAAAATAAAAGTTATTTATTATATTTGTAACAATCAGGCATATAATAATGCGTGTTATATGTTTAATATAAAAGGTCGGCAAATTGCTTAGTTTATATAAGTGAAGTTTATGAAACGCTTGCACTGAAACGTGGTATTAAGATTTGTAAATAATGAAATTAAAGCCACGCTATTATGAACTGGTAATGCTTGTTAAGAATATAATAATGCTTGTTGGAAATATGTTAAAATGATTTTTTGTTGGGAAGGTAGCAAATTTTTGTTTATTATGGTTTTAAAACATTTGAAAATTGGGGGGGGGGGGGGAATTGAAATTTTACCCCTTTTCTTTTTCCTTTTTTACCCTTATTTGGTGGTCACCAATTATATTTTACAATTGACTTTTAAATTACTTAAAAAATTAAGAAGCTTACTTTTGAGAGAGACTAATTACATTGTATTGGATTGCATACTAATAACAATCCTTAAATATAATTATAATGAAACCAATTCTCCTTGTTCAAACTTAACAGATGAATATTAAAACAATATTTTCTTTTATTACGCAGTATATTGTTTAATTAAATACAAAACATCGTAACAATATAAAGACTATAATTATATATATATTTAAAAAAAAAATTAGAAGATCATTTCGCTGTCTATTCTTTTCCATTCATATTGTTTAGCCGCAAGATACGGCTGGAATTTTTACACAGCATCAACTATCATCTTATATTTTCTACGAGACATTTTAATTAAAAATTCTTTTACAAGAAAATGTTGAAAAGAAAATCTCTCTCTCACTCACTATTCATGACATTTTTTTTCAACCCCCACTAGCTTTATTATTTCGTCTTTCATCTCTCTCTCTCTCTTTCTCTTTCTCTTTCAAGAAATAAAAAGTAGATAATAGAAATTTTTTCACTTGTTCATTTTTTATTAACAAAATTCTTTTAGTGATAAAAAGTTACTTATTGAAGTATTTACCAATAAATATGAGCTTTTTACTATATTTTAATTGTTTCATCATTATTTTTTTAGTTTTAATTTTTTTTAATATTATAAAGTCATTTAAAAAATATATTTTTTAAAGAAATACAGACAAGAATAAAAGGATTAGCATTAAATCACAAAACACTTGATGGGGCATGACATAAATAACGTTAGTTAATGGTGGACTTAAAAACCGTAGCAGTGATCAGAAAAATTTAACTTATGCAACCCACACAACATTTTTATGCCAAATTTTGTCTGTTTCTAGCGTCAGAAGCTGGATATCATAGAATATTTTACAGTAATTTCACACTCTCTTGTTGAGCAACATTTGTATTCTGGTAAAAATATTCATCAGTTTTGGAGATCCCATTTTGTGTTTAATCATTTAAGAGCACAATATGTTTCATGCGGGCCCATGGATTTAATGGGTAATGTAAATTAAGACTATAACTTTAGATTCTATTTTGAAGATGCAATTCCTCTAGTTTTTGATAAGGGTCTATGCATTATAGTTTAAGTCGACGCCATGTTGAATCACTCCATAACATGGGCCTGATAAGAAAATGACTCATTTAAAAATAATAAGCAATATTTTTGAGAGTATTGATGCTGTTTATAGTTGAATTAGTATCTCAAGTATGCGAGAAAAATAATAATAACAAAAAGTTAACCAATTTTTCAAAGAAAATACAAAGAAAAAAAAAAGTTTGTCATATGTTGAGCAATGTTATTCATTACTCCAGTATGGCGTCCACGCGCATTTAATATGACGTGATGTGGACACACCCTATTACTATTAACTTGACAATGCTTATTTTGATGTGACAGCTAAGAGTGATGGAATTTTCAATATTAAATAAATATAAAAATATATATAAAAAAACAAAACAAAAAAACACGTATACAAAATAAAAACATAATGTTATGCTATAGCTCAATGCAGCAATATTTTATGCACAACATCATAATCTATACTATATTATGTACAGTGATTAATACTACATGGCTTAATAATTACGATGTTCAGCCTAATTACTTGTGTTATTATAAAATAGCAAAATTTGTGCACTACAATACAGAAAATTCTTCTATGCAGAATAAATTAATTGATTTTTTTCCGTGTATAATGACAACCTATAATTTTTCAATTTGTAGTTACCCCTTCACCCAAAGAACCACTGTTCAAAAAATGAACTCTTCTTTTTTTATCAGCTTATCGCTCTCACAAAAAAAAAAAAAAAAAAAACTCCCCTTAAAAATTAATAAAACAAAAACCATTAAACATTTTTTTACAGATAAAATATTGAATGTTTGATAAGCTAATAAAGTAATTACTGTTTTAAATAATCAAATATTCAATATATCACGTATAGGGTGGTATAATTAATTTATCGTTCCCCTTCTCAATCCTTATTAAAGTCAATAAAATATATCCGATTTGAAAATTGAGTATTTCATAACAACAGGTTGTTTTAATTTTTGTTTCTCCATCATTTTTTATCTATCTGTAGTGAGAATAGAATATTTGTTTGTCGGATAAGCTTAATACTATAGTATTCGAAATACTATAGTATTCGAAATACTATAGTATACTTGTGGGAGAATTTTCTTTTATATTAGCTTTAGTAGAAAATTTTACTATTACTATTATTTTCATAATTATGTTCCCTTTACGATATTAAATTTGAAAAGTCTGTTAAATAGTGTGTTTTAATTAAGAAATGTCTAAATAATTTAAAAATCTCGTTATGTCCCTTATTAAAAATTTAAAAATTTACTTTTGGTTCTATACTCTGTACACAACAAAAATTTATTTTAAATACAAACCGTATAATTCTACAAAAATTTGATTTTAATTTAGAAGTTAAATGTAAATTTTAATAAGTTTTTTGCTCAGACAAGTGTTAAAAATGTTTATATTTCAACTTGGTTATCATTCATGCCTGGCCAAACAAGTTAATTAATAATAAATTAAAAGTCAGAGTTTAATAAATTAAAAACTCACTCTGTTTGGTTTAGTTAGAAAGAAATTTGAAGAACTGAAGTCGAAAATGTTAAATAGTAGGAAAACTTACACTTAATATATTTTGAATTATTGAAAGATGTTTAAGTTTGATTTTTAAGCCTGTTTCGAAACTTGCAATTAAAGTTATTTTTAGTAACTAATCACAGTTAACATTGTATGAAACATATATATATATATATATATATATATATATATATATATATATATATATATATATATATATATATATATATATATGTTAGCTTCCAGAAGCGAATTCGCTCCGGAAGCGGAAAATATGGTCCGAACGCGTTGGGACCACGTATGAAGCTTCGTAATGCGAAATTCGTGTTGGGAGCATGGTAAATTTAATCCCAACGCGTTGAAATCATGTCGAAAATTTTCAACGCGACGGGATCAAATTTGAAATCTTATGACGCGTTAGGAACATGCAAAATTGTTCTCAATGCGTTGGGACAAAAATTGAAATTTCACAACGCATTTCGGTACAATAATATAATTATTTGTATAAAATATTACAAAATAAATAAAAATAATAATGAAAAACAAACCATAATTAGATCAATATAAAATGTCTTTATTTTTATAGTGAACTGTAAAAAAAGAAAAAAAAAGAAAAAAAAAAAAAGAAAACGAATTATTGTTTTATTAAAAAAAAAATGATGAAAAGCCGAAAAGGAACTTTTTTCAATTCAAAATTTTATGTAATGATTTGCTATTATTACTTATGTATTATTATTATGAATGTTAATATAGATATTGATTATTTTTTATCCTAAACTAATACATTTATATTTACTTTACTGTATGTGTTTTGAGGAAGGTGGAGATTTGAAACGAATGCGTAGATCAATCGGTAAATCTCACGGACGGAATATATTAAGACATGAAAATTAAACTTACTAAACGATCTATCTGATTATTAATTATATATGACCGGTACTTTTTTTTTTAAGTGAACACTTACGATTAAATATGTAAATTAAGAGCCATTTGTAAAACCGTTGTCCACTCACTTCTTATTTGCACACCAACAAGCAACAATACACGTCAATTATTTAAATTCAAACATTTTCTTAACAGAATTCTGATTCCAACAACTATGGTGAAATTATAAACCATGTTTTCCGCACAGAGACAAACCATCAACTGAACGTGTATGAGAAAAAATATATCGGCATATTGTTATCACTGGATAAAATAAGGTAGACTTGAACTTTGAACCAATATATAAGGAAAGTAGTTATAATAGATTATTTTGTAAGTATATGTATGAAATAAATACTTTTACATTTTCTTGATTTAAAATCGGTTTAAAATAAGGTGTATTGTTCTCTTTCTCTCTCTTAAACAGAAGATACCTTGGCAAATATTTGAGTTGAGAAAAATGGTTAATATTCGATTTTTGATTATTTTATGAAATGAAATAATAGTTTGTTTTTTTAAGTTTGCTATAAAAATAAAGACATTTTATATTGATCTAATTATGGTTTGTTTTTTATTGTTATTTCTATTTATTTTGTGATATTTTATACAACTAATGGACCACTTGCAATAAAATGTTTTTAATTGTTGCAGCAAGTAAGTGAAAACGATTTTTACATAAGAAATGCATTAAGAATTATTCAAAATATTTTAAAAAGTTCGTTCATTGCAAGTGGTCAATTATATTATTGTACCGAAACGCGTTGTGAAATTTGAATTTTTGTCCCAACGCATTGAGAACTATTTTGCATGTTCCTAACGCGTCGTAAGATTTCAAATTTGATCCCGTCGCGTTGAAAAATTTCGACATGATCTCAACGCGTTGGGATTAAATTTACCATGCTCCCAACACGAATTTCGCATTACGAAGCCTCATACGTGGTCCCAACGCGTTCGGACCATATTTTCCGCTTCCGGAGCGAATTCGCTTCTGGAAGCTAACATATATATATATATTTCCTATAGTTTTTAGCATTACTGGATTTGAAGTATATAAAATGAATGTTACTGGACGCACTTTCATGTTTTTATAAATGAAAAAAAAATGTAAATTCAATTCAAAATAGGTTTTATTGGAATAAAAAAAAATCAATGTTAGGTTTGGGTTTAAGTAATACAATTTTACAACGAAGTCAGCCGGAGGGGAAAAGTTTTTTTTTTTTTTTTTTTATAATTAACCTTTTATCATAATTAATCATAAAAGGAAAAATTTATAGTAACAAAAAAGATTGTCACAAAATAACATTCTACAAACAACTCTTATGAAATTGAGAAAACGCCTGCAACTTTTACATCTATGCAACCTGCATGGAAGATATAACCAACTGGTTGCCTATAAGCAAGGCGATATAACCTAATGGCCATAAGTTTATTTTATTATTGTTATACTCCCTTATCCAATGGTCACGGAACCTAAAATTTTTATCAAATGTATAACAATGAGGAAGGTGAAATTTTTTAACCCCCACTTTTAATGACATTTTTGAAAAGAGCTTTAAATAAATTTTGAAGTGTTATTTTTTCTTAGAAAGATTGGAGCATGGGAAGTATTTTTAATTAAGTTTTGAAAATCAACCTACAAAGCCTATGACTTCATCAATCGGGCATTTATTTTGGTAAGTATTGACCGTAGAAGGTTCAGTAGCCAGTTTTTTGAAATCCTGAGGACGAGCTGATTTCATTAAAATGGTTACTGAACCTCGTACGATTAGTATTTGCCGAGAAAAAAGTGGACTGATGACGTCACAGGCTTTCTAGGCCGATTTTCAAAATTTAATTAAAAATACTTCGCATACTCCAATCGTCCTAAGAAAAAATAGCACTTAAAATTTTTTTAAAGCTCTTTACAAAAATATCATAAACCCAATAAAAAAATTTCAATTCACCTTCCTTATTACAAATTTATTTTAAAATGCCTTTAAAAAGTAGGGGTCAACTTTTGAAAGAGTTACAAGCCTTCTAAAGACAACCCTTAAAGCTATTAAAATTTATTCTCTCTAATAATAATAATAATAGCATACATTATACAATATACATAGAATAAATAATGCAACGAATAAATAAATAAAAATAATTAAATCTAAAACTAAAATTAACAAAATAATATCAGTACTCGGAAATATAAACGGTATGATGACTATAATTAATAACTTCATTATAAACTGTACGTACATTTAAATATTGTGTAATATAAAATGATGAACATTAAATGAAAACGTTAAGCGGAGATGTAATTTCCTTTTTTTGATTCCCCCAACACAGAGCTCCTGCCTGCCTGCCTGTCTGTCTGTCTGTCGGTAACAAATTTATTCACAAAATTTAAATATACGCAAGAGTAAATTATATTATTGATTTTATATTCTCATTAAAGTCATTTTAATTATTATTTACAACTAAAATATGTTTCCCATTAAATGTGTAATTAATGTATTTTCATGGAAATATTATATACAACAAAATTACGATGAAAATATTTAAGGGAGTAGGGTACCGACCTTATATCTCAAAAACTAAAAATGTGTTGGGTCTAAATTTGGTGTCATTTTGTAGCTAAGGGTTACACCTAGCCGTGATAAAAATTTCATGATGTTTGACCGTACCGAAAAAAAGAAAAAAGTTATTGAAATTAACATTCATCCTTATGGGCTTAAATTTTCAAAAAATCATATAAAATTAATTTGCACGGTGACCCCCCAAAATTTTTGTATATTTAAAATTGTCTTAAGCTGAAGTATCATTGTGCAAAATTTCAGATTTTTTTGACGAGAAAAGTTTAAGTCTAATGGCCGACGTCGGTCCCCTACTCCCTTAATATTTATGTATAATACACAGACAAAAATAATTACACAATTATTATGTATTATAAACCTGATTTCTGTATAACAACATAATGAAATTTTAGTAGTATGAAATAATATATATAATAATGCTGTACAGCATAAATATTTATAATATTTTGAAATATCAACATGTGACAAATTTCATGCTTTCTTTATTATTACTCACTAATGAGACTAATTTTTTATCTTTTACTTAAACTTACATTTTAAAGCTTATAAAAGAAACTTTGATGATGGTAATTTAATTTAAGGGAGTAGGGTACCGACCTTGTAGCTCAAAAATTAGAAGTGTTTCGGGTCTAAATTTGGTGTCATTGTGTAGCTAAGGGTCACACCTAGTCGTGATAAAATTTTCATGATGTTTGACCGTCCCGAAAAAAAAATTTAATGAAATTAACATTGGGCCTTATGGGCTTAAAATTTCACAAAATCATATAAAATTAATTTGCACGGTGACCCCCAAAATTTTTATATATTTGAAATTGTCTCAAGCTGAAGTATCATTGTGCAAAATTTCAGCTCTTTTTGACGAGAAATGTTTGAGTCTAATGGCCGACGTCGGTCCCCTCCTCCCTTAAGGAAGATGTATATTTATTATTATTATTTTTTTAAACAAAAATAAAAGTATACATTTAGACTTCTAAAAACCTACATTAAAACTTGCAAAAAAAAAAATAATAATAAAAAAAAAAAAAAAAAAATGAAAATTATTTTACAATCAATAAATTAATAATTTTGTAATATACCATTTAACTTTTTATTTTACAGTTGTTGCAATTTATATTTATAATTTAATACTTATAATATTTTATTTAAATATATTTATTTAAAAAAATATTTATAAATATTTCATCAGCATTTTCTTGTTAACATCTTATAATGAATAAATCTTAATATTTTATTATATAAGTAGGTACATGTGAGCTTAAATAAATATGAACAAATGATAAAAAATAGTACACATTGATATAGTGCATTAGTTAAACATTGTACCTAATGCATAGTTAGAGAAACATTTCCATGGCAGTTAAAATTGACTTTTGATGATTAAAATAATGAATGTTCTATAAAAATGATAACCACAGATGAATGAAAACCAAATGTTCACCAGAAGTTTATCACCGACGTCGGATATCAGACTTAAAAACTTTTACCATCAAAAAAATCTGAAATTTTGCACAATGATACTTCAGCTTAAGACAATTCAAAATATATAAAAATGTTGGGGGAGTGCAAATTAATTTTATATATATTTTTGAAATTTTAAGCTCATAAGGCCCAATGTTAATTTCATTTTTTTTTCGGGACGGTCAAACATCTTAATATTTTTATCACGGCTAGGTGCGATCCTTAGCTAATAAATGACACCAAATTTAGACTCAAAACACGTTCTAATTTTAGAGATATAAGGTCAGTACCCTACTCCCTTAATAATTTTATCTTTATTTGTTAACAAAATATGTAGATCCTGGTAAAAACAAGGTAAGAGATGTTTCAAACCGGATGTACCCATTTTTCTCAACCAATATTATCCCCAAAGAAACATGAAAATTTTACCGGCGTTAAACATGCAACTAATATATTAATTCGACATAAATACGTGCTAAATTTTATTCTTACATCTTTATTAGAAACCAAGAAAGGGGTCTACTTCCGGTTGAAATAACCTGTTATCTTCTTTTGGTAATGGTTTATTGGAATGCACTCATATGGCTTGTATCTCATAATCTAAAAAGAAAACTTCCATACTTTATGTCATATGAACGTTGATAGTAATAGCTACCTATGATAAAAATTTCAGAACTCGTGGACATCAGAAAAGAGATAAAATAATTACTGAAATTAACATGAGCTCTTATGAGACTAAAATTTCAAATACTTAACCTTATTTAAAATATAGCATGGTGACACCACGCATTTTTATTATTTTTGAAGATTCCTTATCCTAGAATATATCACTGTGCAAATTTTCATTTTTTTTTTTTTAGATATATCCCGCAGTAGCTGATTTGCCTTTAAAAAAACATGAAATTATTTCATTATTATAATAACTAGCAAAAAGCAATACTTGAAAATGTAATTGAACATTTGTATATAATTGTTAAATTATTGCACCATAATTATTGTATATTATTTATTCTTTCTTTTTATTTGCACTCTATGTTTTAAATATTATTATTTAGAAATAGTTAGTCTATAACAATATGATTGCAAAATTTTAAAGGTATAAATTTAAATTTTGAAAAAGCATATTTGAAAAACTGATCTAAAATTTATAATTGCACTTAAACGTGTTAGTTTTTATATTCAATTTATTCAAAATAGTGAAAAAAATATTTACAACTTTTTCTTAAAAAATATCAATTATTTATATTTTTATGTGCAGTATTCGTATGGGATTCTATTTAAAATAAACAATAATTATTTTCATACATATATTATTTTATTTACATACTTTTACAGAAATAAATTAAAATCACACCATTATATAATTTCAAATAAAATATTATTTATATTATACACATTAAAGTTTTATATATCTTATACTATATAATTTTATTATTGTGCAATGATTTTTACTTTTTTATTTATTTACTTAAAAAGGGGGTGATATGTATACAAATATACAATATTTAAAAATTATACTTTTTACTCTATACTAATAAGTACAATAGCTACATTTTATTAAAGTTAAAATATTTATAATATGATTATAGTTTTTTTTCAAGATTATAATTTTTATCAATATTACTTTTTATTATTGTATTTGATATTATTATTTTTTTAATTTGTACAAGTTTATATATTGTTTTATTATAATAGTTTTAAAGAATTGTAAATGAGAAATTTATTTAAAAAAAAAAATGCATATTTTACGTAAACACGTTGAAATTTATGAAATAATTGAATGAATAGATGTTACCGACCAAATGCGTTAGACTAATTCAGTAACGCAAAATTTGCATACTTAAAACATTGTAGAACCATTTTCTTAGCATTCTTTTTTTCTTTTAAGAAGAAAAAAACCAATGCATGTACGCTCAAACAATTTAAATGACACACTTTTACGTGTGGCTTAACACGTTAAAACATTCTTACATTGGTAACATCCATTTCAACAGACATTTTTCTACACCTGAATATTTTTTATTAAGAAAATTTACTTTTTATATTTTGAAGTGCGAAAAAAATATAAGGACTAGATCTTAAAAGGATATATTTTTTTTATTTTTTTGAAAAATAATAATGATATTTTTATTTAAAAATTCGACGACTAGAATTATACAATAATTAAATCTAAAATATATTATTATTTTAATAGCTTATTAATTATAAATCTATATATTTATATAAATATATGTCTAAAAAAAAAAAAGAGAAAAAATTCATCTGTTAGTTATTAAGACACATCATAAGATTTTCATAACATCAATACCAAACGTTTCTTATTATTATTATCAATCCAGAACAATTTGTTTTACATGCCATTCTTTAAAAATAAATCTAAGTCTCTTTTTAAAATTAGTTTGTTACATAAATGTTTATATTTTATAATTATATTTGAAAGTGAAAGGGGAATAAATTTTGATAATGATTATATTTTTACGTATTTAGTTTTAAAATGTGCAATTAAGGGTTCTGGTAATAATTTTGAAAATATACACCATAATAATATACGAATTAACACGAATTTACTATAAAAATTATTGTAATTTAGTTCTTGAGCAATGAATATTCAAATTCAGGAAATTTGAATTATTCGTTGGAAAACATGAATTTACATTTTTTAAACAAATTTTTAGTCAAATTCTTATTAAATATTATTATATATTTCAAACAGTGTATACATTTCTAATTTTCACTAGAACCCAATTCTAATAGTTCAAATTTAAGAAAGAAGAAATTCATTATTCCAATACATTTTTATGTTTTTTTTTTAAAAAAGAAGAAAAAAAAAAAAAAAAGAAGGTAATTTTACTTATAATAATTGCATTTTTAGAGAGCAAAAAAAATTTCAATAATAGTTTTTGATTCAATCATAAAATTTTATAGTTATCAAAATGATTCATTGATTATGTTTTTAATCACTTATAATAATTTCTTCTTTTTTTATTATTATAATTTAACTGCCCTAAAAATACTTTATAAATTTTCATAAAATATAGGCAATTTTTACATTTATTTATATATATTTTATTAATTTTATTTAATGTTATTTTTAAGGCCGTTTAGTTAAAGCTCTGATGTTATTATGATTTTTTTCTATTATTTATTATTGAATTTTTGTTTATCAACATTTTAAATTATTTTATAGCATTTGTAGCATTTTTTTTTTTGAAAGAAAAAAATGTTGATTTGAAAGTGTTAAATTATATAAATATAATTAATAATAAAGTCTTTATATTTAAGAAAACAAAAAGTATAAAACTTTTTTTTCAAACTTAAAATCTATGTAAAGTCAATGAAAAAGAAAACACACATTCTAACTAATTAAAAAATAATTGTAAAATAAGCGAGTTATCGTTTTTTTAATTTGGTAATGCTGAAATATGGCTTATTTTTTTGCAACAAAAAAAAAAAATAATAATTTATACAGTGAAAATAATAATACAAGTTTATATACAATAGGTAATATAAAAATTGCACACATTTCGATAACTCGATTTCTACTTTTTTATATTATAATATAGTACTAGTAACTAGATACTGAAAAAAAAAGTGTTAAATTGAAAAAGTATAGTTTTCTATAGAAAACAAAGTTATTTCTATTTTTATACAAATTGCCTTTTTATCTTTCTCATTTTTAAGCTTATTAGAAAGAATGTTTTTTTATATAAGAAAAATAATAGAAAGATTCGGAAAGTATCTAAATATTTACACTGAATTTCCATTAGCTCTTAAAAGACAACCGTTTAACCCGTATTAAAAATTTAATATTTTATAAATGATATTTTCATTACAAAGCTTGTATGATTATAAGATTTAAATGAAGTAAAAATTCATCAAATTAAAAAAAAAAAAAAAAAAAAAAAAATACATTTACAACTTCTAGACAGATGAATAATTTAGCTTCAACCAATATTTTTTTTTTAAATTCAAAACTAACAAATGTTTGCTAATTTGCAATTTTAATGATGGAATACAAGCTGTATTTTGTCATTTTGTTCATTTTCTTTTAAAATTATATATAATGCATAATAATTTCTATAATAAAAACTATACTTTTACAATAAAACATATGCATAAATTGACACAAAGAATAATAAACATAAATAAATCAGTAAAATAATAATTATTATAATTATGCTAGCTAGCTGATAAAATATTAGAGTCTTGTTTTTCACTCCATTTTTCTTCAGAGCTGATATTTTGTAAGCTCAAATTTTGTTCTAATTCCATAAGTTGTCCAACAAAATTGAGATTCGGAGATATGATAGAACGTACAGATTTAACACGTTTATATGCTTCATACATTGAGAGACGTTCTGAGCGCATCAAATATGCGATGGCGATAGTTGGTGATCGAGATACCCCAGCTTGACAGTGTAGAAGTACTTTTGTACCTTCATTACGAGCTGAATCTGTAACATAATTGAAATATCTCATTAGTATTCATGAATTTTATAAAATACCAACTATAAAGTACTCTATAAGACCGGTTGCACTCATTTTTAAGAACCACCATTTTCTTGGTCAAGAATACATAGGCCAGCATAGGAAAAACTTCATTTTTATTTTATTTTTAATAGCAAAAGAAGCTTCAAACCTAAATCAAAGCATTATTTCTAGTTCCTAATAAGCTCTAAAAATATGATAAAAACTCGTTCAGTTGAAATAAACACTTTTTATTTGAAAAATTATTAGAAATGATGTTTCCCTTATGCTGGACAATGCATTAGGCACCACAAACATGGCAACAAAGCGCAAGGATGTGCAAGGGGTCTATACTGCCTCGTGCCTATATCTGCCTTTTCAAACATGTGTCTTTTTGTTTAAAAAAAATAATAATAATAAAAAAAAAAAAAAAAAAAAAATCAATTCTCTCCTCACTGATAAATTATGATATAATAACCATTATTCAATATATACACATATTATTTCATTTCTTAGCCCAAGCTTCATAAACTAGGGAAGAAAAAATGAGTTATGCAAAAGCTACTTTGCAATAACTGTTGAATTATTTTATTTAATCTAAATTCGTGAATCCTGCATATTACAAATCATACTATAATATTTTGATCACTAATAGAGGAACAATTAACTGTTACGAGGCCGACTTTAAGCGATTTCGGTCACATCCGCTTCCGTT